>CM075299.1:52287-652287 GCA_037672795.1 Lagerstroemia speciosa
TTTTATTTGCTTGTCATTTGACTTTTCTTTCCTTTTTGGAGGAATGATGTTACAAAACTTTTCCTCTATGGTAACCGTCATCTTGTTTTGGTGCTTTTACCAAGTGTTAGCGATCATATGAAGCTATCTGTTCTCCTTGCATTCCTACAGTTGAATATTTCCTAGTGGATAGTTCCTGCCATTTGGCAATGCTACTGCATGATTTAGATGACCAGTCACATATTCAGCCAAGAAAAATCTCTCGCCATCCCCTTGTGCTTTCTTTGTAGGCCTTATGCAGGCATTTGCTTTTGACAAGAGCCTCCATCCTGATGACTAGATGTCTTTTTTCTTAGATTGCATTTATCCAGTTATATTGGAAAGGACTGTCGATGCTGAGTCAGTCATGAATAAATGCTGCTAGTCTCTTTATTCTTCAGTCTTACTTTCTAAGACTGAAACATGCTAATGTTTGAGGCTTTCCTTGTTTTGCACCCTTACTTGTATTCTTTGCAGTTTGGCCCTGGGTGGTTCAACAGAAATGATCAAATTATGCTAGTGTCCAGAGATGCATTCATTCTAATACTCAACATCATCTTGGAGAAACTGACTGGATTTATTCTTGTCTCACCATTGACATGGATAAAAGAAGCTGGTTTTTTTGCTGAGGATCAGAGGAACAAAATCTGAACTGGATAATGAAAGCTCTAGCAACATTATTGAGATTGCAAAGTTTGCTCTTGAAATTCTCCATGGTAGCTTGTATATCTTGATGAAGCTTGATGAGGAAGTGAGCTAACATCCAACATTTTAGCAGCAATTTTTATCATCAGTTGGGAATGCAGCATAGGAGGCCTGTTAGATGAAGTTCTGGGTTATGAACTGGAGAACATGAAGGCAAGACTTGAGATCAGCAATTCTGTGCAATCATTATGTTTAAGATAAATAAGAAATTCTGCCAAAATCACGCGGCCACACTCGTGAGAAGTTGAGAATTATATTGGCTCAGTCCATTAGATTTGCCGTTCTTGGAGAGCAGAATTAGATGCCAATGAACTTACAGACTTGTGCTGCACATGGATGCTTGCAGTCATTGATTGTTTTTGTCAGGATCAACATGAGGAGCAACATCTGTTGGAAAAGCTTCTACACAAGGGAGATGGATGGCCTTTTTGGATCTCAGAAGCTGCCTTTGTAGGATTGACCCAACAGGATACTGAAAAGACCTTCCTTCACAGAAATGTGAGTCACTTTTTCTTTTTTTCTTTTCCCCCCTGCTAGTATTAACGTTTTCCTATTAGAATCCTAAGGATAAGATAAATTTATTTATGATACTTAAAAATAATGCTGTTCAGTTCCTTTTGTATTTCCTTTTTCTGCTCACTGCATCACTCATAAGCAAGGAACTTGAACACTGCCAGTTATATTGGATATTATCTTCTTAGTTATGTTCTCGGTTGTCGTTTCTAATTTCTTCCCTTATTTTGGATACTATACTTGACTTGATAATGAAGATCTTAGATATGAGTTGGAGCAAATTCAAGTTTTATGCATGTTCTTGACTGGAAACTAAAGTCAACAGTCAAGTATAAGGGTGAACTTAAAATAATTGATGCTGCTGATTTATAGCCAAAATCACATGGTGGCTAGTCCACTTCCCTGTATAATAAAAACAGGAACTTGCCATGATATTATCATGGTAAGAAGATTGCTGTCCGCAAACATTCATATGGTGAGGTTTTCCGCATGTAATTGAAGTAGATCCTATCTATACAAAGACTTTTTTGCAGGGCCTTCTTTTTCTAGGATAAGTAAAACTGATACTGATATTCCATGTACAGGTATCTAAAAGTCGTAAGTTTGTCTCTCTTGTTGACAAGCTTATCCAGAAAAGGGGATTGGTAGGGTTATTGACAGTTCTATGTTACATCCTTCCTCCACTTCTGATGGAATGGTAGAATTCTCTTCTTATGCGTGGCTTGCTGCCGAGATATTATGTACATGGGAATGGCCCGGAGGTAGTGCTTTTACTTCTTTCCTACCAATGCTTACTTTGTATGCCAAGAGTGATGCAATTCTGCCACGTGAAGGTGGCTTTTTGGATTCAATTCTTGAGATTTTACTGGATGCTGCTTTAGTCCAAGGAAAAACTGAAGTACAAAATGTCTCTGATGCCTGGCTCATCTCCATTGATGAGCTGGAACAGATTGAAGAACCTTTCTTGAGGGCCCTTATATCTTTACTGGCAACCCTTTTCAGAGATAACATTTGGGGAAATGATAAAGCTACAGCACTGTTTGAACTGTTGTAAATAAACTTTTCATTGGTGAAACTGTCAATAGCCACTGCCTGAAGATTCTTCCTCCTATTATGAGTGCTCTTGTACGACCCCTTTATCAAAGCAAGAATGAATCAAGTGAAGAACTACAAGCTCTATCTCCGGGTGAAGATCGTGTGCAGACTACCATGATTCACTGGCTAGAAAGAGCACTTTCATTTCCACCTCTTCTCATGTGGCAATCTGGACAAGGCAAGTATAATTTTCCTTGAAAAGATGGAAAACTTCTACGTTGACTTACCGGTTATATTCTAGTTAATGTTGAAAATCTGACATACACATTAGAGAACATTTTTGACATATGTTATTTGCATTAAAGCATTGCATATGGGAGTGACCTTCTAAGACATTGGGCATGTGGATCATGCGCTTCATTCTAACGTGCTGTTTTACTACTGTTGCAGATACGGAGGAATGGTTTCAGTTGGCTCTATCTTGTTATCCAATCAATGCAACCGACAGATCAAATGCTCCAAAAGCAGAGAGGGTCATCAGCCTCAAGGAGAGAACTCTCTTGTTTGATTTATTCCAGAAGCAGAGGCATAGCATTAGCATGCTAACTACTTGTGATCACCCGCAATTGTCTCAAATGTTGTTGTCAAGGCTAATGACTATTTCAGCCTGTTATTGTGGAGATGATTTTGCTGAAGAAGATTGGGATTTTGTCCTATCTCAGGTGAAGCTTTGGATTCAATTAGCTGTTGTGGTGATGGAGGACGTTGCTGAAAATGTGAACGATCTTGTAACTAACATCTCCAGTCATGATGACTTGGATAGTATTGTTAGCAAGCTCAAGAACACTGTCTTTTTGAAGGATCATTTCCGTATGGACATGACCAGAAATGCTATTCTTGCATTCTCATCTTTCTGTAGAATCCAAGACGTGAAAGATGTGAACAATCTTGCTTCCCTAGCTGTAGAAAGATGGGGTGCCGTCAAGGATAGGATTCAAGAGGGTATCCTTCGCATATTCTTTTGCACTGGTCTTGCTGAGGCTATTGCCAACTCCTTTTCTCATGAGGGAGCTTCCATAGTGGCATCATCCCGCCTTTGTAATCTCTTCTTCTGGAAGTTGGTGGCTTGGAGTGCCATTGGGTCTTCAGCAGAGTGTAGAGGTAGAGCAGTAAAATCAGTGGATTTTTGGGCTCTAAGCAGGGATTCTATCAGTTCTCTTTATGCCATTCTTTTTTCCTCCACTCCTGTACCTGCTCTGCAGTTTGCTGCTTATGCTATTCTTTCTACTGAACCTATATTTTCCATGGCTATTGGAGAATATGTTGTATCTAATTTGGACTATGATCAGGATTCAGCCAACATTGGTCTGTTGTCAGAGGAAAATGTGCATCTGAGGAAAGAAATATCTTGCATGATTGAGAAGTTACCATGTGAGCTTCTTGAGAAGGATTTGCTGGCACCAGAAAGGGTAATTTATTCTTTGACTTGCAAATGGTTGGCTATCTATCTGTCTGCATTTCATATGTTTGCAGTTGTAGCCATGAAGTTTTTATTGTTTCCTTAAAATGGGCAAAAGGATCAAATGATGCAATTCGATAAACTTTATTGTCCAGGTGCATATCCTTCTTTCTTGGTGTATATTGCTGTCCCACCTATGGTCTTTACCGCTGTCTTCACCTACAAGAGAGAGATTGGTGCAACATATACAGAACTCTGCTAATACAGTTATTATAGATTGCCTTTTCCAGCACATCTTTCTTGAGTTAGATACTGTATCTAATCTAAGGAAGAGAGAAAAGGAGCTCCCTGCCGGGGTATATGAGGCTGCAAATATGGCAAATGAAGCCATAAGAACAGGTTCAGTTCTGTCTTTTATCGAATCATTCTGGCCGGTTGAACAACGGAATATGACTAAGCTTGCTGGTGCAATCTTTGGTATGATGCTTCGTCTTCTTCCTGCATATGTTCGAGGGTGGTTCAGTAATTTACGTGATCGGTCTGCATCAAGTGCAGTTGAATCCTTCGCAAGAACATGGTGCAGTCCTCAACTGATTGCAAATGAGTTATCCCAGGTGTCCATCTTCACGTCATTGTTTGCACTCTTAGGCTATGAGAAATGTTAATTTTGTGAAGCTATTTAATGAGTAATGTTAAGATGCAGCACTGATAGAGACATGGATGTGATTTTTTTATGTGCTGATTGTTTGGAAGCTTTTGACTTTCCATATCTGATACTCAGCGCTGATACCCTTAATCACCTTTAAATATTGATATTGTACTCCAGCACAGATAGGAAGTGACTGGCTTATCTGAGGCAGTTGAAGAAACTATATGACTTGATGTTATCTTTTTGAACACAGGTTAAAATGTTGTAACTTTGGTGTCTAAATTCTTGCTGCAGATTAATAAAGCTAGCTTTGTAGATGAAAATTTTCCGTCAATGTTAGCAAAGCAGCAAATGAAGTGGTCGCGACCTATAAGAAGGATGAAACAGGAGTTGATTTGGTGATTCGTCTTCCTGCATCTTATCCTCTAAGGCCAGTGGATGTTGATTGTACGAGGAGCCTTGGAATCAGTGAGCTGAAGCAAAGGAAATGGCTGATGTCTATGATGTTGTTCCTCAGTAATCAGGTGATTTGCTCTTTCCAAATTATTCACGTAGTGATATCCATTTGGCTGCATTTTGAGGTTCAGAAGACCTTTAGCTGTTATACCAAGCAACTTGTGTGTTTGAAGCTACGAAACTCTTTTTTTTTTTGTTGAACTCACTGCATAAATGCAGGCAATGAGGTCACAGAGAAGATCGAATTAACGGACAATAACGGACAGCTTAGTTAACCGTTTTATGCTAATTCTGTTTTTGGCAGAATGGAGCTATAGCTGAAGCTATAAAAATATGGAAGTGCAACTTTGACAAGGAGTTTGAAGGTGTGGAGGAGTGCCCTATCTGTTATAGCGTAATTCACACTGCGAACCACAGCCTTCCTCGTGTTGCTTGCAAGACATGCAAGCACAAGTATCACTCCGCTTGCCTAAATAAGTGGTTCTCTACATCAAATAAAAGAAATTGCCCCTTGTGCCAGTCTATATTTTGAAGTTGAAGACTTCATATCTGTGAGCTTGGAAGGTACTGCTGATCAATTTCTCTCCAGTTGTCATGACAGGTTTGGTAAGAGCAACAGCTTTTGTCCTAATGCATTTCTTTCGTTTTCCATGTTGCGTACATGCTCAAAGACATTGCAACCACAAGTATCCCTTCAATCTCATCAGCAAGTGGTATCAAGCTGGCCATTATCATCATTCTACAGTGATCACGCAACGGATTTGTTACCAATGATACAAAACCTCTTCTTAAGTTGGATAGCTGGATGCTGTTATCAGGTCCACGCTTCTTTGAGAATAACTGCACCCTGATTATTCATTTTGGCAGAGAAAGCTGCAACAGAAGCTATCTGGTTCTTTATGGTATCTGGGCAGATTGGGGCATGTAGCTTTTGATTAGATGCCGTACGTCTATGTTCTGTAAATACTGTCCGCAGTTACGGGATTTTGTAGTTTCTTTTCCTCTCTTTGGGTGACATGTAAAACACGTTTTGATGTGACAGGGGGATGGTAGGGTCCTCATAGAAGACACATCAACGTTTTTAATAGGATAGGATGTTTAATAAGCAGCAGAGAAAAACCCTTTGGTAATGTTACTCCTCTTAGCGTGCACTCTAGATTCCTAGCGAGCGAAAATCCTCTTCAAGAATGTAGGTGTCCAAAATCGAGCAGGTATTCTTTGTTAGTCATGGATTAACGCCCAATTTTTCCAAAATTTGATCTCAGAGGTGTTAACTCATTGTGAATTATCAAAACCATAGATGTCTCGTCAATTTCTCATGTTCTACTCTTACAATTCCATTACGTTGAAGTCTTTAGTAATGGTTGCTTGTTCTGGCGGTTGATGGATCAATAACACTGAGCAAAACCCCTTAATTCTCCGTACCACAGTGATTTTGGAATTGACTCATAATCGGTAAAAGGTTGTTAACCGTCAGATTCCAGTGTCTGACCATAACAAATATACATTATTTACTCTGTGGGGGGTGGGGGGGTATTTGCAGCCACTAGATGTTTCTTTCTGTAATGTCCACCCAACCAACCAACATTATGTTGTTTTTTTTTTTTTTTTTGCTCGGTGTGTTGTTAGTATTATTATTGCTAATAGATGAATTCATACTATTATTATTATTACTATTACCTTTAGAAAAGAAATGATAGCAATGGCTGATTCAGACTGACACCAACCAGGAGATAAGTAAGGCCGGTAAACTGCGGTTTGCTGCAGTTGATTTGAGAAAATCTAAGGTAAACTAGGTTAACGAATGGCCACTGACAGTAAAACTTTCTGTGTCAACCTATAAGAGAATTAGACACACATTATTACGTGATCTTATTATTAATGAAAAAAACATAATTCTCTTACAAAATCTAAGTTTATTCTCTAAATCAATCGATCTGGGATTCAATTTCTTCCCATCTTTTATGAGCTCATACTTCACCATATTGGAAAAAAAAAATACTAGAATATTGGATTCAATTTCTTCTAGTCTTGTATGGACTCACACCTCGTGGTCAATAAAAAAAACAAGACTTGAAGAAAAAATACTCGGCTCGTAATGAGTTGTCCCCACACAAGTGCAAAAGAAAAATGCATAGTTCAATGTCGGTCGTTGAGAGTAGTTATTTAAGGGTATCTGTCAAGTATTAACACGGTAGAACAGGTATTAAGGAATAAATCCCATATCAAAGAATCAAATAGATGAAACTTGACTTATAAGAGCATTAAGTACGATCACCTAATAATTTAGTTTTTTAGGTGAATATGTGTCCGATCCTCTTAGAAGCCCAAATGAATATTTTAGAATTTGATTATTGAATGCATGATATATCATCTTAAGAATTCACAGATAATACGGCAAACTCCCCTCACGTAAAAATCTTCCGATTATCCAACAAAAGAAAAGAAATCTGTCGGCTGATTTTTTTTTTTTTTGTTTATCAACCAGCAGCCTTTAAAGAAACATTATAAATCTAATATTCTGAGAATGATCGATCCAAGAGAAACTTTTAGAGAATGTCTACGCAAGCTGGCAACTTCATAGAATTGTAAAATAATCCCTCCATCCTAAACGGGGGGGGGGGGGGGGGGGGGGAGGGAGACTACATGGGAACATCAATGAAATAGGGAAAAGGGAGGTCACGGCTCACATGGATGTCCAGTTTGTTCTCTGACGATTATGACAAGTAAGTAATAGAAAAAGTTTCCCTCATCATAGCTGAAAACTAAGTAGTACATTTTAATCAAATTAAAATATATGGATGAAATATTCATCTAATTCAGTGTTTTGATTGAGATTTTGAAAAATACCAATGATTGACTTAAGATTTCAATGGTGAAAATGTTGAATGAATGATACATTCATTTTCCAATCCAATGCTTTGTAAACTAACCTCTATCACATGATATTCCTTCTTCTCAAACGCCACACACTAAAAACCAATAATTCTACATTTATTGTGCGTATCTCGCATCAAATCAACAATTTACCAATGAAGGCTCAAGTAGTATAAGAGAGGGGCGTGCTGCAAAAGGCAAGCTTGAGAAAGGAGGTAATAGTAGAGGAAGGTCCTTGGGAAAATCCTAGAGAAGGATTAATTGCTAAACTGAGATCAGGAGGGTCATGTTGGGAAGGATTTCTCCAGTGGAAAAGTAAGTAGGCTAACTAAATCATTTGTCTCCTAAGAACTTGGGTAGTATGTTGTGTCCGACTCAACTTTCAATCCTAGGGGGAGCGATTATCCCACATCTAGCTGAATACAAAATCTTTGCAATAAGTTGTGATTTATCTTTAAAAAAAACTTGATTTTTATGGGGATAATTGATAGGTTTGGGTGCAACTCCATGACCTTGGGTAGGGTGTTGACAGACTTTTTTTTATTTTTTTTACCACCAAAGAAAGATTTTATTTGTTATCAACCAAAGTCATTTACAACATCAGAAATATGCCAATGCAGATTACAATCCTTAAGAAGCAAAACGATCAAATGGCCACCACTACATAGAAGCGATGAAGAATCGCTGGACTTGCTTCACAGAACTGGCGATTTACAAACTCGAGCAATTAGACAAAGCAGATAAAAAAAATCTGCAGAATCTAGCACAGAATTCAGAGATATAAGATACAAAAACAATAACGAAAGATGGAAACTCCTGGAAAAGAGAGACAAAAGCAGAATTGAAGAAGAGACAAGCTCCTGGAAAGCCAAGATGAACTCAGCAGAAATCCCTCACACGGAGAGAATTCTCTCTGTAGAATAACTAGAGGGAGAATCCTTGTACACTAGAGTGGGTGTTGAAACACTAGTAAAAACTAGCTATACAAGTAATCAAGTGTGCGTCTCCACAAAATAAACAATCTTAAGCATGGAATGTTAAACATGTTATAGAGATGTTATAGAGATGATTATATAACTCACATGTAAAAACTAGCTAAAGAAGTAATCGAGTGTGCGTCTCCACAAAATAAACAATCTTAAGCATGGAATGCTAAACATGTGCATATCAATATAACTATCGGTAAGTTCTCGAAATTCCCCCTATTTGTGCATCTTCTAATAAAACTATTATGATTGAACAGTTTAAGAACACAGACCAGGAAGGAAGTCAAGGTGAGGACTCCTAAAACTCAAAACTCAGTCCACAACCATTTTTCTGCGCTATGACTTTGCCTCTCTATCTTTACTTTGCCTACCAGGTTTCCAAGTTAGGGATAATAGATGCAGCTTCTATGACGCTTCCCTCTGGATGCATCCTTCCTTACTAGTTGATTCCATGCTAGCACTATATGCTTCTGGATCTCCTCGGGACATGCTATATACTCTCCTATTACTAAACCATGGATCAGAGATCAATATTAGCAAAATCAAACACAATAAGCTTTGTTACTCCCCAAAGCCAGAACGAACAACCAGACTAAACACCAAGGTTGCAATTTTTGGCTATTTGCTATCAACACTTCAAGCATTGCAATGGTCCTGTCCTGAGCTTGGTTGACCTGCATTGAATCTCGCCGTCAATAATTGAGCAAGCCACAAAAATGGATATAAGACTAATCATCGGACCTAGAGCCGTTACAGCTTTCTCCCGGGATTTCCTCCCTGCAAACAAGTTTAGTCTGCGTGCACTGTAGTCAGTCAACTCAAGTTTCGGGATTAGGAATGGGAAAATCACGAAAGAGCGACTAACCGTAGATGGTCTCCATTTTAGAGGCTCTTCCTACAGCTCCTGCAAGTCAGACATTTATGGTAGTCTTCTCATGCTTTAGGCAGATTATTAACCGCAAGAAATGGTTAGTGATGCACGAAAGTTTTGTGATCTCAGTTCTCTGCAGTATCTGCCGTTGCAGATCGCTGACACACACACACACACTCCAAAACGCATAAGATTTTCTCAGAGTAAGAAAAGAAAGAAACAACTGATCATTACACCTCATGAAGTAGTGAGTTGAGGGACTGTATGGATCAAAGCCAATGGCCCTTTGCGTCAACCATCCAGTCATAATGAGGAGAAGAAAAGAGTAACAGAGATATGATTCATATAATAAAAGAAGAGGAAATGTCCCCCTGTAATGAATTGATGCGCCTGCGGATGATTGAATCTACAAAATAATGAATACCCTCTAGCTCACCTTGTATTGTTGTATTTTCGAGTTTGCATGTGTGAGTATGAGTGTGAGTGTTAGTTTGGGAGTTTAGTCTTCGGCAATGCTTTCCAGATGAGGCAGCCAACTGGCAGTTCGGCTGTGGCGTCTTTGATCTCTTCCCAAGCATCTCCTTTGTAGCTCTATTTCACTGATCCTTTGACACTCGTAGTCGTAGCTTCCTGAGACAGCAATAGTATCAGATTCATGAGAGCTGTGGTTTATACTCCCTATTTTGTTGGAGGGTCTGCTCCGAGTGTAGCTGGAAGCGGAACAGCTCTGATTGTTCCAGTTCTTCTTTTTCCCCCTCCTCCTCCTCTTCTGGTAATCATATTGATCATGAGGAAGAGATGAGCAGCGAATCGGGAAGTTAGATGCTGCCTCTCTTGAGCTCAGAATGGGGTGGGAGGATGAGGATTCGACGTACTACGCCCTGAGACCAGGACATGCTGAGGAGTGAGGACATGATTCGGATGGGACTTGAGGAACTCAGTGGCCGTGATGGAGCGGGTTATTTCTTCCACATGGCCGTTGAGATGCACGACCCTGATGAGGTATAGAGCTCCGCAGGGGAAAACGCATGCTATGCAACACCTCAGGCTGTTGCCCATCTCTGTCTGCAGTCTGCACGATTAGACCTTACCTTGTCTTGCGTCCCGTGTCTCTCGCCTTTCTTTTCCTCTTTTATCAGTTCATCCATGGGAGGAGCAGCGATCAGATATTTTTACATGGGACTCAACCGACACCGACTGCTACTCTTGTATCTAATAAGTGCTTAATGACAGCCAAATGGAAGTCCAGTACTAGTCCAGCCTTGTCCAAGAAGTTGCAGAGGCACAAGCCGTTGCTTCTTTTTGACCAAACACAGCGCGTTACTTCACCGATGGTTACTTATTATTCTCACAGATAACTATCCCACGGCTCTATAGAAGGTCTGGAAGACTGGAATTGGCAGAGTGAGGGAAAAGTTCAAAAATGTGGCAAATTGCCCAAGTGAATAGCCAAACAATACCAACGAAGGTTGGCGCAAGTGGAAGGGGCTTGTGTCGCTTAAGCAGAGGTGCCGGGTTCGAGCCCCTGTGAACGCAGCAGACCTTCTTGGGAGGGGTCCCCGGGAAACCGCCCGACAGTACCCCGAATCCGGATTAGTCGGCCAGCCTTCGGGTACCGGACACCGGGTGGGAAACCAAAAAAAAAAAAAAAAAAGAATAGCCAAACAATAGTCTGGCATGAGGAAGCAGACAGACTACTACTAAATTACACATGCATTCACCCATAATCCAATGAAATAGCATATATATATATATATATATTTATTTACAGCGCAATACAGCGGAAGCGCATATTATAGATCGGGAAGGAGAGGAAATACAGTACTCTTTTTTTAAAAAAAATTATATTGTAAATTCAAAACTTTTACCAAAATATGGTTGTAGAATCGCATGTAGAACATGCATTTTCAAAGAAATATTTTTTGTCAATTTGATGGAGAGACAGCAACTTCCCATCTTGAATATGTGGTCTACTATTTTTTTTTGTAATAAAGAGATAAAAGTATTCTCTTTACGAAAATAAATATTTGATACTGGTAAAGAATTCATATTTTAAAAATGTAATTTTAAATAAAAATAAACTTTTTTAGATAGGCGCCCATCTTTCATTTTTCTGGCAATATAAATTTTTATTAATGAAGAAATCGTATATTGAAAATATATTCTCTTAATAAAATAATCTCTTAAAGAAAAATAATTGAAAAATATTTTAAGAAAATTATTTTCTACTGTACGATATTTTGACTGTAATACATTCCCGGTCAGAACTGTGGCGAGGGAACTGCCCTAGAACCAGACCCTGGCGAACCGAAAAAATAAATTTTAAAAAAAAAATGTGTATGCGTGGCACAATCTGAGGCACACCTGAGAGAGCAACTCCGTGAGCAACGCATGGTTGGCTGGGCTATAGAAGTGGGGGAGGGAGGAGGCTCAGCAACAAGCAGTGGGCGGGACACGCTGAAGAGATGGCTACAACTCCAACTCTGCTCGGTAGTTTCGGAGCTTCCCTTTCGCGGTCGTCCTCCCCCCGAATCCATCCCACTGTTTCCATTTGGACTCCCAACAAAAGACACAGAGGCAGCAGCAGCAGGGCTTCGCTTTTCTGCGCTTCCCATGGTCCACTTCGGTGAGCTTCATTCGTCTTCCTCTAGCTCTCATCGGCAGCAGCCTCCAAGATCTCCATGAATGCAGCTAATTAAAAGACTGAACACCATGGCAATTGCCATATCCACAATCCCCTCTCTTCATTATCGAATTTTGTGTTTTCCGGGAAATGAAAAGTGATATTCCTTGCTGTTACAGAAGCGATCAAACGCCTGAATCTAATATATGTCTTTGCGTTGGGGCCCACCTTATCCCTCATCCCAATAAGGTAAATAACACCCATGATTCATTTGGGAGGCCCCTGTCCTCATCCCTGCAAACTCCCAAGTCCCTCAGGGGGCCTTCATAGTAATTGAATCCTGTATAGATTCCTCTGTTTCTATCCTTGCTAAGGTTGACAAAGGCGGCGAGGACGCGTATCTTGTTAGCACTTACGAGGGTGGAGTTATTGCTGTTGCTGATGGTGTTTCCGGGTAACATATCTTCTCTCATCTAGTCTCAGCTGGTCCACTTCCCGACGCAGCACATCACATCACCATCACCATCGCCTGCGTGCCTGTAAATTCATTTCTCATGCTCAACAGGTGTATCGTGATTAGATGAAACCTCCTCGGGAATATTAGGTGCAACTCAGGAAGTAGCAAGCAGTTCTGTTGTATAGGAAATAATTTTGTTATCTATAATGGCTTTTCTCTGATATATTGTCCATCATGTTTTTGTCGGAGTGTCAGTTGGGCTGAACAGAATGTTGACCCTTCCTTATTTTCTCGGGAGTTGATGACTAATGCCTCGTCGCTGTTGAGGGTGGAGGCGGTAAATATTTTCTCTGAGTCTAATTCACTTACTGATTCACAATTCCCTTTATCTGGCTCCGACTCTGGCTCTCACAAGTGACAATCCTTTCCATAGAATACATGCTGGTGTGGCTTGGAAAATCAATCACCAGTCCCTGCTTAATTGTCTCTCAGCATTTTTGCATGTCAGGTTAGCTATGATCCGTTGATGATCTTGAAAGAAGCACATGCTGCAACCTCCTCCGTGGGTTCAGCTACAGTGTACGTATTTTTTTTGGCTGTTAGGTTTACTTCCTCGAGCCTGCAGCACCAACCTCTTATCTTCTCCTCTATTCAATTTTATCATTCTTCTTTCCTCCCTAGGATAATTGCCATGATAGAGAGAGGGGGGTTACTGAAGATCGCGAATGTCGGGGACTGTGGATTGAGGGTTATTCGCAAGGGTAAACGCTTCTACTATGACAAGCATTGTCAAATTTTATTGCCCAAGCTAGCGCTTTTGTTAGCTTTTTCTTCGCCGACTATAATTTGGTGGTTTTGAAATTCGCTTCCCAGGCAAGGTAGTATTTTCAACTTCTCCTCAAGAGCATTATTTTGACTGCCCGTACCAGCTTAGCTCTGAGGTGTACGGCCAAACTTATCTGGATGCTGTGGTATGTCTATAGCATATGGAATCTCAGACTGCAGTTACCCCTCGGCCCGTTTTCCCACTTATCATCTTGCTTTGTTCTATTTTTCGTCGGCAGAGAAGTCTCTATGCACAGCTTTCATATCTGGCCCTTCCCTTGTCCAAAAGCTGGCCTTGCAGGGTTTTTTTTTTTTTTAGGGTAGTATATGCAATGACGTACTTTCAAAATTTGCAATAGTATTCACTATGCAATCTTACTGTCCATTTGGGACAACAGGTAAGCACAGTGGAATTGACGGAGCAAGACACCATTATTATGGGATCGGATGGGCTTTTTGATAACGTGTTCGATCATGAAATTGTTCCAATCGTGACCAGATACAGCACTGTTTCAGAGACTGGTAGTTTTCTCTCAATCTATGTGGGAAGACTGGGAATCTTTGGCTTCTAACTCTAACTGAAACTTTGGTCATGTTGTTAGCAAAGGCATTGTGCGAACTGGCTAACAAACACTCGATGGATCCTAGCTTCGATTCTCCCTACTCGGTGGAGGCGAGAGCACAGGTGATGCTGATACCATTGCATCAATTCTTTCTTGTGAAGTTTACACAATATCTGTGTCTATATTTGGTTTAATAACGCGGCTTCATTTATCTGCAGGGTTTTGACGTCCCTCTATGGAAGAAAATTCTGGGGATGAAGCTAACTGGCATGACTTGGATCTTTTCATTGGTTAAAAATCTTTAGATTTTCACTGCATGATATTGACTCTGGCCCCCATTTTTTCAGGTGGAAAACTAGATGACATAACTGTGATTGTCGGTCGAGCTGTCAGATCACATTTGGTGGCCTGAAGCGCAGAGATGAGGCTTCTTGGAATAACACTCGTTCTTGATCAGGGATTATTGCACACTTATTCTTCCGATGGCAAAGCCATTCACACTGACCGTGTCAATTTGAAATTAAATAATAATAAATTTTCACTGTTGGAGCCGGGGGGGGGGGGGCTGCTCATCCCGGCAATTTTCTTCCTCAAGCAAAAGAAGTGCATGCTCTCATCCTTATCCCCGAAGAGTTACAGATACTTCAAATAACGATGATAATAAAAGACAACTGTCTCACCCCAGTGTAGCCTGAGTGAAGTTCAAAATCTAGAGTGGAGAACTGTGAGCTGCACTGCAACACAGAATCAAAGCATAGCACTACACCCATCTGTAAATTACGAAAGGCAAAACTTGCTGACCGAGACTGAAAATTAGTATAAAGATGGAATCTGGTCTACTCTATCACGAGAGAGAGCAACTCAACCATAATCAATTAAATTACCAAACCATAACCATATGCAAGTGTGTGCGTGTTGCGTGTGTATCTCCTGGCTATCTAATTGGTCAAACAATAACCCCGAGCGTCATCTTCCTCTTTCATGTGATGCTTCTCGAGGGAAGCTGGACTTCTTCAACATTTACCTATTCTCACCTTTCAAATTATCCAACCACAGTACGCTAATTCAATTTGCAATTCTGGTGGTAGTACCACAGCTACTGATACTGTTTGGATCTTGGAAGAAGGATTTTGGAGCTTCATAAGCGGACCAGCAGTTTGCAGTAGCAGGAGCATGGGAAAGCATCCTAGGAGTCCATCCTCTATTGAGTCCCTAAAATTTTCACATGACCTATAAGAGTTTTAGATTTATATCTACTTAAAAACTTAAATTAGTTGGTGGTAATACCCAATTCCTCTTAGCTCTCTAATATAAGATTCAATCATCAATCTCTTAATTAATAAAATTCATTTATTTCCATGGTTCCTTTTTTATGATTTTATTTAAAAAGTTTAGAATTAGTTAATCTTATTAATTTGTAAAATCACATTGACACTAGCATTTTTTATATCCATTATATAAAAGACTCTCATTAATTGGGCATCACGAGGGAAAAAAACAACGGAGAGATATTAGAGAGAGAAAGGCAGAGTGATAGCGTGGAGCAAAATTTCAAATGTAATAAAACTGGGGACCTTTTCTTTAGAAAATTAGTCCTTGGAACTATGATTATGTGTCATTTATTTAGTGGTTTAGTGCACACTTTCAGGTGGTGCACGGAGCTCAGGCAAGAATTTCTCCGGATTTGCGGGAATGAGAAACGTGGGCCAAGCCGAAGTATTTCATTGAGAGAAAAGCGGAGGGGGAAAGAGAAGCGGGGGAGAGAAATCATCTTCATAGACTTTTGAGAGGCTCGGAGCCGGAGCTTGAATTAGGATCCAAGAAAAGGCAAATGCGAAATCCATTAGAAAAAAATGTGCAGCGGGATTAACTCGCCACCACCTGCCACAACTCCTTCCTGCCAATGGGGCAGCCGTCGAGAATTCATTCCCGGAAACCCTCCCAGCTCTTCACCTGCGCCATACCGTTTTCCCTCTTCTTCCTCACCATCCTGCTCCTCTATAAGGTCCGCTGTTCCCAAACACCCGATTACCTGAATTAATCTTATATTCAGTAGGCAGTTTCATGGCTTTAATCCCTGTTAAGGGATTTACTTGTAGTCCTCGTTCACCGTGTATATTATAATAATGCTTTGGAGTCATTTTTGTCGTCCAACAGGTGGATAACTTCTTGTCGCAGACGGGAACAGTGGCAGGTCACAACTTAAAGCCCACCCCGTGGCACCTTTTCCCTCCCAAGACCTTGAACGAGCAGACCCGGTACGCTCGGGCTTCTAAGATAATCCAGTGCTCCTACCTCACTTGTCCCTACGCATCACCCGATTCTACCCAGGACGAAGCCCGCCATCCTCAGCTTCCCGACCCAACTCAGACCTGCCCGGACTTCTTCAGATGGATTCATCGAGATCTTGAACCATGGGCCAGCTCCGGGATATCATTGTCCCATCTAGCGGAAGCAAGGAACTTCGCAGCGTTCCGGGTGGTTATTGTGGATGGGAAGCTGTATGTCGATTTCTACTATGCCTGCGTACAGAGTCGGGCGATGTTTACGGTGTGGGGACTGCTGCAGCTTCTGAGGAGGTACCCTGGGTTGGTGCCTAATGTCGATCTGATGTTTGACTGCATGGACAAGCCAAGCATCAACCGAACTGAGCACGCTTCCAAGCCTTTGCCTTTGTTCCGCTATTGCACCACTGCCAATCACTATGATATTCCCTTTCCAGATTGGTCTTTCTGGGGTTGGTAAGAACTGGTGCCCAATATTCCACCTTTCTTGTGGCCTGGATTTGGGTCATTGTTTCCGCTTCATCCAATCTCGACATGCCCACAATAACGAAGACTCGACCTGAAATTTATTGATGTCTCCATTTATGTAGAATCTTTTAACGTAATTGATGCTGGCTTTATGATTCTATTGCCAACCGCAGAGCTCTAGTTATTTCGCTGAATTGGCAGCCACAAATCTGATACAGCCTTTTGTCTATCACTCTGGACTTTGTGTCCCCCAAAAAAGGGAAAAAAAGAAGAAGAGAGATCAGAGTTTACAACAACTGTTCTCTTGTAAATACCTCAGTTTGGATATTAGGACTCTTCTGAAAACTTTCAGCTGTTGGAATTTTACTTGGATTATTAGGGAAAGGAACTGCGAATCGCATATTTTTAGTAAAGCAGGTTTTAAGTGCTGAACTACATTGTTTATGTACTTCTGTGAACTGTCTACTGGTTCTTTTATGTATTCATGAAGAAAATAAGGGAAACAATCTTCAAAGCTTGGCAGGAGACAAGATATTTTGTTGATAAATTATTCCCTGGAGTCACACGAAGCTAGTAATTTATTTAACTTCATTTTAAACAAATCTCACTGCAGGCCTGAAACAAACTTACATCCCTGGGACAAGGAGTTTGGCGATATCAAGCGAGGTTCAAGTGCCCCAAGTTGGAGAAAGAAAATTGCACGTGCTTACTGGAAAGGAAATCCTGATGTGGATTCTCCTGTGCGAACAGAGTTACTCAAATGCAATCATTCTAAGAAGTGGGGAGCGCAAATCATGCGACAGGTTGATCTTGACAAGCTACCATGTGTATTTGACTTTATAGAAGTATAAGTCAGGTGACAGGCTTAAAATACTTCTGAAGTTGCGGTTCCTCATTTACTGCAGGATTGGGTGGAAGAAGCAAAAGCTGGATACGAGCAGTCCAAACTATCAAACCAGTGTAAACATCGGTGAGAATTTAGGTTGGATGCACTTGCAAGTATTTATGAACATATCATTACAAGTGTAAAGAGCTTCTTTTTTCGTTCCCTCTCCTGGTAGATTCTTTTTTCTTGCTATATATCTTTGAATTCCTGATGCTATTTTTGAATAGAAGTATCCTTCTTCCATCCCCAGTTATAAGATTTATGCAGAAGGTTATGCTTGGTCTGTGAGCTTGAAGTATATCATGTCCTGTGGTTCTCTAGCACTGATTATATCACCACAATATGAGGATTTCTTCAGTCGTGGTCTCATTCCCAAGAAGAACTATTGGCCTGTCTCCTCCATTAATATATGCACTTCCATAAAGCTCGCAGTTGACTGGGGGAATGCAAACCCATCGGAGGTACATTTTCCATCTTCTGCTTCTGTATAGATGCCTTTAGAGTTTTTGTTGTTTCATTAATGAGAGGCTCTGCCAGTTCTGCCTTTGTTTTCATGCACTTTTTATACTTAATAACGCTGATTACAAGACTGAAAAATTGAACTTCGCAAATCTTTTCAAATGTATATTGGTGAGCAAAGGAAATACTAAGTAAGAAAAGCTCGATCCTACTGTTTGTTGCAAATACTGAGCCAGTAATTGGTTATTCAAATACCATACCTTACAGGCTGAAGCTATAGGAAGACGTGGACAGGATTTAATGGAAAGTTTGAGCATGGATCGGGTTTACGATTACATGTATCATCTAATCTTGGGTTACTCAAAGTTGATGGACTTTAAGCCCATACCACCAGCATCTGCCCGAGAAATTTGCTTGGAGTCTGTTCTCTGTTTTGCTGATGCAAAGCAGAGGGAACTCCTGGAAGAATCAATTGCTTTCCCATTCCAACGCGCCCCATGCAAGCTTGAGATAAAACAGCAGGGAGTGTAAGAGATGGAGAAATCCGGAATTAGGTTAGATGACGGGCAGACTGGGGCAGAGAAGTTTGTTAAGAAATGAGGGGTCATTTGTATTTATTTATTAATTACTTTTTGCTCAGCAAAAAATGAGGGTCTAATAGCTTTTCTTTTTTTGTTTTTTCATTATATATACAAGTAGATATGAAACGTCATACTGATGTAATTAATGTCTTCCTCAGGAAGGAAAGCGAAGCTAGAACTTTATGGATCTTATAGATATGGATGGATGGATGGATGGCCCGACCTCACTTTGCTTCCTTGGCCTTGACAGGATCTTTGAGTAGTTACGGGTTTGCTCTGTTCGATGATGCCATGCCCTGCCTAAACGGCTTGCAGTCTTATGAAATGTTGCTTCATCGTATCTTATCTTGTTTAATACTATGCACAAAACGTTAGCCATTCTCTTTATAAAGAAAGATGGAAGGTCCTTGCTTGGGCAGTCGGGGAGAACCACAACTACTGCAGGCCACAGAGGAGTATTTCCCTATGCAAGTGTTTTGCTTGTTTTTGAAGTTTTGTTCTAACTGATACGTTCTGTGGGGCTATAGAGATTTCAAGGTCTCATGTGTGTAGGAGAACCTAAGAGACAAGAAGCTTAAGGTTTTATGGCACAAATTCTCAGGGCACATGCCGAGAGTCTCATTCGCTTGTTGGCTTGCAGTTTAGGGCAAAATCTCTATCAAAATGGAAATGCAACAATATATAGCTCAGGCATCTATGCTATGTGGTTTTTGTATGCAGGTATGGGAATTCAGGGATCATTAATTCTTTGAATGCCCTTTCACATGCGGTATACGGCACCAATTGGTCAACAGAATGCACCTTACTAGAGCTACTGGGGTTGTGATTACGAGTTACATTGGGCTACACAAGCATAAAAGAGAAAATTGTTTTAAGTTACAATCTACAAGCTAATTTTGACTTGCTACATCTATCAGAACATGGCAGGAGCAAAACTCGAGAATCTTTCAATATAAAAGATCACCATCTAGGCTCATTTTGTATTTAATTTTGAGTTTAGTGAAAGTTAGTATCAAATCCTTACCCCGTATAGAATCCAAGTTTGTACATAGACCTTTGGGCCTACTTATCTGATATCTAAGCTTGACAATACCTGTGTTTCATGTGAACATTTGTGCACAGTAGTCATTAATGGAATCCAATTACCCGGGAAAAAATAGCTGGTTATGTTTCACGGGCATTTGCAATTTTCTTTTTTTATTTAGTATTTTATGAATTAAATTTGAAAATGGTAATGACCTAAATTGCTCTCCTCAATTTTCAAGGAAAAAATTGTGACTACATATCGTACATAATTTCAAGTACGTAACAAAAATCCCGAGAAGGATGAGCAAGAAATGTGAGAAAGAAAAATATACGCATAGAAAAAGGTACTAAGTTTGACTCTTTAAATAAGAATGGAGCCACGAATCTCAGGCTAAATAAATTACCAAAGAAAGGGAGGTTTATTATTATTAATTGAGCAGACATAATGTACTAAAATGAATGTGAGGCACCTGATGGATCCAAGCCCACCCGAAGACCGGAAGGAAGCCTTAATTGAGTGATATGGACAAGAAAGATGTTAGAGGAGGAATTCCGCCCTATAGAATAGAGCCACGGTATGTATAAGATATCTTCTACTCAAGTGCTTCGAACTTCAAAAATATTTCATATTTTAATAAATTCTTTTAATTATTAAGAAAAAATTTAGTTACCCAAAAAAAAACACATAATTCTTATATTTATGCATACGGGTAGTGTAGATGTTTACTGAAAGTACATCGAATCTAACACAATTTATATAGTAAAATAAAAATTAATATATTTGTACGCTTCGACTTTTATATGTTTATTATGTGTGTATATATGTGTAGAGATTAACATTTAATAAAAATTCAGTTTAGGAAGGAAACTACATATATAATTGAATAAGATTTTGGCAAATCAATAAGTTGTCCTTCTCCTTACCCCTGACAGCGACCTGAGTGCCAACTTGGGCCCCTTATTCCCCCACACCGCTTTTTCCTCAAGTGGACACGGCATCTCTTCATCTCCAAAAGCCTCTATCTATGATAGATTTTGTCACGATGCTCTCGCTCACTTATCTTCTTCCCTTCTTTTATTTCAACTCAGAGAAAGCTTCGACAAGTTAGACATCCCTTTTAACTTAAACATTAACATCCTATATGTACCATGAGTGAATTAAGTATTGTTGTTGAGAAGAGAACCATGTGCTCCCCGAACATGTTTGTCCCATTGCAATACCATAAGGCCGATAAAAAAATAAATAAATAAAACTTTTAATTCTCAATCTTCATAATTTTATTATTTTCATTCTATCTTTTATTTTTTATCATTTGTATCTCAATCTCTTGAGTTTTTACTGCATTGGTCTTACTGTTACCGTTTTAATCCAAAAAAGTATTTTTATCTAAATAATAATATTTTATAAAAAATTTTAAAAAAATCAAACGAGAAGTAGATAGCGCAACAGGGTGTCTTTGATTGAGAAAATGTTAGCTGCCAACAAATGTTCCCTCCAAAATTAAGATTTATTATTACTCATAATGAGTCACATTTTTATAATAGTGATAGTCACTAATAATTTTCAATCAACAATAATTCCCAATTTTAGAAGGATGCAGACACCATTGATGTTCTATCAATATTTTTCCTTACGGTGTTGCCTTTTCTTATTTTCTTTATTTTTTTAAAAATATTTTTGTTAAAATATTATTTTTGGATGAAATATATTTTTTAAGATAAAAAGAAACTGTAAGACTAAGGTGACAAATATTCATAGATATGAATGATAAAAATAATAAAAATACATAAGATTAAAAATTAAGATATCTCGTTACCAAAAGAAAATAAACACGCGAAGAAAGGGCAAAAGACAACTACCCCGCCCCTGTTATCCTGTATCTTTAAATCATGGGTTAGTGTCATTCATGGAAATCACAACTTCGAGTGAGAATTAATTCGGCCATTGAAGAATATTTTATAATTTTATTTTAAAAATTATTAGTTATATCTCCCTTATTCTGGTTTTGGGCTTTCGTGCGCTCTGTGTCATTAATACACAAGGAACAAGCCTTAATAAATATTTAATCATAATTGCTTTATAATAGAGAGCAAGCAATAGACCTCTCCTTTGTTCTCCCGCGGCGTCAGAGGTGTAATCTCTGTAAAATGTAATTCTTTAATACAAAAATTAAAAACATCGTTTCGTAATATAATAATTTTTTTTAAATGAACCATTTTAGTATAAATGGTCAATTATTTACTAATATTGTTAATTATAGCTGATATAAATAGCTGACTTGGTATCATAATAATTTTGCCAACTTAACATTTTAAATACCACCAAGAGCAGATGCCTAATAGGCCAAAACTCCTCTCAAGCTGTGTAGCGAGGTCAAATTCTCATACTCGAATCCTTCTCTAAGTAAAATTATTAAAAGAGATTATTTTAAGTTTAGGTCTTGGCGAATATTGACTTCTTAAATTATACTAGATTTTTTGTGGCACTACAGTAATAATGCCAGTGTTAATGTCAGTGTTAATATCAATTGTTCAATTCATCTAATATATTCAAGAAAATCTTAGGCACTCATACCTCATAATAACGTGGTTAAAAAATTAATTAAATTATTTTGATTAGTAATAATTATGATAAATGTTCAGGTGATTAACACTAATTTTACTCATTTGTTAAATTTTAATTGATTTTTTTACGTCACGTCAGCACTACTGATGCTTTCCTTTCGCCTATTGAAAAAAGTTCTAACATCTTAAACACCTATATATAACTTACAAAATAGAAAAAATGATACTTTTGCTCCTCAGTCTTTCATATTTTTATCATTGTAGTCCTAAACTTTTATTTTTTGTCATTCGCATCCTTAACATTTTGAGTTTTTTTCATTTTGATCATACCATTACTTTTTCCATTTAAAAGAGTATATTCCATTCAAAAAAAGAATATTATATCCAAAAATCATTTTTCAACAAAAGTATTTTTCAAAAAAGCATATTTCGTCCCTAATTAAGAAAATATTGATTATTAACATGTGCTCCCTTCTAAAATTAGAACTCATTTTTCTCAAAATGAGTCACGATTTTATAATGATAATAATTATCAATCAATTTTAAATCAGGAATGTGTATTAATTTTGAAGGAGATATGACCACCAGTAAAAGCCTACTAATACTTTTCATTTTCATTTATTTTTTCATTTTTTCTTTATTTTTTAAAATATTTTTGTTGAAAAATTAATTATTGGATGAAATATTCTTTTTTTTACATGAAATATACCTTTTTTAGATGAAAAAAGTAATGGCAAGATCATAATGACAAAAACTCAAAATGTTGAAAATGTGGATAATAAAAAATAAAAATTTAGGTCGGAAATGGTAAAACTGTGAATGGTTGAGAATTAAATGTATCATTTACTATTAAAAAAATAAAAATAAAAATAAATAAATACAAATGAAAAGCAAAAGAAAAAAAAAAGGAAGAAGAAGAAAGAAACTCTTACTATCATCCTATCCTCGCAAATGATAGGTTCTTATGGCTCAATACCTCTTAGGAACCGGGATTGGATACCATGTGTTTTTCTAATAAAAAAATCCAACCATGGATACTCTTTGTTCAAGGGAAAGATTGAACAAAAATTGCTCGTAGCTTATTTGCAAAAGACAAACTTTATGATTTTAATGAGGAATAGTCAAACATCGTGACCATTTTTATAGTCTTTCCCTAAAGATAATTATTTAATTATGAGCAAGAAGTTTTTATTTCCCTTTTGTTTTTTTGTAAAATGGGTATGAGCCCAAATAAGAAAGGAAATGAAAAGAATTTGTTATTCATTTATTTATTTTGCTAGGTAAAGAATTTGTTATTTATATTGACGAGAAAAATGGATGAAAGCAAGAGCTCTCTCTCTGTTTTTTTTTTAATAATAAAAAACAATAAATGATATCTCCTTCTCAATCAGAGCGGAAGGAAGTGAACAAAAATGGAAATCCCCATGCCCCCTTAACTCCTACTTCACCGTATTTGTACGCCTCTCACCCTTTCACCGCCGACGATGCCTACGCCGGTAAGCGTCGCCCGGCAATGCCTGACGGAGGAGGCCGCGCGCGCCCTCGACGACGCCGTCTCGGTGGCCCGCCGCAGGAACCACGCCCAGACCAATTCCCTTCACGCCGTCTCCGCTCTGTTGTCTCTACCCTCCTCTCCTCTCAGGGAGGCCTGCAAGCGCGCATGGAGCAGCGCCTACTCCCCCCGCCTCCAGTTCAAAGCGCTCGAGCTCAGCGTCGGCGTGTCCCTCGACCGCCTTCCCTGCACCAAGAACCTGGACGAGCCTCCCGTGTCCAACTCCCTCATGGCCGCAATCAAGCGTTCACAGGCAAACCAGAGGAGGAGCCCGGAAAGCTTCCACTCACATCAGATTCTCAGTGCGCCGCAGACAGCACCTTCAGCTGTCAAGGTCGAACTGAAGCACTTGCTCCTCTCAATTCTCGACGACCCGATCGTCAGTCGGGTCTTTGGTGAGGCAGGTTTCAGGAGCTACGACATAAAGCTGGCGATTGTGCACCCGCCGGCCCCACAGGCTTCCACGCTCTTCAAGTCGAGCTGTCCACCCCCCGTCTTCCTCTGCAATCTGATGGACAGCGAGCAGGGACGGTGGGGCCCGGGCTCCCACTTTCCTGGCGGTGAGGACAGCGACGAGAATTGCAGGAGAATCGGGGAAGTTCTTGCGAGAAAGTCCGGCAGGAACCCACTTATCATAGGGGCTTGCTCGAAGAGTGCTCTCGAGAACTTTCTTGACGGCGTCGAGAGTGGGAAGCAGAGCGTTTTGCCAGCTGGTCTCGGTCAATTGTGCTCGATCACCATCGAGAAGGAGATATCTGGGTTTGTTGGCGGTGAGGGAGGGAGGGGGGCGGCTAAGGAGAAGATGGCCCAGAAGTTCAACGAGTTGGGTGATGCACTGGGGCGCCGCTTGGGTTCTGGAGTTATCGTCTCCCTGGGCCCATTGACAGCGTTGATTCACGAAGACGACGCTTCCCAGCTGCAGGAGGCTGCGTGTTATGTGGTTTCTCAGCTGACGGGATTGCTGAAAGCTCATCAAGAAAGATTGTGGCTCATTGGGACGGCGGAGAACTATGAGAGTTATCTCAAGTTTTTGAGTCGGTTTCCAACTGCGGAGAAAGATTGGGACTTGCATCTGCTTCCCATCACTTATAGATCGTCATCATCCACGCAAAAATTTCCTCCTTCCAAATCCAGGTGGCCTCTTGTCTTCTTTACCATAGCATCGCAATCCAACTCTTCCTTGATCTGCCTGCTGCAATTGGATTG
The DNA here is from genome assembly GCA_037672795.1 of Lagerstroemia speciosa. Classification (NCBI taxonomy): domain Eukaryota; kingdom Viridiplantae; phylum Streptophyta; class Magnoliopsida; order Myrtales; family Lythraceae; genus Lagerstroemia; species Lagerstroemia speciosa. The sequence goes on from CM075299.1 coordinate 77,353, forward strand.
GACAATTTGATGGATTCCATGTAGTTTAAAACTTAATGAATTAATTATTCGCTGATAGAAGTATTAGATAATCTTTGTACAGCTCAGTTAAGAGCCTAAATAAATTATTAATCATATGTGCCTTCCTGTCTGTGCATTTTGAGGGCTCATCGATATTGTTATTACTGATAACCATGGCAGTCTTTTTTTCGTTTTCAATTGTTTGAAAATGACGGTCATTCTCTAGGGCCATGCATTCTTTGAATTTGTCTCTCACTTCAAGTAGCAAGTGCGGATGAATAGTCTCTAGTGAATCCTGCCATGTGAATTCGCATCAAAGATGATGGCTAACATTTAAACTGGAACTCTTGCATTCTGTTACCACCGTTTCTTCCTTTCACTGACCCCAGAGGTTGTTCTTCTGCTGTCTAATTGCAACAATGTCAGTCCAGCAGGTTTTGTGTGCTTAGGTTACATGCATTCTACATTTTGCACGAGTTGACTTGTGGTTCAGTCTGGGAATGACATGAAAATGTTTGATGAGCACGGTCCTTGCATGGCAACATTTCTTTTATATTTCTTCTAACTTTGCTCTGAGGGGTAAGTCTGAGAGCAGGCTTTTACAAAAACTGGTTACAGAAGTTTCTTTTAATAGATGACTGTTAGTTTCTTCTATAAGTGCTAAATTTTTGCCTTCTGGCTCTGTTAGCAGCCACTGATATGAAAATTTCCTCCGATAATGTGACTACAGCTTGATGGGTTCCTTCATCCCATTCGGTGGGTTCTTTTCCATGCCATCCGAGCTTGCAAATCCTTTGAGCAGCACATGCTCTGAATCTCGATGTGACCTCTGTAATAAGAAATGTGTAGAAGAAGTTGGTGCCCTTTTGCGGGTTGGATCTTCTACATCAGTCTCTGATCAGTACTCAACAAACTCACCTTCCTGGCTACAAATGACTGGAGCTGATTCGAACAATGCAATGGTTGTTTTGAAGGTGCTTAGTAGCTTCCAAGTTATGGTTCTTTATTTATTTTGGAGATGTTCGTTTCCATGTGATTACAGTTTAATCTGGGGATATGCATCAATATTCATGCAGAAAGATGATAGAACAACTTTGAATGCTAAAGTTCTGGAGCTGCAAAAGAAATGGAATAAAGTGTGTCACCGACTTCATAAGCATCAACCTGCAGAACACCGGGGAATCCGGCAAGCTCAATCAGAGGTTGCGGCTATTGGCAGGTTTGAGTTGGCTGCAGATGAAAGGGATCGGTGCAGTGATGGTTCGTCTGTATCTGAGAACAGATGTCTACATAACTGTGCTCCTACTGCCACTGATCTGCATAAGTTTTCTCCATGGGAGCAAGACAGAGGAGCTCAACTGGCTTCTCAAGCTGTGTGTGCACATAGGCAGAATATTTCTGAAGCCAAGCACGGTGGGATCAAGGGTCACTTGCGTTCCCATAGTTTGCTGACTAATCACATGTTGCAAGCCAATCGGGCATTGCCTCAGTCACCTTCTTCTGTGACCACAGACTTGGGGTTAGGAACAACTAATATGTCATCAAAAGTGGCCCCGGAGAATTCAAGGGTGCAAGACTATAAAGAGTGTAGCAAACCGCTACTAGGTTCCACTTCTTCTTCGGTGCTAGGTGCTCGACTTAAAACATCACTTGACGTTGCTCAGCAGCCTTCTTTGTTCTCGGGCCATAATCATCTCGAGATGCAGTCCTCTCCACATGATTTTAAGACACTTTGGGACTCTCTTCAGAAGAAGGTTGGGTGGCAGAATGAAGCTTTATGCATCATCAGTGAAGTCGTGTCCTGCTACAAAAGTGGAAGCCTTCAAAGGTCAAGGTTAGGAAGGGATCTTTGGCTGACTTTTCTTGGACCTGACATGGTGGGAAAAAGGAGAATAGCATCGGCTCTTTCTGAGATAATCTTTAATGATAGAAAGAGGCTCATCTATGCGGACCTGAGCTCTCAAGAAGGGATTAGTCCAGCATGCCCAACTTGCGAATTCCAGGAATTTCAAGCTTATGAAATGAAGCTCAGGGGTAAGACAGTCGTTGATTTTATCGCCGATGAGCTGAGGCAGAAGCCCCATTCAGTTGTTTATCTCGAGAATATAGATAGAGCTGATTTGCTCATGCAGAACTGTTTATCCCAGGCCCTTAGGACCGGAAAGCTAAAAGACACATACGGGAGAGAAATCAGCACAGGTAGCACAATCTTTGTGGCTACATCAACCACAACCATGGATAGAGTGACTTGCCCATCGAACATGAAATGTGATGACTATTCTGAAGAGAAGGTACTCAGAGCCAGTAGATGGCAGATGCAGATGTCAGTTGAATGTGCTCCTGCAAGTGGAAGTAGTAAAGGCATGGCTGTGATGGTCACATCAGAGGGGTCAGCATCTGTGACCAAGAGGAAGCACAGTGACATGAGCAACTCTTCTCAGCTTGTCAGAGAAGTGGGGATATGGAAGAGGGGTGAAAAGATGGGGAAGTTGTTTCTGGATTTGAACTTGCCTATGCCGGATGTGGAAGAGGACTTCGATGATGAAAATAGTGAGACATACCCGAATTCTGAGGACTCTGAGGCCTGGTTCAAAGATTTCCTAGAGCTGGTAGACAAGAATGTGGTTTTCAAACCGTACGACTTCAATGAAGCTGCGGAGAGATTTTTGGAGGAGATGAGAATCAACATGCGGTCAGTGGTTGGGTGCAATGTGTCGCTTGAGATTGACGATGAGGTGATGGTGCAGATAGTTGCAGCTGGCTGGCTATGTGGGGAGCAGGAAGCGATTAAGGAGTGGATTAGACAGGTTCTGAGGAGAGGATTTTTGGAAGCCCACCAGACGTACAAACTCACGGCTGATTCCATGGTGAAGCTGACCACATGCGAGGGTGAGATACCCGAACAGCAGGCACCTGGAGTGTGCCTTCCTGCAAGCATCAACTTGAAGTAAGTAGTTGGGAATGTCAAACCGCAAAGATCCTTCTATTTTGTGTATATATATTATTATATCTTATAAAATAAAATGTGTAAGATAAAATGTGTACAATTTTGTAGCCTAATTTTGTCTCTCTCTCTCTCTCTCTCTCTAAAAAGGGGGAAAAAAACGGATGTATTGGATCTTATCTGGGGGGAATTAGATAATTTACTCTTCTGATGATGTATTATTGTTGGTTTAGGGGAGAGGCACGGATTTTGCCGTTAGTCGTTAGTGTATGAAACAAAACCTTTTGACCGAGCTAATTCTGGCTGGCCTCTGAAGTGATTATCCCATCTCTGCAATGCTGGGGCTTAGCTTAATCTTTATACGTATGTTGCTTTCTATTCAAACTACGCGGTGAGAGCGAATTGATGCGAATGCCACAATTAGTGATTGTCCCATCTCTGGTGGGGATATCCGCTGCACCCATCACGGGTTGGATTTGGGTGGGGTCGACTCAGTTTACAAGAAAATAAATTATTATTATTATTATGTTGTAAAATATAATGCAATTTTACCTATTTATAATTGTACAGTTAAATAAATTTAAACAAATTGAAAATTTGCACAGTTTTGATGAAATAGAACAATCAGTACCCAATTTATTGAGAAAAAAGTATTTATAAATTAATATGTTATATATTATATAATACGGACAAGATGGGGTCGAGTGGGGGTAGTCGGGTCAAAAGACAGATCCAAAACCACACACGTGTCCGGGCGCAGCGAGGCAGCGGGTCTAAGTCAAAATTGCCATCCCTCCCTAGGCCACCCGTAGAGCACATGCAGTGCTCTTCTTCCACGGACTCCCGAGGGCTCCGTCTTCACCTAGATTCTCATTGTTGCCGATACCCAGGACGGTCAGGATCTATAGAATTCGATCCTTACCAATACCTGCGTGAGGACTTCTTGTCGTGGCAAAAACACAAGCCATTGGCTCTTTTGTTCAATAACTCCAATTCGATGAGGCGTTTGAATGCCACTCCTAGTCGCCAACCATTGCCTCAATTCTTTCAGCGGTTCCTTTTGGATTCCCAGGGTAGAGGTTTTCAAAACCCCTATGGAAGAGCTCCCTAAGCTGGTACAAAACTCCTATTGACCCTCCTAGCCGCATGCTCTCTTCAATCAGTTGGGCGAGCTTCTGGGCATCGTTCGGACCTCTTGATTCCAATGGCGGTAATGCTACCCAAATATCCGGCTTCAACCTCTTAACAAAGTTACCATCCAGCATCATCTTAAGAATTCTTATTAGTTGACCTAACAATAGCTCAAATTTTTCTCAATACTTCCACACTAATCTATCTTGTGTTAAAGCCAAGAACTACTCGTGAACATTGCGTTTCTTACTTGGGCGGAGTCGTTCCAATAACCGTTCCTTGAACTTTGCCCATGATTGGATCGGTTGTTGTCGCTCACTCCACCGATACCATGCAAACGACTTCCCATCCAAGCATAGTGTGCCGACAAAAACTTCTCCCTTTCCGGTAGCCTATTAACGACAAAGTATCTCTCGACATGGTATATCCAGTAATATGCGTCCTCCCCTTCAAAAATAGGCGTCTTCAATTTTCTAATTTCATGCATCTATTCCGAATTGGGCATGTCCCTGCTCGGCCCGTGCCATTAAGGGCCTCGCTCGATCCGGATCACCTCCCTCTTCCATAGATCCCTCCGATAGGGCCCGATCCGGCTTTGGAACCTAGCAATCCCGTGATCCGCTGCAGTCCAGGGCCGATTTGTATGGGTCCGGTTCAGCTTGGGATAGTTTGGGCTTCCAATAGCCCAATTGGGCCTGGCAGGCCCCTCCTCCTCCCCTAGCCTCTGGTCGATGCTACCCCGAACAGGGCCCAAGGGGCTCGTGCGGCAGCCCGAGGCCAAATAGGCTTTGGCTACTCTAGAATGGGCCCGGGTGAAAACCTAAATAACTTAACTGAAAATGATCCGGAAATATGTTTTGGTTACTGTGCTTGTCCATTGGGCTCGATCCCAAATCCTGTCTTTTATTTAAAGTTTAAAACATAGCAAAAGGGGGAAATGAAATTATATAAAGAAAATTAAAGTATATGCGGAGAGTTTTCTTCTCCTTAAAGACTCTCTCTATCAACACTAATAAAGACCTCTCTCACTTCTCAACTTTCATCTCATAACTTCCCTCAATCTCATTGATACAAGACTTGACTTATTTTATTTATATACTTGATGGGTTGCATAGATGCTTAGTTAGGACATAAGGATGCCTCTGGATGAAAATTTATAATCAGAAAGAATCATATCTTATGAAAGATGCAAACTTTAATTGACACAAACAAATAATAGCAAGAATTATGGCAAAAGAAAAAAAAGGGGAGAGAAAAAGGGTGAATGGAGAATGGGTCTACCTCTTCCCTCTGCCACAGGACAAGGAAAAGGAGAAGTATTGCTCTCCATCCCTTGTTTCCCGGGTTCCACTGATAACTAACTAATGATATAAAAGACCAACCCAAAACTTCTCCGGAGGAATGCCCATTGCCCACGGCTTAGCTCCTAAAGGCATCATCTCCCTGACCCGCTACTCCCTTTTCTTTCCTTACACTCTTCACTCCCAGTCCTCACTAACTGTGATCTCATCTCATCACCTGCCCTGACCTGAGATAGACGACAATGGAGACAGTGCTCGGTTCATTGGACCTCAACTCTTCCAAAACTCCTAACAATGACATCTCCTCCTGCCCCACCCAAAATGGCGCGCGCTCTCCCTTGAATAAGGGGGGCCTCCACTCCCCTTCTGACACTACCCTCGGCCGCCATGTGGCCCGTCGCCTTGTCGAGATTGGGGTCAATGACATCTTCTCTGTTCCTGGGGACTTCAATCTCTCCCTCCTTGACCACCTTATTGCCGAGCCTGGCATCACCAACATCGGCTGCTGCAATGAGCTCAATGCTGGCTATGCCGCCGATGGCTATGCCCGGGCCCGCGGGGTCAGTGCCTGTGTCGTCACTTTCACTGTGGGTGGGCTCAGTATCCTCAATGCTATTGCCGGTGCTTACAGCGAGAACCTTCCCGTGATCTGCATCGTTGGAGCGCCCAACACCAATGACTATGGCACCAACGGGATCCTCCATCACACCATCGGGTTGCCTGATTTTACTCAGGAACTTAGGTGCTTCAAGACCGTAACATGCTACCAGGTAACAAAGATCATTCCTAGGGAGACGAATCCAGAACAAACTTTTGTTCAAGGAAGTGAAATTTTATAAAAAAATAATATGATAAATTCAAGGAAGTGAAATATGTTAATTCACTAAAAACTAGATAAAATTAAATAAAAAATAAATAGTATATCATGATTTTTTTCAAATTTGGGGCACGCACCCCCTAAACTCCTTTCAATCCCTTTTTCAGTATGTATATTAATAATATGCGTGGCATGGTCGAATCACCTTGGGATCTGAGTACATATTGGACGAGGCAATCACCTGGGGAAACGGCAAAATGACCGTTGAGGTTGAGCTCAACATGACAAAACAGGATAATTGATGAACAAATAAATTATTAGGAGGTGCAACTGCAAGGAATGGTGTTGAATGAGTTTGTTTTATTATTATTATTTTTAAATATGTAGGCTGTGGTGAACAACTTAGAGGATGCGCACGAGCAGATCGACAGAGCAATCTCAACTGCTCTGAGAGAAAGCAAGCCCGTTTACATAAGCATCAGTTGTAACTTAGCCAGCCTCCCTCACCCTACTTTCAGTCGAGAGCCCATCCCCTTTGCTCTCTTTCCCAGGTAGGTTTACATGTGACTTGACTAATATTGATAGATAGTATATCATACGATGACACATGCATGCATACCGGTCTTAGAGTTTAATCAATCACTGAATCTCTCTCTCTCTCTCTCCCAGACTGAGCAACAAGATGGGCCTCGAAGCTGCTGTTGAGGCTACAGCGACCTTCCTGAACAATGCAGTCAAGCCTGTCCTGGTGGGTGGCCCAAAGCTCCGTGTCTCAAAGGCTTGGGATGCCTTCAGCGAGTTGGCTGATGCCTGTGGCTATCCAGTGGCTATGATGCCTTCCGCTAAGGGGCTAGTCCCCGAGAACCACCATCATTTCATTGGGACCTACTGGGGAGCAGTTGGGACCCATTTCTCCGCTGAGATTGTCGAGTCTGCAGATGCCTACCTGTTCGCAGGCCCCATCTTCAATGACTGCAGCTCCGTGGGCTACTCTCTCCTCCTCAAGAATGAGAAGGCAATCATAGTCGAGCCCGACAGGGTTGTGGTGGGTAACGGCCCTGCCTTCGGCTGCGTCTTGATGAAAGATTTCTTGCGGGCGCTCTCCAAGCGGGTCAAGTGCAACAACACCGCTTATGAGAACTTCCGCCGGATCTTCGTACCCAATGGGGTTCCGCTGAAGTGTGAGCCCAATGAGCCGTTGAGAGTTAATGTACTGTTTCGGCATATACAGAAGATGCTTTCACACGAAACAGCAGTCATCGCTGAGACGGGTGATTCATGGTTTAACTGCCAGAAACTCAAGCTGCCCCAAGGATGTGGGTAAGCACCCTATATTACAACACATTTGACTCTCTGCACTGTTAATGTTAGTGTTTGCTTGAGATTCAACAAAGGGTTAAGAGCGTGACAAAAAAAGTTGGTGTTGCAGGTACGAATTCCAAGTGCAATATGGTTCCATCGGGTGGTCTGTTGGGGCAACGCTCGGGTACGCACAGTCTCTGCCGGAAAAGCGTGTGATTGCTTGCATCGGTGACGGAAGCTTCCAGGTGTCCAGCAAACCTCACTGAACTAACGAAGCGCTTTCGGTTGGTGTTGAAAATTGGGCTGATTAATAAAAAGTACATATACTTTTTTTATTTTGGGTCTGACAGGTGACTGCACAAGATGTGTCAACTATGATTAGGAGCGGGCAAAAGAGCATCATTTTCCTAATAAACAATGGGGGTTACACCATAGGAGTCGAAATCCAGAACGGGCCTTACAATGTCATCAAGAACTGGAACTATGCAGGGCTGGTAGATGCTATCCACAACGGCGAAGGCAACTGTTGGACTGCCAAGGTTTCTCTGGGCTTCAATTCAATTGTGCAATGACATGTTGACATGAGAGTGAGTCGAAGGAAGATGATGATGATGATGATGATTAATTAGGAGTTTATGGTCAACTACTTTTTGGGTACAGGTCCGTACAGAGGAGGAGCTGATGGGGGCGATCGCCACTGCAACAGTGGAGAAGAGAGACTGCCTGTGCTTCATAGAAGTGATTGTCCACAAGGACGATACCAGCAGAGAACTGCTTGAGTGGGGGATCCAGGGTCTCTGCTGCTAACAGTTGCCCCCCCGAATCCTCAGTAGTAGCTAGCGAGCACAGAGAAGGTGAATTTTTTTTCTTTACCTGCGGTACTGTCAATCAGATAGGTGATAGGGAATTTCACCTCCATCTCCTGCTCAGTCAATGATTTTATTTATTCTTTATCAGAATTTTACGAAATTTCATATCCAAGCATGTACTTTTGTTTCCTGTGTATTTACTATTATCGACAAAGCACAGCTGATGCTGACCCATTACCATTGCCATTCCCATTCCCAAAATTAATGAGATATATGCCGGACATAGAATAGTAACTATATTCCATGTTCTCTCGCTCATTTCGATTCCCAAAACTAGCTCCTTCTAATTATCTCCTGTCATTGTGGTCCTTTCTTTTCCCCCTGAATCTTCCCTATTATGACTATACTCATTCAGAACTAGAGAACCGTTCTATCATCAGTTCTCGCTCAAAAGATATTAAGAAATATAAATAAACATGACATTTCCCATTGGGGAATGAATGGCTGAGAACCCAACTGCCAAGTGCATGAATTACAACAGCCTTTGGGAGTAGCATGGAACTTTGTATTTCCTCCGTGGGCCACCTGGCATCTATGGAAACAACAGGAAAATAAGGTGATATTTTAGAACTCCGATGTTAACAAGTGTCTACTCAGACAGAGCCTCGAGAGGGTGGCTGAATACTTTGCGGTAATGGAAACCATAAAAAGAGAGAGAGAGAGAGAGAGAGAGAGAGAGAGAGAGAGAGAGAGAGAAGAAGCAGAATTCCCCAGTTTATCATCTTCTGCATTAGATGGGAAAGACTCCCTGGACTGGAGGGGTGGGTTTTGGTCAAACTAAACAAATTTTTTTTTTCTCAAGTCAAACTAAACATATAGAGAGCTCGAAATCAGCTAATCCAAACCGCCTTCCACTACAATTGGGATTGATATTAAATTTAATAATTAAACTAGATGCAAAAGTTTTATTCGATCTTGTCTGGGCTGAAGTCTGATCAGAACATTTTACTTAGTCTAATTATTTTGGATTGCACAAAAAAATTCTGTCGATGCTTCAGAGTGACGGAGGCGGACCACATCTTCCATGCGTATATGCTAATGAGGCAAAGCAGCTACTCTCTGATGACATGGGGGTGTGTATGGTTCAACACCCTTTTGGATTACGTAGGGGTACATAAACCCGGGACGTGAACTCGGTCGTCTATTTGCATGGATTTATCTTATCAAAAGGTAATAAATATATGTTCTCTTAATTATTTCACAAAAAAAATAGAATGAAAAGAAATTTTATTTACAAGAAAATTTGAGCTCCATGACGTAATTTTAAGTTTTTATGTGGATATGAATTTAAATTCGTATAAACCCGTAGATATTTTATATGATATCAAAACCAATTACCGTGTACACTCACGATACTCCAAATCCGAATATGAAACTTGTGATCATTGTTAAGCCCAAGACTAAAAAAAATATTCGATCCGCGGTTAGTTGTGTAACTCGAAAATAGAAGAGAAAGTCCACTTTATGGTCAGTTGTTCCCTTCGCCTAAATACGAAAAAAAAATTTGTACGTATTCAAACGGATAGAGGATGAAACAAATTTTGGTCTACAACAACATTTGAAATATACAAGTTCAGAGTTTTAGATTAATACGAGTACGAACTGTTGTAAATTCACTTGATATTTTACTGTTCATAACATTCTTTTTTTTTTGGTCGCCAGCCACGGTATCCAAGCAGGCCCCACCAGCGGTGAGATGACATCTTTCAGCCAACCATACTTGACTAATCCGTTGGTCGCCCCGGGTCGCACGCCTGGCAATGGCGGGTGAGGCTCCCAAGAGGGGTGTCTGCGTACGTGAGGTCTCGAACCTGAGACCTCCTTAAGCGGCACCGAGCTGCTTACCACTCGGCCCAACCCCTCTTGGTTACTGTTCATAACATTCATTCCCTGTGCATGACTTCATTCAAAGTATTAATTAATGACAGTATCAGCCTCTGCCCTGAGGAATTACATCTCTCTCTTTCGGACGACAGAAGAAAAACAAAGGAAAAAGATGATGGATATTTTCAAGAGCAGAGAGGTTGCCCCAACTTTCGTTGGAGCTTTTCAGCGAAAAGAACTTTCACTGGAGCTGGAGGATAGATGATAATTGAATTTTTTTTCCCCTTTAAAAAAAGTATATATATATATATATATCTGATGATGTTGTCTGTAACACAATAATATGGCAATGACACAATTAGTACTTGTGAATTATTAATCGTATAATAATATTCCCACTGGCTAGCCTTCCCTTCACAACTGGCTGCAACTTGCAAAGGGCTTACCTGTCAATTCATAATATATATATACACACACATATCTAATTTCCTTAAATTTGCATTTCGGTTCGGATCTACATACCTAAATCTTGGGTTTTGAAAGAGATAACTCTATTTTTATTTTTTTGCCAAAGAAGAGAGGAGGGGAGAGAGAGAGAATGGAGATCAATATGGAATTAAACAATAATCAAGTGGACATTAATATCAATTTGCAGGTCAATCTGAAAATATTTAGCTGTATGTTTATACAATTTGTTGTACGTCTCCCCCTTAGTTTATCCATTTGCTTTTATATATATATATATATATATATATGTATCCCTGATGTGTGAATGAAGCTTCTTAATTATCATAATCATGTGCAGTGCTGGTTATTTTATATTTGTGGCTGCTGGCATATACTGTAAAATTATAGAGATCAGATCAAATCATACTGGGGGATTCATGACGAGACATGAGAAGATATGCAACTAATTTTGTGGGACCAACTCATATATGTTTGTTTGTCATCCGACCTCTTTATTTTATATAATACAAAAGGCAAGAACAGATGAAAAAATGAGAAAAAAAAAACCAGGCTGATATCCTATTGTTCGTTAATACATACATATATATATATATATATATACCTCCAGGGGCAACGGCCCAGTGGCAGGCTTCTTGCGTAAACTCCAAGAGCGCCCGGGTTCAAAACCCCCTGGAGGTCGGTATCTTGGGTTTAATGTGGGGCCCAGGGCTGTAAATACACCCTCCGGTGGATTAGTCGGTTGCTACGGCGCCGGACACCATCGATATCAAAAAAAAAAAAATACATATATATATATATATGCACGAAGGTTTCAATCTCAACTCAAGTATTGAAGAAATATTGCACAACAAAACATTTTTTTTTAAATTTTGTCTCTTTTTTTTTTGCCTGAACTTTTTAATGCGTAATGGCAGGCATAGATTGGCTGGAGTGGACTCATGGAGGATACCAGTAGTACTGTGGTCGGATGCTTATTTTCTGACGCCACTGTTTTCTTTTCCGGAAAGAAATATTGCGGCCAAGTAAACTTCTGTCCTGAAGAAAGAAAAAGAGAATCGCGTTTGTTTATTTTCTTTGGAATTAAATCAAATTAAATTTGTATATGTAGATATATAAAATATAAGAAAGCTAGCATCTAAGAGATAGATGATGCATCAAAGACCTTTTTGCTGGCAGATTTAAATTTCTATAATAAATCAATAGATTAGCCTTTCTTCTCAAATATCACAGGCCAGTTGAAAGATTTGCCAATATATATATATATATATATAGCTTCTTCAAGTACATACAGGACAGGACGTAGCCGTGATACATAATGGAGAACATGCATGGGTTCATTAAAAGATAAATTATTAAAAAATGATTAATAATGAGAAATATCTGGCAATAAATTTCAGGTCGGCAGGACCTCTCAACTCTATCTTTCTCTCTCTCTCCCCGGTTAATGGAAACAGTGCCTTCTTCTCTGCGTTGCTATTTTAAGATGTGATTCATAGAAAGAGTGAAATAAAAACGAACATATCTTCTTCTTTTTTTTCCCACTGAGAAGAACGAGTGATTAAAAGAAACTTTTTAATTTTTTGATGTTAAGACTTACCCGGGATGTATGTGGATGTCTCACCCGGATTTCAAAAATTTAGTGAGATCAGCATGGGAAGATAGAAGTTGTCCCTTTGAAAATTCCATAAAACTTTTCTCAAGTAGGGCATCGAAGTGGAATAAGGAGGTTTTCGGAAACATTTTCCACAAAAAGAAGCACATCCTAGCTAGACTAAAGGGCATCCAGAGAAGTTTGGCCTACAATCCCTCTCGCTTTCTAACAGAACTGGAAAAGCAACTTAGGGCTGAGTACTGTACCCTGTTGGAAAATGAAAGGGAATTATGGCTATTGAAGTCTAGAACAGAGTGGATAATGGAAGGTGAAAGGAATACAAAATTCTTTCATGTATCCACTCTAGTAAATAGAAGACATAATAAAATACGAGGGTTATTGACTGAAGAAGGAGAATGGAGCTTTGACCCGCCGGTGTTAATGAACACCATAAACAGATTTTTCATCAAGCTCTATAGCTCGGGTAAAGAGTTCTATCAAAGGATCCCGGCCCAGTGGATGGAACTCAATTTTCAGGAAAATGTAGATATGTCAAGAGCCCTCTCAGAACCCATTTCTAATAGGGAGGTTTGGCTGGCTTTGAAATGCCTCAAACCACATAAAGCTCCTGGACCGGATGGCTTGCACCCAGTTTTTTTTCAGAAAAACTGGGAATTGACGGGCCAATCAATGATCGAGTTTGTCAGGGATGTCTTCAGAACGGGAAAACTCCCAAATGGGATTAATGAGACTTTGATCTCACTGATTCCAAAATGCCCCAGCCCGGAAACAATAGCACAATTTCGGCCCATCAGCCTATGTAATACTAGCTATAAAGTTGTGTCAAAGATAATTGTCAATCGAATTAGGCCCTTTCTAAATAGCATGATCTCCCCCTTCCAATCGAGCTTCATTCCAGGAAGGAGATCTGCAGACAATGTGATAATACTTCGGGAAATAATAAGCTCGCTTGGAAGAAAACGGGGGAGAAATGGCTGCATGATAGTAAAGCTGGACTTGGAAAAGGCTTATGATAGGCTTGAATGGGACTTCATCAGAGAGACTCTAATTTTTTCAAATTTCCAGAGGCTCTAATATCCCTAATCCTGAATTGTATCTCATCCACTAGAATTAGTGTATTGTTTAATGGTGGAAAGTTAGACTCTTTCCTACCATCCAGGGGTATTAGGCAAGGTGATCCAATTTCACCATACTTGTTCATCCTATGCTTGGAGTACTTATCAATCATGATTGAAAAGGATGTGCGAGATGGGAAATGGAGGGGTGTTCAACCATCTAGGGGGTCTCTAAGCTTCTCGCACTTGTTTTTTGCGGATGACATAATCTTGCTAGGCAAAGCAGACAAAGAAACAGGTGAGGCTATGCACAGAGTATTGCAAGATTTTTGTGGCCGCTCAGGACAGTGCATAAATGTCCAGAAGTCAAAAATTGTGTTCTCCAAGAACACAAGCAATAGTGTGCGAATGGAGATCAAGGAAAAACTAGGCCTGGAAGAGTCAGAGGAGATAGGGAAATACTTAGGTTTCCCAATGGACGTGTCAGCCTCAAGAACCTCGTCTTTTAACTTTATCCTAGATAAGGTGAAAGATAAACTCTCGGGGTGGAAGTCCAAACTGATCTCCCGGGCAGGTAGAGTGGTCTTGATAAACTCTGTCCTAAATACAATCCCAAATCACATAATGCAATGTACTTACTTGCCTCAGAAGATCTGTAAGAGCTTGGACCAGATCAGCCGCAACTTCCTATGGGGTTCAACTGCACAACATAGAAAGATGCACATGGTCTCCTGGGAGACTGTTACAAAGTCAAGAGGAGAAGGAGGCCTCGGAATACAACGTAGTAGGGAGAGGAATGAGGCACTCCTTGGAAGTATGGCCTGGAGAGCTAATTCAGATGACAGACCATGGGCTAGACTTTTGAGAGAAAAGTATGGTCGAACCATTACAAATGTTAGAGGCTGCTCCAGCAACAGACGTGCCTTGCAAGAGGGCTCTCGACTTGCCTTAAAAGGGGTTAAATGGGTGATCGGATCAGGAGAAAACATAAACTTTTGGCATGATACATGGGTAGGCCACCAACCTTTGAGGGAATTGGTTGAGGGTCCTCTAGGCCTAGCTGAAACCAACCTAAAGGTTAGAGATGTTCTCAACACAGATGGAACATGGAACTTACAGCAAATCAGTGTGCCATTACCCAAAGAAATTATGGAGAAGATGCAAGCCGTCCCAAGGAGTTTGACAGCCCAAATGGAGGATAGAATTGCTTGGAAGTTTTCCCCAACAGGCCACTTCTCGACAAAGACTGCATACTACTTAGCGTGTGGGGATGATCCTTTGACAAAGAGCACTGCATGGGAATGGATCTGGAAAGCACCGACCCACCCGAGAATCTCGATGTTCCTTTGGATGGCAGGGCACCAGAAAATTCCCACTATGGATCAGTTAAATAGAAGAGGGCTTAATGTTGACCACATGTGCCCGAGATGCAAAAATGGAGTGGAGGATACAAGCCATGCCTTAAGGGACTGTACTTTCGCAATGCGGGTTTGGAGACGGATTGGCATCCCATCCTCTAAACGAGCCTCCTTCTCCTTGGCCACCTACGAATGGCTAAGGGTCAATAGTTGTGCTTATGAGACAGTGCATATGAATATTAACTGGTCGATTGTTTTCTTGCAGGCTGTTTGGCTGATCTGGAAAGAAAGGAATGAAGTGGTGTTTGGAGAACATTCGGAGAGGGAGCCACCACATAGACTGATTATCCAAAGGGCAGCAGAATTCCAAGCAGCCATGAAGCCTCGCCTAAGGAAAAATGTTTTTCAAATAGCCGTTAGATGGGCTCCCCCACCCCCCGGGTGGTGCAAGCTCAATACCGACGGCTCTGTAGGAGAGAAATCCGATAAAGCGGGAACGGGTGGAGTAATTAGAGATAGCACGGGACGTTGGGTAGCAGGCTTCACTCGATTTGTGGGTTCCACAAACAGCCTACTAGCTGAACTATGGGCTGTTCGAGAGGGACTACTCTTAGCGCGGGATTTAAACATTCAACGTTTAATTATTGAACTAGATGCCCAGCTAGTAGTGAGTTTTCTGCAGAATACAGACATTGAAAACACCTTTCTTACACCAATTGTTATGGATTGCAGGAAAATACTCCAAGACTTCAGAGAAGTCCAAGTGCAACATATCTATCGGGAGGGGAACTCGGTTGCGGACATTTTGGCAAGGATGGGACGTAGTTCCAGTCCAGATGCAGTATAGTTAGGAACTCCACCAAAGGAAGTTTCACTAGCGCTTTTGTATGATATGTGGGGATGTCACTCCGCAAGGCTTGTTCGCCAAACACCAGCTGACATGGCTGGGGACTGATCTGTATTGTACAGTGTATTAGCTAATACAACATCTTTAATTACCAAAAAAAAAAGAACAAAAAAAGGAAAAAAAAGGGGGCAGCTGTAACCTCTGGCTCTTATTAATTAATTTCTTGCTTTTATCATGACTATTTATAAATTCACGGGGAAGGGCGTATACGGAAATTAAAAAAAAAAAAAAGGAAATACCTGAAAAAGAAGCAAAGCCATGTACATAGCATAGAAAGAAAAGAGATGAGTGTGAACCGCCCAAGCAGTTGACTAACTACATAAGATCCTTACGTTCAGCCCTGGGATGGCTACGGTGGAGTGGGTGGGTGCTCTATTTGCAGTTGGACGCCAGGGAGAAGTCGAAGAAAAGGAAGAAGATTAACTGATCCTCTTCTTCAACTGAATCTCTATTCTCTTCTTCAACCGAACCATTATTATTTGAGATTGGGAGTGTTTTGGGAAGCTTTTATATCTGAGAAGAACTTCCCATCTTTGAGCTATAACCATTTTTCCTGTGATTGGTTTCTTTGGTGCTGCTTTGATTGATTTGCTGCTCCCCTCACCCTCAGGTAATAATCGGATCAACTTGTACACTTCTCTCTTCTTCATTCAATTCTTACCGAGTTTGTTAAGAGGCTGCATCATCCATTTATTTCAATTTGGATCTCTCACCTTCTTCCTAACACCAGCATCACTCCCCACCAAATCAAATGCAAATGCGTTTCCTCAAGCTCTTAGATCGTTTCAAGAGCACCCAAATCCATGCCATAAGCCCCCTCACACCGGAAACCTCCTCCAGTGATGCTTCCGGAGCCGCCGTAGGACGAGGAGACAGTAAGCTCAACAATCACTTGTTAAATCTCATCGGGTCAAGGCCCAAGCCCCACAACTCCGTCTCTTTGTCCGAATCCCTTCTCCTTGCTTATGGACTCCCTGATGCCCGGCTCATCGAACCCCCCATCGAACCCCATCTTAGACCCATCAATTTCGTCGAAACTTTAGCGGATATCTATCGCCGCCTCCAAGCTTGCCCGTCTCAAGATACATCTCTTATCTGCATGGAGCAGTACTCGATCCTCCGGTCCCTTGGTGACCCGAAGCTGCTCAGGCGATGTTTAAGGAATGCTTGTGTACTTGCTTCCGACCTTCACTCTAAGACTGTTCTCTCTGCGTGGTTGCGGTTCGAGCAGAAGGAGGATGAGCTGGCAAGTTTCTTCTCAGCAACAGAGTCGTCCTATGATGATTTAGTTTTTGGGTGTGAATCAAACTCGATTTCTGGTGATTGCCACCTCAGCGGAAACGGGCAGAGTTCAAGGATTCTCGACGGGATTGGGGACTCAATTGTGGAGGAGGAGAGTGGCATTCTGTTCCACATAGGCAGTGAGGAGGTCCGCTGTCTTAGGAGTAAAATTGCGGCTCTGTCACTTCCATTTAGGACCATGTTGTACGGTGATTTTGTTGAGTCTAAGAGTGAATGTCTAGATTTTTCTCATAATGGAATATCCGTGAGGGGAATGCAAGCTGTTGAAGTTTATAGCAGGACAAAAAAATTGGACTTGTTTGGTCCCGAGATTGTGATGGAGATGCTCGCTTTCGCCAACAGATTCTGCTGCGAGGAGATGAAATCTGCCTGCGATGCCTATTTAGCCTTACAGGTTGGAAATATCGAGGACGTATTGACTCTTATGGACTACGGGTTGGAGGAGACGGCACATCTTCTAGTTGCTTCATGCCTACAGGTTCTACTGAGAGAGCTCCCCCGTTCATTGCATATTCCACAGGTGATGAAGCTCATATGTAGCTCTGAGGCTCGGGAGAGGTTGGCAATGGTTGGGCATACTTCTTTCTTGTTGTATTATTTCCTTAGTCAAGTTGCCTTGGAGGAGAGTATGGTATCAGACATGACACTGATGTTGTTGGAGAGGTTAAAAGAGTGTGCCGCTGAGAAGTGGCAACATGCCCTTGCTTTGCACCAACTAGGCTGCATAAGGCTTGAAAGGGAGGAATTCGAAGAAGCTCAGAGCTGTTTTGAGGATGCAGCTGAATTGGGTCACACCTATTCGATAGCAGGCATTGCAAGAGCTAGGTACAGGCAAGGGCAGCGACATTCAGCCTATAAGATGTTAAACTCTCTCATCAGTGAGAACAACAAACTGGCAGGTTGGATGTTTCAGGAACGATCCTTATATGGGATCGGGGGAGAGAAGATCTCCGATGCGAACGTTGCAACTAAATTGGACCCCACTCTCTCGTTCCCATACAAGTTGAGGGCTGTTGTCAAAGCAGAGGAGAATGATATTCAGACGGCTATATCAGAGATTGACAGAATTATCGGGTTTAAGCTTGCAACTGACAGCCTTGAATTGCGAGCTTGGTTTTCCATTGCAGTTGAAGATTACAAGAGTGCCATCAGAGATATTAGGGCTTTGTTAACTTTGGAGCCCAATTACATGGTGTTCAATGGGAAGGTTAGTGGGAAGCACTTGGCTGGGCTCCTGAGCTGTCAGATTGAGCAATGTAGTCAGGCTGATTGTTGGATGCAACTCTATGATCGGTGGTCTTCTGTTGACGACACTGGGTCTCTTGCTGTCATACATCACATGCTTGCAAATGACCCCAAGAAGAGCCTTCTATGGTTTCGGCAGTCTCTGCTTCTCCTGCGGTATGTTCCTGATGTAGCCTTATTTGACTGACTGCAAACTCATTACACATCCTATATTAAATATCCTGCATATCTTCTCTGACATAGTCATAACTTTTTTATGCATCAATGGGCTATTATGTCCAGTCGTTGGTAGATCTCCTCATTGATTCTGATGACATGAACTGGCTCTTTGCATTAACGTTACTTTTATGAGTTTCTGGATGGCTAATATAGTGTTAGATGAAACTGTGAAATAATTCATGGTAATGAAAGTTGTAATCATTTCTTGCATGATGAATTTTCTGTGATTATTACGATTCAGGTTGAATAGTCAAAGGGCTGCTATGAGGAGCTTGCTCTTGGCTCGATATTTCTCGACCACTGAGCATGAGAGGCTGGTATATGAAGGATGGATTTTGTACGACACGGGGAATCGTGATGAAGCTCTCTCTAGGGCCGAGAAGTCTATTTCACTTCAGAGGTCCTTTGAAGCTTTCTTCCTCAAAGCATATGTTTTAGCAGACACAACTCTGGATTCTGAATCTTCATCGTATGTGATTCAACTTTTAGAGGAAGCTCTCAAGTGCCCTTCAGATGGTTTACGGAAAGGACAGGTGAGCAATATCTTAGGTACTTTTTTTCCACTTTTATTGCTTTACCTCGTTTACTTGTGACATACTCTAAACAGCATCTTGATACATGCAGGCTTTGAATAATCTAGCTAGTATTTATGTGGATTGCGGCAAGCTGGAACTTGCTGAAATGTGCTATAAGAATGCACTCGATATTAAGCACACGAGGGCGCACCAAGGTTTGGCTCGTGTTTATCATTTAAAGAATCAAAGGGAAGCAGCATATGATGAAATGACCCGGCTTATTGGGAAAGCACGATATAAGGCGTCCGCATATGAGAAAAGGTCGGAGTACAGTGAGCGAGAGATGGCACAAAGTGATCTTAATATGGCTACCCAACTCGATCCGCTAAGGACGTACCCCTACAGATACAGGGCTGCAGGTACGTCAACGGCTTCTCAATTTCCTTTTGAGGAGTCTGCATCTGTGTGCTTATCAATGGATTAAACAATAAAATATTCACAATAGATCACCTTTCTAGATTGGACTTTTCATAAGCAATGTGGCATTCCTGCTTATGGTATTATTTCTTTCTCGGCAATTCCTACCTTAGTGTGGTCAAATTGATCTTCACCATGTGAGGACTTGTGTGGTTGGCTGTTTAATTTCCCCCATCATCTACCAGTGCGAGGCTGTTATGTCACAAATGAAATTGGTAGTAGGCATCGTCTAATCTAGTGTGAGTAGCTCCTGCTTCACTCACACCCCTGGAAGACATTCTAAATGAGCAGTAGGTCCTAAAACACCAAGCTTGTTAAGTGAGATGATTCAAATAATAGATTGGAATGCAAGTTGTGCCATTAAATGAACTCGCTATCCAATTCCCCCAGCTTTTGTTCTTGGGAGAATCACTCCCTATATTCGCTTGAATAATTTTCCTTGTCTTAAGGTTGATATGCTTTCTGTTCATGTGAGCTGTTATAGTTGTATGTTTACAGCTTCTGTGGCCGGCCTGCAAATCCAAAGTCCTGTCTTATCAATTCCTTTTCCTTGCTGTCTAGAGGCCATTATATTTTGAACTTAACATCTATTTGCACCAATTTCCTGTGAATAGTTCTGATGGATGACCAGAAGGAGGCCAAAGCTGTGGAAGAGCTTACAAGGGCCATTGCATTCAAACCAGACTTGCAAATGCTTCACCTTCGAGCAGCTTTCTATGAGTCGATTGGAGACCTCTCATCTGCTCTCCAGGATTGTGAGGCGGCTCTGTGTTTGGATCCATCCCATATGGACACGCACGATCTCTATCAACGAGCCTGCTGCCGAACCACTCACCAACTAAAGTGATGATACATCTGCTGCTGCTAATCTGGGTCGTCATCCTTCTAAGAGCATGGAAGAGATGGGATAATCTTCTTGTGAAGAAGAAAATGGCGGGAGTTCCATTCATTGCCTCAAGGTTCGGAACTTTTTACCGAGGGGAATGAACCAAACAATAGAAAGAGATGGACTTGGATCAAAAGGGTGGGAAAACAACAACTTGATATTTCTATTCAGTATATTAATTGGTAGATTTATTGGTGTTGGGAGGGAGAGAAGGAGATTAATTTTCTGTGTAAATAACAAATTCACATGAGCGAGAGGAGTACAAGGATGTTAATGCGCTACTAAACAACCTTAAAAAGCTATGCAGCCGTCAAATGTCTTGCATCTCTCTCTGGTAAGGCATGCAAGAGCAACCTCTAAAGTGTCGCGAGCTTGAGCATCACCTGCATTTTGTCATGGTATTATTATACTCGAGCAGGATTGGATACATGTGCATTAACTTCAGCAGGAGTCTTCTAGCACAAACTCTTGAAACAGATCAACCTTGAGTAAAGCAGCGGTTAATATCGTTGTCGGAAGGACTAAGGAGAGGGCATGGTCTCCCTTGAGGCGCCATGGTTTCTATTAAGCTAAGGAATGGCCATTTCTGTATTGCATTCGCAAGTTGGCATACCTCCAGACTCGAGTAGGGGCTTCTGGAAATAAAATGCACCTCTGGTCAGGCTCTGGAAATTCAGAAAAGAGAAGAAGGAAGAGATAGAGGAGAGAGTTCAGAACAGAGGAGTTAATTCATTCACAAAACACACACACAAACATTCACGTTCTACCTCACTAGATATAACCGGCAGTTTCAACAGGAAGGTAACTGACTGACTTTGGTATTTACAACAAGGACCAAACAACTAGTATATTTGTATGATGTTCACCCATGCATTTAAACGAAGCCCCCTAAACTCGTCACATTGTCTCACTATTATCCTCTGCACTTGACACTCTGGACCACATTTTAGCCTTGCATTTTCATATTGTCCAGCAGTTTGATAACAATGCTCAGGTTTTCCCAGAAATCGTCATCAAAGAGGGTCGGTCTCTAGTCCAACACAATTCTGCAGAGCCTCAACACTGAGCCTGGGATTTATTGATGCTGCAAACTGCTGCTGCAGCAGCCGCAGTACATATAGTCTGTCTAATGTTCCAATTATGAAAAGAGGAATGAATTGCCTGCTGAGCTTTACCACTCTTCTTCGTCACATCATCATCAGTGCCAGTCAGCTTTTCGTTCATGATCACAGGCAACTCATAGTCTAGTAGCGCAACTGAAAGATCCAATGCTATAAAAGGCTTGAGCACCCTCCATTTTCTTCTATATATAGCCTGGACCCGAAAACTGAGATTTCTGCGTTATACAGACTCTTCCGAGGCTTTAATTCGTCAGGGTGCTATGGGTGTAGCCCTCTGGGCAAGTGATTTCACGGAGTCAAAAGAAAAGATCGAGAGAGAGAGAGAGAGAGAGAGAGAATCCGAATGCAACAAATCCGTGTGTCAACTAACTAGGT
Organism: Lagerstroemia speciosa; assembly: GCA_037672795.1. NCBI lineage: Eukaryota > Viridiplantae > Streptophyta > Magnoliopsida > Myrtales > Lythraceae > Lagerstroemia > Lagerstroemia speciosa. The sequence goes on from CM075299.1 coordinate 99,081, forward strand.
ATCGATTCCTCTTAATTGATAAATAAACCAATTGAACATGGCACGTAGAGAATTCAACCAAAAATGGGGGCCACAACACAAGATTCCAGGCACTGAAATCAAAGTACCTCAAAAGCTTAGGATTGATATTTCCGGCTTTGAACTATCCAGGTTCTCATTGATCACACTAGAAATAGACATCGTCTTCCAAGTCAAGTCAGGCCAGCAACGGGATACCATATCAACCCCAATCTATGAAACAAATTTGTCAAGCTCCTTAAATTTCTAGGTTAGTATTGCTCAAAGGGGTCCCCTTGCCGCCGTGCAACCAATTACCAAAGTGTTATATTAAAAAAAAAAAAATATCCCCAAGCACTAGCAGTAGCAGGGTGGATAAAAGAGCCTCCAGCTTTTTACGGAATGATAATAGAAAGACAGCACATAGAAGTTGACTCAGTTCAGCACACATTCATGCACACAACACCATCAAACCGTCGTCATAATTACTTAAATAAACCACATCAGTGTCTCACGCTCACACTAAGCAGGCGCAATCATCACAAGCCGATATTTGCCTTTGATCTGTATTATGATCATTAATTGTAGAGAGAAATTCCACGACTAAAATTGAATGCACTCGTTCACTTCTAGTCCGGCATCCCCATATACGGACCATGGCGATATGCCACAATTAATATAAGAAATTACAAGACCCCGAGATAGACAATATCAACCTAATCCAAACTTCACGAGAATTCCTACTAAATTTGTGCGTGTGTGTATTTCTTCTGCTCAAGCACGTTAATTAGGATAAATATAATGAGTTGAAATACAACAAAAAAATACAGCACAGACAAGGATATACCGAAGCTCCTACCGGTAGCAGTTAGATGAATAGGCTAAGATGGGGAATCTGCATAAGAGACTTTGAATAGGGAACTTCCTTTCCTTTTTCATTTTCATTTTTCGGTAGGGGAGGCAGGGGTAAGCTTTGGAAACGAACGAGGATGATGCTGTTTGTTTCTCTCTCCTCTACTCCCCTTCCCCTCCCCATGGCGATGATGCTACTCTCATCGCGAACCCACTCACCCACTAACCCATAAATTAATCTAACTTGAAATTAGGCTTGTCATATTTTATTACTTGCTACCACTACCATCTGGGGGCTTCTGTCTCACAGTCAGCATGCCCCTGCCATCTTCTTGCTAGTTTGACTAACAACTAAGGCCGTCGGGCAGGTCTCTCCCAAATCCACTCAACCCTTATGCAAAACCCACTCACTCCTCACACATACAAGTGTCCCAGTTGCAGCTGATGTTTAGATGGTAGAATATGATATCCGCATCATATCATCATCCCTTTATTATTCCTTCTTCTAAGACCTACAACTTTGTTAAAAAGGGCAACAAAAAAAAAAGGAACTCCCTCACTTTTTGCGACACGAAAACAAGGGCGGTTCCACCTTAGACGGCCACCATTCAAACAAAATGAGGTAAGGAAAAAGGAAAAGGGTAAAATGAAATTGAAACAGAGAGAGAGAGAGAGAGAGAGAGAGAGAGAGAGAGAGAGAGGAGATATCCATTTCGGGATACGAAAAACAGAGAGAGCTCCCAATCACCCGCAAATACGTAGGGCCCACTGCCACTGACAGACAGCAACCCTCCTTAACTTTTGAGCTCCACCCCGCACGTTATTAATCAATTCTTAATCTACTCCTAAATCCTCACCCGGAATAACGAGATGCTCACACTAGTTCCTAATATTTCAGCTTAAACCATAATCCAGTCATTGACATATGTCTGGTTATCACAGCAACATTGCAGTGACTGTGGTCCTGAGTGTGATGACGATTAATATCCTCTAAGAAACGTGTACAGAGTGAGTGAGGGAGCGTAGCATCGGTATCTTATCATTCTGAAGATGTATAATTAGTTTCTCCACATGCAAGCTCCAAGCCATCTACAACTTCCAAGTGCTACCACCCACTGATGGGGTGCTTTAGCTGTTGTTGTATACACAATTTTCCAGGAATGATATAAGCCTTTGACAAGGAGATACTAAGACAGTCAATTACCTAGTGCCACTGCCGTTGCTTGACTGTAGCAATATGGCTAGAATCTCGGAGAACTGAGGACGCTTCGAGGGGCAATTGTTCCAGCATCTTGTCATGAGATTCCTCAGCACTTGAGGGCAGTCCTTCGGGATATCCGGCCTCAGCCCACAAGCTGCGATTCCTACGGCAGCCTGTACTGGGGAGTAAGCAGCATATGCTGCCTCGCCAGTCACCATCTCCCAAATTACCATCCCAAAACTGTAAACATTGCTCATCCATGTCTCAGACACACACTCAGGGTCACCAGCAATTATCTGTTACCAAAATGCAGGAACTTTAGAGGGAAATCCATTAAGGAACTATACTTTTGTATAGCTGCTTGGAATGTTCCATGGAATGGAAAAGCGCCGTGTTAGAATCGCCATTCCTTGCTATCTGAACTGCCTATGCATGTCAAAGGAACATCTAGGCCAGATAAATACAAAAAATTGGATTTTGCTCAATATCTTACGGTTCAATTTTGAGTACAAGGAGTCTTTAGGTTCCTTGCGATTTTTCAAACAATAATTGTTAACCTACTCTGTCTTGATCACCTAAAAACAATTAAAACAACAGAAATGATCGGACAACATCAATGGTTCCAGTATATATAGAGGGTCCGATGACAAACATTAAATTAGTCCACGAGAATACTAGTGATTGTGTAAGAATAGAGAGCCTACTAATCAGATGGCAGGAAAACATGCCCAAGATTTTGCAAAACCAACAAAAAGGGCAGATGAAACAGTTTCCTCAGCATGTAAGCACTAGATATAGCATGACAGATTATTGGAAGCTTGCGAACAGTATTTCAATAAGAGATGCAAATAAACAATTGAAAAAACTTTAACCAAAGTAAGACTAACCCGATTTTTGTGGCTCAAAATAACTGTGAATATGACAAACTAAAACAAGTTAAGGTAATAGATTCAAACCTCAGGAGCTAGCCATCGGTAACCATCGGTTTCATATTCCATTGCTTCACCAACGCTCTTGCAGGCAGCAACTATTCCCATATCACTTAAGCAGGCATTTGCATGGCGATCAAGCAAGATCCTGGATGTATTCAAATCCTTGCAAGCGACACCATGATCATTCATAAACTTAAGCCCTTCCACGACATCAACGGCAATTCTCATTATTTCCTTAAAATGAAGCCTCTTGTTCTTAAGCATAAAGTCCTGAACTGACCCACCCTCCATAAACTTGGTCACGACACACAATCCGTGGCTTTCATCAATGCAGACACCAATGAACTGAAGAATGTTTCTGTGTCCACAAGTCATCAGTTCTAAAAGATCCTTCCGCAGCTGGAATTCATAAGAATTCCCTTTATCACATCCCTTGAGCTTCTCTATTCCCACCCTTATGCCTTTGTAAACACCCTTGAATGAATCCAATCCAATTTGATCCACGAATTCAAGATTATCTGAACTCAACAACCACTTTCCTATCCCATCAGCACCCGACTGAATTGTCTGCCACTCATCAACAGACACAACGAATGATGAATCAGGTAGAGGCATCTGAAGTTGGATCTTCTGGTACGGACTATCAATGCCGTTCCTGTAACTCTGCTCATCTAAACCCTCTTCCACCTGATTCAAGTCTCTTCCGTTGGTGCTACCCTCGTCTTGGCACCCACAAAGCCCAAACGGAAGCTTCACTGTTGTCGGTTTGGGCCTCTTCATGGCCAATTTGAGGGCATTTTCGACCCGAGTTTTGAATATTCTTTCATGCTCAGGTTGGACCAGGAGAAGAACAACACCTAGAGTAAAACCTTTCTTCTCGAAGATCTGAATCTTCTTGCAGCATATGGAGGCGTTATCCAGTGAGCCGGCCATCACAGGCCAAGAGATGGAAGAGTTGCATGCAAAAGTGACCTTAAAAGCTGACCCTTGGACCTCATCAGAAGTTACCTCTTGAATCAGAGTCGCGGGATTGTCTCCCCCTAACGCCTGCTCCATCAATTTAATATGGAGAAAGACTTCTTTCATATCAAAACCTGCCTGGGCGTAACTGTCAAAATCACCCAGAGGAAGAAATTGATTTTCATAGAAGGAATTGCAAATTGCCGAGAAGCAGAAGACGGGTAAAGCATAAATCTGCTAGAAACGTACAATGCATATGCAAAACTGCACTATTACTCGATATAGAAGCTATAACTTCACACCACAGGGGGACCAATTAGATCTCAGTAACCGAAAATGGCAGCAGAAAAAAGGGGGGAGAAGGCGGGGGTTCATTCTCTATCACATCACATAGAACGGAACGGAACTGAGCAAAGACTTGCCACATCTTTCGCACCTGAGAGGCAGAGAGTCGTAATGCTTGCGGATGTTGGAGACAAGCTTCTCTGGCAGCTGACTTCCGGGGTACAGCTGCATCAAGCTCCGGACGACACTGCCCCAGACGAACTTCCGACAGCTGTCATTCTTGGTAGAGGGAGAGTCACGCGCCGAGTCTATGTTGAGGGAGTTTTTCAGTGAGGCGATGGCCTCCGACACGTTGCGTCCCAGCCGCTGCAGCCGCTTCTGGACAGCGGAGGAGGGCTCCTTCACGGGGCCAACGCTGGAAGAGTTGAGGGGTGGGGAGCCCTCGGATCTGTCGTTGGACCGCATGAGGACCTGCTCGACCATGTCGTCGGTGTCCGTGCTCGTCCTGCTAGACCAGCACTCCAGTGCTGCCGCCATGACGGAGGTGGAAAACACCCAAAGAGGAAAAACTAAAATGGGGGCTGGGAATCCGATTTCTTTTTCAGATGAAACAAGATTGTGTATGCTTAGCGAATTTATTTCAAGGATGTTGTCATCTCAGTCTCAGTCTCCGTCTCCGTCTCCGTCTCCGTCTCCCCTCCATCTCAAATGGCTCCGCATAAAATAAATATTCCAAGGAAAAACATTAGTGGTACAACTACAGCGTTGATGAGCTTCCCTTCCCTTCCCTTTTATTATTATTATTATTATTATTTGTTTTTCCAAACTGGGCTTTCAGTTTCAGTGAAGAAGATGGGAAATGAGGAGGGGAGAGCAGTGACCAAATTATTTCGAAGTTTTGAGGGGGGTGGATGAATCTGCCTTGGCTTTCATGGCAGTAAGGAGGGGAGAGAGAGAGAGAGAGAGACGACACACACAGCATACCAGCAGCACTACTGAGTAAATTAATATAACAAGCTGTGCTGTGCTGTGCTGTGCTGGAAAAATTTACCAGAGCCTTTCCTTCTAATATTTATTCTAAATTCTAATCGTATAAGAATACATCATATAAGTAAGGAAAATGGTGAAATTATAGTAATGCCCGTAATTTAATTATAAAACAAAAATAATGAAGATCAAAATTATCATTTATTTTAAAAAAACTAATAAATTATTTAGAATCTATCTAATATATATGTGTGTATATGTTGACAGACAATAATCATGATGATCCCGTATTCTTCTTGATGTCCAATTAATGTTAAAACGATTATTATTATTATTATTTTTTTTTTTTTTTTGGTCGCCAGCCACGGTATCCAAGCAGGCCCCACCAGCGGTGAGATGGCATCTTTCAGCCAACCATACTTGACTATCCGTTGGTCGCCCCGGGTCGCACGCCTGGCAATGGCGGGTGAGGCTCCCAAGAGGGGTGTCTGCGTACGTGAGGTCTCGAACCTGAGACCTCCTTAAGCGGCACCGAGCTGCTTACCACTCGGCCCAACCCCTCTTGGTAAAACGATTATTATTGGCACCACTATTATTTTACATTCTTTATAAATTCAGCAGGTGAACTGCACTGTGTATTTTAACGTAAAATAAAAATTAAAAAGGAGGAGGAAGAAGGGAAGCCAGAGTAGTCCATTCGCCTTTCCCCTTTAGGTGGTGGGCCCAGTGCAAAGGACGTGGTCTTCCCACGTGACCCCACATGATGGACATTGATTTCTCTATCTGTCTCTCTTGGTTGGAGGTGAGTGAGTGACAACATCTCCGCCGTTGATTTAGGAGCAGGAGTTTTACTTTTTACTTTTTTTTTTTTTTGGTTTCTCATCCGGTATCTGGTACCCGAAGGCTAGCCTACTAATCCGGATTCGGGATACTGTCGGGCGGTTTCCCGGGGACCCCTCCTAAGAAGGTCTGCTGCGTTCACAGGGGCTCGAACCCGGCACCTCTGTTTTACTTTTTAATTTTACACCATCAGACTTCGACCATTTCACACACGGCTGGCCCTGGGGGTCCATCCAGTCAAATCACGTACCGCATACACAAAACCCATAGGGGTTCTTTTTTTTTTTTGTCGCCAGCCACGGTATCCAAGCAGGTCCCACCAGCGGTGAGATGGCATCTTTCAGCCAACCATACTTGACTAATCCGTTGGTCGCCCCGGGTCGCACGCCTGGCAATGGCGGGTGAGGCTCCCAAGAGGGGTGTCTGCGTACGTGAGGTCTCGAACCTGAGACCTCCTTAAGCGGCACCGAACTACTTACCACTCGGCCCAATCCCTCTTGGTGCCCATAGGGGTTCATTACAATAATAATAATAATAATAATATATACTATATTAATTCACGGGACCGTCCTGGTCCTGGTCCTCATCATGTCTGCGGGAGGAGGCCTGGCCTTGTGGGGAAACGACAATCCCATAGGTGGGCCTAGGCCCATGTAGACGGGTTCCACCAAAGGGCCTAACTCTGGGCCAGACTAACCTCGGACGTCACTACCCTCTCAATGCTTATATATTTTATGGGCCCCACTGCCACAATTACCCAATACATATATTTACTACTAATAGCTTTTGAATAGAATTTGTCTTCTTCCTTTTTTTGAAGGGGGGAAAAAAGGGATCTCACTGGGCCATTGCCATTTATGATGTCTGTTAAAGAGGGACTACTGATGGCCACCCACTATGGCAATGATGAATTTTGGTCAGCTGAGTTTATCGCCTGAGATTCACATAGGCGGTGGCTCTTTGCCATGTTGAAACAAATATATACATATATTATACATAAAATGAGAGCTTAGCTTAACATATATAAACATCTATATAACAATATATATACATATATATGTATATATATAAAAGAAAGAAAGGAAAAAATAAGTTCGGGGGACATAGGGACCCATCCATATTAACATAAACATGTGTGAGCGCTGCTGCGCATGTGTATATATTAACGGCGACATGTCCACAGTACAAAAAAAAAAAAAAATGAAGAAGAGCGTTAGTTGGTCGCTTGCTTTCATTGGATTAGATAAGACCGCAGGGGAGAGAAACATAACATAAAAAAAAAAGTCTCTCCACCATCTCGTGGCCCAATGGGCATCCTTTCCAAGATAGATGGATTTAGTCATTGAGCGCACAAGCTGGCCAAGGAGTACCACTACTCACTCATCAAGAGCGTTGCTTCTGCAATACCCACATATGCGATGAGTAACTTCCTCTTGCCATTAACAATCACACTAGTAAGGAGATGATGGGACACCACTAGCTTAGCTAGCAGGCGAAGTTTCTGCAGCGTGAGAAGCAATCCTCAGTGCAATACTTTTACACATATATATATATATATATATATATATATCTACCCTCAAAAGGAGATGCCCAGGATATAGTAAGTAGAGGCCATTCTCTCGAGCAAGAACGACCCTCAAACAGCAATAATTTGAAATAACTATATTAACAAAGCCCAAAACTTGCTTCAATCTTTCTCGTCTTGTCTTGCTTTGTAAAATATATTTCCATGGCAAACAATTACTGAACTCGTAACATTGCTAAAAATGGGCCGCTTCCTCCCATTTTTCAGGCCCCTGTCCCTCTCTCATGGACTTTGTTTGGGGAAGAGGAGGAGGACTTAGACCTAATACATTTTGTCCTCATTTGGTTCACTCAATGAAATTCAAAGTTTCAGAGAAAAATGAAATTCAGCAAATAAAAAATTAGCAGCTCAATTCTAGTTCTTATTCATTGAAAAATTCAAAAAATGAAAATCGCTTGCAATCCTGATATCAACCAAGAGAGAAATGAAGGTGTCAAGCATGTAAAATCTCCCACGTAATAGTGCTAGCAAACAATATTCATTATTTATTACATAATATTCTTATTCATACATTGACTATATTAATTTTGAAGACCCATTACATGAAATCAATTAAATAGATGTACATCGAGGTGGCATTTTTGATCTAGACCCGTCCCGCACCAGTTTGGAGCGTGTCCAACCTTACCAATGCACTAGTCAGGACGGGTTTATATTTTATTATTTTATTTTATAGTATTATATATCTTAAAATTATTTTATTTTATTTATAAGTACTTTCATATTAATGAATCGGATAAATATTCATTTTATTTTGTGAATTTGTGTAAATTGTAATTAATTAAATTTCGTAAATTTATACATATCATATGTATTTGTACTTTTTTTTTTATAATCCCATCAAAGGTGCGGGGTAGGTCCAAGTCTTCAAATACTTGACTTACCTTGCCTCATTACCATTCATATGTACATCGTATATCAAATTGATTCATATAATGTAATATGATTTGAAGAAATTGAAACATTTGTCCTAAAGGTTAATTTAATTAAATAATAAAATATATATTTTTTAATAATACAGATAGTGCTGCTGATATTTAATAGGAATTTAATAAGAATGCTAAAAGTTCTCCTCAATTTCATCCCTCCATTAAATTATCATTCATTATCAAAATTAAATTGAGTGCCTGTGCCCCTACTAATTGCTCTGTTTTCTTAACTTGAGCACGTCCTTTCTCTCTCTTTCAGGGTCAAATTCGGGTATCCAGAGCCCAAACCAATAATGGTTCTTATCTGAAAATCACAAATTTAACGATCTCCTCGTCATTTTTTTTTGTAGGAAAACATTGAAAGTGGAATTAAATTATTAATTATGGGATTTAATTAATAAGGAGACGACCAATCCCCCGCCCTCAATCCTTCCACTTTTGTCCGACGACAGAGAGGTGAGGGAGAAGCTCAGGAGTTTACACCCACTGATAGAATCTCCACCGTTGAATTCTTCCCAAGATCGACGGTTGCTAGGCAAATAGTCTCATCTTGATGAATATGAGCAAGCTGGGTATATTTGTCTGCTAATTATGGGGGGAAAAAAAAAACAACAGAGAGAGAGAGAATATAATTGTGTGGCAATAGCTAAGAAACACATATTATAGTATCTTGCCAAAAATTAAGGGAATTTCTTTCTCTTCTCACCCCCATTTCCTCCAAAGTTCCTTTCATGGAGAAAGGAGGAGAAGATCAAGTCGCAAGAGGAGGAAGTGGAGGAGGATTCTCTGTTAGTGGAAAACTACGGAGGAAACCTCAAAACCAACCATTGACTGCCATTGACAGGTTCTTAGGCGCTAATGATTACCATTTTTCTCATCTACCGAATGTGGAGAAGAATCGGAAGCATCCTCAAGTCATCAGTGAGGAACGAGAGATCAGTGATCCTCCTCCTCCTCCTCCTCCTCCTCCTCCATTTAACTATCAAGATGAAGGCGATGAATTTCTTCAACCATTGCTGGGATTCGAAGAGCAAATTATTAACTTTGATAACAGATTGTTCTTTCTGGAGCAAGGAGCGATTGGAGTAAACAATATTGAGAACTATGAGTGGGCAACTGAGAAGGATTGCTGGAATGAGTTAGCTGCTGGGAACTATAAGAAGATCAACTCTGCCGGAGCTACGGGGAAGAGATCAGTGAAGAGGGGATGCTCGAAAGTTTTGATAAAGGGTCAGTGGACTGATGAAGAAGACAGGTAATTCCCCTCCCCGGCCGTCTGTATTCTCATCAGTTTATTGATAAAATGGTGATTAATCTGGTGAAGGAAAAATAACACGATAAATGCTTTCCCATATTAAAAAAAAAAGGCATAAGATATCTTGAACTTTTTTTTCAATGGAAGATCTCTTGAAACTTTTTAACCCTTAGAATATATAATTTTCAAGTTTAACTTAAAGGATCGAGGATCTTTGATGCTCAGCCTCAGCCCTAGATCAGAACCTATATATAATTTTGTATATGATTATATCTCTTAGCTAGGTTCACAGAATGAAGAATTATTTTCACTGCTCTTGATCTTTATAATTATACTAGGAGGTTTCGAATAAAATAAATCTGGAAAAAATTAATATTTAGTGCAGTTTAATTTACAATTTGTTGGAAATATACAAGTACTGATTATAATTGGAACGGAAGCACTCTAGGGTTTTCCTTTTTTCTTCTTAGGAACAAGAGTTAGTTCCCTAATTTGTGATCAGCATGAATTGCATGTTGATCCAATTGCCCACATTCAACCTCAACATTTAAGTTGTATACTCACGATTTTCTTTTTCTTTTGCAATATATAATTGTATTCTCAACACCGTAAAACATGGAAAAATTTTATCACGAGCCATGTATATCTTCCTTGCTAAGCAAATTGATATATAACTAGCTATATATATAGTGATCGGTGATGACAAGTAGCAGCAGCAGCAGCAGCGGTGACTAGGGATGGAATGGTATGGGATTATGGGTTGTTTTGATAAATCTTGCACTTAAATTCTTTTGTAGAAAACTTGTGAGCTTAGTGAAGGAATATGGAGAAAGGAAATGGGCGCAGATAGCAGAGAAATTGGGAGGAAGAGCAGGCAAGCAGTGCCGCGAGAGATGGCACAATCATTTGCGCCCCGACGTCAAGGTCGTACTTGTTATAAAAACCCTTCGGTGTTTGTGAACCTCTACGTCGTACATATATATCGTCATTCCACCATGCATTAATGCATAATAATATTTATGGCTAATATTGTTCTCCCCAGCAAGCTAGCTTATTGTGTCTTTCCTTTTGATTTATTAATTATACATATGGGGTAAGTTTAGAAAGCAGATTGCATGCATATGAAAGACACAGAGAGTATATATGCCCTTTCTATAATTATCCTGATTAATTAGTCGAATTTCACATGCATGATTTTTCACGTCATATGTATGCGCGACGATACTTGTGACAATTATTCAATGACTAATACTCATTCCCAAATTTGAATGCATTCTTCTAGCGGTAAATTAATATATATCGTCTCCCTGAAATTTCTCTAGTGGATTAAGCTGCTTCCCTAGCTTATTAGCTACTTGTCACATTTTCCTTTTTCCTGGCCTTGTCCACAGCGTCAACTTTTCATGTTACATTTTTCTTAAAAGCACTAAGTCATTATTCCCATATATATGGGTCTTCTATTACTTTAAATGAGAAATGTAATAGTTTTGGTCTCTTTTTTCTTTTTTATTTTCAAAATTATCATTCATCACAATTTAATTACATAATAGTTTTAAGTACTTTATTATTATTTTAATTATTTCAAAGTAATTATTTCACCCATTATTCCTTTTTTCTTCACAATAATTTTTATTTTAAAATTATATATGTATCCCATATATATTTATTGATGAGATGTCATTTAACAACTATATTTTTTATATTTTATCATTGGAAGAGTTTTGATTTATGGAAATATATTAGTTGATTAATTTTTCTCATTCACACATAATAATATTTTTATCTTTTTCAATTATTTTCAATGATCTTTACCGTGCATCCATGAGTCATTCACTGGTGTATGTATATAAGCTATACATGATGGCCCCTTTGGCGAAAATTTCTCTTATATATATATGTTTGTATTTCTAGTACTTTTTTTCCTTAGGGTTTTCCTTACTTTCCATTTCCTTTTATTAGAGTCATTCCTTCATGGATTCTCAAACATCAAATTTCCTATTGCTATCATTAAGGTTAATCCCATGTTGATAAGATATAAGAAGAATCTTTTAGAAATTTAAAATAGTTGAATGTCATCACTCATCAAGTTAGATACAGACCCAATCCTTTATAGTTATATTGACTAATAATTATTTAATATGGTAAGCCCAAGCTTCTCTCTCTACTGAAACCGGCATCCATTTATATGAATTGATATGTTGATGTGAACAAACCAATGATACACATTTACTGTTATATATATATATATATTGGACTTGTTAAGCAGGGTACAACTTGGCAACTATCCAATGTAATGCCAGTTACCTATGTCTACAGACCATTCTATTTTTACCATTTCATCAATATCTTGCACTGCACGTACATTTCAGGTGTCCTAGGTATATACAAGTGTCATTATATATAATAAAGCTCGATCACTGTCTACATATATTACTGATTTTTGTTCAATGTTTTGATATATCTTGTGCTTCACACACACACACACACACGTTACATGGAATAGGGCTATATATATACAAAGATAACTTATTAATTATTGCTTCGTAATAAAAATGTAAAAGGTATATTTTCATCATATATACATCGTTTTTACGGTGTGCTTGTCATGATGGATTCGTGCCAGAAAGATAGGTGGAGTGAAGAAGAGGAGAGGATGCTAGTGGAAGCTCATGAAAAAGTAGGCAATCGATGGGCTGAGATCGCTAAACACATCCCTGGAAGGACGGAAAACACCATCAAGAACCACTGGAATGCCACCAAAAGAAGGCAGATTTCCAGTCGAAAGAACAAATCCTCGTCCCAAAACAACCCCGAACCTCCTCATCTTTCTGTTCTTGAGGACTACATTCGAAGAAAGAATCTGCTATCATCATCATCTGCCTCCACCACCGCTTCCAAGAAGACCATTCCAGTCCCGGACAGCACAGCCCCGAGCTGCTCCACCCTCTCAGATGCATCCAAGGAAGAGCCGGCCCTTACCGAGTTATCTGCAGGAGTAACTGCAGCTTATTATGAGCTGGATCAGTTGCTGTTCATGCAGAAAGTTTTCTCTGGAACAAATTTCCATCGGCCGCATCTTGGAGTGCCCGAGCTCCTCCCACTTCCTGCAGCCATCGATTCTCTAAAAAGACCCCAGAACAGCAATGACTCCCTTATTCCCAACTCCAGTGGGGAGTTTTCCTTTTCATATCCTGACCTTTACGAGCCGTATATTCTAGTAAATGAAGAAGTTTCACAGGAGGAGCCTCCAATATTCCCGTATCATGGTCATGGATATGAAGACAGAGGGCTAGTGCATGTGGAGGATGATGATGATCAAGCTTCAACGTTTGCTGGAAGAGGAGAGATGGATCTGATGGAGATGGTTGTTTCTTCTTCCCAGCACTCTCAGGGGCAATAACACCGTGTAGCTATATATAGAGCTAGCTAGGTTTCCTACTCAGCAGAAGCACAATAAATTAATAAATATAATTCATATATATATATATATATATATGTTTTTTTTTTCATATCTGGTAAATTATGCATACAGCATAGAGAGGAGAGGACCGAGAGGTAATTATGTATGCTAGAACCACTCCTTTCAGGTAATCCTAGCTAGCCTAGCATATATAGCCGAAGTACGTAATTATACTTAGCGCAGACCACCTTATTTTGTTTTTTCCTATATATTAGAACACCTGATCTCGATCGTGTTTGTTTCATCATCTCGATCGTGTTTGTTTCATCCCTCAACTTTGGCTCATTATTAACAAAATCTGCAAAATTTCAAAACTAATAACGATACCTGGAAAAATAGTATCAACGTACGTATATTTTCACACATTTAGCATGATTTATTTAAGTTTACTGAATATATTCACATATTGAATTACTTTTACGTCATTTAGTATCATATATGTTACGTAATCAGGGCAAGAAGACAAATAGACAACAGAGAAGAAATAAGAAGAACCACAGATATACGTGGAAAACTCTTTACGGGAAAAACCACGGGCAGAAGAGAAGCGAATCTACTATAGTGAAGAAATCGGTACAAGAAGGGTGGAGACAATTGACTGTCTGTTCTCACAATTTTGTGACGGCTCTCAAATGTTCTATCACACACTCTCTGAGAACCCTAAAATCTCAAAGTATATATAATAAGAGAAACCCTAATTACAAAGTGGGTTTCAACCAAATAGTGGGTCAGGCCCAATGGAATTTGGTCACCAAAATTAACAATATAATTGTACATTAATTAGTTACCTCTTCACGCGAATTACTTTAAACTTGGAAACATTATCTCAATTTAACTCCTACCATATCTCTCGATGAGAAAGCCTTTTATGACACGAATGTAATGATACTATCCAATTAAAAACAATTATTTCTGTTTTTTTATAAAATTTAAAAAATAACTGATTTTAATTGATATATATATTATCACGTAAACAGTAATATTATATAGAAAAAACTCTCCCACTGGCTGACGATTGGTATTGGTGTTGGTAGTGATCCACTAAGCATCTTCTTGATTCAGGGAAGGTAGATTACACTGAGAAAAGGATAAGATTACCGTTAAATTTTAAAAAAAAATTTTAAAAATAGTAATTTTTAAACTATTTACGAGATTACGGTTATTAAAATGCTGAACGAAATAGCATTTTGAACCAAGGTGAAAATGCCACAAGCAGTGACATTTTGAGAAAGCAAAAATGCTACCACCACTTACGTTTTGCTACAGTAAAAATGCCATATACAGTGGCGTTTTCATTGAGTCAGAAAGCACGCCGTTTTTGGTTCGTCTTAGCACCAGCGATTCGTCACTTTTCCTCTCGGCTGCAGCTCTTCCAATCCCAGCTTTCCACTTTTCTTATTTAGTGTGTGACACACAACAATCTCATTTTATAAATTTCTATCAAATCTTTATACATATAAAACTTTTACAAAATTCTAAGAGTAAATTTTATAAGTTTTAACACATGAATAATAATTTATACATTAAATTTTAATGTGTCATATAAAACACTTTGCCGGAGAGTTATCCATTCTGCCGGAGAAAGGGAAAAAAAAAAAAGAAGCGGCTGCTCAATGTATGACATATTCTGATTCGATATATAAATCACCATTTAGATGTTAAAACTTATAAAATTTACTCTTAAAATTTTGTAAAAATTTTATATGTATAAAGATTAGAGAGAAATTTATAAAACGAGACTATTGTATATTTCACAATAAATATCTATTACTTAATATTAGCAAGAAAAACACTATCTCTTTCTGCGTTTATACTATTTTAAAATAAAATGCTAATTCTGGTAGCATTTTTACTGTTGTGAAGAAAATGCTAGAACAATTAGTTTTTTTGTTAAAGGAAAAACGCTACATGATAGAGGTAAAATGCCATCAGATTTGGCGTTTTTGCGATTACAAAATGCCACTTTTACTGACGTCTCACAAAAGTAAAAATACTATTACTTGTGATATTTTAGTACTAGTATTTCTGTAAATACTTTAAAAATTACTAATTTTTAATTTTTTTTTTTTTTTCAGGGAGCCGTACTTTTACCCATTGCTCGGACTACACTATGGGCTGGGCTACCGAGGTGGCCCTCAGTCTTACGGAGCCTGTGGAGTGTAGACAACAAAATAAATATCTAATCCAAAAAAGTCGGAGCTCCACCAATTCCGTTCTTCCCTTTTTTTCCTCTCCTTTTCTTCCATGAATATTCTTCCCTTTTTTTCTTAAAAAAATCTAATCCTCAAAATTGACACGTGTCAAAGCATTCACCAGTGCCCATAAAGATCGCTCAACCCCGTGACCCATTCCTTTTCTTTTCTTTCATTAATCAATTCGATTCAAAAACTGAAAGAACAAATTCAAAAAAAAAAAGGGGAAAAAAATACTCAACACTGCGGAGCGGTGAACAGTTTGATTCAATCGCCATGAACGCGTTCCTCTATTCCTTCTCTCCCCATTTCCACCACCGTAACCCACATAGAACAGGACCTCTCAAATCCTCTCATGCGAGGAGATATTTCCTTGCCGAAGTCAGTCCACTGGACCGGGTCAGGCACGGGTTCCGGGTCTCTGTGAACCGCGAAGGGCATCAGTATGCCTTTCGGATCAGAGCGCGAAATCCAGTCGTGAAGTCGGAGCCGGAAGATACGAGGACGAACGTGCAGGATTCGGTTCAGTTCGAGGATACTCGGGTCGTCGTGTCCAGCGGGGAGGATAGCGTCTCGTGGTGGGAAGAGTGGCCGAAACGATGGGTCATCGTAGTCTTGTGCTTTTCCGCTTTCCTGCTTTGCAATATGGACAGAGTAAGCGCTGTTTTCCTCTTATTGTGGTCAAACCGTTAGAAAGTCGTTTCGTTTCTCCTTTTTTTTTTTTTCATTTACTTACGGAAACAAACTCAAAAAGTTTCGGACTTGCAACTGCTTTAGCTGAATTAAAATTCGGGCATTATTATGGTGTGCATGATCGTTCAAAGTAATTGTAAATTAAATGGCTTAAAAAATTGCCCAAAAAATTAATATAATTATTACATGGAATGCTAACTAGTGGAGGTACTTTGCTCAATGTAAAATTTTGGTGACAAATCTGGGAATTTAACGTTTTAAGTGGAAAGATTACATCCCTTCCTAACACTTGGAATGGTAATACAATCCACCACTGCCTTCCCAACGGAAAAAGCGCATCAACTGAATGCGCAGAAGCTCCATGGAATACCAAGAAAATGTTAGATCTTTCTTCTCAGTCTATGAGATAGCAATTTTATACAGAATGTGCTTGGCAGGTGAATATGAGCATTGCAATACTTCCCATGTCTGCAGAATTCAACTGGAACCCAACTACAGTTGGCTTGATCCAGTCTTCCTTTTTCTGGGGCTACCTCCTCACTCAGGTTCAGCGCAAAGTGCCTCCCGACCTTTTGCAGCTTCAGCTTTCTCTTCCTCTACTGACTGCAGAGTCCATTTGAAACAGATTGCTGGTGGCATTTGGGCAGATACTGTGGGTGGAAAGCTTGTCTTGGGGTTCGGGGTTGTCTGGTGGTCAGTTGCCACAGCTCTCACGCCGATCGCCGCGAAAGTCGGATTGCCTTTCCTACTCGTTGTAAGAGCCTTCATGGGAATCGGTGAGGTCAGTTCATTTATCCACGTCACCTCTTCATCCTGGGACAAACAAGACCACCTTCATGTCAACATTCTGTTTGAATGTGATATTGAGCATTTTCAGCTCTTGATGCAGGGGGTTGCAATGCCTGCAATGAATAATATACTGTCAAAATGGGTGCCTGTATCGGAGAGAAGCAGGTCCCTAGCACTTGTCTACAGTGGCATGTACTTAGGATCAGTTACAGGGTTGGCCTTTTCCCCGTTTCTAATACACCAGTTTGGGTGGCCATCTGTTTTCTACTCTTTCGGTTCATTGGGAACAGTGTGGTTCACAGTTTGGCTCAATAAGGTTAGTTGTCACTGGCCTTGTGCTATTTTCACGTCTTCCATCAGCAATACTGGAGTTCACAAGAACTGTCGAAATATTCTGCCTGCTGCACTTATCCTTTTTGTTTAATTTCTTTAGGCATATAGTTCACCTCTTGAAGATCCCGAACTGCGGCCGGAGGAAAAGAAGTTGATACTAGCAAACAGTGTTCCAAGGGAGCCTGTAAAGACCATCCCTTGGGGTTTAATACTGTCTAATCCGCCTGTCTGGGCCCTAATAGTGTGCCACTTCTGTCACAATTGGGGGACTTTTATTCTTCTCACTTGGATGCCTACTTACTATAACCAAGTAATCTGTTTTCCTCCTTGAGTAAATTTCATTTCTTCTGCAGTCTAATATAAAACTAAAAAATTTTCTTCTCTTTTCATCTGTTGTTACTCCACTCAGGTACTCAAGTTTAATCTCACAGAATCTGGCCTCATATGCGTTTTGCCTTGGCTCACAATGGCATTCTCTGCTAATCTTGGTGGGTGGATCGCAGATACTCTTGTTAGCAGAGGTTTCTCTGTGACAACAGTCCGAAAGGTACAATCCACTTCCAACCTTAAATTTCTTCAGTAACCAGAGCAAAACATGTTGCGTGCTAGGGGATAACAGCTATTGAAAGCAACATATCTCTACCCTGTTTATGGGTGTTTTTAGGAGAAAACAGATTTGAACTGTACCCTGTTTGGCAACTGTGACAAAAATGATTTGCAGCTGCTTATTACCTTGCCCCAGAGAAACTACAATTTTCTACAGCAATCTTTCCTGTAGAATGTAATTTGATTTACTTTCTGAAGGGGATAACAGCTATTGAAAGCAACATATCTCTCACTGCCTTTTTCTTTGATTTGCCTTCGGTTGGATATTTGAGATGATCTGAGCCATTCTATGACGTTAGTTACTGTACCACTTCGCAGATCATGCAGACGGTCGGGTTCCTAGGTCCTGCTTTCTTTCTTACTCAGTTAAGCCACGTTGATTCTCCTGCAATGGCCGTTCTGTGCATGGCATGCTGTCAGGTCCACTTCAAATTTCATAGTATCTTCTGGATAATTTTACTGTGAGATATAACGGTTGGTTACTTGTAAAACAAAGTTTTCCCTATAACTTCCTTCTAACCTGTACCTTCTATATACTGCTTTAGAAGTTATTTCTACAGAGGTGCATCTCATCTTCTGTTTGACATACCAACAACTTGATTTTCAAGCTTTTAAACAATTACTGGATCTAGCAACTGCTTTGTAGTTACCCCGAAGAATATTGTTTTCATAGCTTATTATCTGTCCTTGCCTCTCATCAGTGCCCAGTTGGATGATCAACATATTAGCATAATATTTGTAAATAAATGCAATGGAACTTGACTAATAAAGGACAATGTGATTCTAAGTTGATAGAGTACCACCTATTTATATAAATGCAAATAGAGCATTGCTTGAAACAGGGAACGGATGCATTCTCACAATCTGGGCTTTACTCAAATCATCAAGATATTGCTCCTCGTTATTCAGTAAGCATCTAATATTAATTGACTTGGAACCTATATGCAACCTTTGGCTTCAGGTATGCTCAGTATAAATTTGTTATTGTATCAGGGAGTATTGCTTGGTCTATCAAATACTGCCGGTGTTCTAGCTGGTGTGTTTGGGACTGCTGCAACAGGATACATCTTGCAACATGGTAACGGACAATTCCTTGATATCGCCTTCAAAATTTGCGGAAATTGTTTGCTTGGGTTTATGATTCAATCTGGGGCTTGGCAGGATCATGGGATGATGTGTTCAAGGCCTCAGTTGGGCTATACTTGGTTGGAACTGTTGTGTGGAACCTTTTCTCGACTGGGGAGAAGATTTTGGATTAAGCTGCTGCACGCGGATGGTACATACACAGGATCTCAAGCTTCCCCTCACATTATGAATTAAAAAGCAGATTTTGGAACCACAGAGTAGTGTATTGAGATCATGCCTGGAAGTGGAAGCTGAAGAGATGAGCATGGTGGGCCAAATATGCTTTTGAAGACGCAAGGGGATGACGGACGAGCTCTCTGAGTCCATGTCCTTGGAAGTTGCCAGAGAATTTCTAGTCCTTTTTTCCCCCTCAGGAATGTGTTGATGGCTATATCTTATGCCATGCCATGCCATGCCAGTAAAAAAAAAAAAGGGAAAAGCCGCCTCATGTAATTAATGTATCGATTTATGAATATGAGCAGCAATTATCATGTCATATACGGAAGTTATTTGTGTATATGGCAATTGGCATTATTTCTCAGAGCTCCATTCTACGGGATAAATTTTGGTGAGTTAAGGAGACTTAATTTCATTGAAAGAAGGCAAGTTGTAAAGGTGTAGTCATGAGAGACATAATTCCAACTTGAATTGTATGCAAAGTTTTATTATTGATACAAATATTTGAGGATGGATATCAGAAGTTACATTGTGAACTGAACATGTATCGATATCAAAACACACAGCCAACAGGACCCCCTCTCCCACAAACCTCTTTGAACTAATGGAAGGTAAAAGCAAATGAGAGAACAAATTAAATGACATTCGTGGACATATATATATGTGTGCGCGCGCGCGTGTGTATATATGGACATGGGACCCACTGAATCCAATTACCAGACATCATGCTCCTTTCGCTGCAAGCTTTCCAGAGGGGGACACACCGTATGTACCGGAGGGGCAAAATCGGGATTTTGCATCCTCTTTCCAGTGCCTAGGCGAGCTCCCGTGGCTGCACGTACACCTGCAGCCCATTCTTCATGAAGAGCGTCAGCGACATCTTCTGCTCCACCCGGTGACCGGGAGCTGGTATCAGCCGGTAACGCAGGAGCACTGCTGACGCCACTGACTTCATCTGCAGGTACGCCAAGTCCTTCCCAAGACACGTCCTTGGCCCCGCGTTGAATGCCACGAACTTGTATCCATCCTTTGGGGGATCGAACCGGTCTCCCTCTTTTGACAGCCACCTCTCTGGCCGGAATTCCATGCAGTCCTCCCCCCATATCGCCTTCATCCTCCCGACTGAATAGATCGAGTATGTTACGGTGGAACCTGCTGGAACAAATGTTCCATCTGGAAGGACATCGTCAGAGATGACGTACTTGAAGTCCTCAGGCACCGATGGGTAAAGCCTCAAGGTCTCGGCTAGCGCGGCTTTGAGGTAAATCAGCTTGTCAGCTTCGTCGAACGTCAGCGGCTCCTCCACCCACTTTTCCAGGTCGCCACCTCGCGACTCTGTCAGGACGGTCTTGAGCTCGCGCAGAATCTTTTCCTCCACGCGCGCATGGCTCATGACAACCCAGAAGAACCAGCTAAGCGCCACCGATGATGTGTCACGGCCTGCAAGGACGAAGTTGAGGGCTATCCGCTGGAGGACGGAGATCGGGAAGAGGTTCCCATCCACGTCACGCTTCTTTAGGAACCGGGAGAGCAAGTCGTCAGAGGGAGTCTCCTTCCTGGCATCGATCGCCTCATTCATGTAGTTCTCGACCACTTCAAGGCTCCTCTTCAGCCTGCTCTCGGATCCAATCCCGATTAACTTCTTAAGCCGCCACAAGAATCCTGGGTAGATGAGCCGCTGGAGGGTGGCCTCAGTTGCGGTGTCAAAAGCTATGGCGAAGGGGTTCTCGGGCATTTCTGGGGAGAGCGTCTCCGGGTCCTTGCCAAAGGTGAGCCCGCAGATGTTGTCAAACGTGAGGCGGAGGAGGAGGTCCTGGAGATCGACGTGTCTTCGCTCTCTTGCGGCCTTGTCGAGGATAACCCAGAGGCGGGTCCTGATGGTCCGACTGACCCAACGGGCCATGGCCTGCCTCAGGGTCCGGGTGGTGAACTCCAGGGCTGCAGTCTTTCGCTGTATCAGCCACGTGTCCCCGTCACTGTTGAAGATACCTTGGCCGAGGAGGTCATGGAATGCCGTCTGCCACGTGGGACCCTTGGGATAGTTATCGAACCGGGTCCGCAGGACATGCTCGATGTTCTTGGGATGACAGGTGACCGTGTAGAAGCCTTGTCTCCGGGCAAGGAAGGGCAAGGCGATGGTGGTGGTCTGGTAGGTGGCAGTGCCACCGGTGGAGCGGAGGTTGCTTGCAATCCAGTCATGCATCCTCTTCCGGTTCATGAAGAGGAAAGGCAGGCTTCCGAAGACAGGCCACACCTTCGGTCCGGTTAGCTTCCGGGCTAGGAGGTAGAACCACAGGAGATACGCAACGGTAGCGGCAGAGAGGCTAGAGAACAAGAGCAAGGTGTCCATTATGAATTTGGAAATCTTGGAGAGGTAAGAAATTATTGACTGGTTAGGGGGAGATTGGGTGGGATTGTAATTTTCTGATGCGTGGTTTGGTGTTCCAATTCATTCACTCTCCACTCTGTCATCACATATATATATATATACACACACACATATGTGTGTGTGCGCAGATATGGGATATGAATGATTTATCGAGGAAAGGTTTTAGGAGGAGTTGGTGCGACTTTTCTCCTGGGGGAAGGTTGAGACAAGTGTCACACGAAAAATTAAATAATATTGTTCGGGGAGTCTAATACACATACATGTATTTCTTCTTCTTTTTTTCTCTCTTTCCTTTTTTTTTTTAAATTTTTTCTATCTACATCTACGTGATTATCTAATCTCGGTAACACTTATAAGTTGAATATCGCAGCCTAACTAATAATGAAATTTTAGAACAACAATCGTACATGTAAAAGATGAATGGTAATATCTTTTATTTTCTCTCTCTCTATTTTGTTTTCTCGAGACTTGCATCATGCCTAGTAACTAAACTGCAAAATTGATTAAAAAAACTAAAATGAAAAAAAAAAAAAGGGTATGCGATGCATGCTGCACCAGTTCTCCTAGCATGTAAACGTAATGTAAGGTTCCGTGACAGCAATATATGATAATTTTTTAGGGCATGGTGAAGAAAAATGTTTCATGAACATATCGCTTTCCATGTCTAATTCCACACAGCTAAAAGAAACAAATTTATAAGTGGATTATTCAGGATATGCACTTTCACATGTGATGTGAAAGTATACTAAGATCATATTTGCTACGTATAAATAATAAAGAATTGGAATTGAATAAAATATCATGAGTATTTTATTTCTTCTATTTGATATATTTATTTTCAATTTTTCGATATGAGCATTCCCTCAAAATAAATTACAGTATATTCATTTCATCACTTTCAACTATATTTTGTTTTTTTTTAACTTAACTCAAAAACAACTAATTTCCTCTCCATATTCTTCTTTTTATGTTATTAAACCCAATTTTTTTTATTTTATTCCATTTCCTCGCACCAAATCTACGTATACCATCACTTATCAAGTGTACATCCATATGGATTAATGGATTTTAGTTTTTTGGTTATTTATATTGGTTTTTATATAGGGAAAAAAATCTTGGAACTTTTACAACTCAAATAATCTAAATTTTCTTTATAAATTTGAAGCTCTTAATCAATATCAATATCAATAATTTGGAAGATCTATAAAATAGTTATACTAAGTGGATCTAATAGTTATAATATGATGTTATACACGCACACACACACACATTTTTTCTTATCAGTTCGTACATTTAGGAAATATAAATAAGTTCTCTACACGGAGGGTACCTTAACATAGTGCCATTATATTTATTAATTGGGAAAGGTAAAAATATTTTTGGCATTTTAAGCATCACTTAGGTAATTAATTAAATTATATTAACCGTTTCATATTGAGAAAATTTTCAAATTATGACATTTTTAAGATATATTTGATTAAGGAATAAAAAAAATGAAATATCTTCAAAACATCGGGCAAAAGAAATATGGTCACTATAGTAATATGTATGGAGTGATTAACTGGCATAGAGAAGGAGAATTTGTACCTGATTTGTGGATTTTTCTGGGCAAAAGTCCAATATATCTTACTCTATAGTAGTATAGAGGAAATAAATTGATTTAAATATTGATGAAAGAGTATATATGATTATCAGATTTTTCTTTTTCTTCTCTTCGAATACTAGCTAGTACGAGTGGGAGGAACATCATCAATAGTTAAAAAGTCTCTTTTAATAATTTCATTCAAGCAGAGAGTAGTATTAGCTATCTATAGTGTGTTTCGTGCATGGCATCATATTGATCAGATAAGTGAGAGAGGGAGAGAGTAGTTAGAGAGGTTAAGCCGAAATGAGAAATTAAAGAGAATGAGTGGGAGTTGTTACGGAACCTGGGAAAAAAAGAACGGAATCATAGTGCATGCAGGCACCCAGAGTCGACTCAATTGGAACAGACTTTGACTAATATGGAGCGAGGATTAGGTCAGATACTATTGAATTTAACAACACCAAAGAAGAAGAAGATGGTGAATAGATAGATTGCAGAAGAAGAAGATTAGAAACAAGCTTTTAATTAGAGGAAGACATGCCTTGTAGAAAACTGAAACGTTACCTCTTCGTTTCGTCTTTCCTTTGGACGAAGGACGAAGGAACTAGGAAGGAGGAGAAGACGATGACGATGATGATGATTTGAGGGGCACGCCAGCCCTCCCTCCCCCAAATGCCTCACCTCACTCACTGGTCATTTTAGTTTACTTATAGATCCCCCCACTTAACTGGTCTTTGTGTACGTATACCACCCACCTACTCCGATCGAGTAGCATTGTTACTACGTACACTGACCAAACCTTTCCCACCTGCCATGCAATTCATGTTATATATAGCGGCCAAATAATTATACAAATTTATATGGAATTGGTTCACAAGGATGGATCTAGGGTATATTTAGATCATGAGCACATTGCTAATGCTAATTACATTACTGTGCTTATATTCCGCAAATAAAAGACAATTGAAGAAGAAGAAGAAGTTAGAAATAATAACTGATTTTATATATATGTCACTAGCTAGCTAGACGGAAGCTGGAAGAGTTAGTGATTAATTACATACGTAAGTGGAACTATATATTTCGTCTTACATTACAATTACATGCGTACGTTATACATGTTTATTTTCCTCCCTTTAAAAGAGAGATTAACACACACACACACACACATATAGCAAATATATGCATGCTTCTATGTACGTATGTATGCATGTTGTCACTAAGGTAGCTAGCTCACTGCAATAATTTGTACAGAACATAATTAATCGGTCAATCAGCACCTGTATATGCAAAAGCTAAGACAGAGAATAAACTAATTCCCAGTGCAGAGGACGACAAATATAACATACATATATACATAGATGAAAGAATTTTGGGAAAGCTAGCTAGCTAGCTAGAATTAGAAGAAGAATCAAGAATGGGATCGATCATTGTACGTACGCATGGAAATAATTAATGGGAGCTGTTCAAAGTGAAGTGAAGTGATCAAGTGAAGTCATTATTCATATTGCAGTTGCAAGACAGGACAGGACATTACCAAGTTAGATATCTTTCTTACTTTTTACAATTCAATTGATTCAATTCAATGCCCTAATTTCTATCTGGCAAACTAAGTCAGCATTCAGATTACCCACCAAATATCTTTGTTTAACTTACACGCCCTCTTTCCTGTGGTCTCTATACTCTACTTGATCACATAAACGTACATATATATATATATAATTAATTAACTCTCTATTGACTGGTTCATCATAAATTAAAATTGACGAGTGTCAACCTAACGTGATGAAACTTTTGTAATTGGTTGTTCATTTCGTTACTGAAAATTAAAAAAAGAAAAAAGAAAGAAAGAAAGAAAAAAGAAATTGATGAGACATATAAACCGGGTTCTTTCCTCAATATATATGAAGGAATGAACTATACATACTGGTACAGTAATTAATGCTTGTGCTAGCTAGCTAGCCGGTGAAACGGGAGCGTTTCCGAAACCAAAAAGCTAAGGGGAGAAAACTTGTATCCGTAGATCGTAATTGTCCAATTATGAGATCTTGAAGTTAGCTTTAGACCTTTATAGTTATAGTAAAAAGCAAACGCTCTTCCAATATGTAACAATTCTCAAACTCAAAGAATATATGGCAATGCAATCTCTATATTCAATTCAAAGGTCTTTACTTTTATTTTATTTTATTTTTGACAAAGAAGATTCCTGACACTAAAAATGGATGTGAGGTGCTTAGAGAGGAATAATAGGTATAGAAAGTTTTACTAATTATAATCGAGTTAATGATCTCCTTATTTAAGTTGTAGGTTGATTTTATAGTATTAAATGCATTTGTGTGTGTGTATATATTTTTTTTTTTTGGTCGCCAGCCACGGTATCCAAGCAGGCCCCACCAGCGGTGAGATGGCATCTTTCAGCCAACCATACTTGACTAATCCGTTGGTCGCCCCGGGTCGCACGCCTGGCAATGGCGGGTGAGGCTCCCAAGAGGGGTGTCTGCGTACGTGAGGTCTCGAACCCGAGACCTCCTTAAGCGGTACCGAGCTGCTTACCACTCGGCCCAACCCCTCTTGGTGTGTGTGTATATATTATGTCTATATGAGGTGTGCATAATAGATAATCTTCCACAAAAAGTATGTATGACAGAATCAATGCTGAATTAGGCAGGAATAACTAAATTTCTTGTAATTAAGTTGCGCGAGAAAAAAAAAGGAAGAATTTTTTCAGTTTTGGGTTTTAAATTCTTCACAAATTATTATTTCTTAAATTATTGTTCATGTGGTGTGGGTCCCAACATGTACAATTATCACTTGTTCGTATTTCAAACTAGTTTTCAAGCCCCAATTCACAGTTGAATTTCGATTGTAAACGAATTTCTTCTTAAGATTTTTCTGTAGTTAAAATGGTGTCTAACTTATTTTAGCTGATGTATGTACTCTTACTGATGTAATGGGAAGGCAGGCCGTATTATGTTGCGTCTGAGATTCTACGAAAATGCTATGGTCCCGATCCCGAAGCGGATGTATGGAGCGCCGTGGTGATTTATCACTTCCATCCTTCTATGTGGAGTTGCCCATTTCTGGGCTGGCAAGTTTCGAAGTTTCTCTCTTTTACCTACGTGAACACATTATTCTAGCTAGTAGTTTTATCCATACGTGATTGTCATGAGTAGAAACATCCGAGCATGATATATTTCGAGAGATTTTGCATGGAGCTCCCCACTTCTCATTGGATCTGTGCTGTGGCCTGACATTTCCGAGAGTGCGAAGGATCTTGTTAGAAAGAAGCTAGTCAAAGATCCTAAGAAATGGCTTACTACCCACGAAGTCCTCTGGAAGTATAAGTTACCACTAACACTAATCCTACCCTCTGCAAATGCTTCAGCCAGCTGGAAACTGTCATAATATAAATGGTTCTAATTAAGAAATTCAATCTAACGGACAAATTTTATTGGAAGTACATGCATGATTCGGTAGAGTCTGTTTACACTGCAAATTCCAGCTTCCGCCAGTACTCAGTCGTGATTATAAGATAATAAGTTCGATTGGTGAGTTTTAGCATTCACTGATAAGTTTCTGTCTCATTTGCAGGCCATATTTGTGTTCAAATTGAAGGGGGTGGTGGCTCCAGACAAGCCCTCTTGATCCTGCTGTCATAACTCGCTTGAAGGAGGCAGTTCTCTCAGCCACAAACGATTCCAAAAACTATATATATATATATATATATATATATGGTGGGGCGATGTCATGGCCCACTCCAAAGTTAAACATGTATACTATAGACACAGGAAATAACGATTCCAAGCAAACTGACGCTTTATCCATTCCGACATATCCACAAGCCTGATCTTCAGGATCAGAGGGGGGGAGGATTGTGAACAGTGACCTTATGATATTGTAGAGTTTGTATTTGTACCTGGAAATTTAGGAATGCATGATGAAGCGATATTGTTGTAGACTAGAGCCTCGGGTAGCTTGTAATTAATTGAGCTGAGGAAGGAAGATCAACAGCAGCCTGAGAGGACCAGAGCAGACACAGTGGCTCACACTCATCTTTCTTCCTCAACCGCCTAATAATGACTTCTTTCCCTGTCGGGATTCTTCCTTCTTTTTCTCATTTGCATGTGATGAAGATATCCGCGTACTGCACATCCCCCCATGATTGAATTTATGCGAAAACAGAATCGATTGATATTTTCTGTTCCATTAATTTGTACGTACTTATTATCCATGAAACAAACTTCTGCAACAACCGAGACGTGAGCAGAAGACCACGAATACTACTTCTATGTACTCTGAAAGTAACTGGTATGCATTTGTACAATGCTTATGATATCAAAACAAGTTGTTTTCCATGCCATAGAAATTTCAACTTCTGCGGGATCCACTGAAGTGGATATGCAAGCAGTTAGCTGGTCCAGCAAAGTCTATCCGGACTTGGGGACTGCTGTGTTCGGGTTAGATTCTGAGTGAGAAGAGGATGAGGATGAGGATGTGGATGAGGAGTTGATGTACTTAATGCAAGCTTCAACTGATTCACTTCTATGAGAATCAGAAGATGGCATTGATCTCACCAAAGAAGAGATCTTTGTTGATGGCTTCTTTCTGAGTGACACCATACAAAGAGCTGTTAGAGCTGTGTCTCTTAAATTCCTGAGGAATCTGAGCGGTGAAGTCCCCAGTCTTTGCCTCTTGGGTGCTAGAAAACAGCCATTTCCTGGGCTGCACTTGTTTCTGGGAGCTGCGTTCTTGATTCCAGTCTTCCTTCTGTAGCAAGTGACTATCCTCTTCATCTCGACTAGGTTACAACCTCCAGTTGACATCTTCCAGACTGAAACTGAGATGTCTCCTATTGTGTGTGTGTGAGAGAGAGAGAGATGGAAGCAAGGAAAGATGGGAGCTATATATATATATATATATAATGGGATGCAAATGCAGTATCAAAAGCAACTTTTCTCCCAAGAGATCTGCACATTATTTTTTTACCCATCCCATCTCACCAAAAATGGTCAAATATTTTCAGAGAGGTTTCCAAAAGATTACAAGCAGAGAGGTAATTGACGTGGTTTCTGGTGGGAAATGTCTTTCCTCATGAAGGTTTTTTCAAGTGTCCCACTGATCATTTGTCAAGGAGAGGCAACCAGGGGTCCACTCCGAATGGCTCCATTCACACGGGTGGTTTTGCATGATTGAGTTGGAAGAATCATTCAGGACCAATTATTTCACCGCTTACGAGAGGAAAAAAATGAAGCAGAAAGAAAGTGATCCAGCTCCTTGAATGAAGTGAGAGAAGGCATGTCTGAATAGTGTGGGAGGTTGGAGTCGGAGAAAGGCTTAAAGAACAAGGCTGGGAAATTTACCTGTTTCTCTTGTTGCCTTCAGTCCTTTTTTCCAAGTCAAGATTTTACAGAGAAAAGGGAAAGCAGGGTGGGTCAAGAGGCTGCCTCCAATAAATAAATACACTGTAACCACTCCGCCGCTAGCTTTTCTTTCGACACAAGCATTCCAATTTGAATCGACCTTTCGGTCATGGAGAACAATATTATATTTGCATCATTACAGCATATGCTAAAATTTGAACATTTTTGAAAACTTGAAACCTCAGTTGGCATATAATAAATACACTGCTAATATTTTTTTCACCTTTTGGTCTTTTGCTTTTTCCAAAGTGTCCGACAAAAGCCTCAACCCTCAAGGAACAGTGATCGATCAGAAACACAGTAGACATCAAAATTTGGGATGGGAGGGTGTACCGAGCACAGGCATATCATAAGGTTCCAAAGCAAACACGGTTTTGAGATCCACTAAAAGGGGGTGCTTTGCTGAGTGAGGTGACAACGAGGTCAGCGTAGGACAGAGGATAGAAGACATAAATAGTACCAACAACTGCGAAATAAAAAAGCAATAAAAATTTGTAAACTAAACAAAAGGAGAACACCAATCCAAACCGAAAAGTTGTGAGGTTCTACAGATGCAGTGCAGCAAATCTGAATCAGATCACACCCATCTGATCACCTTCCTGCAGAGAAAAGAACACCAGTCAACTCATGCCTTTTATATAGACAGAGCAATATCAAATGAACCCACATTCAGGGTAAATGGAGATTGATTGGGGAATTCCATTGCAGAATCTTTTGTATAGTTACAAGTTACAATCAGGACAAAGCAGATCGAACAATGCACTCAACAACAAAGTTGAGCCTTACTGTTGATCATTCATTACAAGAAATGCCTCCCCGCTACTACCAATCACATAATCCAAAAAGGCATCGTATTTCTTATGCATTCTCAAAATACTCAGTTGATCTGAGATCACTGTATATAAGCTGCACGTCCTTCTTCATAGTCCCCTATATCTCCCGACTGGAACATTAAGTACGGCACCCATTCTTCTCTCGTCTGAACCAACAATCCAGATTGATTGAAGATGCTCCAGTCCAAACAGTCTTACCAGGTGACTGTTCTCCTTGCCTTCAAATGCAGAGACCAAAACGTTCATGTTATAGTTTCTGGTAAGTGTACTGTGGTGGGACTTGAATAGTATCGATAGAGGTGCCATGTTACCCTGTTGGGATCATCAAGCAAGAATCTCTCAATAACTAGATACAGCCTTCCCTTAGCAAAGGGGTCCTTTTATATTAAGAACTTCGCACCACAAGTTCGTTCCCTTTTTGGCAAAAACTGGTCTGGTATCACCTACCTGCACATTCCAAAACACGGATTCATCTCATGGATGGATTTAGCGGAATCGACTGCCTTAACTCAGGAAAATCTGTAAGGTCCCGCTTTTTTTATCAATAAGGGGGAGGGGAACTTTGCACAAAATTCATTTCAGGGTTCTTCTGTGTCCATGCATGAAAACTGGAAAGGGAAGTGGTGGCTTCGAATCCGAAAAGTTTGATTTGAGAGATCGAGGTGGCTGGTGGTAATTACCAATTAGTGGAAGGTGATGGGACTTTCTATGGGCCTTATCTGTCTTCAACCTGACCTGATCCACAGCAACGGACCGCGTCTCTCTGGACAAGGCAACGGCCCGGCCCTGGCCCTAAGTCTTTCCGTTGTTCAAACGCTGTCGTTTTTTCGCGAGCTAGCGGGTTGCAGTGACCTATAATGTCTTCCATTTCTTTCTTCGTTTTTCATTTTTAATGATAGAGACCTCCCACTCCATCCAACTCCATAATGTCATCTGTTTCTGCGGCAATCGCC
Source organism: Lagerstroemia speciosa (assembly GCA_037672795.1). NCBI lineage: Eukaryota > Viridiplantae > Streptophyta > Magnoliopsida > Myrtales > Lythraceae > Lagerstroemia > Lagerstroemia speciosa. The sequence continues at coordinate 129,456 of CM075299.1, forward strand.
AAGCGGATTGCGAGGGAGCAGATATAGGTAACATACGCTCACTACCCAACTCTCCAAGTCCCTACCATGGCTTCGTTCGCCTCTCCAACTTCACTGTCCTTCTTCTCCTCTGCACTCTTCGCTCTCTCCCCTCCCAAGACCCTAAGCTCGCTCTCAGTGTCCACAGCCGCCAAGCCCTCCAATTCCCCTCTCTCCATGCGTTCCGAGCTCACCACCCTCCCGATCCTCTCCTTCACCGGTGAGAAGGTCGGAGAGACCTACCTCGACCTCAAATCGGCTCCTCCGGAGACTGCCCGTGCCGTCGTCCACCGTGCCATCATCACCGACCAGCAGAACGCTCGCCGTGGCACCGCCTCCACCCTCACCCGTGGCGAGGTCCGTGGCGGTGGCAGGAAACCTTACCAGCAGAAGAAGACCGGAAAGGCCCGCCGTGGGTCTCAGCGGACCCCTCTCCGCCCTGGTGGAGGTGTAATTTTTGGGCCCAAGCCCCGGGACTGGTCCATAAAAATCAACCGCAAAGAGAAGAGACTAGCCATTTCGACAGCTCTGAGCAGTGCCGTTGGGAGCATTACTGTTGTTGAGGATTTCGGGGATAAGTTCCCGGTCCCGAAGACGAGGGAGTTTACAGAGGCGATGAGGAGGTGGGGAATCGACCCAAAGGAGAAATCCATGTTCTTGATGCCGGAGGTTGTGGACAATGTGAGGCTTTCAAGCAGGAATATTGGGACCTTGAGGATGTTGACTCCGAGGACTCTGAATCTGTTTGATATCTTGAATTCAGATAAGTTGGTGCTAACCCCTGCAGCGGTTGATTATTTGAATGCAAGGTACGGAGTGGATTACGAGGGAGACAGTGAGGAGGATGGGGAGTTTGATGAGGAAGGGGAAGAGGAGGAAGAAGAAGTTGGAGGACAGGAAGGTTAGTCTTTTGCGAAGTGCTCATCTATGGAGTGTGAGCTGTGAATTTTTAGTGGTTCAGGTTAATTGTCAGAATTTGCTACTTTGGAGATAAATTATATCGGATGTTCATCAATCAAGATATTGTAGTTGCCGTGGATCACCACACCATAATGTGGATTCAATTGTCAAAAATTTCACATTCATGTTTTCAGAAGATGATTATCTATCTTGCTGTGTTAGTACTTCTTGTTTAATCGAATTAATCTCTTCTGATTCTATTCTATTCTACTGCTGGTGATTCCGATTCGGTTTTATCCCACCATTTATAGAAGTTAAGCCTTTGTAACTTTGGACTGTAGCCCATACAAATTCCTCAATCTTGATTTAGTCGATTTCTTCAGCTCCTTCGTTCTCTGGATGCACTTTGGTCGATTTATCTGTGTCTATAATGTACACTGAGGGATGATTTGAACATAAAAAATATCGTCTCCCCCTTTACTTCACACGCACCTGTCCTAGATTCTTCTTGTCAATTGAATCCGGCGAATATGAGTGATAATCACACAGTTCAGAAAACAACAGAAGAGATGCACCAGAATACATATAATCACTGCAGAAACTATTTAGTGCTATGTTATGTACACAATACTCAACATTCGACAACATCGTTCACCCACTAAGACAGCAGTTACAGTATTCGGCAAAAGGAAAAAGAAATAGAAATAGAGACAGCAGTTACAGTGGCAACCATGTGTTGTACAAATAATGGCAAAAAATATACAGGGTATATTGGAAACTGACCAGCACCTACCAAGGTTGACTTCCTTCTAGGGTACGTCCTTTCTTTTTCGCTCCTGCGCACAGGTGGTTCGGAAGGTAGGTTCACAAATAAAGAACGAGCTGGTGAGTGTTATACTGGATCCCAAAATTTCCTCGTGTAATAATATACAGAGCTCCTGAGGCTGTTTTGACCGCCAATGTCACTGGGATATCTCCATTGCTATGACATTGATTATAGAAGAGAATAGAGGGTGAGCTCCCTTATCCATCTTTTCCACCTTGTTTTACCACAAAATAAAAAGAAACATAAAGAAACATGTTGAAACTCAGTAGTGGTTGGTTATCAGAAACCTGTCTGCAGAGGCAGAAGGGTGGTCTGTGAGCCTCTGATGAAAAATTGAAGCTCAGCTGGTGTAACAACTGAATTTAGCCACTGTTGTAGCTCTTCTCCTTCCACCTTTTCCTTCTCTGACAAGGAGGGGGAATAGAAAAAAGAAAACATCACTGTCAGCAACGAGAGAAATGGGTGCAAGAATGTTGACACATCAAACATTTGGCAGTTTAATGACATGATATCGCTCACTGAACACGGACCTGAAATGACTTGCACAGCTGTTTAAGGACCATATACGTAAACAGAAAGGGGGCACAACAGAGCCATAAAGATATAGTAGGAACAGAGTCACTTCCATCTGAATACCTTCTAATTGTGCACCGAGTCCCTCTAAAACAGCAGGGTTGGCACGGATAACGCAAAGAGCTACGTCCAATGCAGATTGCAGCAATGCCTTTACCTCTCGCTGGACAAGATCGACAAGATGCCCCTGTTATTTAAGTTTTAACACGGCGTCAGTTTTCCCAGTGAAGTTGGATAAACTGTAGAAAAGAAACATGGAGGCATGCGATCTATTAAACCTGATCCCTTCCCAAGGTAAGGCCTCCCCCAGAGTCATCCATGCCACCGCCCGAAAGTGTCGCTAAAGACAAGGGACCGATCGTCTGATTCAGGCCGTATTCTGCTACCGCCTTGTATGCCATATCAGTAGCTCTTCGAATATCATCTAAGGCACCCGTTGATACGCGGCCAGAATACACAACTTCTTCTGCAGCACGTCCTCCGAGAAGTGTGACCAGCCGACCGCGTAACTCATCGATGAAGAGAAGGTATCTATCTTCATTGGTTGGGGGTATATACGTGAATCCTAGAGCCCCTCCTGATCTTGGCAATATGCTTAACTTCTGAAACGATTCAAGGAGCAAACCACGGTTGGCGTATTAAATTTCCATTTTTCCCTTTCATATATCCATTTGACCAATACATACACTTTCACTGTTACCTAACATATTTGATTCTTACCTCAACTCCTGGCTGTCCAGGAAGAAGATTCGCAACAGCAGTACCTACCACAGCATGACCAGCTTCATGGCGTGCAACAACAGCCCTCTCACTTCCCTTCAATTTCGCAGTTTTCTTCTCTATGCCCTAGAAAGTCATAGAGAATAACCTCTGATTATTCCAGGGAAAATAGCATGGTAGAAAAAGCTTGGATTAAGTAATAAAATAAGTTCAGACCTATTTACATTTGAGTTCCAAAAAAAATGGAGCAGAAGCCATGTAGATGTAGGAACTTCAAAAAGATCACTTCCAAGTATGATAAGAGATGCATATAACCAACAGAACTCACTTATAGGATATGTAGGGTAGGGAGAAATTGATATAAGAGCCATTAAGAACTATGAAGATTCAATTAAAACATCATGTTACTTAGAAATCAAAATCAGCCATATCACAAAAGATGTACAAAGCATCCCTTGTTCAAGAGAGAGAGAGATATTCTTACAGCTATTGAGCGCTCCACTGCCTGAATGAAGTCAATCTTCTCAACAACAATTTTGTTCTGTCTTCCAGCCAATAGAGCAGCTTCATTTACCAAGTTGGCAAGGTCTGCTCTGAAAAATACTCAGTACGCCATTCATAATGCATCAGCAATGCCATGGATGCAATAGAAAATAGCAGGACTTTAGAAGAATAGCAAGTGTAGTAGAATACCCTGTAAAGCCAGTGGTCATGGAAGCAATGTCACTTAACTCAACATCCTCTGCAAGCGGGAGTTCTTTCTTAGTGACATGAACTTTCAAGATGGCCTCTCTTCCAGTTTTATCTGGGGCTTCGACCTAAACATTCATGTAGGGGTTTCATTTTTGCTAGATATTTCTGCTGAATTAAATCTTGCTCAGAAGCAAAAGCTTAGTCTTTAGAGAGGCTAATAACAACGATACAGACCATAACTATACGGTCAAATCTTCCTGGCCGGCGAAGAGCAGGGTCGAGGACATCAGAGCGGTTAGTTGCACCCAGGACAATAACAGCAGAGTTGCTATCAAATCCATCCATCTCCTGCAATAAAGTTTCAAAATATCATCCTTAGTGAAATTATAGCTGATATGCTAGAGAAGCAAATTAGGAAACTTTAATGGAAGGTTACAGTAAGAAGCTGGTTCAAAGTCTGCTCTCGCTCATCATTGCTGACAATGCGAAATTTACCATCTCGACTTTTTGCTACAGCATCTATCTGCAAGGTAGAAAATTTATGATGAAAAACTCCAGGTCTAGGCTTTAGATATTATCTTAAAATTAGACATACTCCCATATACCTCATCGATAAATATAATTGATGGGGCCTCCTTTTTTGCCCGTGCAAAGAGATCCCTCACTCGAGAGGCACCCATGCCAACATACAGTTCTACAAACTCACTTGCCGAACAGCTTATGAACGGAACCTCAGCCTCCCCAGCCACAGCTTTAGCTAGAAGCGTCTTGCCTGTTCCGGGAAGGCCTACCTGTGAGATTAAACACACCATAACAATTACTTCACAAAACGCTCATAAGAAATAGAAACATATGCAATTATCCCTCATTCTATTCTCCAGAGAAGGTGAATATGCTCAACTGAAATACAAGGAAAGACATTTAAGCATCCATGGCAGCTTACATTCAACTCGACCCTTAACTTGCAGCTAAAACTTACCAATAGAACGCCGCGCGGAGGCCGGGCCCCAAGTCGTATGTACCTATCTGGGTTTCTTAGAAATTCCTGCATTATTCAAGGATGACTAGCATTAGATTCTTTAATGAATGTCCAATCAAGGCCTAACGTAAAGTAAAATGATGAGCACATACCACAATTTCTTCTAGCTCCTCTTTAGCTTCATCAACACCTGCAACATCAGCAAATGTTATTGTTTCCCCCTGATCGGAAGCTTTAGCCCCACCAACACCTGCTGACTTCCGGCTCCTAAGCTGACCAGCTGTTTGCTGCGAGCAATAATGCATAAATCAGAATGATCACCAACTTCAAGGATAAGACACCTAGTATTGCCAATTCCTACCTGAGAGAAGCTTACGGGAAATCGATGTAAAAGTCCTGCAAGTACTGTCACATAGAACAAAGCTATCTGCATAGGCAAACCAGAATATGAGACGAGGTGTGGGGGATACAGAGAGAGAGAGAGTCAAAAAGTTGTGTCTTGATAAAAAGAAAGGAGATTTCAAACAGAAGCTAGAGGTGCATTTCATCTAGAAGAAAAACTAACGTTAAAAAGCATTCCAATGAACAATTTTACAGGATCATTATATTATTGCCTAGGTAGTACCAACATAAACTCCAACTGTCTCCTGTTATGATGATTTCTAAATATTCTTAGTGGTTTCTTATCACTCTATTTCTAAACTATATCTCTAACTGTTTCTCTTATAGTTTCCAGTTTCATTCCAGAATGCCATACCAGTTTCATTCACCAAATTAGTGTTCACTCTAACTATATCTCTTAAAACTTATGAAACTTTCTGCTACAGTTGCATTCTCCATTGCAGAAGTCCTACACTGACTCTGGCTATAGGGGTTGCTATAAACATCTAAGTGTTAAAGTTGAAGAGACTCCACTTCAAAAGCATCATATAAATTCAAAAGCTGTATTCAAAGAAAGACTTTCAACAGAGAAGTATCTGCATTGTATAAGAGGAGATACTTGACTATGCAAATGCAATTTGTTGTTTAACATGTGGATTCCACCAATCCTCCTAACGTATTGAACGCCCAACCTTCTCAATGTTTTCTGCGGTATATTCATGAGTATCGAGACTAGGGCTATAAGTTATATTTTTGATGAATGCTACTGTCAAAACTGAATATATTCTAACAAAGTTATTGCCCCCGAACAAAAGAAATTCTCCATTGGTTTCTTCTGTTGTCAGTTGACTATTTCACAGCCACAAGAAAGGAAGAGAATAGGAAATTCAGTGCATAGAGATTACCAACGCAGAATTCAAGAATCCACCAGATCGCTTGTCCGGTGAGCCAAACTCCACCTGATTCTCAAGCATCTTCTCATAAGGGGTTTTGATATCAGTTGGCCTCGTTGTTGTGTAGATGATCCTCTTTGTAGGGGAAGCACTCCTTAAGAGGGTTTCTGAGTCGTGCAACCCACTTTTTGAGCTCACAACCTCGCTGACCTTGGTGCCCGGCTTTGATTTTAACTTAAACATGATATGGAACCCATCAACCTCAACTTTCTTCACCTGATTACTGTTGATCTTACTCAGAAACTCGCTGTATGGAACACTGATGTAAGTCACTGGAGTTTTTGGGTCTGACCCAGGTAAAGGAATTCCAGGGCGCAGCAATCGCAAAACAAACATAACAATCCCTAGTTGCAACAGCAAGATACCAATCTCCTGAGCTTGAATAATAGGCTGCCATTGCCACTGCCATTTCCCGCCTCGGAGCCACCACCAGGTCCCCTTCCCTTGCTTCTCCCTCCGTCTGTTCGACCCAGAAGACGTAGAGCTTTGGTTCACATTGACACCTTGACTCTCACCCTGCTTAGCTTCGCTCTTCTGGCTCGGGCTCGCCGGCGAATCGCTGTCCTGAGAGTTAGCGAGAATCTTGCTCTCCCTCATCCCTCGATTATTAATCATAGAACCTCCCCAGAGATTGAACCTCCTGGAACTGTTGTTAAGGGAAAAGAGCTCCTTAGAACCAATCGACCTTACGGAGAATGAATCGCTGGCGACCACCCCGTTCCATTTGGGGTGAAAGACTCTCGATTGAGCCCAGAACAAGCTCAATCCGTGCGAGTAGTGAAGATTGGAGCAGGAATTGGAGCAAATTTTCCAGTGAACAGTAGGCCACAGGGACTGATTAGAAGCCATTTCCAAACCCTAAGCAAAGAACAGAGGACAGAGGAAGAAGATCAAATATCTATCTACGTTATGTTACGTGTGTGCGTGTGTTCGTTCTCATTATGTGTGTGTGTGTGTGTGATTATGTTTGTGCTGTGGGTGTGTGGAGTATATAAAACCCGGGTTTGTCTGATACCAAGGCAGAAAATCACACACAGAAAAACTTACAGCACTGCAAAGATTTTTGTCTCTTTTTTTCCTTTTTGTTTTTTCCCCCTGGTCTCAGCCAAAAACAGAGGGCTGAGCAGAGCAAAGCAAAGGCAAAGCCACTGGCTGGCCGGCCAGTGGCCAGTGGCCATGGCCAGGCCTTGAGGGGAGGGGAACATGATCGGATGCCGATCCACCAGGAAATCTGCATCGTTGGTTTCGTTGTTGGTGACGAGACGAGTTGGCTCCCACGTGGGCTTTGTAGTGTAAGATGCTCCCTCGGGCCCTTGAATTGCTAATAAGTGGGCTCACTTCCCTCGCTCATTTTAGGCCCGTTAAATGCAAATTCCAATTTCGTAACTTTCAGGGAGCTGAGATTAGACTTTTTGTTTGCAATGATACTAAGTGGACGAGAAAGTATTTATATCACGAGAGTGGATGGAGAAGAGAGTGACTTTTGAGAGAGAGAGGGAAGAATTGGAATGTCGAGCCAGATATGGCCGAGAGATTCATCAAGACAGGCCAACAGCTGTATTAATTTGATATATATTATATTCTTGGAATGGGAATTGGGATTAAAGCAAAAGTAGTTGGAAGATGCTATGCTGCCACAACACATGCAGCTTGCCCCCGGCCCGCTCCGGAAGGGATTATATAAATATATATATATATATATATATATTTGTCTTTATATTACCATCTTCTAATCTATCTACTCCTTCCTTGTTGAATCTGATGAATGAAAATTACCAATCGTTATCCCTATACATCATCATCATCATGTGGTAGTAGCTATAGAAGTTTGCTGTAGCGTTAACAAAAGGTCAGCGAAGCATTAGCAAATAGGAGGAGAGGTTGAAGAAGCATACATATATGATATGATGATCCTTCCTCCAGTTAGAGGAACAAGCTAGTAGCTAGGACTGGACAATGATTCCCAAATCCCCAGCTTCTGAAGGTCAAGCGCAGACAACTTGCTCGATCATTTATAATTATAATGGTGTTTCTTGCATGTTACTTGCAGGAGCAGCGGGTGGAACTGGAACCCAGTCCAACCAAAGGAAACAAGAAGAAAAACTGTTTTTCCCATTTGACTGCTGCTTCATGCCGCCGCATTCTGGTGGATGCTCGGAATGACCCACCATGGATTGAGTCACCGCATCAGAAACCTGGCACTACTGTCTTATATAACATGGTGAAAATGTGCACGAAAGTTCATCGGTTCAGCATTCACAATATTGTAGAATAAAAAGCAGGCTTTCTAACAATATAGTTCCTTTTCATTGGCTTCTGAAACCACTTGGTAAATGATTATTGATCACTAGTAAGAGAGCATATAGTGAGGCTTTATATGCCTATTTGAAGTGCCTTCTTGACCGTTCTACTTTTTCAAGGCTAAACTTGGACTCAGAAACGGCACAAGCTTTGGGATCTTAATATATGAAAACCCAGCTCTGAGATTGTATACTCCACTTTCCACAGTGGTGACAACACAATTTTTCTTCCTCCATATTTCTTCCTAATAATGCCACATATTGACGGAGAGCCAGGCAGGAAAATGAAGGGAGAAAAGCCCAAAACACATGTATGCTGCTAGATGGGGAAAAAGGAAGGAAAACCAACTTCTGTGACATCCAAAGCAACTCTAATACCATCCTTGCGGATAATGCTGCTGAAAAATTGGGTTCTGATCTCCAACGCAATGAACATTATTCTGCACTGGCAACTTATTAACCCCGTAGGTATTGACTACATAAACCTGGCAAGCATTGGAGATCATGGCTCCTCCACTGTTGGGCTGACTCTGATTCCACTTGACTGGGGTTGATGAAATTGCAGCAGAATTAGATGGCTGGGGGAGCAGAGCAGGTGGCTTGTCGGGAGAGCAAGACGATCTTTTGCTGCCGGGGGAAGGAGTTCTTGTCTCGTTCAGGTTCACAGTTGTTATGTCGTGAATACTGGCCCTCCTCTTATCTTTCCCACCGGAGAGCTGCCTGATAAAGTACTTCTGCGCATGACTGGCAACCTGAGCTGGTGTTCTCGTGATAACAAAATTCCTCGAGATATTCCTCCAATCCCCCTTTCCATACTTCTTCAGACCCATCAGAAATAGCCTGGACAACAATTAAAATCACCCCAAAATTAAGGCCAATTCAAGCATGAGGTTGCATCATAATTGCTCATCAATTATATATCACTAAGCAACTGTCAATAAAAAAATTTTTCCAGTTTTTCCTCCTTTGAGAAGTATTAAGGAATAAAAAACTTCTTCCTTTATCCTCTTCGTTCAGCAAATACCACCTGAAATAGTTAAAAATTGAATGAAGAATGGGCAAAAATCTAAGATGAGAATCTTACTTATGCTCCTCTTCGGTCCATGGAACCCCCTTCTTTCTGTCCTGCAGCTCCTGCTCGGGTCCACGTGCGGAAGAAGATCTCTTCCCACCCAGACGATAAGACTGCTTGAACATTCCATCGAAGCCATGGCTATTCACCCACTCCAGTGTGAACGGTGAGGTGCTGCTATATCCCCGCACTGGGATCAAGGCTGCCTCGATGTTGCTCACATCAACTTCCAATTCTTGATAGTGTCTAATAACATCACCCACAGTTTTTCCCGGGATCAGCGCGGCCAATCTACGCCACCGATCTGGAGTGTCCTTATCGTGGACAGCGAGAGCATTCTCAAACATCTTGTTCTCAGCAGGGCTCCACCTGGAGGTGGGCTTACTACCATCAGCATGGAGGAAAGGGAGACAGCTCATGTTGGAGAGAGAAGTTGCTTGCGCTCGAGGAACAACTTCAACTTCCATCTCCCACTTCATCGACACAAGAGATCAAAGGGAGCTAACAAAATGAACGAGAGGTGATAGATTCCAGGACAGGAGTTTTCCCATCATTTCCTCATATATCAGCCTCTCCTGTCTACGGTGGTTTGTGATTTTGAATTGGTGAAATGGGAAATATGTGAAAGGGAAGGGAGGAGAGTGGAGTAAGTGTCACCACAGAAATATCAGCATTTTGAGAAGAATCGGAATACCTTCTTTTTAGCAGTGGAATCTTAAAAGGAACCAGCTTTTTGGTTTCATTTCTCTAAGTAGCCCAGTTATTATCCATAATGAGCAGAAATTGCCATAAGGAGCTCCCGCAAATACACCAGTCAAGCTCAAAACCACAAAGAATTAAGATATGAGCTCTGCAAACCCTCGGAGCGAGTTAGGGGTCGCAGGCACGGAGCAGAGAAGCACCAGCTCTGATTGTGAACCGACGAGGGAATCCAGAACTAAAAGTGGAGAGAGGGGACTAGAGAGAGGAGCTTTTCCAAATCGCTGCAACTAACAAAGCTCTAGGGAGCATGGGAATCAGCCTGCTGAAGAAGAAAAGAAATCCCAAAAATGGCTGAAAAATGGTGGAAGAAACTGAAACAGGGGCAGGCTCTGAATTACAGGGGTATTGGAGCCGAGGAAGCTGGGAAAGATATCTTCTTACTCACTCCCTCCTCCACCCTCTGCGCAGAGCAATAGGGAATAGGCCTGGCAAAATTTGGCCCGGCCCGATAGCACGGCACGGGCCCGGCCCGATAACCTCGTGCCTGGGCCGCTTCTAATCGGGCCAACTAGTTAACGTGCCGGGCCAGCCCGGCCCGATAATTTTATCGGGCGTGCCGGGCCACTCTACTATCGGGCCGGGCCGGCCCGATAGCCCATTTTAGCTTAAAAAAAAAAAGAAAATCCCATTCAATATAAAAAAAACCTTGATCCCCATCCCCTCCCCTCACTATTAGGCCTCCACCATATCCCACTCTCTTTGTAACGACTTTTTTTTTTTATCTTTAACTTTTATCGATAAAAAAATCTTTAATTTTGAATGATTAGCTAAAAATTGCAATGGAATATTCGTGCTACCGGGCCGTGCCGGGCGGCCCGTTTGAAAATTCGTGCCGTGCTCGGGCCGCCCTTTATCGTGCCACAGTCTTATCGTGCCGTGCTGGCCCGGCCCGTTAACCTTATCGTGCCGTGCTGGCCCGGCCCGTTAACCTTATCGTGCCGGGCTGGCCCGGCCCGATAAGACCGGGCCGGCACGAATTGCCACCCCTAATAGGGAAGGGAGAAAGGGCAAAGGGGAGGAAGAATCTCTTACGCTACGACACGAGCCCACAACAAAAGCTATACCAATAAAGCTACGAAAACCGAGCTAAAGAGTTAAAGATATGAATTCAAAAGGTATGAATATGAGAATTTCGGTAAAATCTTTCGGGTCGGGGAGGGGAGTGGGAAAAGAAAGGGGGGGGAATTAGCAGAGCGGTAGAGAGAGAGAGAGAGAGAGAGAGGAGACTGATGGAGTGGTGTTGGTGGATGCTGATCGCACTCACACACCCGTCGGTGTTTCTAATTTAAAGTTCTTTTTCCCAAAAAAAACAATTATTACACATCCGATAATTTCTTTACATTTTTTATTTATATTTTTAATAAATGATTTTAGGAAAATTCCATAATGAACCGATCTTATAAACAGTAGTAGATGGGGTTCATAACCAACATAACATAACCATAAATATTCTAAATATATATATACACATATATATGTATGGGGCTATAATATATTGTTGATATGGGTACTGGTGCAAGTGAAACTACATTGATTTATTTGCATAGATAATTTAAGCCATTTTCTTAAAATTGTAAAGTGTGATTTCTCCACATAATTATTGTAATATGATATACTTGTTATATATAACACTTTATCCTTCCTACTTCCGTGATTGATAAGAACAAGGGTATTATTATAGATTTCTAAGTTTTGATTTGATATCCTAAAAAATGGATACATTCCTCTCCCCTTTTACTTTTCTTTTCACATTTTTTTTAATCAAAGGGCAAAGAAATAAGGCATGTATTACAACGTAAGAATCACACCCTGGTATAAAAGAGATTCCTCTAATACCGATATATATATTATAGGAAAAGCACTGGGTATTTATTTAATGGTCAGATCCACGGAGTTGCCGCTAAATAGACAGACGGACGGTCCTGATTGACTACTGTTGCATATATATATGTGTGTGTATTCCTCGGTGCACATACATACAATACGATACGATACGATCCGATACGTACGCTCGTACATCCTATTGGACGGTCTCCGACCATTTGATGTACGGGGTTACGATCCCAAGGAAAAGGTCTTTGCCTACACTCAATTTAATAATGACAGATGGCTTAAGGAGTTAAGACGTGGCGCCGTCCCATTTGCCTGCACGGGCGGCAACCTCGGCGTCCTGCACCAATGCCAGAACAACGGAAGAAAATTAGAAAAATAAAAAGAAAAATTGAATGAGGACGGAGCTCTCTCAGCCATGAATAAACCAGTGACTCCGAGTGGGGCCCGTCCCCTTTGCGGTGCAGTGCAGTGCAGAGCTCCCTGGGGCTGGGACCTGGTCCGATGTATGTAGCTGACAACTCCCGCATAGCTAGAGCATAGGCAACATGTTAATAGCAGACAGACCGGATCCTGGTGCATGCGTATGTGTCTGTGCATGTGCATGTGAAGCTTCCAGCCAAGCCAGGCCAATCACACCACACCTCCTCCGCCAGCGCGCCATTCCATGCGCGTATACAAGGCTACCAACTATTAAAATTTGTTTCTAATTTGTATTTTTTATCTTCTACATTATATATATTTATATATTTAAACTTTTATGTGCCCCTTAACAGGGTGGAGAGGGTGACCAGCGACAGATGCCGTATGGGTGGGTGGCTGGAAATGATTGCCAATGGTCTGGCAAATTCCATTAAATAATTATACTTGTAGTATTTCTTGGTTTATGAGAGGGACACATTTTTATTACCATTAATAGAAAGATTCTCCCACAAAAAGATAAATAAACAAACAAACCAACCAACCAGAAAAGGACCATTCCATTACTATATAGTCATAAAAGAAAGAAATCATATAATAAATAGCCCGAAAAATATTTGTCCAAGCTATTCTCTCTGCACCTAACATCATCATCATCATTCCAATATCATTAAATGGAAAATCACGTTCAAATACTGTGTGTATCATCTTATAATTTGGTTCAATTTACCAAAAATTATGCATCCTGCCCGGATTCACATACATTAGGAAGTGAAGAATAAGAGACGCAATCATTTTTTATAAGGGGAAAAAAGGAAGAAGAAGAAGAAATGAAGAGAAACATGTGGATGGGCCAGGAAACAGCCTCCGACAGATATAATTTTTGTCAATCATAAGGATGTGAAGCCTGGTATGCATCTTTTTGAGCTCACCCCAGCCCACAGTGCAGAGTTGGACTTCGTTACCTCTGGTCATCCTCTCTGATCTTGACGGCCTTTGTTGTTGCATGCACGAAGCAATTCTACAGGTACGGTGAGCTCAATTGATGTACTACAGGTTTCCGATTGCAGACTTTGGCTCCCTATGGAGTAAACCTTAAATTTTGTCCTCCACTAATGTAAGCTAGGTCTCATGGCACATCGGAGGCAAATAGATGCTTGAATTGAAGACATACTCTCCCCTTATAATAGAATCACAGCTGACAGTGACCGCCGACAGAGAGAGAGAGAGAGAGAACCGGGAGGAGAACACATCACATGGAATCCTGGATGTTGCTTTGCTAGCACTATAGCTTTTTTAGAGGGAGGGGAATGATTTTTTGTTTTTTAAACACGCGAAGATGACACTTTAATGACTCCAGAACACCGGGACATTGCAATTGATGCAGGAGCCCATGCAATGTTGACAATTCACAAATGAAACCTTGACCTTCCAATCAAACACACAGAGGCAAAGGGCATCAAATATCTTGACCACCGCAAGGCTAAGGGCTTCACCACGGCCCGCTTTGTGATGCACAAAAAACACCTCTTAAGTCAACGTCGGGCTGTGAGTGAAAGCTCCAAAATGGACTTACCATCACTCTATAAACAGTGTCTACCATTCACGTCACTTAGCTCCAATACTAAATGTATTCATGCAATGCCCGAAACGTATGCAACCAACGATAGAGGACCATATGCTACATCAACCATTTACCCTTACATAATAGGATATTCAATCTAAAAGATCATACTAACACCTCAGGCACTTATCAAGATGAAGAAGCCGAGCTTGGAGTTATAGACCTTGAAACAACTCTTGAAGTTGCCCTCACACTGCGACTCTGGGACCTGCTCCGGGTAGTGTGACTTTTGGAGCCATGGCTCTTCTTCGAGCTTGTCCTTGTACTTGGAGAGATGCTGCCAGAGTAACTTCTCCTTGAGCCCCTCCTAGGCCTCGGGGAAACACTAGGCGAGTAGCTCCTCCTCGTTCTCCTTCTTGGCCTGGGTGAGTAGCTGCGAGAGTAGTCCCTCCTCCTGGGTGATATGCTGTGAGACACTGAGCGGTACCTTCGGCTACTTCGTCTGTAGTGCCGATCATCAGGTGAGTAATCCCTGAAGTCACATCGAGAACAGGACCTGTCCCGCTTGTAGACAGGTGACCTGCTGTAAGGAGAACGAGAACTAGAGTAGGATCTGCCACGGGAATAGTAACAATTCCGCCTATCATAATGCGGGGAATATGATCTGCGCCGATAGTAGCGAGGAGAGTATGATCTTCTCCTACTATAGTAGGGTGAGTAAGACGGGCTCCTACTTCGGTCAAGGGAATAATGAGGTGACCTGCTCCTGCTGTACGGAGAATAGCTAGGAGAGTGACGGTCAGAATCATAGCTACGGGAGCGTCGATGCACTGACCAAATGCAATTAACAGATATGATTAGGCATAATCATAATTTCTAGCTGTAATTTCAGGGCTCAAATAGATTAAATGAGTACTCGACAAATGAGAAGTAAGAATTCTGGATACCAAAAACCCATAAATTCAGTAACACCATGTCCTTAAAACTTCAGATAGGAGTATTACCTCTGACAGTTCTCAGCCCCAAATACCTTCCAGGTGTAGGTGTCCGTCCTCTTCGCCTTCTCGCCTAAAATGATTCTAACAGTGTATGAGATAACCAGAATAGCAATATAAATAACAGATTGATGAACATGACTTAGAAAGAAGAAAAACAAAAACAAAATGAATATATACACAACTGAAACTGAAGGCAACTTAAATGTAGAAAAGAAAAGAGATGCAGGGCATACAACCCCAATGATCTGATACTTGGATTTGTATTTGATTTGTTTGTTTAATCGTATTTGAAGTTTGATGAAGAGCTGCTACACACAGCTAACCTGCCGCCACAGCAAAGCTTCAAGTGGAAAGATCCAAACAACTTTCAAGCTCACAGTAACCATGAGAAAATCATGAACAATTCTCAAGCAGCAGATAGAGCATCATAAGAAATACTTCAGACGCCCAATGTCCAACAAGATATAAGGACCAACAGACTTCCATACCTTCTCTACAGTAATAACACGTCCTTCCAGTACAGAGCGGTCAAGGTACTTAATGCACCGATCAGCCTCCTCAATAGATGACATTGTTACAAACCCAAACCCCCGTGATTCCCTCGTCCATGGATCAACCACAAGATGGACATCCACCACCTAACCGATAAGCCGTGATAGAACTCTAAGTGCACGTATTTGATAATATGCTAAGCGCACATATTTTAATGTTCTCTGGAAATGACAGCATCACCTGCACTAGATCTTTTGAAAACATACCTTTCCCTCACTTGAGAAATGCCTTTCAAGTTCTTTCTTAGTGATCCGATGTGACAAGCCTGTCACATACAGATTGTTACCAGGGTTCTCCACATCACTCGAGGGGCTCCTGCACCCATGAATCGTGCAAGCAAGTCTGTTGGGGAACATACCTGACAATCCAGTGGAAGAAAACAGAAAACAAACTAAGCAGCGTACCTTGATCGGCTCTGTGATACCGACCTCAACATTGAGGGATACCTGCCATAGCTCCTGTAAGAAGGGGAGCGGGAATACCTCGACCTTCTTGAGTAAGACATCTATTGGGGACAGAAAAGGCTTGAGATTAAGAATCCATAATACAAAAACAAAAATGGTGAAGAGTAGCACGCAAATGATTTCCAACAGCTACAGAGACAAACAGTCCTCCTTCATAGAGAGGTTGAAGAACCACAATTTTGCTCCTAGAAACCCAAAGAAATTAGCAAG
This sequence comes from Lagerstroemia speciosa, assembly GCA_037672795.1. NCBI lineage: Eukaryota > Viridiplantae > Streptophyta > Magnoliopsida > Myrtales > Lythraceae > Lagerstroemia > Lagerstroemia speciosa. Next base: position 145,671 of record CM075299.1, read on the forward strand.
CACATCAAATGAGTCGAGACAAAAAACGATATAAACCAATAGAAGGCTATAGCGTATTGCAGCAAAGATACAAACTTGATCTATAGGACAAACTGAAACATGGAAGCACCCAACAAATAATAAGTAAAGAATAAGAATCTCACTCGAAGCTTAAACTAAACCCGAAAAGAGGCCCAAAAACCTCAAAGTCTCGTAGCTCATCTCCACATACTCCTATTATATGCTTGATAAAAAAAAAATGAACTGATCATAAATCAACCAGCCGCAAAATATAAATGATCCCGGATATTGGAATTCACATGCAAATCTTAACCACCCTACATAGATTCCGATCATCGAATCAAATAGACAATCATAAAAAAAAAAAGGGTAGCAAGATACCCTAACGAAAAACGCCGGCCTTTCGAGGAAAATTGAACAGACGCTTCAAGATCGAGATACAGACAAGAAAGGGGCAAGCGTACCGAGAAAATGTTCGCTGTGAGGAAGTATGCTTCCTTCGGCTATCTTGACCGCCGTCTCCTCTCGATCCCGAAGATACAGTCGAATAGATGGAAGATCAAATCAGAATCGAATGCCGGCTGCGAGAGGCTTAAATCCGGAGAGAACCGACAGAAGCTTCTGGATGGCCGGACGTGAAGTGCTCATTCAAATTCAGTTGAATTGAACGACTGGTTCGTGGTCCCCCGAAATTTTCTGGGTTACCCCTCTCCTCCTCTAGAGATTCGGCCACTGAATCCTGACACGCGTCCATTTGGATATAATGTCCTTGACGTGGCGGGGTTATGCTAGATGCAGAACTTCATTAGAAATTTTAAATTTAGTTACTAATCATTTGACATTAATAATAAAAATACATCATCATTTTTAAGATGTTAATATTATAATTAATATAAAATATGACATAATGTCTTTTTTTTAACACGTCAAATAATCGGATGCTGGTGCTTGGTGCGGGTTCCATTTCCTTAAGAAGAAGAATCTATCATGGCTAATGGGCCGAGGCTAGGCTTTCCGAAGGGCCTAAGAGCGGGACACTAGTTGACCTTGGCCCAGAGTATACAATGAAGTGGGCTGTAACTTCGGGAGAAGGTATGCTTGGACCATGCTCCCGAACAATCTCATGGCACTTGTAGGAATGGGGGGTGGGCATGGGCTAGTATTCTGTGACATGCTGCAGTGCACTAGGCAAGGCAGCAGCAGAACGATCCTAGTTAGCAGGAGAGCGTTTCCCTTGCTCTGCATCGATCGATGGCTTGCACAATCTTAATATGGAGATCTTTCATTTTCACCACCCAGTCAAAACATTTTTCTCCTCCTTTCATTGATTACTGAGAGCAGGAGCTGAGGTCTATAACTTGAAGCCATTTCTAAATGCATACGTTGATCCAATGTGTTAATTAGGAGTCTCGGTGAAGCAGTCGGCACAGGGCTTGTCTCCCTTTTGGTGCCATAGATCAGATGGACCAAGTAGCATCGATCGATTCCTTACATAGGCTCGCTGACAGTTCTGAGTTCTTAGTGGTCTTTTTGGTGGACTTAAGATTTCCTGGATGAGTAATCCTAGATAGGAGTTTGGTTCCCGGCCTATCGAATAAGATGTATCGGCCCCCTTGCTTCACCCGTATATGTATTTCTGATCTCAGCTGCATCTTGCATGCATTTAACTTAATTGATAGTTGTCTGTGCCAAGGACTCCAAATTACTTATTGATTATTATAGCTAGTAATACTACTATGCATAGCATAGGTACAACCACTGACCAGTGTAGCTTATTATTACCATACTAGCGGTTCTATATCTAGCGACATCTCGAGTTCTCCAGACCATTACAACCTGGACTGAACTCTTTCCTAGACATTGCATAAGGACAAAGGAAGCAAGCACCAGAAACAATGATTACCGCTTTCAAGCAAAAAAAAAAAAAAAAAGAGCACCAGAAACGATGAGCGTTACAGAGAACAATCCAAGACATGGCCTAGCCACCTCAGTTGTCGCTCCTGTTTGGCTTGTCTGATGCAAGACTGACCTGAAGCGAAGAAATGATGCAATAAGTAAACTCGGTAATGTCGATGAGATCCTGATCTGTTGCAGAGTTTTTGGCTCACCGTCTTAGGAGAAGATGGGACCCAGTCGTTGGTTGCGGGGTTACCCTTGCCGGAGGCATGGCGCCCTATGGAGGTATCAGGAGCAATGCTAAAGCTTTTGACGCTTGCATTCCCTATCTCTATAAATCCTGTTCCAGTCTGAAATGAAGATAGACGATTAGGAAGTGTGGATCAACGTTTTCTTTTTCCCTTCTATGCTTTCAAGTTACAAGTACATGATTATGCATCTCAAATGTTTTGCTTTATCTTTCTTACAGATCAGATCTGCTCTTATTAAAGGCAGAAAGTCTAATGGGTTTAGTGTAAAAAGAATAATAGATCATGAACCACTGGTGGTGAGGAGTAGTAGTTAACTACTTAATTTTTTTTCCTCATAAATTGTGGATCACAGCCGATGTAAGTCTAACTAATAATAACTACCTGGTGGTGTTGCTTGTCAATGCAGTTGAGATCCTTGTAGTATGCAGTCTCCACAAATTCATCCTCCACCTGACTTCCATGGCTCATCAGTTTCTGTTTTCAAAATCCCAAAAGCAGAGTCAGGGAGAATGTTTTAAGGTATCGGAATTCTTGATTAGCATCAGGAAAACTGTGGCCTGTTCAATTTGCGTTCATTTGTGTTTTAAGTTGAGTATCCCCTCCCAAATACTCGATATGTGCTGACAGACGCTAACTAACCACATTGAGCTTATTCACAGTATGGGTTGTTAATCTGCACTGCGACATGATTGAGAAGAGGAGATAACAAACGGAGTGCACTTTTTTTTTAAGGGATTTGCAATAATTATGTAGGTCGGTGCCCCGGATCTTTTCACTGATAATTGTATGTCAGATATATAGGATGTGCATATATATATACACACACACACATACGGACCTGAGTATTATGTTCGAGGCGCTTGAATTCCACTAATTCCGGTATGGGATTGGGATTGTCAGCGTCGTCACTCGACAGGGCATCAACATAGTTGGAGGAGTACTCGCTCCTCTGTGGCTTGCTGTGGCGCTTGGGAGTGATCCCGTCGAAGTACTCCCTCGTCTGCTCTTCTACCTTGGCCTCTTCATCCCTCGATAGATGGGCATCACTCCTGTCGGGCCTCTTGCAGCATTCCATCTCTCTCAAGTTTTTCGATTTCCTTAACCCCGGTCCCTCCTTTCTTTCACCTTGTGGAATGGAAACCTTTTTGATGCATAGGATAGAAGGCCCCCCGAGATGATCGAACTTATATCATAGAGAAAATCCGATTAGCTATTGCTGTTGCTGAGATATTTTGTGGATGCTAATAATGGCTTTTGGGGTCTGGACACGGAGGGTTGCAGCCATGGGACCACCGGCATTGACATTTGAGAAAATATCTCTTCTATTTTATCCATTGCAGAGTTAGATAGATTCCGTGTTAGTCATTTATCCGGTGTATATTAGTCAATATTAAAAAATTATTAAAAAGTAAAGTTTTTTAAAGACATAATTTGAAGAGATTATACGACTATACGAGTCTTTGATGCTTGCTCTGCATTTGACCTTGCAAACTTGTTAAATTTGGATTTGCGTCGAATCTAATCAAATTTGAATCATCAGTGCAACCCGAGCTGTGGCTTCGAGAGTCATCGCCGCAAAAGCCTGCGACTGCGAGGTAAAAGAAAAATCTGGGGCAGTGATGGCAAGCTAGTTCACGTGACATGCTCATCACGGGGCTTGCTTTCCTTGGAGTCAACTCGTGACTTTCCACTACAAGGGGGCACTCGTTCATCCGACCGTACACGTGTCATCTTTCAAACGAACAGCTATTCTTGCTTCCCAATCTTCAAGACTTTCCAAGCTCTCACACCCTTCTTAGTCCTCGGTTGTTCTCGGCTAGGTCCGTAGGTCGGTAGAGCTTCTGAAAGCTGGCTGAGAGGAGAATGAAGCTATCTGGGCAGTGAACGCGACCTTAAAAAGACCTAAACTTTTTATTCAGAAACCGGAAGAAGGGTTCGGTTCCCGATCTATCAAGCCATTCATCACGGGAGGTGAAGTTTCTTCTGCTACTTCTCCCTCTCGCTCGCGGGAAACCGATCGCTTCCATTTCGTTGATTGATAGGTAGGTAGGTAGGCAGGTAGATGATACCCCCATTTAATAATATTGGCTGAAATTAATTATCCTCCAGAGCACAGCATGTGGCCCTCTTGTCCTGTGCGTTGAGACGTGCGTTATACTGCGTAAATTGCAAGCTGAATCCTCTTGCTTCAATCTGCTGCAGTTGTTCACTGATTGTGCTTTGGTCACGAAGCTGCATCACATCTCCATTTCCTCTCTCTGCTGGGAAGAAGCACCTTGGAGAAGTGAGGAACCTGAAATGGCTAGCAAGGTATCCAATTTATCCGATCTGATACAGAGGGTCACGGCTTCCTGTTTGCTGGATCCCCTCTCTGCGGTTCGACGGGACCCCGGTTATGCCAATGGGAAGTATGATGTGGAAGACGAGGAGCAGCTCGATGAAGATGGTAGGGATACAGAGGAAGAGAAAGAAGAGCCAGAAGCGACCCTCAGGGAAGAAAATAGTGGAGGGGTTAGGGTGCTGGAGCAGTGTAAGAGAGAATCAATAATAGAGGGGCTGGTGGGAGAGATGGAGGTTCTGTTGAACGATGTGTTCGATACAGTGTCAGTGATGAAGAGAGCTTATGTTGCCCTGCAGGAGGCGCACTGCCCATGGGACCCTGAAAAGATGAAGGCCGCTGATGAGGCGGTTGTGGCAGAGCTAAAGAGACTTGGGGTGCTGAGGGAGAGGTATTGGAGGAGCATTCTCATCAACGGGGGCAGTGGCTGTGAGAGGAGAGGCAGCAATGGGAGAGGGGTTGGACTGAGGGAGGCTGTGGCACCATACGAGGCAGTAGTAGACGAGCTGAAGAGGGAGATGAAGGCGAAGGAGGTGGAGGTTGAGAACTTGAAGGAGAAGCTGAGGAGTGTGACCAATCCTGGGGGCAATGTGAAGAAAGGAAGGTCCTTCTCGAGGAAAAAACTCACTCACAGCCTCAGTAAAGGTCGGTACTTTGTGGGTTGTGCCTCACTTTGTTCTCTGAATGCTATATTGCAATTGGCTAGTTGACAATTCAATTTTCAGATTCATTGGAGGAATAGTAGAGATTGGAGACTTTTTTTTTAAGAGCCTGTATCCCTTGGTATAGTAGTTGCTTTTCTTTTTTCAATGATTCGCTAGCAAGTCAATTTCTAAGCACCAAAATAGACTGCACATGCACAGATCAGCTACATTAAAATCTGTAATCAAACATTGCATTCAATTCCAGTTGCAGTTGTCGCAATATAGGAGTCAGACAAGGGATGATCATTTGAGTTTACCTTAGCTTGTTAGTGTTGTTCACTTTTGGGTTTTCCCCCTCTACAGTCATAGCAGCTCCAGCACCGGAGTTTTTTGAGGCTACGATGAGTCAAGTAAGGGAAGCATCAAAGTCCTTCACATCCCTCCTATTATCCCTCATGCGCACTGCCCACTGGGACACTTCAACTGCTATTCGCTCTGTTCAATCTGCCTCTAGTGCTGGCAGCGCCACCAATGCTTACTCCAACACTGGCAACCACCATGCAAAGTATGCCCTGGAGTCCTACATCACCCACAAAATCTTCCAGGGCTTTGATCATGAGACGTTCTACATGGACGGGAGCCTCTCCTCCCTCTTAAATCCAGAACAGTACCGCCAAGAATGTTTCACTCAGTTCCGTGACATGAAAGCCATGGACCCTGTTGAGCTTCTCGGGATACTACCCACCTGCCAGTTCGGTCAGTTTTGCTCGAAGAAATACTTGTCGATTGTTAGCCCAAAGATGGAGGAGTCCCTCTTTGGAAACTTAGACCAGCAGAACCAAGTACTTCATGGGAACCACCCGAGGAGTCAGTTTTATAGTGAATTCTTAGGGCTTGCAAAGGCTGTTTGGTTACTTCATTTGCTGGCATTCTCACTCGATCCTTCGCCAAGCCAATTCGAGGCAAGTAGAGGAGCTGAGTTTCATCCCCAGTATATGGAGAGTGTCGTGAGATTTTCAGATGGCAGGGTTCCTGCTGGTCATATTGTTGGCTTTGCGGTCAGCCCCGGATTCAAGCTTGGGAATGGGTCGGTGGTGAGGGCTAGAGTTTATCTAGTGTCAAGGTTGTGAAGTTAGAGAGCTTTCTCGCAGTATTTAGGATTTGGATGTGGTTTGTTCTGAGAAAAATGTAGCCGATACTTAGGCTAAGTTGTTGGAAATGGAATCGGATAATTTAGGGAAGGATGTGGGTTGGAGGAAAGCGACTGATGGGGATGAGGCAATTTTGTTGCATACTATTTAACCACCCATTTTGCTTCAGGTTGGTCTGCACTTTGGTCCTCAACTGCACTAACTTGTTCAATCAATCAGCACACCAAGTTATCTTGGATTAGGCCAGCCCATTGTTTTTTTTATAAAAATATTCGCCTGAAGACATTTTCTCTTTGGGTTGTATTTTACATACATACACACGTGCATGTTACATTTACTTCCTTTTAGTTTTAGTTTTAGTCTTAGGGCCCTGGCCGCCGGTGCCATAAAGGCTGAATGAATGAGAGGAACAACAACAACAACCACCCCCCTCCCCCACCCAAAAAAAAAGGAAGAGGAAGGAATAATGGTAATGCTACAACTATCGGGCCTGCATTTGCGTGTGATTTTGCCGCAGCGCTGGGTCCATGGTCATAATTATTATAATAATATGTATGTAAAATATATTTAATAGTAGTAATGATGGTGATAGTAGCAGTAGGAGTAATGATCAATGAATAATAAAATTATCTTAAATTAATGGGAAAATAAGTAAAGTGGTTTTTTTTGACAGACCAGAAAGGAGTGGTAAATTCTTATGTAAACTTGATTCCTAAATAAACGTTATTAATAAACAAAAAAAGACATGACATTTTCATTTATGTATTAAATAATTACTAATTAAAGTCTATGAATCATAGTTTTTAAAATCGGATCAGATCGGGAATCGGTCATGGCATGGGTTCTTGGGTTCATAGGTCCAACCGGGGTTTAACGGGTCTAATCGAGTTTTTATAAATTATAATATAAAATTAATAATAATAAGGTAGAATATCATATTTTAAAAATTAATTTATAATGTCAAGATTTCAACTAAATCATTGTAATACATACATATATATATATATAAAAGAAGTTCAACACAAAAAATACAAATTTAAAAGTGAAATATACCGACTATTCAAATTTTAAATATACATGATATCCCCTATAATCAAATTCAAGTTAATATAACAAATAACTATTAGAGAGAGAACCATTCATTAACTGATATTCTAGTCACTATTTTTTTATCAGTAAATAAGGAGAACTCTACAGAATGAGGAACGACTTTGTGTTAGTCACATTTGGTTTTCCTTTTGTCTTTCAAATTTTTTTGAATTTTTTAATTGATCAGTTTTTATGGGTTCGAACAAAAACTGGTTGAACCGGCCGGCTAATAGGTTAAACAGGATTCAGCTTGCAAAAGGAGTAATTAGCAAAACCGGACTGGACTGTTATCCGGTTCCCGGTCCGATAGATCGAACCGGCCAGTCCGGTCTGATTTAAAAACTATGCTATGAATCGCTCAATAAATAATTATACATACATTGAATGAAATGAACTGAAGGAAGAAAAATTTGAGCCACGTTATTTTGTCGTTTGGCAATTTGTGGGGGTTGCTATTTTGTCATGATTGTTTAAAATATATCAAATAAGACTAGAGATAAAACATTCAGCCGCACTCATCCGGAAGAATGGAGGATCTTGGTTGTGGAATGCGTTATGTGACACTTGGAGTCTCTTCTCCTCGGGTGTAGGGTGGTGTCTTGGTAATGGGTACAATACTCGATTTTGGATGGACCCTTGGCTACCGAATAGAGGGCCCTTGTTAGAGACGTGCCTCTCACAACCAGTCGAAGAGCTACTTAACCAAATTGCCCTATCCTTCACAAAAGCCTCAGGGGGTGGGACTGGGAGAAATTTGAGGCCTTACTTCCCCAGTCTGTGCTATTGGAGATTGCGGCCACGAATCCACTGAGACCACATAATTCCCCGGACCATATGATATGGCGATTTTCAAAGAATGGCCAGCTAACCGTTAAGGCGGCCTACAATTTTCTCATGTTATCTACCGAAGGACAATACATGGCAACTAATTTGGAAGTGGGAGGGTCCTCAACGGATCTGACATTTTCTTTGGTTGGCTAGACATGGTTGGTTACTCACAAAAGCAAATCTAAAAATTAGAGGATTATGTGTAGAAGAGATGTGTGAGGGATGTAGGACTGACACTGAAATTATACCTCATTCCCTCAGAGATTGTCCACGAGTTCGAGTAGTTTGGGAGCAAATTATTCCAAGACAGAAGCAATCTCAATTCTTCTCTGATGACATGGATTGTTGGCTTATCAGGAATTTACAGGACACAACAGTAATAAGTGAGAATATGCATTGGTTACTATCTTTGCCACCGGCTATTGGTTGCTCTGGAAACGGAGAAATCTAGCTATCCATGATTTGGGATTTTCTTGGCCATGCAATGGAAGTGTAGTCATAAGAAGAGTGGCATCGTCATTTTTCATGGCGAATTTGCACCATTTGCAGAAAGCCAACACTAGACCAAAGGTTTGGAGGTTAATTAAATGGGTGAAATGGGAGGAATGGGTGAAGCTCAATATTGACGGTGCAACAAAAGGGAATCCGGGAATAGCTGAGCAGGTGGACTCATCCGTGATGATGAGGGGAGGTGGCTGGGAGGTTTCATGCATAGCCTAGGGGTGGCAACCTCGGTGGCAGTCGAACTATGGGCAGTGAAGACGGGTCTTGAACTAGCATAAGATATGGGTTATCGAGAAGTCATTCTTAATGTTGATTCAAAAGTAATATCTAAGACGATACTAGAGCTGGGGAGCGAGCTTGGGTGGAATGGAAGCCTCTTTCATGGTATTCACATGCTCAAAAATCGAGGTTGGATAATTACAGTTCGACACACTCTTCAGGAGTGTAATGGCTATGCAGATTGGCTTGCGAATCAGGCCACGAATAGGTCACTGGAAATTTACCAAATAGACGTTTGTCCTCTTGAATTAGGGCCTTTGATTTTTGCGGATATTGTAGGGGTGTCATTTCCCCGTCTATATACTCTGTAATTTTTTCCTTATTTCTTAATGCATGGCATTTACTCATTAGAGCCCCGTTAATTACCGGAAAAAAAAAACATTAAGCCGCATAATTGTTCACTTCACTCACTGTCACTGGACTGGAGGAATCGATCTAGGTTGAGGTTGAGAGAGAGAGATCCCGAACCGAAGGAGGAGGAGCCAGCCATCACAAATGTGCCTCACATTCCCCTGTTTAATAGTCTGTCTCATCTCATCTCGTGGCTTGTCTCCTCCGCCCCGCACCCTCCCCCACCAGCGAAGTTCTATCTCAGTGCTCTCGTAGCTCTCACTCTCTCTCTCTGAAATCCCATTCATGGCGTCCATTATGGAGTCCTGTTGGCTGGTACGTACTCGGTACTCTACTCTTCTCCTTCCTCACTCCCTTTCGCCCATTTAACGCTTCGTTCATTTCCCTTCTATCCATTTCAATCGTCCGCCCCTTCGGTGTCTACATCCTCTTTCCGCATTCCTACTCCCGGATCTGCATCTTGCATGCGTATACTTTGCATCTTTCTACTTTGTCATGCTTCCTTTCCTCCCCATTTGCTTCATTCCTCTGGTGTACAGACCAGAGAGAGCGTAGGGTATGATTGGCAGTTATTGCTGTTGCTGCAATGAAATGCCAATTTCATCTGCTGCTGACTGTATTGAGTGCTGCCTCATTTTTCATTTCCGCGTTTGACACTTAGTGATATCTGATTGGAAGCCGAGCCTTGCAGAGAGCAATATTAATATGCTTCTACTATCATGATTAAATCGCGATCACCTTCCACTTCCACGCTGCTTGTCTGTGTCATCTGATGTGTTTCCTAGTTCATAGGGATAAACTTTGAGGCTTGAAGCATTAGATCATGAGGAGCGCCGACCAATTTTTTCTTCATAAAAATACAGCTTTGCTCTAATTAGACATTTCATTTTGTGTTATTCCATTTACAGTGCTTTGGCATTGGACAATCAGTACCTTGATGCCAGTGTAATAAACTGACGATAGATTATGATACTAATACAAGTAATCGTTGACTCTAGTTTCAAGTTGGCATGCCTTTTGGGAATTCGTCTCTTCTGCTGCACATTCCTTATTTTCACACCATGAAGATTTAAACCAAGACGTGGCACAATCCCTAAAACCGTTGCCTTGTGTTGACTCTTAATGATATGTTTCAACAATATGGAACTGCTAGACATAATATAATTCGGTGCCATGCTTGCTTTATTTTCAGCCCGTATTGCCTATGGCTAGTGGTGAATGCAATTGCGATTATTTATTTTTGCAGTGAAGAACCGAAGTTTAGAGGTTGAAATACCATTGATCCTATAATCAGCTTTTTGAATACCTATCTATGTTGCAGATGATATCTGATGTTAACATTTATTTGATTTTCATGTTTGGATGTAGTATTTGACCACGCACTTCAGTGACTTTCAGCTTGCCTGCCTGCCTAGGAAGTTTTTTCCTCCATGAGAGTGTGTATTTCTTGTCAGGACTTCCATTCATTTATCTTGAGAGGGCGAGATGGCTTGGCAAGTATAAGATTCAGGTCTACAATTGTTTATTTGTTGCTTCTCTTGTGTATCAATGTCTTTCTTTTCCTGTGAAGCCAGTTATGGATTTCAACATTTATTGAGAAATGGTATGATATTCAGTCAGTCACTGAAGATTCTCCCTCCCTCTCACTTTAAACCTAATATTACAGAAGCTTAGCATTATTAGAGAGTTTTTCATATGCAGTTTCATTTTCTGTGAGATCATCTGGGTGGTTGTTTCCTGAATATGCTAATCACATTTGGGGAAGAAAAGGTTTCTATTGATTATCCATCTTTCAGTTTGAAAGACCCCATCATCTGGCTAGTGTCTAATGTTACGACATCATCCTATAACCATGAATATGAGCCTATGCCCTTAATTATTCTCACTTAGTTTGGGCTCTTTACAACCAAAGATCAACACTGTGGCTGCTCAAGAGAAATGCATCATACGCCTAATGCCCTACCGTTTGGGTGTAAATTTGCCAGTCATGATCTTCTCTTATCCAGTCTTCCAATTCATGGGCATGCGAAATAGTCTGCTATTGCCGTCCTGGTATCTTCAGGTTCTTTATACATCAAATCTTGTTTATGGGATATTATATGGGTACATTCTTAGCTTGATTGTATGTTCAAAGAAAGGTGATGTGAAATGATCATGGCATAATATTTCGATCCTCCCAATTATGTAACTGTAGAACATATTCTGCTTTTGATCTTGCAGGAAAGTAGTAATGTCTCAGGTTGCTTTCTACTTTGTCCTTGAGGACTTTGTGTTCTACTGGGGACACAGAATCTTACATACAAAATGGCTGTACAAGCATGTCCACAATGTTCATCATGAGTAAGCGAGATGCAATAAATGGCTTGGTGTTGCTTGATTATTAGAATTAGTGAAGATGCTCAAGAGCTTCTACTATTCTTGCAGACGCCACACCCTTTGGGTTAACCTCTGAATATGCTCATCCAGCTGAAATACTCTTCCTTGGATTCGCTACCATTATTGGATCTGCTATAACCGGTCCTTATCTCTTCACTCTGTGGTTATGGATGGTTCTGAGAGTGCTAGAAACTGTAGAAACTCACTGTGGTTATCATTTTCCATGGAGCCCTTCGAACTTTTTGCCCTTGTATGGCGGGTGAGTGATACAATTTTCCTTGTGATATTTGCCCAGTATCTCAATTTGCCGATTTCCAAAATATCTAACCTTAACTTTTCAGAGCTGATTTTCATGATTATCATCACTGTTTACTCTACACCAAGTCCGGCAACTACTCGTCTACCTTTACTTACATGGACTGGCAAGTGATAGAACTGAGCTGGTGAAATTAGAAGCATTGCAAATGAGGTGGTTGTGCGCTCTCTCTGTAACTTTTGATTTTCCCATAAGTAGCTAATATTGGTTTGAGGGATACAACTGTTGCAATGTGATAAATATGCCAAGACTAGCTGGTCATGTATCAATTGGTGTGGATACATTGGTGTAAAGGAAGCTTTATTTGTTCTGATAATTGAACTCGTATACGGTGTTACATGATGCTAATATCATTCAGTTAGTTTATGCATTTTTCAATCACTCAAGTTGTTTATGCATTGGTGCCTCTTTTTATGAGCTTATTTGTTTTCAACCTGAGTAGGATCTCTGAGCATGGTGTGACCGTTGGCTTATCATCTCTGCAGGATTTTTGGGACAGACAAATGTTACAGAAAGTTGAAGGCATTGAAGGGTGATCAAACAGAAGGTGGCAACAAGGAGATGTAATTGAGGGAAGACAATTTTTTGGGCACCTTGAGAAGGTAAGTGGATTCCTTCATCCCGCTTCAAGGGTGAAAAGGTCCTTCTCTGATCCTTCATTACTCTCTGGTGCTGTCTACCCTTGCATTCAGTTTCTTATGATTTAGTTCCTTGTTTGATGTGGAGTCAGTGGAAATCTCCCTCAGACTGTAATTGTCGTACCTTTTGTGCATCAAAGTCATCTTGTTGCTTGCTTTTTGGGCGATATTCTCTAGGTCATGATGTTCAACTTCAGGTGTAGTAGTTAGCATGCAACAAAAAGCTATTACAGCACAGACATGGGGAGGGCAATGTAGGGGGTGTTAAGAGTGGATACAAAGAATATCATCCACATGCAGATGTATGTTAGTGAATAATAACTGCAGTTGAGGAAATCCTATGCATGATTGCAATTAAAGATTAGATAATTTCATCCAAAAATGACCAGAAGATGTGCTTATTCTTCTTCATTAGAAGAGTCTCTAGATATGGGTTCTCAAATATCAATTAGGCGATAGTATCCTCCACCATACTGTTTGTTGGCACAGTGAAATAAATGACTGAAAAAATACATCTGCTTTCACCGTGAGTAGTTATTCTCTTCGGTTTCGTTTGGGCTAAAGGGTATGTCGCCGCCATATCATCATGTTTAACTACAAGTTTGGTAGCGTTCTTCTTTTCTTTCTATAGATCCAAATGGTTCTTTGATTCTTAGGGGTTTTCTTTTTTCATTTGTGGATAATTAGAATTCTAGAAATGAACATAAAACATGTTTACTAAAGAGGAATATGTATTTAATTGAGGATTTTGAATTGATGAATTAGTATGTAAATCTAAGAACTCTGGCATCCAACTCCACTGGGGAAGGGACCAAGTCGCACTTAAGTCTTGGGCTATGATAAGGCCCTCTTACAAGTCACCCGGCCTTCTCCTGCACCTGGCTTAGCTGGCAACTGGCAAGTTATATTGCATTCACAAGGAAGCAGAAGAGATCCTCTAATTAATCTAAGCTTCCTCCCCTCTCCAGTCTCCTCTAGACCTTCTCCCACTCCTGCACAGTCCCGCCATCCACTGGACCATCCATCCGAGTTGGGTTTTAGTTTACAACCATGGAAGAGACGGCTCTTACTGAACGTTAATCAGAAGGAGTTGGATGCTGGTGAGGCGGTTTTTGCAAGCATAGAATTCCTCTGCCTTTTTGCAGACAAACATACTACTAGTGGATTCTCGTGGAGTTTCTTGGTATCAAAAGTTGAGGCATCCAAAGGGGGTCAATAAGGTTTGAGGAAAGATTGTTGCTCACGAGATACTGAGGGAATGAGTTTTATATCCTTCAAATTTTGCTCTAATCCCCCTCAAAAGATTGCCAAATTGAAAAAGGAGCAAAAAGAACAGGCTTCGAGGCATGATGGGAGGGAATGACCAGCACGATAGCTTGGGCATTTAGAGCAGCTGAGAGGAATATCAACTCCCCCATGATTTAGGACTGGCTTCCAACCTCAGACTCTTGTGGCATCCCTTCTCTGGCTTATCTTATGCAAGATGATGGTTTATTTCTAGAACAAACTATATCATAAGAGATAAAATCTTATATAACAAGGAGCAATAATTTTCAGTCCAAAAGAAGGTAACTGTCGGGATCAAGCAGATGGTTACAATATCTTTGAAACAATAGACAACAACCGACCCCAATTGTAGAAGCAACCTTGAAGATCAAGGTAAGCTCAGCTGAAATCAATTTACTGGTCTTGACGCGCACTAACTCATTAGCTGCAAATTGAATTGCAAGGCCAAATTCACGCAGTCAAACAAATTATTCACAAAAAAAGGGGGGAGGGAAAGAAAAAAAAGAAATAAATTAACGAAAACATCCAGGATAGCCGCTAGTACAAGTTCCAGAACAAAGTATGTCCAAATGGAGAATCTTGAATGTCCAGTAAAAATCATAAAATAGAGAATGAGACAAGGCAATGCCCTATTGTGAATGAAAGCAAAAGTTGAATATGATACCTTTTCATTATTCCCAACTGCAGAGATACCACCGAGTTTGTACAAATGGTGATACCGCATCAGGCAAATATATACCGTGATAAAAAAGGAAAAAAAACCATTATTCACATTCGAACACATAGTAGTACACAGCAAAATAATAAACCTTCCCTAGAAGGGCCTGCCTTTTCAAAAAGATACGCTTTACTGTGAAAGAGGAATTAGAGAAATGGACTGGACTCTTTGCCAAGTTCAAGTTTCCCTGCTAGCAAATTAATGACGAGGCCACGTATTCAAACAACGCAGTAGTTACCATTTAACTTTCCAAGGTTTCGGAATGGAAGGAAAGAACAATATCTCAAAAATAAAGAGGACATATTTCTTATTATTGAATGACACAGCTTTCGATTATCGTTCCCAATGCTTGAGTGCAACAAATGTTTCAAATGCAACAAGTAATGACCATAGCAAAGTAGATGCAATTCTATCCACGGTAAAGTATGAGTAAATTTAGAACATTACAAGTCAACAAATATATCCTGAAATCTAATGATGTCATCTAAACGGGGTTTAGAAGCCGCAGTGAAATACCACATCTGCAGACTGCAGCAATAGAAGTTAAACTCATTTAACACGATAAATTGTCACGTTGGAAATAAAAAAATGTAGCGGCAAGAAAAAGCGACCTCATAAGGCAGACGTTGTATGTGCACTATACTGTAAGCCAGGAAGAACCGTAATCCCACCCCAACAGAGTGTGGCATTCAAGGAACAGAGTATCCATATGATCACCAACCGAATGAATTCTATCTATAGACTGAGATGATATACTTGAAAGCATGTTAGTTGACAGGGAACTGCATATTTGATCCCCTTTTTCTATAAATACATTATTTTCGAGATAGTCCTTTTAGGTTAAGCATCCCTAAGTGCCACTCGTTAAAGTAGACTCCGCCAGAAAATCTCTATATATAGCCAATAAAAGGTGACCAATTTTAATTTTAGTTTTTTTTTTTTTGGGTGGTGGTGGTGGTGGTGGAATAAGAAGAATCCAAGATAGCAACTTTTTTGTGAGGTTACCATCAAAGCAAATGATGAAACAGTTAATCGAGGGTTCGAATAGATCAACAAGCTCACCTCAATTTCTGATTTAGTTAGCGAAATGCAGCTACTTCCTTGTATCACTTGTCATTCAGAGCAGGAGACTGACGATATGACATAACTGACCCATACCTGCTCCCTGACCAGTCTCTCTGCTGCAGCATGTATGGGCTGGATTCGAACCCGTGATATCCGGATGCATTTCCCCTGGGATTTCCCATTTGCATCCCCATTTGGACATTATGAGGTAACCCGTAAACTTGCACAGGCATCATCGGTGGAGTTGGAGCCTCGTAGAGCATCGGTATTGGAACCGAAACAGGAACATTGCCATGCCGCCATTGACTCCTCCATTCTCATGCAAGCTTTGTGGGACTAGAGTTGATGCAAATAGCTGATCCGATGAAGACGGGCCTTCAGTGGATAGCCCCTGCATCCGCTTCAAGTAGAGCCTATACTTCTGCAAGTCACTGGCGACATTTTCCTTGGTCAACCCCTCAACATTCATCAGCTGCATAATTGTCTTTGGCACGCGTTTTGTATTCCCAAGTGTGCGACTACATCCACGAACCGTTGGTGTAGCTGCGGAGTCCAGACTAGGCGTGGCCTCTTGATAGTCCTAGCAGACGGATCATCAGTTGAAGTATCAGCCCTAAGGGCGGCGGAATCGGCCTCCTCGAGGGATTCAATCCTCTTGGATTTCCGTGAATCAGAGCGATCCGCATCCTCCTGCTCCACGACCATCAGGTCACAATTCTCATCAAATGACTTGAAGTTGTTCGTTGAAAAGCCCTGGGACTGCGCCAAGCTCCCGCGCAGGCTGGTAAGGGTGCTCTGCGAGGCATGGTCGACGTCTAGGGGTGTCCGACAGGGCTTTGGAGAGATGCTGAAAGCCCAGGCAAGCTCAGGCGAGATCAACATCATGGAGAGGGGAGTCAGGTCATCGCCGGCCGGAAGCCCGACCTCCCACTCGAGAACACAATCATCATCATCATCACCATCATCACCGGGGTTGTCATCCTCATCATCCTCGATGCAGTTATCGGAATAAGTCATCTTCACTTCTTCGCCCATATAATCTGGTTCCACCGCTAGGGTTTGTTTACGGGGAGTATAATAACCTGTGGACTCTCCGCCGGCCACAGCCCCTTTAATCTCAGATTGGTTGAGAGAAGGTGGACTTTGAGCTGAAGCTGAAGGAAGTAAGAAATCACTGATTCAGACTCGAGTCTTAAAATAGAGAATTGAGCTGCAGAGATGGGTTTTTTCCCCCTCTCCAGACAAGTGTTGTTGTTGTCATAGAGATGATTAAGGAGGAAGGATTTTCGCGAGAAATGGAAAATTGTTGTTGTTTGTCGGAGCGCCGATTAGGATTCGAGGGGCAGGGTGGGGGGAGAACAAATTAATGTGTGGAATATAAAATAAAACAAAGACAGACAGAAAAGTGTAAGATTTTGATTCCAGATCAGATCTCCTTTCCTCTGCTGACATGGATAACTTAGCCATATATTTTTTTTTTATCTTCGTAACGTGTGTGTCCAAGTTTGTCCGTGCGTTGAAATAGAAGGGAGCCACCTAGATGGGTGCAAACGTGGGGGGATCTGAAGGCATCTGAAAACGCGCTGTAATTCGCCGAGGGGTTTCCCCCCACTCCACGGAGGGATAAATGTCCGTACAACCATTTTTTCTTAAAAGGTAAATTCGGGTGGGTGGAGCTGGTTCTCCTCGCCAGCCTGGGCTGGGCCGAGCCCCGTTGCAATTGCTTAGCTAGGGCAATAATGACAGACTGACAGTGATCACTGATGATGTCAAGATTGGAGAGGGAGATAAATTTATTCAGTGAATTTGTTATGTATTATTATACAGTAAATATTTTTTGGAGGAGGACGGTCAGGATGAGGATGATGAAAGTAAAAACAAAAAGAGCACAAATAGTAAATAAATAAAAGTTCTGACTGTTGAGGGCGGGCGGACCAACCAATGGGAAGTAGGAGGGATAAGGGTATGTCATATTTTATATTGGTGGACAGCTGGTGGTGGTAGGGAGAGTAAGCTGTTGACAATTTAGGACCACAGTTGAGACTGACTTGAGATCAGGCAGGGCTGGGACCAGGAGCTTGCCTTTCTTTCATTGTGGGCCGTCTGATATTGAAATTGTTCCATTGGAGAATCCATCACACAGAGTTTACAATTTCTTCTCTCTTTATGAATATATATACACACATATATATAACTAAATATGGATTCTCATGATCACAACACGGGTTCCATACGCATACTATATCTATATACTAACAACAAAATTCCAAGGCTAGGAGTACTGTAGTCATACTACACATTTATTGAGTTTTTATCCCCTTGAACGAATTTTCTAGATCCGTCATTGATTGCACCCAAAGCATATTACTGCAGATTTCATAGGGGAGTATCCTATCCATGCACGTCTTAAAATGGCATTTATAAGAGTGAGACAATCAGAACAAAGAAATAGGAACTTCTGGTCTGGACAGAGTATCCTATAATACTTACTAGCCGTGTAGCAGTCCAGTCCACCATCCTTCCTTGCCCCGGGGGTTTGGCCGTTAGATAGATGATGCCCCGCCCGGGGGCCAACCGCACTGGTCTTACTACTCTCTGCCATGTTGAAACGGGTAGGCGAATGAGATTCTGATCCACATTGAGTAACCGGGCAGGCACATTTAATTCGAGATGGATCGGATCTAGCAAAGTTACATACAGAATAAGCTAATAGCCCATTCCCCAATATTATGGGCCGGGCCAGCCAGTGAGTTATGTATGATGTCTTTGTCTGCCTGCGTCTGTCATGTAATAGAGGAGGAGGAGGAGGACGAGTAGGAGAACCAGTGAGGACAGGAGGCCAGCTAGGGACACGCCCTTGCAGCTCCAGAGGGAGATCCTCCGTAATCCATCGCTTCCGTCTTCCTTCCTTCCATCACTGTAAGTCCTATGCATTCCCATTCGTTTTTTGCTTGCTTAGGATCCGATCAGCCTGTTAGGCTTCCTCTTTATTAGATGATCTATATCTCGATCACTCCAAACTCAGCTATTCTCTGAGCTTGATTTTCTAGTTCCACTTCACGGTTTCTGCAGCTGAGATTCCATGGAATTACATCCTTTACTAGGATTTGCTGGATTTCCCTGTTCATTCTGTGGCGTGAGATTAGATCTCTGTTCTCTTTCGATTTGTCTTTGCGTCCTAGAAAAGCAATCTGGAAAATTTTCATCGATCCATGACTCTGATCGGCTTCTGCAGTTTTACTCGATGGTAGGACAAACTTGAAGTCGAATTCGTCATTGCTCCTCTAGTTGTATCTGGAATTCGTTGCCTTGATAAATCAAGTTGCTAGCTACTGCAACAATGAGCTTTGCATTCCGAGGAACTAGGTCCGATATTGAAAGCAGTTTTCCAGGATTTATCCGTGAACGGCCTTCAGTGGTATGTCCAGTCATAATTATACAAGCTCATTCAACTCTGGCAGTTCTTCTCCCCCCTTGCAAGGTCAAGTTGGCTTTATCACTGACTGTTTAGCTTTCTCCTTCCAGCGAATTCATTCTCATCGGCCGGTTAACTCCAACTCTTTGGCTTTTCTCGTAACAGGTATTTTTCTGCTTCCGTAAGTCTTTCTGTGGCCTTTCCTTCTTTATTACAAAGTCATTAACTCATTCTTCTTCAGCAGTTCTTCTGCTGTTCATGGTCTTGAACTCTCACCAGATGTCATCAAATTTCCTGGTATATGTTCTCTTTGGCAGTTTGTGATGAATTCTGTCTATTTTTGTGGAATTGAATATTGACTGTCAAAAACATCTTACACTTTCCAGCTCTGGCTTGTTGTGGGTGTCTTTCTAATGGCCACCAGCCTTAGGATGTATGCTACTTGCCAACAGCTTCAAGCTCAAGCTCGCGCTCATGCTGCCACTGCGAGTGGCTTGCTCGGTCATACCGAGTTGCGCGTGCACATGCCACCATCCATAGCATTTGCCACAAGAGGAAGGTTGCAAGGATTGAGACTGCAGCTTGCTCTACTTGACCGCGAGTTTGATGATTTAGGTATTGTTTTTTTAAAAAACCGTCTGAAGAATTATGTTGGTAGAAAATTGTTTAAATCGAGATTGAAATGCAAAAACTGAAAAGGTATCAAATTCTTCCCTAGACTACGATGCTCTGAGGGCTTTGGACTCAGAAAATGCACCTGTGGTTCCTTCAATGAGTGAGGAAGAGATAAACGCTTTGCCAGTTCATAAATACAAGACTTCTGGCTCTCAAAGGTGAACCTAAATGCTTGCACCTGTATGACTTTGTTGGGTCATATTATCATCATATAGACTTCTAAAAGAATGGGTGGGAACCACTGAGTTTATGGTTTCATGTGATATTAATACCTCGCGTGTGATCCAATCTGGTTTCATTTTCACATTATAGTTTCCTTAGAAGAAAAACTAAGGCCATAATAAGCGGTGCTTTTGTTCTCTTGGCAGTGACAACTCAGCGTGGTCACTGGCACCATCTTCTTCAGGGTCTTCTGAGGTACTCTACTATTATTTCTCTTATATCTACGTGAAGAAGATAGCGCAGGCATAACTATCTTTTGGCATTCCTAGTGTGAGCTGACCTTCACATGGTGTGGGTTTGTAATGGCCAATTTAGATTGTCTTCGAGTAGTTCTGGATGGAAGTATTCTTCAACTTTTT
This sequence comes from Lagerstroemia speciosa, assembly GCA_037672795.1. NCBI lineage: Eukaryota > Viridiplantae > Streptophyta > Magnoliopsida > Myrtales > Lythraceae > Lagerstroemia > Lagerstroemia speciosa. The sequence continues at coordinate 166,073 of CM075299.1, forward strand.
TCTCAAATTCCTGGTCTGATAAATAATATGTTAAATAACAGAATGGCCTTCTGTAGCATTCTATAGCCTCTGAAAGAAACTAGAGGAAGTTATAACTCTCAAAGTCTTTCTCCTCTCAAAAAGGCCTCCTAATAATTATTAAAAATTCACTTCGCTAGTGTCTGTAATTTTGCCCGTGTCTACATGTGCCAGAGCACACATTGGTTGTGGTGAATGATATGAAATATGCACATTTTTTATTCATGAATTCTATCGTTGAGCGAGTGGTGTTTGGTTGATGGATACTTCCATAGTAGGCACCAGCCCAAACTCTCTTTCCAGGACCTTTTCCTTTTTCTCTTTAGTACATCACCTTATTCCATTATGAATCACTTCAACAAGCAGGTGATGCAAGATAGCAAAGCAGCAGCTGGAAGCGCAAACACTTCAGAAGATGAACTGACGTGCACCATTTGCTTAGAGCAAGTCAGCAAGGGCGAGCTTGTCCGTAGCCTACCATGTTTGCATCAGGTATTTCCTCTGACCGTGTGGTATTTTTTCTATTGGACTTCTCATTTGATTGAGGCACAACTCATCTTCTCCTGTTTGATGTTTGCAGTTCCACACAAACTGCATCGACCCATGGCTTCGACAACAGGGGACTTGTCCAGTGTGCAAGTTTAAGATGGGAACCTGGCAGGAAGGCAGGGACAGTGAATCAGATGGATCGGACATGGTCTGAAGAATGAGCTTTGAACTCTCATTCTCAACCCAACCCCCAGCGCGCGCGCGTGTATCGATATTCTAATATCAATTTGTAATGACGATCTATATACCTGAATCCTTTTTTTTTCCCTGCCTTCTCCCCTTTTTTGAGGACCTGAGAAAGTTGTATAGTAAAAGCTCAAAGAGAAATATGAAGTGTTATCCTATGCTTATCTGACCTCTACATATTAATCAAGTTTGAGATTTTACAAGGAGCTTCTCAGTTAATTGGCTTGGCCCTAATTTGCTAGTCCTAGATGGTCCGGTCCGTTTATTTACATGGTACCACCATCGTCTACTGTTTAGGAGACCTCTATCATCTCAGTGGAGCAAAATTTCTTTTTTTTTTTTTTTTTGGTTTCCCACCCGGTGTCCGGTACCCGAAGGCTAGCCGACTAATCCGGATTCGGGGTACTGTCGGGCGGTTTCCCGGGGACCCCTCCCAAGAAGGTCTGCTGCGTTCACAGGGGCTCGAACCTGGCACCTCTTAAGGCTCGAACCTGGCACCTCTGCTTAAGCGACACAAGCCCCTTCCACTTGCGCCAACCTTCGTTGGTCAGTGGAGCAAAATTTCATTGAAAGCTGGCATGAAGTTACGTACCATCTTCCACTTGATTATCGATGACATCACCTGTACTGCACCTACATAGCAGATTGTCTAGTATGGTAAATTAGCAAGGGCGTTTTGGATGGTTACATCATTCCAAGTAATTTGGACCTGTCGATTGCAGTTGGGTTAGGCATAATACGGAGTCGCCGGCAACTTGGCCACCACATCTTCGGCCGTGCCACTCCGTCTTGACAGCAGCACCGTCCCGGATAAGTAATTTCTGATTGCAGTACAACTACGACAATTGGCTGAGAAGTCAAATCTGTACTATCTTCCCATCTAATTTCCAAGGCCGATGATTCCTTCCCCCATGTGAAATTCCAAATAATAATAAATGATAACAACTGTAGTACGCTCTTAGCATCGGAGAAATTATTCTGTCCTTAGACATCTGCGTCAGACATGGCCTTAGCGCGTCTTCTCCTCCCCGTGACCGGAAGTCTCAGCTCCGCCGGCCTATTCTTACCCTTTCTTCTTCTTCACCTCTTCGCCTCTTCCGTCGAAGCCCACGGAGGGCACGATGAAGTCGGAGGAGACACAGCCGGATCGGAGGAGCCGGACCTGCACTCCAAGGGCCTGATTCTTGTTAAGATATGGTGCCTCATCATCATGCTAGTCACCACCTTCGCCGGCGGCATCTCCCCCTATTTCTTCCGGTGGAACGAGAGCTTCCTCCTCCTTGGAACCCAGTTCGCCGGCGGGGTCTTCCTGGGCACCTCACTCATGCACTTCCTGAGCGACGCGAACGAGACGTTCGGGGACCTCACGCCCAAGACCTACCCCTTCGCGTTCATGTTGGCCTGTTCGGGGTACCTCCTCACCATGCTCGCTGACTGCGTAATCATGTACGTTGCGCGGAACGGTTCGGGGGAAGTCAAAGTTGAGGTTGCGGAGGAAGGAGGCGACAGATCATCATTGCCCTCATGTAATGGCGATGGCGGGAGAGGGTCAGGGATGGAGGGGCAGGGGAACCCTATTTTCCTGCAAACAACCTCGTTCGGGGATACCATACTCCTCATCTTGGCCCTGTGCTTTCACTCGGTCTTCGAGGGCATTGCAGTTGGTGTTGCAGGTAAAGAAAGCAAGCATCCGACTTCTAAACTGATAAACCTTTATTTACTCCTCGAATTGCAATTTGCAGTCTCGAATTGAAACGGCTACTGTAAATTGGTTTGGTATAATCAGTTTGGTCCAAATCATTCCTAAATTCCTAGGAGGCGATCCAGTTCAATTTCAATTGAGAATGTTCCATTGTATTAATCACAGCAGTATGAGTTGAGAGCAGAAATTAATGAGAACCCAGTAACAAAACATAACTATTCTATCTGTTTAGCAGTTTATTATTAATTCATCAACGTAGAGGAATTTTAACTCCAATACATTTCCTGCAATTAACACTATATAACAATATATATACGTGCACACACAGATACAAAAGCTGATGCTTGGAAGAATATGTGGACGATATCACTGCACAAGATATTTGCTGCTGTGGCGATGGGGATAGCCCTCCTCCGTATGCTTCCCAAGAGGCCGTTCCTCCTCACCGTGGCCTACTCCATGGCCTTCGCTATCTCGAGCCCTGTGGGAATAGGGATCGGGATAGCAATCGACGCCACGGCTCAGGGACGTGTAGCCGACTGGATCTTCGCCATATCAATGGGCCTCGCCTGCGGTGTCTTCATCTATGTTGCCATCAACCACCTGATTGCTAAGGGGTTCAAGCCCGAAGAAAAGAGTCGTTTTGATAGCCCGTTTTACAGGCTCTGTGCCGTGCTTCTAGGGGTGGCCGTGATTGCAGTTGTTATGATCTGGGATAATTAATTCTAATCCTCTCTGTATACCACCATTCCATACCTCTACTTGTTCTATCAATGAATGCACTTTTAAAATATGTGGTTCCAGTGATGTTTGATTACAGGAGTAAATGCTAGGATTGTCACAGTAATTTCAACCACAACGGAATTTTCTTGTATTACAAGTTAAACCATGAGATTGTGGTATTTGGTAAGTATGTAAAATTGATTGTAAATTCCATTAAATATAATCAAAACTATTGTAAATTTGGTTGTAACTCAAGAATTTTATACGTTTCATACCTACGCCTCTTAATAATTGAACTACTAAACACAGAGATCGAATACTTAAAGATTGAGAATGTGAAACTAATTTAACAGGTCTTGGTATAGTCTTTCTTAGGTTGTCGTTTTCCTTTCTGTGAAGGCCCGCTGCTGATGGTATGTGCCGCCGTGTGATGAACACGACAGACGACAAAATGTGAACCTCCCCCAGGTGTTATCGTTCGGTCAGGTCAAGTGGCTAGAAGCTGCCAAGGGAGAACGGACGAGATCAGTCTAGTTCGTTCATGGGCTAAACCTCCAACTTGGGCTGTTGATTGAATGGGCCTCGTTTGGCCTAGTAGGAATGCATGGTTGGGCTTCAAAGTTCGACTTCAGATCAACTCAACAGATCGTGATGGATAAATGATAGCTGCAGTTGAAATCAGATCATGAAAACGAAAGCACTTGCACGATGACTCAACTCGGTCTTCCTTTGGACCCCAAAACGAAAGTTAACTTGAATTTTCTCCATCAACCTCTGGTCTGATTTGTTGCCCCATGCTGTGAGCAGCCTCTTGGGTTTAGACCAGTAATTAAAGCCATACATATTAATATCATAATATTATTTCCTCCCTGACTTTGATCACCTAATTTGCTAATGCAAGCTCTCTACCTATGCTCAGCTAGTAAGCACGGAAAGGGGATATTAGTTTCTGAGCCGGGTTTGCACAAGGAGCACTATCAGCACGTTCAAGGAGTGTAATGAGAGAGAGAGATGATTGGAAATTGAAATGTGTCATGCTCTGGTCGTATGATCGGAATGGTATTTCATTTGCTTCTGCTGCCAGTTGGAAGTGAACTATAAACTGTATAGGATTTGCAGGCTAGATAGCTAGCTCATCATGATCACGTATATAAGGGGGGTAGAACCCAGATCATCACTAGCTAGCTAGCTGCATATATAGATTTTCATGGAGCAGTAACTGTTTAATGATGATTATTGAAAACTGAACTGACCTAGCTATTTTCATCAAAAATCAAAGAGGCCTGATTTGCTAGACATTGCCGCCCCCCCTCTTTCAGGCCCTGCCCATAGCTACATATATACTTCTGTTTCCCGGCCCTCTCCCTCTCTCTTTCTCCCTCCATCTAATATGAATGATATAAAAATGTAATTATTAGTTAGTATGAGCGTGCGAGATCAAGAGTCGCCGTGCTTGTTCCAGCAAACGAGCATGGTGATGCAGCGTTTCATGATGTAGAAGCGAGCCTTGTGCTCCTTGGCCAAGTTGGTGCACTTCCGGCTGATGTTGGAGCTCTTCTGCGACACGCTCCTTGGAAGAATAGAAGAGGAGGAGGACGACTTGTTGGAAGAGCTGCTGCCGCTGCTGCTATTGTTAGTCGACGTCCTTGTTGAGCAGCTTCTCCTCAAGAGAAGTGAATAATTCGTGGAGGAGGAGGAAGAGGAAGAAGTATTGCTCATCAGCTTCGTGGAGAAGCTCCTCGGAATATGGCTCTTCGAGGAAGAACCGCAGATTAAAGATGCAGCTTCCTTATTCTTGGAATGCTTCCAGTAGCTGTCGTCGTCCATATATATTTATATAGATCTGTATAATCGTGTATGGTTGATGGGTGCGATCTAAAAGGTGAGAGCTAGAGATCGATAGAGATGGATTAAGTGGAGGTGAGCAGAGATTTGACTTCACTTCAGCGTGTGATTAGATCTGCCTACTAGCTGCTGCTCTATAGCTACCTAGGGTAGGACTAGGACTATGCTCTCCATCTATCTCCACACACACACACATATATATATATGTGCGTGTATAATTTAGATCTAGAGCTAATATGTCAGGAAAGGACCCATTATTGGATTTAGATTTTCTTTTCCCCCACATGTTAAATTTGAATTCCCAAATATTCCAGTTGAGAGAGAATAAATGGAATTTACTATCAACATTATTGTCTTTCCTATTTTCTTTGATATAAATTCGATTTGTTATTCAGCGTTTTAATAATCTAGGGTTGAGGGATGTCAAATTATTAACGAGTAATTTTTTTATATTATAACACAGTTAAATCTAAAATTATTTTTTAAAAGAAGATATATTGAATTTATAACTTACTCAACTGTATATCCTTTCATTTTGTGATATGCAAGAGAAAAAGAAAGGCATACAACACGGGCTCTTCTTCAATTCATACAGATTGCGGATCGATTAAAAAGCATAAGAAAGGCTCCTGCCTATCTGGGAATCGATCAGTCAATCAATATGTATAATGTAGAAAACAATGCAGGACCTCGACCTCCATTATGCATACTTCTAAACTGAAACACTCTCCTCTAATTAGAAAATAATTACATATGTATTTATATCTTTTTAACTCTAAAACATAGTTCTTGGGAACTCCTAAGGGACTTCACGTGGTGCCTTGAATGTTTTCTGTTTTTCTCCTTTATTATTTTATTTTATCTCCTTCTATTTTTTCTACTTTAATATTTATTATACCTTAATTGAGAGTTACATAAACTCTTTTCTAAGGCTTCCACGTTGAGTGGCCGTAAAAGTTTTCACTTTTATATTAAATTTTTATTTATAAAATATTATGATGACCTTTTTTTTCAATAACTAAGATATCTGGGCACCTTCTGAACTGGACTAGCGGGGGTTGTGACACCACTTTCTCCTCCTCAGAGCACATGTAATATCCTGCAAATCACGTCTATCCGGTAAGTCAGACGAACCTAAACATAAAAAACTTATTGTTAGCCTTTTTTGACCAAACAAAGAAAACATTGGCTTTATATATCAGTTCTTTTTTTTTTTTTTTACTTCTTTTATCGTCTTGAAACCAATCAAAAGTGAACTCTATATCATTTTCTTCTATCATTGTTTATCAAATTTTTTATCCAGGTATAGCGATTGATTCATTAGTCAATTGATCTATAAATAACTTTAATCCCTATAGCTTTTTTTTTATTAATTTGTCATGCACACGTCTTTTTTTTTTTTACCTTTTTTTAAATTTTGGCAGAGACCATCTTCTTTATCTTTATATTCTTCTTTTTTGAACTAACAATGAGAAAATTTACAAGTTTTGACATACCGTGGCGTAGCGTATGTTTTGTCACCTATTATCAAAAGATGATTTCGTGCAATGACATCATCCCAAACAAGAGAGCATTCTCACAAGGTAGCTAAGTGTTGTCTCGCTTTCATTTATTATATTTTCTTATTTCTAGTATTTTTCTTCTAAATTTATGAGTTTTTATTATAAATAATCAAAGATTAGAGGGTACTTCAACAATGCTCCAGCTAATTTAGTGTGGTTGCTGCCAGCAAGATATTGAATATATACGAAATAATAAACTCACAAACTGGTTGAACTTGATATTGGGACAGAGATCGACGTAGGACGTCATACGTGTTATATAATGTCTTTCACATGGCCGGGCAACTTCTCTGTATTAATAATTTAATAATAATAATAATAATAATACACAGAGGTCAGAAATCAAAAAGCTTCAAACTTACTAACAATATTCTATTCTAATTCTATATTTTTTCGGGGGCGGGGCGGGGGAAGTACCATCGATTGGATAAAAAAAAAGTTTCGTCCATCTGTTCATCCTGTCGGTTGCCGGTGACACTGACACCAAACTGTCCAAAATTTAAATTCTTGAAGTATTCGATCCTTTTCCCATTTCCAAAAATGAACATTTATACATATATATATATGTATATATAAACCCTAAATTGATATCCGATCATTAATGCATATACATTCTCTCTCTTTTTTTTTTTTCCACTTCTGAATACTGCATATATTAGTCTATTCATTTTGAGTTTGGGAAGACTCATGTCAAACAATTAATAAGAAGATAGGATAGTTATGAATCATTTCACTCATCATAAAAGAATTTTCACAGAATAGTGTGGTAATTGTAACTGTATAACATTTAACATGTTCACTGCACAACAACCTCAGCTATATCCTTCGGATGCATAAGAGGAGATGATTGAATATACATACATAACATGAATGTTTGAGTAATTACATTGACGATGAAGAACAACAGAGAATCTAGAATGTTTAGGTCGTGAAAACGTGTTTATGCATATGGATGCATGGTTAATGCCGCCCTAGATCTTACCTTGTGACGAATTAATTAGATATATAGTAAAAGATTAGGTCTCTCTCTATACATGCAATCACACTCCTATATATATATATATATATGTGTGCGCGCGCGCATTCTCACTGTCTTTCTATTCTTACGATTAATTATATATATATGTATGATACGCAATTCAAGGTCGTTGGAGAATGTTGACTAATTAATCTAATGCGTGGAACACCTAAGCGCTTTCCCACCCAATTACGTGCTGACTGACATACATACATATGATATGAACGGGACGGGAGAGAGAGAGGGGGGAGAATAATAAACAAGCCAAGTTGAAAAGGGAATTTGATTGGTTGAAACAAGAGGTAGAGAGGGTGGGGGTGTGTCGGTCAAAGCAGAAACTCTCGCCACATCACATGAGAGATTCAGTCAACCCAAAATGTCGGAGGCTCGATGTTTTTCCATATAAAAAACAAACACATGGTTTTGGGTTGTAAGAATATCGATCGGCATCTGAGGGGTCCCACGTGCAATCATGTGAACGACCCATCCCATTTAAACATTATTGTTAGTTTTAGAATTACTACTGTATTAATCTAATGACAACTTTCTTTCTTTCTTTCTTTTAACAGGTGGAGTGAGTGAACTGTTTCGGTTTCTTGTCTTAAGACTTTTGCTCAATTATGTAATTCAGGACATGTTTCAATTAAGAGATCATATCCGTCAGCTGATTGATGATGAAGAGTGAAAGAACTCTTGGATGAAGAAGCCAAACAAACAACAGCCATTATTAAAGAAAAATGACCCAGCCAAAGCCATTCATTCTACTATTGCTTTGATTCTCGTCAACCTTGTTAATTATTATATCGTGGACTAGTTTATGATATCCCCAGAGAAGGTCTGAACTCAAAGCCACATCATTGAATTTTAGCCCAGTGGAACAATACATTCAGAGGTGGGGATGGCATATATATAGAACAACAACAGCAACAACAACAACTAGGTAATAGGTAATAGGTAATAGGTAATTTACAGACATAATTTACAGACATGATTAGAGAAAAGAAAATGGAAATCGAGAGAGAGAGACCAGACCGGCTATATGGTATTGGTGGTGGAGTAACTAATTAATAACTGATCAGTGCTTGAAACCTCTTGAAGACTCACTCCACTCCACTAACTCAACGACAAACCAAATCAGTTAAACCTATGTATGGTGGGAGCTGCAAAGTTGCAGGCCAGGTCTTCAATTTCTTTTTACGCTCTCTGCAGAATAAGAAGTTTTAACTTATTCTTCCTTCCTTTATTCTTTTATGTTGACCACATTCACTGCCGTCTGTTTTTCCTTTGTGCAGCATTGATCATGCTTATGCATCAGTTAATACTGACGAGGAAAAAAAAGGGGAGGCAGAGGAGGAGGAGAAGAAGAAAATCATTTACACACCCTATATTAGCTAGGAAGGTAGTGGATCAGAAAGAGCTTGTGAAACAATTGGATATACATGGAGATTATTCACTCCTTTGAAATTGATGTGGATCGCGTTTGTACTAGCGATGTGTTACGTTTTATGCTTGCTATCGGGGGCCTACTTCCAAGTGATGGGCCAACTCAAGCCTATATGTTTCTTTTATTTTTCCTTTTTAGATACTCGTTCTCAAGTCATGGGGGATGCATGCAGTCTCTCCTCTCTTATCTTTTATCAAACTTGACTCGTACTTGTAGAGCCCTAAGTCCAGCATGAACAGACGGCATAGCTAAAGGCCTGTTGGCTTCGTCAAGAAATCATAGCAGGATTTGAGTGTCTTACTAAACTGGTCCAAACAATTGAAGACGAATTCTGTCTTCAAGAAACTGGCTGGCCGCCTGCCTTACTGGCTTTCTTGAGGGCCTCCGGCCATAAATAATTTGATATACCAATAATGACAGGCCAAAAGAAAAACACCAAAGAAGTCCCTATTGTAAACGAAATGAGTAAAACTGTTGCTAACATGCATGTGTTACTGCTGATGCACAGGTATCACAGGACAGAACTGAAGTAATGAAGGACTCGACAGGGGTAAGAATTCCATTGGCTAAGAGAGGAACACATAGGTCCAAGAAGCAAGAATGCCATATACATCTTTTTGGTTTCATTCAGCCTGCCATGAATCAAGCCAATGGCCTTCTCTTGTTGGATCCGCTAAAGTATTGGGATATTAGGCGGACTGAATTTGAAGCCGACTCCAGCATTGTTCTTATCTTCTTCTGCTCATCTCAATCCACCTAAGTTCAACATCTTCTTCAACTTACACCCATTTCCTTCACTCGCTTCCACCTTGGGATATCTTGAGAGAGGCCAACGCCTCTTCTTGTCTTTTAAGCCACTTCGATTTCGGTCTAGTTATAACGTTTCAAGCCATCAGTTGTTGTCTTAGAGACAATCACCTGACCTCAAAACCAACTAAGTTGAAGCCTTAGCTCAAAAGTTTTTCTTTTTCCTTCTTTACTTTTTTTTTTCTTGTGGTGGAAAGACGGTTTCGAGCTCTCATTTTTTGGGATATTCAGATTCTCCCGGCGGCTCCCAAGTCAATGCACCAAATCATCGTGGAGGTGGCAGCTTTGAGTTGGGACTCGGAGAGAGACCAGTCGGCCTGAACAACCCCCCCAATCCTCACCTATGTGATTCGTATTCCAGGATAGGAGAGCTGGTTCCTCCGTCCATGAGCTCTTTCCCGGAGGCCGAGCTTGCCTCCAAGTCGAAGGATGATGATGACTCCTCCAAATCATTCCTCAAGTACATAGACCAAGTCCTAATGGAGGAGGGTCCAGAGGACCGACTGAGCCTGTCTCACGATTTCCCTGCTCTTCAAGCCACTGAAAAGTCTCTTTATGATATGATTGCTTCTAACAAGATGCAAACTGCTAGCAGTACTGTTAGAAGCAACAACAACAGATTGTTTCCAAACTCTGCTCAGCAGTCTGGTTCCTGGCCTAATTCACGGTCATCGCTAATCAGCTTCAGCTTCACAAACAATCCTGATGACAATGTTGTACGGACCTCTTCGGACAAATTTACTGTTGGGTATCATTCAAACACTCATAAGTCAGCATTGTACTTCAGACAAGGTTCAGATGATTCCCACATGTTCCTTTCCCAGAGCATCCAGCTCATTGCTGATAGTGAAAAGAGAAATGAGGAGGCTGAAAGATTGGAAGCTGCGGGAAACAGAAATATGGGGGAGAACAGATTGCCGGAAAGTTCAAAGGGGAGGAAGAATCACGTACGGGAAGATACGGACAGGTATTCAAAAGAAGAAAGGATCAACAAACAAGTAGCGGTTTCTATGGAGGAGGATGATCTTTCAGAGCTGTTTGACAGGCTGTTACTTTGTGAAGAAGAAGAGGAAAAGCCTCATCTTCTGTATGCAGATGAAACTGGCTCGGAAACCGGGACACGGTTCCGTGGAAGCAGGGCTTGTGCGAAAAAACAGGACAGGAAGGAGGAGCATGCGGTTGATCTGAGGAACCTCCTCATTCTTTGCGGTGAAGCTGTGTCAGCTAATGACTATCGGACTGCCAATGGGCTGCTGGTCCAGATCAGGCAGCACTCTTCCCCTCTAGGGGATTGGGTCCAGAGGCTGTCTCACTACTTTGCAAATGGCCTTGAGGCCCGCTTGTCGGGCTCTGTGGTCAGGAATCCAGACGCTTACTGTATGTCAATGAAGGTCTCACTTTCTGACATGCTGAGATTTTACCAGACCATCTTCCATGGATGCCCATTCAGCAAGATCTCAATCTCTTTCGCAAACAGTGCAATCGCCAAGGTGGCCGAGAAGGCAAAGATACTTCACGTGGTGGACTTTGGGATCCTTCACGGGTTCCAGTGGCCAATCCTCATTCAGCTCCTATCGAGGAGGCGGGGTGGCCCACCAAAGCTTCGGATCACCGGGATAGAAATCCCCAAACAGGGTTTCAGGCCCTCGGAGAGGATCAAGGAGACCGGGACGCAGCTGGCGAGGTGCTGTGAAAGGCTAGGCGTCCCGTTCGAGTATCACGGGATTACTTCCGAGAAATGGGAGACCATCAAGATTGACGAGCTCAAACTCGGGCAGAATGAAGTTCTTGCAGTGAACTGCCTCTTCCGATTCAAGAACCTGCTCGACGAGACCATCGCTGAGAACAATCCGAGAGATGCGGTTTTACAGCTTATTCGGGGGATGAGGCCAGACGTGTTTGTTCAATCAGCGGTGAACGGGTCCTACAACTCGCCCTTCTTCATCACCCGTTTCAAGGAGGCGCTATATCACTTCTCGGTGCTATTCGACATGATCGATGCCAATGTGCCACGGGACAGCACAGAGAGGATGTTCATCGAGGGGGAATTCTATGGGTGGGAGATGATGAATGTGATAGCGTGTGAGAGCTCAGAGAGGGTCGAGAGACCTGAGACGTATAAGCAGTGGCAGAACCGGATCACCCGGGCTGGGTTCGAGCAGCTTCCTTTGGATCAGAAGCTCCTGAGGATATACAGGACTAAGTTGAGGCAACTCCCCGACAAGAATTTCATGATTGACGAGGACAATAAGTGGCTCCTGCAGGGGTACAAAGGCCGGATTATATACGCCTCATCATGCTGGAAGCCCGTGTGATGGAAAAGCTAGTACTATTCATGCAGTTAAATTCCTTAGTTCATGCAGCATTCAGGCTGAAAGGTGCAAATTGTATCTTCAAATGTTAGCCCTGCACAAACCGGAGCTCCGCCGACAAATAGGAAGTCAAGAAGCTTGGCGATGAGCTGAGATCGAGAGTGTTGGATATTTTCCCAAATTATTCCCTTTTTTTTAGCAATTCGTTCCTCTAGGTGCTTACAAAGATGCTATTTGTAACAGCTAAGTTATAAGAAAATATAAAGGTTCTAGAGATGGAAGATGGACTCATGTTATGTCCCACCTGCTATTGTGCTCTATATCACGGCTCATATGGCATGTGACAACAATGATCAGCACTCTAGTAGTGGCATCCATCACATTAACAAGATCCCGAGTACAAAAAGATCAGTAAGGAAGATTAATTCACAACTTGGAAGTGCATCTAAACTTTTAGCAAATTATGGGCAGAATGGGTTATTCTACTTGAACAAGCAAAAGCATCAACAACGCTAGCAAACATGTAATGTGAAAACACATTAAGGAAACGGTCCATTTTCCTGAAAATGGTAACCTCACTTCACAGACTTCTAAATGAATCACCACAATATGAAAGGACTCCCCCTCGAAGCCCCTTCAGATTTAGTTTTCTTTACAAGAATCACAACAATAATACAGACCGAATAAAGTCGACTGGGCAAATGAGTTCCCTAGGACGATCATCAGCACTATGCTTGAAAATAAACAGGACAGGAACAGGATCTCGACAACTCTACACGTTTAACACCTGATCTTGTTGCGGTTTTGACTGATGACAGGACCAGTAAGCATGGGCTGCCAACACCCTGTCCAAGAGCTCCTGAGGTACAGGCTGCCCCCTCCTCTGCTGTGGCGATATTCTTGCAGTGCGTACCAACGTTTTCCACTTATCCTGTGAACCAAATTATCCTCCTTCTCAAGACATTTCACAACCGAATAAAAAAAAATAAATAAATAAGAGGAGAACCAGATTTCTGAAACCTATTCAGGGCCAAATAGCTTGAATATAAATTCTGATCATTTGGAAGAGCCTCATATATCTGGTGTTAGCTCCTCACCTTCAGATCCACATAAGTCCGATGCTTAGCATCATCAAAAGCTCGAACTTTGACATCACGCCACCTTCGAATACAACATTGAGAAACAAATGAAGCCGCGTCAGTCAACAAAGCTTTCTGTTTTAACAACTAAACCTAAAAGTTGTGTGCAAATCCATGAATAAGAAGGATTGAACAGCTTTAACGAGGATCATAGAATTGTTAGGATTAGCATACCTTCCAGTACCAAGCTTCTCAACAGCCTGAACAAGGGCTTCAACTTCAGCAACAGAAAATGGCCTGCGAGCACGGCGCTGTGAAACCTCAGAATTTCCAAGTTGCTGCTGCACTGGGACCTCAGGTAAAGCTTCTCTATTGTTCATGGAGGGAACCACTGCTAAAGCTCTAGAGTCCACCAAGCAGCCATCAATTGGAGTCTCATTAGGAGCGTGGGAATCATGGCAATCATTTTCAATAAGCTTGCCCGAGTTGGTCCCATAAGGCTCTGTTACTGGCAAAAAAACTCCATGACAAGCAACTGAATCTTCTACACAACTGGTAAGGGAAGGAAACAGAAATATCCAAAATGAGACTTAAGCTTTCATCTCTATCATATAATGTCTAAAGAAAAATTTTGAAGCATTTTAATTACCCAGCATGAGGATGAGGTGAATCACTGGGAAGTAACGAGTGAGAAGGCCCGGGATTTTCAAATGGAGTTACAGAATAGTTAGGCTCCAGCATGAAGCCCAGAGCATCGGATTGATTATCATGAGAAATTCCACTCTGCAGCAGAGTTTCACTGTCATCTCTAACCTTCTTCCCTCGGAGCAGAACACCGATACGAACTCCTCCTCCAAGGATTGCACTGAGAGCTTCCATGACCATCCTCTATAGAATAACAAAACAATGCCAAGTCAATAATCTTCCTGCTTAGCATGCACAAAGAAAAAGGGTAGTGGAATCACATGAATAATACCTTCAATGAACCGATGGTGGCAGTTTCTGCAACATCTATAAACAGCTCAGGGACTCTGAAAGACTTGATCCTGAGCTTCACTGGCCAACAGATGCCTTCAGAGTAAGGAACCCTCAAATTGTAGGAAAGAATTGAGTTTTCTATGAACGAATGTTGCATCATAAGCCCGCATACCTTCGGAATTCCTCCGTCCATGAGAGGAACACTGACTTGCCTTTGAAGATGACAGCCCATCCTCTGCAAGATTCAGCAATTACATGAATGCTTCAAAGGTCAACCCATATTTGAGAGAAATTAGATTTACCAGAAACATCTATATTGATGCCTTCCTCTGGAGCCAGATTTCTATCTTTTTCATCGAAATTCTTGATGCAGTTTAGATCAAAAAATCTCTTTTTAAAAGGACAGGTCCTCCGAGATCTTTGATGTCTATAGCAGCCAATCCTATCAGAGTAAGCAATCCTCACATCTCCACCTAATGGAAGCACAACATTGCCATAAATTATAGGAGCGACATCAATAATTGAGAACCCATAATGAAATTCCTCAACATAAATGATAAGAAATTGCTATAACTATAATGACTCACCGCCTCTACTGAAGTGCTCAGCCTTCGATTTCGCACCATTCCAGTATTTAGAAGCCAGTATCTTCCTTATACTTCTGCCACCGGTTCGTGGCACAGAGTTGAAGGGCTTGTTCTTTTTCATCACGATGCTAAGGTGAGTGCACCCAGGTAAATTGTCGTCATCATCTCCACTAACTACTTTTCTATTATCACTAGTACATTTTACAGGGCCTCCTAAACTGCACAGGTCAGTATCACTCCTACATGCAAAATTACCATGATTAAGCAGTTCATCCTTATACTGTAGCATTCCTTCACCTTCCTGATTACAGTTAGATCTGTCACCTGTGCTCAGGCCCACCTCAATGGCAGAACTTACTGAATCATCCTTTGATTTGAACTCTGAACCATTATCTTGATCCTTATCTAGTGAGAAAACCTTAGAAACTACACAACTCTTGCCATATTTCTCTTGGGTAGATAGGTGCAGTTCTGATGCTTTACATTTATCATGCAACTCTTTATCATTAATGACCTCGTTGACAGAAGGCTTGTCTTTGAGAGTTAAAGAGCCACTGGAAGAGGGATGTACATCTTTCTTGAGCAATAGCTCACCAGCTACGGTAGCAAGAAGATCAAATGCATACATTTTATGGTCATCAATCTTCTTGGAGATTGGATATCTCCGCTGGAAAGAGACAGATTGCAACCGTTATCAACTTAGGTCTTATTCAAAGATGAAAGTCAATAAATGGATAAGGCCCTTCTCATGAAATGATCTTACCCTGGCTGATCGGGGAGCTCGGGGCGTAGCAGGCACCTGATAGCCATTGAATCCATATTCTAATCTCCTATTCGAGACCATATTGGAGAGACCATAATTCAGACTACAGAGAGATGCTTCAAACACAGGGAACCAGCAACCTGGTGTCCATCTTAAGAAATATCCAGAAGAACAGAACTCCAAAACCAACACATTTTCTGTAGTAATACAACATACAATCTTGTGAGGAAAACAAAATCTACCGCGTACCAAAAACACGAGGGAAATGCTTAAAGAGTGCTATTACATGTGATTATCAGATAGACGACGATGACTGAGGTTCTCGACTGATAAGTCAAAACCCTGCTCTAAATTACACGAAATTCTCTAGTGCTTCTGCAAGAGCTGTGAAGATCCGGCATTTTTTTTTTTCCAACACATAAATCTCCGACCAGAACAAAAGCTTACAGAAAGCTCAGATCGGGGATATCAGAACCAAATCGCCACAAAGGAGCAAACTATTTTTTTTCCAGAAATCAGTAGGGAGGAGAAAAAGTCTCAACAACCCTTATTCGGATTTTAAACGATTGCTCTCGCTGCATGCTTTCTCGTGACTGTTTGTAAACCCTCTCAGCAGAGTCGTGAAGACAACAATCTAAATTCTGGTTAATCAGATCGATTTAAAATAAAATAAAACTCCGAACCTATTGAGACGTCTCCAAATTCCAGATTTGTTTATCTGTACAAGAGAAAATTGCCATAAAATGCAAGTTCACTGGAATTAATTCTGAGATTTTCCACAGCAGCCAAGAAGAGACCCAAAAGCTCGATCTGCTTACCTTCAGGCTCTTGGACAGATTCTACGATCGGCGTTCAAACGCTACACCCAGAGAGCGAAGTTAGATCGGAAATCCATTTCTCGCATCACTCCACATTTCATATCTCATATTTTCTAAGAAAAAGTTCCACTTTTACGAAGGAAAAAACTCGGCAAAATTCCTCTTGCCGCTCCCTCTTCTCCCTATCTATATCTCTCCGATCACCTAAACCCTCTGAAAACCACCCAACCTTTTTCTATATTTCCTCTGTTTCTTGCTTAAACCCTTGGGACTCTTTTTTTTTTTTTTTTTTTTTGGTTTCCCACCCGGTGTCCGGTACCCGAAGGCTGGCCGACTAATCCGGATTCGGGGTACTGTCGGGCGGTTTCCCGGGGACCCCTCCCAAGAAGGTCTGCTGCGTTCACAGGGGCTCGAACCCGGCACCTCTGCTTAAGCGACACAAGCCCCTTCCACTTGCGCCAACCTTCGTTGGTAACCCTTGGGACTCTTTATTACAGCGTCCACCCACCTGCCCCTGCCGGTTACTCTGGCTCCGTTTTCCGGGCTGTAGCAGGTCATGCGAACTGCCAAGCCGCGACCGGGTCTTCGTTTTTCGCGGGGCCCACCGTGGCCTCTTGTTGTTCTCCGACGGCGACACGTGACCTTTACAGCCAGCAAGTGGCTGAGGCTGGTCCGCATGGTCGAGAAATCCGTCGAGTGTTTTTTTAAAAAAAACTTTTTGACGTCCTATTTTTAACTGCCGAGGAAATTGCTGTTTTAAAAAAAGAAAAATCAGCAAGCTCTTCCTATGCTTTTATTCATTTTTGGCACTCAATAAGACATCGTTTTCTTCTTCCTCCTTTTTTGCATTTCGTAAATTGCATGACAATATGCTAAATTCAAGTAACTTACCGCCCATTATGTCCTGTCCCAGATTGATTTAAGAGAAAAGTAGCATCAAGATGTGCTCCAAGTTTTATATTCAAAATTATGAACTGGTGCTAGCTTAACTTATACTATCACTTAATCAAATAATAAAAAAAGGACATGCAAAGTAGTGGAATAAGAATTGTACTGCAACTCCTCCTCTATACTGTTTGTTTTCAATCCATCCACTCGTTGCATTTACATTTGCATTGTCATTTCATTTATTAGGTTGCTTTCGCTTGCAAATTAGGTTATCGAAGCAAAAATAGATATTTCTTGACGTAAAAGCAAATGGCTTGACCAAGAGGGGTTGGGCCGAGTGGTAAGCAGCTCGGTGCCGCTTAAGGAGGTCTCAGGTTCGAGACCTCACGTACGCAGACACCCCTCTTGGGAGCCTCACCCGCCATTGCCAGGCGTGCGACCCGGGGCGACCAACGGATTAGTCAAGTATGGTTGGCTGAAAGATGCTATCTCACCGCTGGTGAGGCCTGCTTGGATACCGTGGCTGGCGACCAAAAAAAAGCAAATGGCTTGGGAACATGATTAGTTTCCCTCCCTCCCTTCCTTCCTCCAACAGCACAGCAGGTTAAGTAAAACTTAGTTACAAACCCCCGCGGATACCCGGCCAAGACAGACCATCCCCCATCAAGTATCCTATCAACCCAACCTCCTCGTTAATGGAAACCGCTTCCCCGTTGTACAAACCCAATTGCAACAACTGCCCTGCCCACCCTAATACAAAACTTTTTTTCTCGAATGCTAGCATAACAGTTTGGGTCTGATTAAGGCGAAGAAGCAGGCAGGTTCCGCAGGGCTGGTGGTGGAGTGGTCGCTTGCCATGGGAAAACAAGGCCCACCCGCTCCTTCCTCGGCCGGCAAGCTGCCGATCAAGGTGCAACAGCGGCGGCGGCGGCGAGGAGGCAGACATGCCAATGGTTACGGCGACTTCATGCCGTTCAAGAGGTGGTTGGCATGGCTCGTCCCGTGCTTCGTCGCGGCCAGCATTGTGATCTTTGGGGTCACAATGTACGTTAACGATTGCCCCAAGAACTCCGACTCCTGCGTCGCGCGACTCTTGGGGAGATTCTCCTTCCAGCCCCTTAAGGAGAATCCTCTTCTTGGGCCTTCTTCAAATACGTGAGCTCTCCTGTTCCCGTTTGATTTCGTGCCTCTCTTCTTCATGACTCGCATCTCTAAAGAAAATCTGCCTTTTGCGTCCTTAGGGTGCTTGCTGTTTTTCCTCCAAAATTCTCTGTCATTTGAATTAGAAACGAAGAGTGGAGTAGAAAATCCACTCAGGAAATGCCAAAGACGAAACTTAAGGGGCATTCTTTTTGGAAATCGGGAAGTTGGTTGGTGCGGACATTGTTTAGGAGAACAAGTCTGTGTCATGTCGGGATTGCCAATGGAAACTCCCTGATGGGAGTCTCGAGCAAATTATCTTGGTCCGGCAGCTGAACTCAATTGAGTTTTGGAGCTGGAACGGAGGAAAAAGGCTCACCTTTATTGGCAGGGGATGGGATTCTCCGTGATGCTGAGGGAGGGTTACGGTTGGTCTGGCCATGCTCTTGCATGGGATAGATGCAAATGATTACTGTTCATGGTGCCATTACATGAGCTGTATCCCCTTATCAAAGTGGAATTGCCGTTCAGAACAGATGTATTGTCAGGTAACTTAAGCTTCCCATTTCTCCCAGTTCCATGCTATAAAATCTATTCATTGCTAGAACAAAGGGTAGAACTTTGTGAAACTCTTCAAAGACCAATGTGCCAAGTAGTAGGAAACATTTTACTTTTGATTATTATTTCATGAAGCCAGACCGTGATGAATGTGTGGAACTGTCGGACTGGCCATTGTTTGGTTGTTCATGTTCCCTCATTTTCATCTTGATATTAAGCATTATAATGGTGATGAAAAATCGATCTTCCACTAATTTGATGAGAGTATCCTCGCATGAAACTTGACATATTTTTTGCCGACTAGCCAAATTGGGAATCAACTGAGCATAGCATGCATCGCCAATAGGAAGAGCAGCATGTTACATGCTCTCAGACGACAGCACCTCAACATTGAGGAAGTTCTGTTACAGTCTGTGCAGTTGACTAAATTGCTCACTGGGAGCGTGCATGAGCAAAGAACCAATAGGAGGAGATTGCTTGATTGAGCTTGGTCTCGTTGTGTATATAAATTTTCTCTCCATCTGCTAGTAACCATTCTTCTGTACCGACAAAATGCAATTCAACGCAATGTCCTATTTACCAAAACCATCAATTTTCTAATCTATCGCTTTAATCCTGCCATCTCGTACATCTGATTGAATCTCTCTGAGGCTTGATTAGAAATTGCGAGGTCATCCGTTTTTGAGGTCTGAGCCATCTATAGCTTGCTCCCCCACCCATGGAAAGAGGAGAAGGAAAGGCAAAGGGGATCCGATGAGGAAGAACAGGAAGTGCGGTGGTGGTGGTGGCGCTGGCGGGAGTGAACAGTGAAATTTCTCTTAAGGGGTGATTCCACGTTGCTTGATTGAGAAACAGAAACGTGAATCACGATAGGACTCTTCTTTTGTTTTGTTATTGTGGAAGAATGGCTAGGGAAGCATTGCTTGCAGGACGAGAGTACAGAACCCAAGAAGCGGCTGAAGTCGCTTACTGAAATGAAATGAGGTCAAAAAGGCAACGATGCTCTCGTTGAGAGTCGAACTCAAGACCTCCCGCTTACTAAACGGGTGCTCAAACCAACTGAGCTACGAGAGCTTGTTGCTTCCTGAGGTGGCCATTTACGACACTAGTATATGACAGAATTACGAAACAACTTACAAATTTTCTCGTACCTTCAGTTTGTCTTTGTGTGTTGATTTTCATGTGTTCTCATCGAAGAGTTACAACGCCTGAAAGAGAGTGCAATCAGGCAAACTCTTCAACTTCCAACATGATAGGCAAAGTCATAGACAAAAAAGGAAAACTGATGTTGCAAGTCTCCGAACGGGTAGATGACAACAGATAACGCTTTTGAAAAGAGTTTCTCTGTCTAGCACAATTGGACAACAACTTATTCAATAATAACCATTTCAGAGCTCAGATCCTCGTCTACGCTGACCGACGAACTTCACTGTTTAAAAGCACTTAGAAAACATGACACAAAGCTGAACACACAGCCCACTGCCATCTTCAGTCACTCTTCTTAACAACGGCAGACTTGACAATGTCAATGAACTCAGGCTAGTGAGGGAAGGGGAAGATAAACAAGGGTCAGTAACGGGCACTTCAAACAGGTAATTATAACTCAACGAAACAAGGGTTGATACAAACAGGTAGCAATTACCTTGAGGGATGCCCCACCAACCAAAAACCCATCAACGTCAGGCTGGGCTGCCAGCTCTTTGCAATTCGTTCCATTAACAGATCCTACAATCCATATGTATTAGAGTCAGTCACTTCTACCTGCTATCCTGGGTTCACTAACAGACTACTGATATTTCTCACAGCATTTTCACTAATGCACCCTTGCAACATTTACAGTGTGAATACTGAGGACATCTGTAACATGTAAAATAACGTTGTCGATGATCTGATTGTTGACTAATTTGATAAGATTCAGGTATATAAGATTTTGCTGGAGGAGGGGTAGAAAGATACCGCCATATATAATTCTGACTGAAGCAGCTACTTCAGGACCAACATTGTCATGAAGCCACTTCCTCAATTCCAAATGGACCTGGAATTTATGAAGGTTGACTGATGCTAAATCAAAATCTAGACTTGAGAATATGAGCTAAGTTACTGGAGTTGCAACTTGGGATTGCATAAGAATGCCCTGTGGCCGCCATAAGAGGCACGGCTTCAGTTCGTGTCTAAGCAAAACAAAACAAAGAACTTACCTCCTGTGCTTGAGCAGGGGTAGCAACCTTTCCTGTGCCAATGGCCCAGACAGGCTCGTAGGCTAAGACTACGCTGTCCCAGTATGATACTCGATCTGAAATCCAAAAGTTACCACATTAATAAGGCTAACTACAGGCTCAGTAAGAGGAATAATATGTAAAAGGGGAAAAGCAGTTCGTTTGCAGTCGAGCTAGACAGAAATAGAGTACCAGCAATTGCTTTCGTCTGTGCAGCAACAACAGCCATAGTAGATCCAGATTCACGCTGCTCAAGAGTCTCACCAACACAGGCGATCACCTTTAAGCCTTGAGTAAGCGCATATGCAACTTTGTCACCAACGAACTGCAAAAGCAAAATGCAGATATTGACAGCGGATGACAGGTAAATACATGTAACAGTTGGAAATATTGATCACCTCGTCTGACTCTTTCAAAAGTTGTCTCCTTTCGGAATGTCCAAGGATGACCCAGGGAACCTTCAGGTTGACAAGCATCTCAGCACTGGACAATTGAGCGAACCAAGTTAAAGCAGCTGACAAAATATTAAACAATTAAAATGGCGATGTGATAAATTTTCCCCTTCTAACTATAATTTTCAACAAAATTCCAAGAGTAATTGCTTCAGTCGTAAAACTTTACCATTGCCTCTTTCAGGCTGTGTTTATGCGAATTATGAACCAAATCCCATGATTATATGGGCATGCTTGCAAACCAACAGTCTATACCAAGGGACTGCATTAGAAAAGATCAGGGTCACAGAATCATAGTTATGGATGGGATCACATGGTACCTAATCTCTCCGGTGAATGCACCTCCTTTCCGAACCCAACAATTTTGTGCAGCAACACTGAAATCAGATCGTAATAGACTTTTCACCAGAGGAAGAAACACGAAAGGAGGGCTCACCACAACCTCTACAACACAAACACGACGAAAGCTGAATTATGATTCATACCAGTTCCTAAATAAGCAAAAAGTCAGTATTATAGTGCTGAGACAAGTACAGGGTACATAATTGCTGTTCGTGCAATGTGAATAGCAGCGTGGAAGCTCTCAAAAATGATTCCCACCCCATAGCAAAAAGCATAGAATCAAAAGCAACAGCAAAAATGGCAACGCTACTGATATGCAGAGCTCACCCACGAAGTCCTCAGAAGGAACCTCAGCTTCATTGAGGATCGTTACAATCTTCTTCACTTCGTCGCCAGTTCCATTCTGAAGCAAAACCAAACATCAGCTATGAGAAATTCAAGTACGAAAACGAACTTCTACAGCAATGAAAATTGAAAGCTACAGTGAACAAGCTATGAAGTCCAGTGTCATGCTTCTCGTTATCTGTTCACATCACATCCACCAGTTCCTGAGCAATGAAATCCAACACAGGCACATGACTCCGCAATTTCTTAATAAATTAACCAATGATAGTGAGAGCCGAACACAAACACAGCATTAGCACCGAAACGGCCGATTGAAACAGAAAGGAAAAGACCAAAAACCGAGAACAGAAGACATAATCACTCAGTTCGCATCTCAGGAAGCGGTAAGATGGTCTCTGTAGTGGTTGACGTACGCATTTCCAGTTGCCACCGACGAAGAATTTACGTCCCATCCCGACTGATCTGTGGGAGAAGAGAGGAGAAGCGAAAGCGAAAGCGAAGGGCAAGCGGCAACCTATGTTGAAGGCAGTAGTGGAATCTTCGGTAATCTCTCCACTCCCTCGTCTCGAGCGCTTGACCTACGTGGACCGGCCACGACTGTGAACCGGCCCCGAAAGGATGACCCGGTGAGTCAGCAGCTTAGTTGGTCAATCTCATGTAGTATAAATTACGTTCTATGCCATGGGTTGCCTCATTCCATCAAAATACATTCTTCCTAATTTTTTTTAAAATACTACTTTTCTTTAATTAATGATATATGCATTTTTCATCATCAAATTCGTAAATTTCCTTTCCGTTTTTACTTGCTAAATATGACTTAACAGTGCTAAGTCTAATTAGATTGAGGCGAAATATACAGGCTCGCGATTACCGAAAAAATATACAGGCTCGCAGAGTTGGTTTTGAAGGGATCGGTTGCTCGAGACCGATTGGCAGGAAATGCCACAAAGCTTTTCATGATAGCATCCGCATGATCTCTCTACCCTAACCAAGTAACTAGCCAACGTCCCCTCCAGTCCTCTACCCATAAGAAAAGCCCAAAAGAAACAAAGCCGAAAGGAAGATGCTCGGCCCTCTCACTTTAGCTCCCTGATCTGTCATGGACAACTTAGACACAAAAGCATGCCATAATAAAAATGGAATGAGGAGCATACCGGAGGGGCAGAAGCCCCTGTAAAATGCTGGGTAACCAACTCAACGCTTCTTAGTGGAGACAAAGTTGAAGGCAGCGGCCCTTTCTCGGGCAATAGGATCGGGCACCTTCTTACCATCCACAATTGGCGCCCATGACCCAGTTGAAGAATCAGATAGCACCCAAGTAACCTTCTCAGGAGGATCGCTGAGGTCAAAGTTTGGGGGAGCCCTTAGCATGGTGCTGCTTTTCCGCTTGTGGCTGACGGAGCTATCTCCAGTCTGCGTTCACGGTTTCAGTTGACGTCTCAGCGGATGCGAGTAGAACAAAAAAATGAAGGCTAGGCCATAAGGAAAATTAAGATTGGCTTCCGCTCTCACCTCTGCTATGTGCATTTTTCTTCCTGGATCTTAGTTCCATTCTCCAGGAAGTAACAAGACTCTTTCTTCGAGGGAAATACATGGCCCGAGATCGGATCACGGGAGTACTGCACCATAAATTATATTTTAGCCCTCGCATGGAGACAAAGAAGAGAGCGAACATACGGATAATACAGCTGACAGACATAGCAGGAAGCAATTTAACTGATGCTATCCTAGGTCCAGGTGTCAAAAGCAATACGAATTTCTTTACCTTACACGCAGACCAAGTACAAAAAAGAGCTATTGTACTTAAAAAAAAAAAACAACGTCCAATCTCAATATTGCGTTATGGTTTACAATGCTATGGTGATGGAAAAAACAAGAAAAGAAAAGATCCTCTAATCAAGCTTGCTCCCCGATCATCTGCAATTAATCCACAAATCTAGCATATGATTAAAAGGGAACTGGCATTCTCTCATCATCCTGTGGTTGAGGTCACGACTCCCTTCTGCGGCAGGCTCCGTCCATCAATCATTGAACTCCTAGCAATCTTTGTATTCCTGCTGCTAATATAAAAGCTCTGGCCTTACAAATTCAAATTTCATGCACATGGTCCATATAAAATATAACTCTTATTTATTTTCTAGAGAATAAAATTGTCAGTCAATTATCAAGAGAGTAAAATTCAAATTCAAATAGAGTAGAATTGTTGGCAATTATCAAGAAATCTAGAGAATAAGGATTGAATCTTAGTACAGTGATATATCGATTCAGAATTAAAATTCAATATTCGATTCTCCCTTTTATTTTCTCTTTTCTTGTCCGATTCACGAAAAATAAAAACATAGAAGATCTTGAACTGGCATGAGATAATGTCATAAGCATCGTTAGATTGCCATGCGTTCGTGAAATTCATCCGAATAATAACAGCCACCAGTTTGTCGTTGTACAAAGGAATTTTTTTTTAAAAAAAAAATTGAATTTGAATTGAATTTTGGGCCGCTGGGAAAAGGAAACATAAAGTGCCATAGATTGGACAGACCATCGCCATTGGCCCAGCCCGACGTCGGATCTTGTATCTTCTTCTTCATTAAAAACAAAACAAACCAGACTCGTCAAAAGGAATAGCCCTTTCGTCGTCCTTGTGGAGGAGATTCATTTCGACTCCTGTGATTGGTGATTCTCTGCCACCGCGGGTTAGCAATTTTCTAATATATATAGATGCCACTGTGGCCTTAGCATCAATCTTTCTGAATGCCCGGATGGACGCATGATTGCTGATTATGCGATCAATTTTTATCGAATCTGGAGTTCAATCGTATTCCTGTCTTCCTGCAACTGATTTTGCTTTCCTGGAGTGAATCTTCGCTAACCCTAGGACCAATTCATCCATAAAATTTGATGCGATTGTGGCCCTAGTATCTCGAATTGTTTGAATGGAAGCTGAAAACTTTTCTGTTTGTTTTTTGTTGCGAGCTCGGGGATCAGCGTGGACGCTCTTTTTTATTTTCTTTAATCTTTAGTGGTTTGTTCGCTTGTCTGATCCAGCCCACCGTGACAGTGTCGATGATGGAGGGGCTGGTGGGAGAGATGGAGGTTCTCCTGAACGACGTGTTCGATGCAGTGTCGACGATGAAGAGAGCTTATGTTGCCCTGCAGGAAGCGCACTGCCCATGGGACCCTGAAAAGATGAAGGTCGCCGATGAGGCGGTTTTAGCAGAGCTAAAGAGACTTGGGGTGCTGAGAGAGAGGTATCGGAGGAGCATTCTCATCAATGGGGGCGGTGGTTGTGAGAGGGTAAGCAGCCGTGGGAGAGGGGTTGGATTGAGGGAGGCTGTGGCACCGTACGAGGCAGTAGTGGACGAGCTGAAGAGGGAGGTGAAGGCGAGGGAGGTGGAGGTCGAGAACTTGAAGGAGAAGCTGAGGAGTGTGGCCAATCCTGGGGACAATATGAAGAAAGGAAGGTCCTTCTCGAGGAAAAAACTCACTCACAGCCTCAATCAAGGTCGGTCCTCTGTGCCTCACTCTGTCCTGTGAATGCAATAGAGCAACTGGCTCATTGACAATTCAATTTTTAGATTCATTGGAGGAATACTAGAGATTGAGACTTTTGTGCATCTGCATCCCTTACTGTAGCAGTTGCTTTTCTTTTTTAATTGATTAGCTAGCTAGTCAATTTCCATGCACCAAAATAGGCTGCACGTGCACAGATCAGCTACATTAAAAAGCTGTAATCAAACATTGCATTCAATTCCAGTCGTAGCAATTCAAGAGTCAGTCTAGGGATAATCATTTTTTAGTTTACTTTAGCTTATTATTAGTGTCGCCATTCACTTTTGGGTTTTCCACCTCTACAGCAATAGCAGCTCCAGCACCGGAGTTGTTCGAGGCTACGATGAGTCAAGCGAAGGAAGCTTCGAAGTCCTTCACAGCCCTCCTACTATCCCTCGCACGCTCTGCCCACTGGGATATTTCAGTTGCTATTCGCTCTATTCAATCTGCCTCTAGTGCTGGCAGTGCCACTAGCGCTTACTCCAACACTCGCAACCACCATGCAAAGTATGCCCTCGAGTCCTACATCACCCACAAAATCTTCCATGGCTTTGATCATGAGACGCTCTACATGGACGGGAGCCTCTCCTCCCTCCTAAATCCCGAACAGTACCGCCAAGAATGTTTCACTCAGTTCCGTGACATGAAGGCCATGGACCCTGCCGAGCTTCTTGGGATACTACCCACCTGCCAGTTCGGTCAGTTCTGCTCGAAGAAATACCTATCGATTGTTAGCCCAAAAATGGAGGAGTCCCTCTTCGGAAACTTGGACCAGCAGAACCAAGTAGTTCATGGGAACCACCCGAGGAGTCAATTCTATCGTGAATTCCTGGGGCTTGCAAAGGCTGTTTGGTTACTTCATTTGCTGGCATTCTCACTCAATCCTTCACCAAGCCAGTTCGAGGCAATTAGAGGAGCTGAGTTTCATCCTCAGTATATGGAGAGTGTTGTGAGATTTTCAGATGGCAGGGTTCCTGCTGGTCATATTGTCAGCTTTGCGGTCAGCCCTGGATTCAAGCTCGGGAATGGGTCGGCGGTGAGGGCTAGAGTTTATCTAGTGTCAAGATCGTGAAGTTAGAGAGTTCCTTGCTATGTTTAGACGTCATTTGTTTTGAGAAAAATTGTAGCCGGTACTTAGAGGTTAAAGTCGTAGGAATTGGAATCAGATAATTTAGGGAACGATGTAGGTTGGAGGAAAGCGGCTGATGGGGATGAGGAAATTTTGTTGCATAATGTTCAACCCATTTTATTTCAGATTGGTCCGCAATTTCGTCCTCAATAGCACTGACTTTTTCAATCGGCAAGCACAACCAAGTTCGCTTGGAATCACAACGTTCCCCCCGTTAGTATCTACGTTTTGAGCTACCGAGAAAACTCTACTTGTGTCTACCCATATTTCCATTAACGAGGATTTTAATTTTACCAGTATGTGGAGGACTGGAGACCGGCCCTGAGCGCCAGCCAACCATTCGGTTCGAGCACGACAGTGGAAACTGAGCTTGGAAAGACTCTCGGACAGCATCATGTGCCCGCATGAACTGCAATGTCGTATGGCATTGGCAAGAGGTGTATCTCAAGTCGACCATCTCTCCTACAAAAAAATATTACATTAGTAATAATATTAGGCCACACTAAAATCAGCCCATTGTTTATAAAAATGTTTGTCTGAAGACAGTTTCTCTTTGGGCTGTGCAGGTGCGTGCGCGCATGCGCGCGTGTGATTGCACGGGTGCGCACGTGTGTGCGTGTGTGACATCTACTTCCTTTTAGCTTTAGTTTTAGTTTGAGTTTTAGGGGCCTGGCCTGGCCGTCAATGAGATAAAAATTGAATGAATTGAGAGAAACAACCACCACCACCACCAAAAAACTAAGGAAGGAATAATACTATTACTATTGGGCCCTGCATTGAGTATGATATGCCACCCCGCCCCGCTAGGTCCGTGGTCATAATTATTATAATATGATATGTAATGTAAATATATTTAATAGATGAAAGAACTCATGATAGCATCCACAGGATCTCTCTACCCAGCCACGTAACAGGACACTATCCCCTCCGATCCCACCGATAAGAAAGCCAAAAAGAAACAAAGCCGAAAGGAAGCTGCTCGGCCAACTCACTGATCTGTCGCGGACAACTTAGACACGGCAGCGTGCCATAATCCAAATGGAATGAGGAGCAGACCGGAGGAGCTGAAGCCTCTGCAAAATGCTCGGTAACCAGCTCAACGCTTCTTAGTGGAGACAAAGTTGAAGGCAGCGGCCCATTCTCTGGCCATAGGATCAGGCAACTTCTTACCGTCCACAACCGGCGCCCATGACCCTTTGGAAGAATCAGTTAGGACCCAAGTAACCTTCTCTGGAGGGTCATCGAAGTCAAAGCTTGGGGGAGCCTTCAGTGTAGCGCTGCCTTTCCGCTTGTGGCTTGCAGCGCTATCTCCAGTCTGTGTTCAGGGTTTCAGTTGACATTATCTCAGGTCTAAGCAGCTGTGAGTAGTACAAGAAATGAAGGCAGGGCCATAATGAAACTTGAGATTGGTTTCTGCTCTCACCTCCGTGTCAGCATCTGAGCTGTCTGCATTTTTCTTCCTCTTAGTTCCATTCTCCAGGAAGTAAAGAACCTCTTTCTTCGAGCGAAATACATGGCCTGAGATCGGATCACGGTAGTACTGCACCAGAAATTATATTTTAGCCCTCACATGGAAAGAGAGAAGAGAGCGAACACACAGATAATACTGCTGACGGAAATAGCAGGAAGCAATTTAAAAGATCCTGAGTCCAGGTGTCAAAAGCAATACGAATTTCTTCACCTTACATGCAGAAAAAGTACAAAAAGAGCTATTGTGCTGAAAGCAACATCCAATCTCAATATTGCATTATGGTTTACAATGCTATGGTGATGGAAAAAACAAGAAAAGAAAAGATCCTCTAATCAAGCTTGCTCCCTGATCATCTGCAATTAATCCACAAATCTAGCATATGATTAAAAGGGAACTGGCATTCTCTCATCATCCTGTGGTTGAGGTCAAGACTCCATTCTGCGGCAGGCTGGCCAAATGAAGCCCTTTTATCTTTCCATCAACCAGTGAACTCCCAGCAATTTCTGCATTCTTGCTGCTAATATAAAAGCTTTGTCCTTACAAATTCAAATTTCATGCACAAGGTCCATACGAAATATAACTTTGCAGAAACATTGACTATGACATTTCAGCAATGTTCAAAACCGACTTTTCACAAAGTTCTTGCAGGTGAATTGCTCTCCTACAAGTGCTAGAATAGTCTATAACTACCAAAGCTTGAGTTAAGCACTGGCCAGTAGCGAGTGCATAGGGGGAGGTGTTATGCACACTACAGCATGGCCTTAATCTGAAGCTAGGACCAAAAGGCAAGCTAAGGCCTCAACAGATTCGCATCGTAAAAAAGTTAAATACATAATCGAGAGATGGTTATCAT
Organism: Lagerstroemia speciosa; assembly: GCA_037672795.1. NCBI lineage: Eukaryota > Viridiplantae > Streptophyta > Magnoliopsida > Myrtales > Lythraceae > Lagerstroemia > Lagerstroemia speciosa. The sequence continues at coordinate 195,404 of CM075299.1, forward strand.
CGAGGATAGCAATCGAGGGCTCAGAACTAACTGAAGTAACAACTGAAACCTGATCAGGGCCATTTCACATCTAACTCGGATAGCAAACACACTAAATATGCTCAAGCTTGATCCAACTCGAGCTTAGCTTCAGAAAAATACAAGGAACAAAAAGCAATCAACCAGCAATTGTATAAAAAGGATCAAAGTCAACTCGCAAATAGAACACCAATAATTCAGACAAAACAGGAAAATCATAGACTAGATTCTTTGAATGAACTCCTCGAGAGTTGAAATTTGATGCATATTTGCAGCAGAGATGACAGTTTATAGGCATTGGCTGGTAGCCACCTCAAACCAAAATCGAGATCAAGCAAGAGGCTTGAAACTATAAAGCAGCTCAAGCACATGTAACTCAGGAGCTGCCAGGCCACCAGGTGCATCTCAGTCAGTTATAGCTGAAACATCTGGTCAAATACTAATAATCCCGCATCCAACAAGATTTCTGAGGAAATCCATGACCGGGAGTAAGAGCGTTAAAAATTACTTTAAAAAAATTGCAAGCCATTTAGAAAGACAGATGGATTGTTTGTACTAGCAAAACATGCATTGGTGATTGGCAGCTGTCAACTTGGTCGATGGATCGACAAGAAGTCCTTCTACACCCAGAAAGGGGGAAGCAAGAAGGGAAAAAGGAAAGAAAAATGAATCCGCTATCAGATGCTAGCATAGCAATGAGACAGTGTTGCTCATTGGAATGATCAGCACCACCACCCAAGGAATTTGAAATACAAGGAGTTCATAATACTGGCAGTATGAAGAATATGATGGGCAAAAGTAACAGATTTAGCAAACAAGCTACGACCGAGTCTGCAAGCATAATATTTTATGCTCTATCATGCCTCATTACTTTAATTGCCTATTGCCCCCGACCTTCAGATTCAAATTCTTATTACAAGCAATTGCATTAAATCATGGAGGTAAAATGTAAAGACGACTCAAAATCCTTTTTTAGGATAAATATAATCCGTACTTTAGGTGTATAGATAAGCCCATCTGCAAGCATAAAAACGATTCAAAAGGTTGAATATTTTAAGGAAATACCAATCCTATAATAAACCTATTGGCTCCATTCACCGCAGACAACAAATATTTTTTTTTTTTTTTGGTCGTCAGCCACGGTATCCAAGCAGGCCCCACCAGCGGTGAGATGGTATCTTTCAGCCAACCGTACTTGACTAATCCGTTGGTCGCCCCGGGTCGCACGCCTGGCAATGGCGGGTGAGACTCCCAAGGGGTTGCTGCGTACGTGAGGTCTCGAACTTGAGACTTCCTTAAGCGGCACCGAGCTGCTTACCACTCGGCCCAACCCCTCTTGGTGCAGACAACAAATATTAATAACTGGGATTAATGCTACATTTCACATTTCAATTATGATCGCACAAAAAAATGCCACAAAGAAAAGGATTCATCAGTTTCAATCGAACCTTGTCGATCGTTCCGGCAGTAGCACCGGAGGATCTGACCCTGTCTTCCACGATCCAGCCAGCGGGCAGCCAATCCGGCGTCTCTCCTGCAGCTAACCGCCGCTCTCCCACAGAGAGCCGACGTCGCCGTTTCTGCTTCGAGTCCCTGGAGCCATCCGCCACGCTTTCAGCCATAGCAGTCACAGACGTCCTGGCGTTGGAGCTTGATTTTGAAGCCGCCGCCGAAGAGGAACCGCGAGCGGCGCGATCTGACGGGCGGGCATGGATCGGAGTCCCGGCTCCCGCTCCGTTCGAGCTAGGCTTCTCGGCGCCGTTGGTTTGTGTTACTCCGTTGGAATTCGTGGTGGGGTCGATGAAGCAGCCGGACTGGAGGAGCGGATCCGGGGGTAGGGTTCCGGCAAAACTTTCTGTATCGGCAGGGTCGAGGTGGTGGGAACTCGAGCTGGGCGCCGCAGCAGAGGGTTCGGCAGTGGACATGAGGGCAGAGGGGAACGGGCTGTGATGATGCTCGTTTTGTGAGCCGAACAGGAGGAGCAGAGGTGGCGACAATTGGATAAATCTTTACGACGGGGAGGCGCTTGAAGATCACGCGCCACCTGGTCTCCCGGGGTTTAAGTCCTGAGGTGGCAGCTTTGAGTACTCGGTTGGTTTTGATTTCCGGAGTAGTGCTCCGACTCCAGCACTGATTTGCCCATCTGATTTGACCATATCCACAGTCTCGTCTCGTCTCGAGGCTGGTTGGATTTCCCCAGGGAAGAAGATTTAATTGAATATGGGCCCAAGAAGACACAAGTTTGGTTTTATTTTGCCTTTTAATGCCATTCTTAAAATTGAATATCTAAAAGTCTCGTATGCGCGTCACTGCGTTACGTGACCATCTTCTCGGAATATCAAACGTCGAAATAAGAACGTTAAAGTTCCTATGCATTTCAAGAATTTTTATTTCACTTCGACTTCTACAGTGCTACTTTAGAAGTGCGCTATATTTTCTTTTCTAAAAACAAAAGAGACAAAGTAGAAACGTCATCAATTATCAAGACATCCAGAGAATAAGGATTTGAATCTTAGTACAGTGATATATTGATTCAGAATTAAAATTTTATATTCAATTTTTCCTTTTTATTTTCTCTTCTTCTTATATGATTCGCGAAAAGTAAAAATACAGAAGATCTTAAATTGGAAGGAGATAATGGCATAAGAATTGTTAGATTGCCATGCTTTCATGAAATTCATCCGAATAATAACAACCACCAGTTTGTAATTGTTGTTGTAGAAAGGAAAAAATTTTTTTTTTAAAAAATTAGATTTTGAATTGAATTTGAATTGAATTTTGGGCCGCTGGAAAAAGGAAAGATAAAGCGCAATAGACCACCGACATTGCCACTGGCCCAGCCCGACATCGGATCTTTATTAAAAACAGAACAAACCGGACTCGTTAAAAGGATTAGCCCTTTCATCGTCTACGTGGAGGAGATTCAATTCGACTCTTCTCGAATTAGGCAAAGTTCCTCTGTGATCGGCGATTCTCTGCCACAGCAATCCATTTGTAGGTACGATCTTAATATCGTTTTCTTTTAAATTCTATCCCTTTTCATGTTCGGCGTTTCTGGGGTTGCAATTTTCTAACATATAGGTGCGATTGTGGCCCCTAGCATCAATCTTTCTGATTGCCTTGATGGACCCATGCTTGTTGATTCTGCGATCAGTTTTTCTCGAGTTTGGAGTTCAATCGTATTCCTATCTTCCCGCAACTGATTTTCCTTTCCCGGAGTGAATCTTCGCTAACTCTAGGACTAATTCATCCATAAATTTGATGCGATTGTGGCCCTAGCATCTCGAGTTGTTTGAATGGGAGCTGAAACTTTTCTGTTTGTTTTTTTCGCGAGCTTCGGGATCAGCGTGGCCGCTCTTTTTTATTTTCTTTAATCTTTAGTGGTCAGTTCGCTTGTCTGATCCAGCCTGCCGTGACATTTGAAACCCTAATCGAACTGTTTCCGTTGATTAGGTATTTCCATCTTCCTAGTTCAAGATGCCTGCTACAGCAGGACGAGTTCGCATGCCTGCGAACAATAGGGTGCACAGTAGCGCAGCCCTGCAGACTCATGGTATATGGCAGAGTGCTATAGGATATGACCCTTATGCTCCCACTAAGGATGATTCTAGGAGCTCAGCACTGAATAAATCCGTTACTGCCGAGCCCGAGGGTGAGAACACCTACACGAGTTTCCGGGAGCTACTTGCCCTCGCCCATATCACTGGTACCAACGCTGATGAAGCTCGCGGTGCTTGCAAGAAGTGTGGCCGTGTTGGGCACTTGACCTTTCAGTGTAGAAACTTCTTGAGTGTCAAGGGTGACATTGAGGAGAAAGACCTAGAGGCAGCACAGGTCAGGCCGCTGTCCTTGCCGATGGTGGAAAAAATGAAGGGGAATGCTATTAAATTGGACAGCAAGAGTGCAGCTGAGAGTGAGGAGGAGAGTGAAGAGGAAGAGTCTGAGAATTCTGACTCAGATGTTGATTCTGAGATTGAGAGGATCATTGCCAAAAGATCTGGAAAGAAGTTGCCTAGTAGGGGAAGCTTATCGCGGAAGAAGGAGAATTGCTCAGAGGATGGTGATTCTGATTCTGTGGAGAGGAAGAAGAGGGGAAGGTCAAAGAAGAGGATGAATGGGAAGAGGCACGGTAGCCCGTCCACAGATGATGAGGAGGAGGACCGGAGAAGGAAGAGGAGGGAGAAGAGGAGGAAGAGGGATGAATCTTCCGATGAAGGTGAGGATGAGCCCAAGGCAAGACACAGGAAGAGTAGGAGGGATGAGAGGAGACGGAAGAGCCACCGTTACTATGACGATTCTGATTCAGACGACTCAACTGATTCTGGGAGACGGCACAAACGGAAGAACAGGAGGGCTGCCACACCCTCTGATTCAGAAGTGAGTGCATCTGATGATTCGCGAATTGGTAGAGGCACCAAGCGATCAGTGAAGAGCAGCCGAAAGCATCGCCGTAGAGGGGATGAGTCAAGCTAAAAGAGGTAGGACATGAACTCACTTTGTTCGATTATTTATCTATGGATATTTCTGTCTTTGAATAAAGAGGGACTGCTCATAAGATAAATTTGATCCTGAAGTTATGCAGCTGTTGAAAAACCTGTCCTTTGTCCGTTAATGCTTGATATTTATATTTCATAGATTCCCTTCAATGAATGTCGGTATTGAGATGTGTCCGTAGAATGAACAGCTCAATCTGGTTTTTAGTCCATTAGAAAACTTCTTGCTGACTTTTGTGGGAAAGGAGTGTTTACTACAAAATGCAAAGTGGATCATTTAAATTTGTGAATGATATTATAGGTAATAGTCATTGAAGGTATAAGATGTTGACAGCCCATCTGTTTAACTTACAGGATGCTGATGTCCCCCCAAGGAGATATGAAGTGGATGAAGTTGAGAAAAGGAAGTGTCCTTGGAAAGTTTCATTATGAATTTACAAGACCTTAGATTGGCCATTCTTTCCTGTGGAAGGATGGCCAGGAGCTGAGGAACGGTACCTTGGAGTGAACTTGAGAGGATTGTTGTGCTAAAAATGTCTGATTGTTCTGTACTTACGAGTTGCCTGTCTGCCAAGTTTGTGGGGGAACTAGATCAATTGCTCGGCACACACTGCTTGTCAACAGACGCTGATGAATACGTTTAGTCTGTGGATTCAGATTATATTATGTGATCTTATCTCCCTTAAAATTTGCTTATATTACGAATATTGTGCAATTTATCTTCCTCACAGGCTCCACAGTATATAATAGTGAAAGGATAGGCTCATTGTAACTATGAACAATGGAAGAAGCTTATTAAGATAAGATGCAGACGATTGCATCTGTTTCTCCAAGAAGACATTTAAGTGGAAGCAAATGACATGACAAAGAGGAAGCTACCCAGATCCAATAGGTTTAGGCTGTGAAATTTGAAGTCTCGAAGACATGAACAAAACCTGGGTATTTGGTATTTGGAGATATTATTTGCTGACCAACTTGACGTGACCTTGTTCATTCAAGTTTCCATTTCTAAAATAGTGGTTGCACATTCCAAATCACCCCCTCTTCAGCGACGAGATACTTCGGTGCTCAAAAGTTATGGTAATTTTACTCGGGACGTAGACCCCGAAGGAAAACAAATATTCATTTGAGTAGGCACATGCACTGACACTAATTTCATGTTGCCTTTTGACAAGCAAGAGGCTTAGTAATTCAATATTTCAACCAATAAAATTGAGATTTATCTGCAACAGTTATCTGGAGCTCTTCCTCTCGAGGTTGTTCTACAAGCCAATCGGGATTTTAAGTCTAATCCTGTGTTGCCGCCCCCTGGTTGAGCTCCGCAAACCTCATGCCAACACGCATTGAATGCTTCAGGAACTTCTCAGCGCAACGTTGGACACAGGCCTCCTCCAGCTTTTGCAGCGTCTTGTGCTTGAAGGAATCAATGCAATCGCTAAAGCACCTCTCCACCAGTGAGTTGTACATCCTCAAGCTGCATGTCAGAATCGAAGGATGAAGTTCCGTAAATAGAAGATAGATATATGGACAGTAAATTCAAGCCAAACATTTGCCTCTCAGGTAACTGTTATCTTAACCTTCAATATCAACAAATTGTTGTCCCAGGTTTATGGAACAAAGAAAAAAAAGACACTAAAAGAAGTTTTAGAATCTCATGAGTCACCAAAACAACCAAGAACTCGATAGAAAGTTGGGCTTTACGTGGCAAGGAATTTGCATGTTTTGTTCCCAAAACTTCCAGATGCAGCATGTGAGCTGCATTGGTTCTCAAGCAGAACATTTAATGAGTCACATGGAGAAACAATGATGATCATGCAACTCATCCAGTATACAAGTACGTTTGAAGCCAAATATTTTCCCCGAGAAGTACCGCCAACCGATCTTCTTGTAAAAGTCTGGCTAGCAAAGACAAGATGTTAGCCAAAGCCCAACCAATCAAACCAGGACGAGCTCAACAGCTAACAAGAGGCCATTAAAGGAAAGCACCTTTTTTCAGCATTCATTTTCAATGATAACAGGAACACGGTTTCAAAATTCAAGAGTTCGACAGTCGACATTAAAGAACGGGTAGCCAACAGCACAAATTGAATAAGAAGAAGCTGATGAATAGCAACGGAGAAGATGGAAGGAACAAAACCTGTCGCGAATTTGGAGCTGGTCAATCATGTTAGACATTCGGATCTTATCAGCCTCGGGAAGGCTGTCGAGGTCTGCCAACATGCTCTTGTCCATCTCCGATCTATCTATTCTCCCTCCCCTTCCCAGTTCGAAAGGTTCCCCTTCTCGCTTCGGCCTACCTACGAAGTCATGTTATTAGGGTTTTATAATTGACAAAAGGCCAAAACTTCCAAAAGCCCAAAGACAGCCATCACCGTGGGCCTGAGGTATCATCAATAGGCTATGATCATTTTCTCTCCTCTTTCTTTAATAAAAAAGGGTCCTTTTTTTTTTTTATTGCCTTTTCACTACTTTCACAATAAACAAAATTCCAAAGACATTTGCATCTAAAAATTTGGGCAAATTATCCACAATACATAACTCCTTGCAATTGTCAAAAAAATTATTTTTTGGTTATCAAGTTGATTTTGTAACATTCTTACATTATGAACCGTTAATTTTCATTTTATACCACTAAATTTTTTTGATATAACAACTTACATGAACTTCACACAAACCATATTAATGTAGTATCTATTGATCTCGTTATACTAAACCTTATCTCTCTCTAACACCTTTGTACTTAAAAATAGCTGATTTTAGACATTTCAACCATCGATCTCTCTGGCCATAAGTGGATGTTTATTCCCTCGTTGCTAGTTAGTGGCCTGTGGTCTTCATGAGGTCTGCTATCATGTGAATGTTACACAAGCCACGCACCCTATCAGATTTCTTTGAGTAATATAGATTCTGTTCTTAATATTTGCTATTGTCTGATGCAGGAAACAACTCGGGTCACTTTCGTCGGAACCCTGCAGCAATTTGTTTCTTCGGTACCAAGGCACTCTTCTTAGCTTCAACTGTGCACGAATCATTCGTACAAAGATTCCACATTGAATTAGAAAGGAAGAGGGGGAAGCATTTTTAGTGCATAGATGCCAGGATTGCACAAAACCTTCAAAGAGAAGGTAACATAGATCTGCAAACCAAATGAAACTACCGCCAGATTTACATCAGCCTACATCACTACTCCTCAAAGGAGAACCACAATCCACACATCAGATCAGAGACAGACCAGAGACCTGCAACTACACAGCTATAGCAGCAAACTTTTTTCTTCTAGGCTCTCTCGCCTCTGATCCTCCTAGCGAGCTGAATATCCTTGGGCATGATGGTGACCCTCTTGGCGTGGATAGCACACAGATTAGTGTCCTCGAAGAGACCCACCAGGTACGCCTCCGCAGCTTCCTGCAGGGCAGCAACGGCGCTGCTCTGAAACCTCAGATCGGTTTTGAAGTCCTGAGCGATCTCCCTCACCAGCCTCTGGAACGGAAGCTTCCGGATCAGCAGCTCCGTGCTCTTCTGGTACTTTCTGATCTCCCTCAGTGCCACCGTTCCCGGCCTGAACCTATGGGGCTTCTTCACTCCTCCAGTGGCCGGCGCCGACTTCCGAGCAGCCTTTGTGGCCAGCTGCTTCCTCGGCGCCTTCCCGCCGGTGGATTTCCTGGCCGTCTGCTTTGTACGTGCCATTTATCAATAACTCTTGAGAGTTTCTGAAGAATACGTGAGAAGTAGCAGAGGAGGTGAGCGGACTGATGTGGAGGAAAAGCCGGAGGCAGATGAGATCTTTATAGAACTGGGAAGAGCGGGAATTTGAAATCTTTTGGAAGCGGAAAGTTGGGGCAAGGCAAAACCGTTGATTGGAGATCATCCGATGGCCCATAGTAGTTTCGGAGGGTATAGAAGATGGCGATCCGTGTGCTCCTAAATAAACCAATCAGAGCGGCAGTTCAGGTGGGTAGGTATGAGCTCAAGCTGAGGCACCTTTTGGGCTTTGCGAGCGGCCCATTAACCGAGGCCCATTATGTTGCGGAAGATGGAACGGGGATGGAATGCTGGACGTCTGACTAGGAATGGACGAGATGAGATGTTCCCGAGGAAAAATATAAACTAAACTATCCAGACTCTTTGCTTATTTGTTCGAATATATCAAAGTATGTGGTGTTAGTCCGTCTAGGCACACATTTTAAGTAACTACACAATTTTTACATATCTTTAAAGTACCATATCAGACCGAATCTATTTGATTAAATAACTGATATATCAGTATTTTTTGGATATTTAATGTTAGTCTTCGAGCTCACTGATTCATCTTTAAGTATGAGGCACCGCCAACTGCTGCCATGGCAGAGATCTGCTCATATGAACCTCTAAAAGCAGAAGTAGTCCCCCCCCCCCCCCCCCCCCCCCCCCCCCATTTTTTTTGTCATTTTACATCACAATAACCATTGAACTTCACGATATTTTTAAATCAAACAGAAGTAGAGATATACATATAGATTATTCTGAACTTCATGTACAGCTGCTAGTCTTCCCCGGCAGGCATTCGTGAATTCCAATAAAAACATATAGGAGCAAGTACTTACAATGAATGAGTAAAGCTTGATGGTATGGCTACTGAGGGGCATCGGGCATGGCATGGCATGGTGCTGGGGAATGGGGAAGCAGAATTATGGTTTTAAAGGAAGGGGGATGGATGAGGATGAGCATTTGAACAAATTGCAATAATTACAGATTTGATGGGACCATGAGAGTGTGTGCCCCCTATGGTCCATCCATCGTGCCCCGTTGACATTACATTAGTGTTAATCAACTTACTCCCTTCGTAATTACTCAAGCATGCATCATGATGCTTGCTTTTATTTCTTTCTTCTTTGGTAAGAATGCTTGCTTTTATTTCATTTTAAACTATTGATTGTCCCGTTAATAATAACTCACCAAGACAACTGAAATAAATTTCACTTCCATTTGTCATTAATTAAGCGGACATTTTGAGTAACCTCTCTTGAAATTAATTACTTAGGTCCACAGTCATTAAATTACGGTGAAACGAAGTCGATTAAATATATGTGTGTGTGTGTGCACGTTGTTTCGAGGAGTTAATATAAATTTTAGGTGGTGGACTGGATGCTCACTGTGTATTACTTAGTTCCCATCTCCCTGTTCCTCATCATCCCGTCTCTCTCAAGCTATATTTCCTTCATTCTATGACCAATCTCATCAGTCGGAGGAAAGAAAAAGAAAAAGAAGAGGAGAACAGACCAATCTTTATCATGTAAATATAAGTATAGATATCGAGAAGAAAATGGGTATTGTTTTGATAAATTTTCTTGCATATGTTAGATCGATAGCATGGAAAAATTAATGGTTATTTTACAGCTTACTTCTGCTGCATCATTAGTTCGAGGATTATGTTTTACTGTTGTCTTTTTGCATTGGATCTTTTGGTGTAAATATTGAATACTATGATATAACGCAGCCACATATCATTTATGATCAGAAAAAGAAAACAAGGAAAATTCTTAAATATTAAGGGCTTGCAAACACAAATTGTAGGATCCCGATCGACAACTTAAAATCAATACATATATACATGCATATCATATGACATCGGGTTTGTAACATGCAAAATCTCATACGGGTTTCCTCGAAAGCACATGCTTTTAATTTACATTAATTACTATAATTTGCCTTATCTCATTATAGCAAAGAATTGCAGTTTTTTGTCAAGACGACTCACATATCTTTTCTTCGGTTAGAAAGGGAGGTTTATAAATTTAAAAGAAAATAACAACAAAAATAAAATAAAGGGACATAAGAGTCTTATTAATGAGAAACGAATGAAGGGCCTCCTGTTCGTGATATTCCACGGCACAAACCTCTTTCTCAAATGTTTCTAATCTTACTTGGTCCTCGTTTAAAGTTCACTATAGTTATGCGTTCAGCCAAAACAGATCACTTCTTAATTATGTGAAAAAACCCAATTGAATGACACAAAGGATGAATATAGGACTGAGATCAAGTAGGACAAAATTTAATGTAAGAGCAAAAGAATCAATGTAAGTGGAAGAAACAAATTAACTTAATAAACGAATGTATGAAAATAATATATATAATATTTTAAAATTTAAGTGAGACAAATGCATATAATTAATACTTTTTTAAGTATGTCATGTATTTACGTATACTATACCTAGGAATTTATTGTTTACATGTATATGCATTTTTGTTGCCTTGGATCCTTCGTCGAAGTGAGTATTTTGAAAGCCTCCCCACCCTGACGATCAAGAACTTCCCAAGAGCTAAAATCCAAGAGAAATTAAAGCAGGCAGAAGATCATCATAGGAAATTGCTTAAAAAAAACAAAAGGGGACATCCTAATTGATTGCTACTAGGGCGCATTTTGGTTGACACCTACTTCCTAATCCTATTTCTACACCAAAACATCCTCTTTCCTTGGACTTCTCCACTCCCCTCTTACCTCCTCAAACTACTACTCCTTGTCTCTTTGTTCTCTTAGCTTCCAATATCATTGATTCTGAATTCCTTCGTATTCTTCCCTCTTCTCCTTCTCTTTTTACAACTTCTCCTCTATGTTCTCGGAGTTCCGCTCTCTCTTCGATGGGTCATCATACTTCTGAGAGCTCCGACAGGTTCACGACCGAGAAAGATCCGATTCTGATCTCTGCCATGGATCAGTTCGACTTCTTGGTGAAGCCCACCACTGCAGCTTCAGCCTGGGAACAAGAGGAGACTGCAACCAACAGCAGTGCCCGTGCAGGATATTTCTGTGCCGCCCACAGTGGGGAAGACGAGGGTTTCAAGACTCCGACGTTGCCCGATAGAAGAATTCCACAGGTTATCCAGCAATGTCCACCTGCGCCAAGGAAGCCAAGAGCGATACCTGCGAGGACCAAGAAGATCAGGAAACCTTCGGGTCGTAGTCGTCGAAGGCTTCTTCTGGATCTGTCGATTCAAGCGGAGGCACTGTTTCCTCTAACAATTCGAAAGAACTTCCGCAGGAAGATCGAGTCCACGCCCAACAAGGTAACGTCGACATCAGAAGAAGATGTTGAAAACAAGTTGAGTTAATATTGACTTCTTTTGGAGCAACCAGATGCTTCCAATTGATGCGAGAGTCGTATGAAAATTAATCAGTAATGGAAAATCAATGATGATACATATAAATATAAATATATATATATATATATTGGCTTTTCACAGTGCACCGACCTCTTGGAAATATGAAGTTTGCACCGGAATTTTCCGGTGCAAATAACATATATAACATAGCTTTAATGGTGGTACATTTGTTCGGGTTCCGATCCCATGCATGGGGACTGTTAGTGTTACTAGCTAGAATTCCTGTGCAGCTAAATTATACTCTGATGCCACAACCCTACTTTCCCTCCCTCTCTCGATCTCTTCATTTTTCTCTAGCTTTCCAGGTAATTTACAGCAACAACTGTTCTCAATTCATGGAATTACAGATCTCTCATAATCTTCAAAAGCAGTTCTGATTTTCATTTCCTTCTATGTGTATCCCATCACACAATCTGTACACAGAATGATGAAATGGTAAAATTATATCATATATATATATATATATGGTATAGGAGTAATTTGGTGTTCTATCAATCATATCTATCATGTATATCATCAAGTCACCGCTTAAATCTGAGCCTAGTCAGTGATACAAGCTTAATTAGATATATGGTTCTAGGAAGGGACCGGGGTGTTGTGCCTCGGATTCAGATCTGAACCTATATAATTATTTTGAAATTAAAGTGTACAGAAATAGAAGTAAAAATAAAAAGTCATCTGTCTGACTCTGACTCCTCCACATTCAAGGAGGATATTAGAACATAGGATTCCTCGTGTTAATTCTGCTAACAACAACATATTAAATCATAGGATGCGGGGTTTTACTTTCATGGGATTGGATGCATCTGCGTGTCTGTCTCTGAAAGGAAACAAACATCGATCCAACATATCTTGTTTTGGAGTCACCAGCTGTTTTATTGTTTTAGATACAATTCAAGTTCGACTTCGATTCTTGTTCTTATATATAAATAAAAAATATACACAGTATTCGATTCTAATTTTCTTAATCACAAATAGTAAAAAAAAAAAGGGACAAATTGAGAAAATATTTCAAACGAACAATTCAATGTGTGTGTGTGTGAGTGCGTATGTACATCTTTCTGCGAGCATTGACCCCTTTTTTTTAATTTAAGATGCAAACATGCTCTCCAACGATACATCTTATTTTTAGTTGATTGCTTGTTGAGCCAGCAAATTAACCACTTTGTGCACATTGAATTAGGATTAAATATTCCATGGGATCGATCGTGACAGTAGTGATTCGTCACAGAGAAGAAGAGAGTGAGAGAGATTTGTAGAAAAATTATATAGGGCAATGCATTCATGAGATCTCTGCCAATAATATATATATATATATATATATCCATATATTTTAACATCGTGCGTCCATTTTAATGATTTCAGGGGATGTTTTTTTTCCCCAACTTCAGAACTGTTCAATTCAGCAGGGAAAAAAAAAAGAAGAAGAAACCTTCAAAATGATTGCAGTGAATTCGAATCAGTTAATATTGTGTCATGTGTTTGAAAATTCGTAATTAGAATAATGAAGATTTAATACAATTACATAATTCTTAATTTGAGATTGAGAAGCGGTAAATTCAATTATAATACATACAAATTTCGTGTATTTATTTATTCTTCATTTATGCACGACAGTTACTGTAGATCCATTTAGTTGCACTCTTTACATATTTATTTTTGAAGATATATAGTCATGCAAGAAGCCCTTAAAAGTCATAACCCTGTATCACTTATTATTACCAATACATTCCCTTGAGCTTGGCATGCATTAGAAAAAAGAAAAGAAAAGAAGTTATCTCTGTCATTCTTGCTGCATAAACGTTTTGTGTTCGGATTCTTAAAGGGGGAAAAGGGGAAAAAACCATGATTCCTTCGATCATACGGGGGCCGGTCGGTCGTGGACTTTTGCCAACCGGAGCAGAGTGAGTGGCATGGAGGTCGCGGAGTTCCATTCCAAGGGCTTTAAAATGGAGATATTCTGCGGCCGCCATCCATCATCAACTATTGGGTTCTTTGTTGGCCCCATTTTCGCATCCGTGATTTAGCAGAGTCCATTGCCGACGGCAGGCCCAACTTCTCTTCTATTCACTGGGGGTCTGATCCAAACAACTACCCGATCCGATGTCCATATAATTAACTTAAGAGTTTATGACCAGCCGTGTTTACCCTGGACGCAGCCGCACTCACCATTAGCAATTCGCTGCAAGGGCGACGACGATGGATTGATCCCGGCCGTTATACTAAATAAAGAATGAATTTGTTGTCACCCACGGAGAAATTGATATAGGCAGAGGGTAAACTTGTCTTTTCATGACACAAGGGCAGTTGACACTGCCTATAAATGAGACAGCCGATGGGCAACTTGTTATCTAATATGAACAAAACGGCTTTCTGATCTTCATATTTATAAGTATGGATTTGGTTTCATTACGAGGTAATGACCGGACTAGTAAACAATCACAAATGCCCCTTTTCATTTTTCTCACCTCCCTTGATATTACAAGTTAGAATTTATTGAATTTTTGGATTAGATGGCAATGCCGAAAAGTAGTTTATCAAAAATCAAATACTTGAGGATGTGGCATGAGTTTATTTTTGAAAAAAATTGCAGGATTAATAGTTATTTGAGAAACTTTTTAATTAAATATTACAATAGATCTCTGTACCTTGTTCACCGATCAACTAGAATACATTATACAGAACAATTTGTTTATAAAATTTTTGAAATCATTATAATCTAACTTAAAAGTTTCCTATGTTGAAAATTTCGAACTAATATTTTGAAAATCTTGCTACTCTTTTATATTTTTGAAAATAAAAGGCAAATAATTGTTGTGATAAGCATCTGGAAATAAGCTTATACAACACATACTACTACATTAAGAGAGAGAGAGAGAGAGAGAATTAATTTATTAAGCAATTGTAAACTCGTTGATATATTTTGTTTTTAAATGATTAAAAATTAAGAAAGAATGGAGAGCCCAGCCGCAGGGATAGAAACGAGAAGGGAAATCCTATCACCGTTTGTTAACGGAACCGTTATCATCGCTATCCTTTGATATCTTCCTCCTCGGCTCATTGGAGGTGGGGATCTGCTCAAGGAGATCTATGGCGTTGTTTTAGATTCTCGGCCAATCTCAAAAAGGTAAATCTCCTCCTCCATCGTACGCTTTATCTTCTCCTTCACCATCTGTGCTTATTACTGCCTACTGTTTATGAATCCAACAGTCCCTGCCTGAGACTTTGGTTCTCTGTTAGGGTTTCGGATTTCCCCGCTTCCTCCGCGGCCAATTCCTCATCCTCGTAGCTCTGGAAGCAGAAATCGTGAATGCGTGTATGATTTATTTGAGTGAATTAGATTCTGGCTGCGGTTTCAGTTCCGAGAAAAGCTCCAGGTGTTAGGGTATAGTCTGCAAAAAAAATAATTGTTCTGAAGTTTTAGACGATTGAGGAAATGGGAGAGGAATTGCTCACTGCCCTATCAATTGATAATCATCACCGTCCGTCGACCTTATTATCAATGGACTCGAGTGCAGTTTCTCGGGATGAGTTGGAACATCAACTGATCAGACCGATCATCCTTTCTCAGCCCCCGGATATTAATCTCCCCCTTGCTTCTGACCAAAATGGCCCTTCTTTGGAGTCGTGGAACTTGGACCCCTTCGATGCCTTAGATGTCGGGCTTGGGCCTCAGAGTAACGACATCGATGTCCATGCTAATCTACCCAAGAATGGGCGCAGGTGCACGAAGAGGTTGGACAGTGTGTGGGGTGCCTGGTTCTTCTTCTTCTACTACTTCAAGCCTGTGTTGAATGATAAATCTAAGTGCAAGGTTGTGAGGGATGGTAACGGGGTCTCAGGATTTGATAAGTCGGACATCGAGCTGGATGTTTTCTTGGTGCAGCATGACATGGAAAACATGTACATGTGGGTCTTCAAGAATCGGCCGGAGAATGCCCTTGGGAAGATGCAGTTGAGGAGTTATATGAACGGGCATTCTCGTCAAGGAGAACAGCCTTTCCCCTTCAGTGTAGATAAAGGGTTTGTTAGGTCCCACAGGATGCAGAGGAAGCACTACAGAGGACTCTCTAACCCTCAGTGTGTTCATGGGATTGAGCTTGTTTCTTCGCCCAACTTTGAGGGAGTTGACGAGGAGGAGCGAAAGAGGTGGTCAGAACTCACTGGCAGGGACTTGAATTTCTCGCTACCGCCTGAGGCAAGCGAGTTCTGTGCTTGGAGGAATCTTCCCAGCACGGAGTTTGAGCTCGAGAGGCCACTGCCTCCGTTAAAAATCGCCACCTCAAACTCGAACACAAAGAAGGTCCTTAATGGTTCGGGTCTGAACCTGTCTAATCGTCCACCAAACCAGGCTAATGGGGGCACATTGGATCTCTCTCCTGTCGGGAATAACAAGAGGAAGAAGGACATGTATGGAGCAGGAAATGAGGAAGATTATTACTTGCTGATGAATCAACACAACGGTAGGCTTCAAGAGTCCAACTTCCGCCCAGCTGAGCTTCCCTGGTTAAACGATTTCAGCGGAGTGATGAGAAATGTGTATGGCCCTGTAACTGCTGCAAAAACGATCTACGAGGATGAGCAAGGGTACCTGATTATTGTAAGTTTGCCCTTCTCAGATCTCAAGAGGGTGAAAGTCACTTGGTGGAACAATCTTACTCATGGGGTGGTAAAGATCTCCTCTGTGAGCACCGCTTGCATGCCATTTATCAAGAGAAATGGAAGGAATTTCGAGCTCACAGATCCTTCTCCTGAGCACTGCCCTCCCGGAGAATTTGTGAGGGAGATTCCTCTACCCACACGAATCCCTGACGATGCTAAGCTCGAGGCTTATGAAGATGAAGCAGGAAATGGTCTTGAGATTATGGTGCCAAAGCATCGCATGGGCCCCGAGGAGCATGAGGTTCGAGTGTGTCTTAGATCTCATTCGTGAATGCGAAATGAATTTAGGTTATTATCCCGATTGAGAGCGTGGCAGGTTAAAATATGATGTGATGGTAGGACTGAAATGAAAATTTTTTGTTACACAACTGTACTAATAGGAAGGGAAATTGGGAGTTTGTGAAACAAGGTTCACATTTACAGTATCCCTATTCTTTCTTGCCCAGTCTGAGATGTTATTTTGGTGAAATCTTATGGGACAAGGTGACAAGATGCTCGGCATCCTACACTAGATAGGTCTCTGGTCTTGGAGTTGCGGGAAAGATAGCAATTCATTGACAGTGCCTGCTTTGAGATGTAATTAGTGAATTATTTTCTTGTTGATTTAGGGTATTGGGACATTGGATAGTCTCTGGGGGCAATGTTATTCTACTCTCGGAATAAAAGAACGGAGACCGAGAAGAAGTATATCTGAAGGGTTTCGTCTTATATTCAATACAAATTGTTGTATCTTTTTCTTTCATTTAATGGAGTATTCAGTTTGTTACAGCTGTGAATGTCTTCATATGTATGTTGTAAATGCTGTTCTATGAATTTGCATCTGCTCTATTAGAAAGTCAGTGTCTGTTTATCTTAGATGTATGGGTTGTAAGTTAGAAAACACTCCCCATAATAATTTATACACTCGGGTTCAAGTAATTTCACATCTCTTTAACTTAATATATAAACTCTTAAGTTTGAGTATTATGAATGAGAAAAATTTATAATCCAGAGAACTTTACTGTTTTGTAAAATTATCTAATTTGAATTTGAATTAGTTAGTGTTTATTAATTTTTTGATTATAAGATGACTTAAAAAAAAGAGGGAGACTGTTTTTGGGAGGGAATGCAAATCTGTTGTTAGATATCTAGATTAAATAGTGAAATCCTTATCATTTACTAGAAATTCATTCCTTTTTAACATGTGAATGGACTAATAGGACTAATAATAGGACATGTACACTATCTAATGCCTAAAGTCCTATATTTAATTAAAATAAGAAGAAAGCTTATGAAATAATGAACTCTTCTAAATAATAATAATAAAGAGTCTTTGAAATTCTTTTTAAACCTCCTAAAATGTTGGATGCTCGAAATCCTAGCGTCCCTCCCTCACTCACTCACTCACTCACTCACTCTTGTGCTTGTACCTGATTCTGTTATGGCACATTATGGAGGCACCGATAAGATCCCCAGAATTCATCAAAGCAACGGCAGTATTTACTACATCTTTTTTTTTTTTGGCTGAATAAGATAATAATATATTAATTTAGCCTAAACGGCAATACTTGCAGCGTTTTACAGATTAGGGACTGAACGTCCAGAGCCAAAGACTCCAAAAGGCTCAAGTCTTTGCCTTCGAGAAGGCGAAGACCAGAGCTGTGCTGCTCTCTTCCCAGTTTCGCTAACCGGTCTGCAAGGGGATTCATCTCCCTTTCGATCCAAAAGCAATCCCAGACATCAAATTTCTGCAGGTAACTCTTGATTTCACTGACTATGTCCTTGATTTGTGTTGGGGCTCGACCATTCCTGTACAAAGCTTGCATTAGGGATTGGGAGTCCGAGCAAAGGAGAACCCTCTTCCAGTGTTTTGCATTTGCCACTTTGATGGAATTGAGGAGAGCCTCGGCTTCTGCATGCAGTGGACTGATGCTCTGTGTTTTCTCCACCCAGGCACAACTGATCTCGTTCTGGAAGTCGATAGCTATTCCTGCGAGCCCGGCATTCCCATTCAGCCACGATGCGTCTGAGTATACAAGTACCGTCCCCGGAGCATATCTTGAGGTAGGATACTCTGAGTTTTTTCCAGCTAGGGCTCCTCTTGATTTCCTGTTGTGTTCTGTATAGATCCTGCTGATTTTAGAGATAAAATTAGGCAAATTAGGATTGCATTTGTCATGCATAGCTCTGTTTCGCATATCCCAAAGATAGTAAAGCAGAATGGAACCAAAGCAAGAGAATTCCTCAGGTTCTATCAGATTGAGTGTGAATTCCTTTGGGGGGTTTATTATGAACTCTACTATTTGCATTGGCGAGTCAATTTGGTGAGGGATATGCCATAGCTTCCAAGGTGATTCCCTCCAACTGACCCTGTAGAAAGGACACTCGTAGAACAAGTGTTCTAGTCGGTCAGAGCTTGTTTTGCAGACAGGGCATGGAGTATCCTCGTCTGCAAACCAAGGGAGGCATTGATTCACCATTCTCCATAGAAAGATTTTAAATCTTTCATGGATTTTTAACCCCCATAGTCTTTTCCAAAAATTTGAATTAGAATTAGCATGCTGAAACCTAAATTGCTGGTCTTTCAAATAGAAAGATTTCACCGAGTGTGTTCCTGAAGAGCTGCATTCCCATATGTATTCATCCTCATTGTCTTGCTGTGGTAGTTCTATATTCTTGATTGCCTCAGCAGCTTCTCTGACGAATAGTTGGTCAATTAATCCCTGGTTCCATCTTCTCGATTCCCCTATCATAAGGTCACAAACCCGTAGATCTGTATTGCAATTCTGGAAGTCCTTTGCTGCTTCTATAGGATTTGTAAAACCTGGGATCCATCTCTCCTTCCACACCTTTGTAGCTTTGCCATCACCTATTCTTCTACTGGTGCCTCCTTGTAGTGTGTTTTTGCATACCTGCAAGCCTTTCCAAATAGTAGAGGAATTGCCTCTGGCCCTGTTTGAAGGATCTAGAAAATTCCCATACCTGGCCTTCATAGTCTTTATGGCTAGGGTAGGCGTTTCCTTTGTTAAAGCCCAAGCAGTTTTTGATAGTAGAGCCTTGTTTTGACTCTCTGCTGTTCGAAACCCCAACCCTCCGAACTCCTTTGGGGAGCAAATGGAGCTCCAATTTTTGGGAGCCAAGTAGTGCCTTTTAGTATCAGGTACACCCCACCAGAACTTTCTGCAGATTTGATCTATTTGATTGCAAGTTTTCTTGGGTAGGTTGAACAATGACATTGAGTAGTTGGGGATTGAATTTAGTGAGGATCGAACTAAAGTAGCTCTTCCTGCCCAAGAGAGAGACTTTGCCTTCCATGAAGCAAGTTTAGATTTCATTTTATCAATAATGAAGTGGAAAGATTCAGCTTTCTTCTTTTTTAGGAATAATGGGTTTCCTAGATATTTTGTGTCAATTTTCAGCTTCTTCATTCCCATAATCTGTTTCACTTCTCGTTTAATATGGGCTTTGGTGTTTTTTGAGAAGTGAATTCCTGATTTCCTAACGTTTATCTCTTGCCCACTCCATGCACAAAACTTCTCTAAGATGGCTCTACAGTGAGAAATTGCATTCAGCCCAGCGTTGCTCATAAGGATCAAATCATCAGCAAAGAATAAATGCGAGATAGTGGGTCCATTCCTACTGATTTTAACTCCTTTAATCTCCTTCTTTGTTTCTGCCCTGTAAAGAAATCTAGATAGGGATTCCATGACCAGAATGAAGAGATAGGGGGATAGAGGGTCACCTTGCCTTAGTCCTCTTGTGGGATGGAAAAAACCATGTGGTGAGCCATTGATTAGGATTGACATTGATGTGGTGGCTATGCATTGATGTATCCAATTTATAAAGACATGGTCAAAGCCCAGCTGCTTTAGAATTCTTAAAACAAAACTCCATTCCACTCTGTCAAAAGCCTTTGAAAGGTCGATTTTCATTGCAGCCCATCCCTGTCTTGCTCTCGATTTTTTCATGAAGTGAAAAATTTCATGTGCTAACAAGCTGTTTTCATTGATCCACCTTCCCTCCATGAAAGCAGTTTGATTAGGAGCTATAATCTTTTCTAGAAAAGGTTTGATTCTATTAGCAATGATCTTTGAAATCACCTTGTAGCACACATTACCTAAGCTAATAGGTCGAAAATCATTAAAAGTGCATGCTCCTTTGGTTTTCGGGATTAGGGTGATGAAGGTACTGTTCCATTGTTTTAATAAAAAACCATTTCTGAAGAAGTTCTGAACAGCTCCTATGAAATCAATTTTAATGGTATTCCAGTAATGTTTATAGAAGATAGGGGACATACCATCTGGACCAGGGGCTTTCAGAGCGTCCATTGATCGGATTACCCTTACTATCTCTTCCTCCGATGGGATTTGAATCAGTTCTTTGTTCTCCTCCTCGGTAATTACTGCTGGAAATAGCCCTTCCAGGTCTTCTGGGAATTGTGGCTGCTTGGTTGTATAGAGTTCTTGGAAGTTTTTGAGGAAGAAATTTCCTATCTCCTCAGGTCTGTTTTCCCACTCCTGATTTTGTTTTTTAACAGCAGTGATATGGTTTTTCCTCATTCTGATGACTGTGGACAAGTGGAAAAATCTAGTATTCCTATCACCATCCTTCACCCATAGTTCTCTTGACTTTTGTCTCCAGTGGAGGTCTTTTCTAGCTAAAAGCTCATCCAGTTCAATCTGTATTGCTGCCTCCTTTTGTAAGTTTTCTTCAGTGGGTTCAGCCTGTTGCAGCTGGTCAAGCTCTTGCATTAGCAGGTCTATTTGCGTGTTGCAGCAGCCGAAAGTTGTTTTGTTCCATTCCTTAAGCTCTCTCTTGGTACTCTTTATTTTGCCAGAGAATCTGTACTGTTTTGATCCTTTGATTTGGATTGACCAGGCTTTTTTGACTATTTCCTTGCTATTCTCCTCTCTGGTCCACATGGCCTCAAACCTAAAGGGTTTTGGTTTTGTTCCATTCTCAGCCCATAATTTCAGCAAAATAGGGTTGTGATCAGAGTTCGCTGCTGGTAGATGTTTAACCTCAGCCTTAGGGTACAGAATTCTCCAACTTTCATTTGCCATGGCTCTGTCTAGTCTCTGTCTAATGTGGGCTAAACCTGACCTTTTGTTTCTCCAAGTGTACTTATTTCCAGTAAATCCCAGATCAATGCATCCTGACTTAGTTATAAAACTTTCCAAGAATCTAGATGATGAGCTTGCTAAATGTCGACCTCCCACTTTGTCACTTGAGTTATAAATTTCATTGAAATCTCCTATAAGGAGCCATGGATCTGTGACATTTTCAGCTATTTCCTCTAGATTTGTCCAGAAATTTGTTTTTTGATTCAAATATGGTGGGCCGTATGCACAAGTTAAGAGCCACTTGGATGGGAGAATCTCATGCTCTATACTAACATGAATCATATGAGAGCTTTTAAATAAAACTTTTACCTCAAGTTCCTTGTGCCAGAGTAGCAGTAACCCCCCTGCTGCGTTTTCAGCTTCCGTACAACTGATTCCCTCCATTTGGAGCTGTTTGGCGAGTTCAATGCATCTCTTCTCTTTTGCCTTTGTCTCTGCAAGAAAAATGACACTGGGATGATACTTATTGTGGAGGGATTTTAATTGTCGAACTGTCGGTTTCCCTCCTATTCCCCGACAGTTCCAGGCAAGGAGACTCATGGCGAGGGTGGGGGCATGATAAGGCCCGCCACCCCGGCCATTTGGATTTGTGGGAGTTCACTTGTCTCCATTGGTTCTTCGATGAAGTAGCCATCTGGAATCTGCTGCCTTCCTTCCTGTTGTGCTTCCATCAAATAGTAATTTGATTCTCTATGCTCAGACGGCCCTGTTTGTATGTGGGCTTCGCATCCAATCAGGCTTCTTCTGAGGTTTTCTGGGCTTACTTCATACTTCCTTTTTTTTGTTCCTACCAGCAAGGGCCCCATGCATTCCTGGTTCATGATCAGCTCTGTGATTCTTATTCCTTGGGCTGGATTTGGATTTGGGCCTGGTTGTTGGGCTGGGATGTTTCCTGCTCCCAGCGTCAGCCTAGTTGGTCGAGCTGCAACCTTTTTTCTATCCAGCCTGTCCTTTTTTTCTGGTACTACTTTATGTACTTGCTGTGTACCTGTACTCTCCAACGACTCTTTTTGCATCTCCCTTCCCATCCTTTCATTAATTGATTGCTGTAGCTCGTCAGGAACAGTGCAGAAAATTTTAAAATTTTCCGTTTCGGGAGTTGTGCAGCTATGTTCACCCTGTTCCTCCATTGGGTCTGCTTCTTCTCTTTCTTTCTGTGCTTCTGGGCTCCTACTTTCCTTCTTCTGCTCTGTTCTGTCCAATTTTCTCAGTGCAGTAGGAGATTTCATTTTTGGTGCTGGAATATCCTCTTTCTCATCATATTTTAACCAGGGCCCGTATATCTCTGGATCCACTGGGTCCTCTGAAGAGCACGCACCTCTATCATGACCAATAAGACCACAGTCATAGCAGAATGTAGCTAATTTTTCGTACTTAAAACTGACCCAAGTAACCTCCCCATTTTTTCTTTTGAGCTGAAAGCCTGGGCATAGTGGTGCTGATACTTTAACTTTGACTAGTGCCTTTGGGATTGAAAACCATTTAGGGACTTGAGTATCCTTCCATTCCACTCGCAGTACGTCTCCTACTTTTCCTGCTGCTTTCAGTATGCTTTGTTCTGATAAGAGGGCTGGGGGTATACCTCTGATTTGTACCCAAAAATTAATTGAGTCCAGAATCACATCTTCCATTGAAATATCCATGGCCCATCTACCTATCAGAATGTGGGATCCCCTCACGGACCAGGCTCCTGCTTCTTCCACTTTCCTCATGTCTTCTGGGTCAGTAAAGACGCACGTTAACGTACCTTTCACGTATTTGTTTGGCATAATCATAACCCCGTTTGTGAAACGCCATGCTTGTTGGAGATGTGAGGCGACTACCTTTGTTGGGGGGGTTCGGAATCCAAATGGTTTGGCCAGAAGTGCCATTGTCTTTGAGCCGATATCTTGACTCACATTAGCAGGCAGCTCCATGTATTCTTCCTTGCCTTTATCATTCAATGCAATTTGAGCACGGAACATTTCTTCTAGCGACACTTCCAGGTCACTTTCCTCCATTCCTGTTGGTGAATGAATCTGTGTGGAGTTGGATGGGGGTGCAGCTTGTGGCGAGGGTAGGTTGTGCCTACTCTTCCACCCTTCTCTTATATATATTGATCCTATATCCGCCACTCCTTTCCAATCTTTTGCGCAACATTCCATGGATTTGCATTTAAGGCCCATATCTCCGTATTATTCTGCTTTCAATGTAATACTTACTTTCCATTTGGCTGCAGGTATTTGGAGTACTATCTGTAGCAGATCGCTTCAGCTGAGGGCAGGACTCCGGATCTTGGTGGTTGAGACTTTAATGTCGAGTAGAAATCACTAGAGCTGCTCAGGATGTAAATGATTTTGTGTGTAGTATGTAGGTGAAGGAAGCAAGGAGCGGGCGGGGGGGGGCGGGCTAATAAGGGCTCTCCAACACAGAGAGGATTTTCTCTCTCGTCAAAAGTTTAGAGAGAGACTCGCAGTATTTACTACATCTCTTTATCACTGTATGTTCCTTTGTATCATATAACTAGATAGGATAATTAATATATATACATATATATAGAGAGAGAAACAGCATCAGACAACAAATAAACTTCCTAAAATATTTGGGAAAAAATTTAGAATAAATATGTCGAGTCGAGCCATCAAGGAAAATAGGCCACGTCACTCCATGCTCCCGTGGACTGGCATCCTAGCGAGTTATCTTTGAGTTAGTTTCTTTACGTAACCAGTCATTGACTTCAGTTAAATGACCAAAATAGCCCTGCGTTTTGCTGCGTGGCGTCAGGCGATTGGCTGCATCGATTTCGTTCGGTTTGATTCCCATGAAAATTTTGAGGATAATAGACGGAGGCGCAAACAGAGGCCCCGGTTTCTCTTCCGCTGCCGAAGGTCGCCTTATCTCCATCCAGGCCTTGTCTCTCTCTGTCGCCTTTCCCATGAGAAGCTGAATCGAATCGGAAGAGCTCGCCATTCAATCGATCACAGGATTCAATGGCGAAGTCCTTGCTCTCGTCTCCACCGTTCATCGGTTCGCCGCTCCCCACTCTCTCCCGCCACGGCCTCCGCGCGCTCCCGCACAGCCGCAGGCTCGGCAACCTACGGGTGAAGTTCAGCTTCCACGATATTCCTCCTCCGCCTCATTCCTTCGAATCCCCTGTCGATTTCAGCTCCATCTTCAGCCGTGCTGAGAGCTTGCTCTATACTCTTGCTGATGCTGCGGTTTCAGTGGATCCGAGCTCCGGCGGAGCTGCTTCCACCTCCACCGACGTTGCCGCACAGAAGACCGGAGGCTGGTTTGGCTTTATATCGGATGCGATGGAATTTGTTCTGAAGGTAACGCCTGCTGACTTGTTGTTTTCATGTGTGCTTTCATTTCTTGTGTTCAGCTGCTGTGCCTATAAATAATGATTGGATTTCTGCATTTTATGGTTCTTAATTGATAATCATCGAATGTAGCTATAGCATTTCTTGGATTATGAATTGTGAACGTAAAAGGCAGTTGCCAAATTGAGCTGGGAATCATCATCAGATTGCTTCTTCAGAACAAAAGATGATGTTAAAGGAGCTTTTGAGCGGGAGTTCATATTGTGAATTATAATACGAACTGAAACATGATGCTTTTAGTCCTCGGTCGTCTCGTAAGGGATAAATCATTCTTCTAGAAGTTTAAGATTGCATTACATGGATTAGATAGATAAAATCGCACCTGTAGTTTGGTTAGAGGGGACTGATGTCAAAATCCGAGCATGCTTCATTTCCAATCTTAAGAAATTTCTTTCCCCCTTGCTTAGTTTTGATATTATCCTTGTTTCATCTGACCAGATTTTGAAGGATGGGCTCAGTGCAGTGCACGTCCCGTATGCGTATGGTTTTGCAATCATATTGTTAACTGTCATAGTCAAGATCGCAACATTTCCATTGACGAAGCAGCAGGTGACACTCTGCCATCAATTTATCTATATAATTAATATTGTAAAAACTCTTTTCCACATTTTCAGATAGTAAATTTGATTTCTGGAAGAAACAAGGCATTTCATGTAACTGTGAAGTTCCAGTTGAATCAAGTGCCTTTTTCTTTCCTTAAGTCTTTTTTAATCTTTTTAAGCCGCACTGTTCCAGCTGTTCTAATTCTAGTTCTTAAAAGCATGAGCGGTGAACGCGGTCATGTGCAGGTAGAATCAACATTGGCGATGCAAAATCTTCAACCAAAGATAAAAGCTATCCAACAAAGATATGCAGGAAATCAGGTGAGGCTCGTTATTCTATAGTCTTCACCTTAATGTGAATCTACCTGACATTATTTCTTCTATTAATATGGTTTTTATTGTCTCTTCATTCTATTCTTGTCCTAAGGAAAGAATACAGCTTGAAACATCAAGACTCTATAAGCAGGCTGGAGTCAATCCGTTGGCAGGTACAGATGTTTATTAGGTGGTAAAACTGAAATTTTAGTGTGTGACTCGTATGTAAATGTTCTTCTCTAAATGATTCTTTTCAGATAGTTATTCACATTTTCTATTTCCTCAAAGATGTAAACTGTATTATCTGTGGATGTGCTTGATCAAACATGATATGGGTGCTAGCAGCAGTTTCACCTTTATCTACTTAAAATTTATAACTTTTACTCTGGTTCTCTTGATCACAGTCTGCTCCACATCTTTCTGGTCATAATTGTGTATACATTCTGCTGTCACCACATGAATTGATGTTCCTTTGGTCCACAGGATGTTTCCCAACCTTGGCTACTATACCAGTCTGGATTGGTTTGTATCAGGCACTTTCAAATGTGGCTAATGAGGTACTAGCGATATATACTTTGCGTGCCCAAGCGATTGCAACATTGAATATTCTGATTTGTTGAGTTTATTTATTATATCTTACTCAGCTACTTATTTTGCCTTTTTATCTTCAATGTAGGGACTGCTAACAGAAGGTTTCTTCTGGATCCCCTCTTTGGGTGGCCCAACTACAATTGCCGCTAGACAAAGTGGATCAGGCATTTCTTGGCTTTTTCCCTTTGTGGTAATTAATCATTTACTGTCACTCATTTTATGGAGTTTGAGCTGGTCATATTTGCTCCTACTTGTCTATTCTTTTATTTTTGGAGTCTTCATTAATGACTAACAATGCTTTGTAGCTGTAGATGCTTTTATTTAAGGCAGTGAAGATCCTAGCAAAACAGTCCTCGTAAATTTAAATCATGGAGTTGAGATGTGTTTCCAAATATACGATTTGTATTAAATATTCTTCACACATTAGGTCCAATCAGTCTGCCATGTTGTTCAAATTTGGTATGCTACAGTCTTGTTTCTTGTTCAATGATAATTTACTATTACAAGATGCCTAGGGCAAAATTGTACAAGGTCATGCTGCTATATTTTGGCAGTTTATATGGTAATTGACAGGATGTGATCAATGATTATTCAACATTGGAAAGTCTTTTATTGTGGATACTCCTTTGAGATGTAAACAGCTGTGTCCTCATGGAACTAGTATTCTAACAGTCCTAGTACACACACAACATATCTGCTGTTCTACCACTTATCTTATGATGGAAAACTGGAAGCTTTCACTTTCAGTATTGATGATTGCAAATAATCCATTTTGCAGGATGGTCATCCTCCATTGGGTTGGCAGGACACTGCAGCCTACCTTGTTTTGCCAGTCCTGCTCGTTGTTTCCCAATACATTTCCATGGAGCTGATGAAACCTCCCCAGGTAGAAACTAAGAACTTGTGAAGAATCTTGCATGCATTATGTATTAGTGAAAATATTAATTGTCATTCTCACTTGGCAGACTGATGATCCGGCTCAAAAGAACACACTTCTTGTCTTTAAGTTTCTTCCACTTATGATTGGTTACTTCGCCTTGTCCGTCCCATCAGGATTATCAATTTACTGGTTAGTCTCTTGTGAACTACAATTTTTAGTAAATATGAAGATTTCTTGGAGACAACTTTGCATGCTGAGGCATTATTTATTCCTACTATCTGGAACTGTATGTGTGTGTCCTTTTGTTCTTACCCCTGGTTTTTCTTTCTTCTCTTGTTCAATAATGTCCTGCTTCATATAATTTTTATTCATGAAAACTTTTCTGAGGCAATAAAGTTCATCATGTTTTACGCTATGTGCTCTGCAAGCCTATCATGCCTTGTATTCCAACCAGATATGTACGTCCCACATATATTCTTTATCACTGTTTTTCTACACCCTTTTGTAATTTTAAGGCTACGGTAGGGGAATGTGTTTTTTCCTCTCCTTGGCTTTACATGGCAGATTTACCTAGTCGAGTCCATTAATAGACTTGGATATTCCACGTGTTGCCATCAGGTTCACAAACAATGTCTTGAGTACAGCACAACAGGTATGGTTACGCAAATTAGGAGGTGCCAAGCCTGTTGTGAATGAAAATGCTAGCGGAATCATTACAGCAGGACGTGCAAAGAGGGCAGGGTCTGAGCCTGCTCGGCCAGGGGATAGGTCAGTTTTCTTCATTTTGAGTCCATGATGCTGTCAGTGGGTTAAAAGCGTGTCTTGCTGAAGAAGTTGCTTTCACAGGTTTAGACAACTAAAAGAAGCAGAGAAGAAAAAATTGAGCAAGGCATCACCCACCGAGAATGTAGAGGCTTCAGCTTCTGACTCTGATAATGATATTTCAGATGAAGAGTCTACGGAAAAGGTATTTTAACTGTAGTGACTCATATGCCCATGTAAACTTTCATATTTTTCAAAATTTAGGTCGTTGGTAGAAATGGAAACCCTTCATTAATTATTGAACTTGTAGCCGTGTCAAGAATTTGGTCTATGCCATCTCTAAATCAAGTTCTACGCTACTTGTTAGTAGCCCATGGATAGCTATGTTAATTAAGTATTGTAATAGTGGAAAGAAGATCAAATCAAAGGACATATGACTCTGAACTGTGCAACCAGACGCTTACAAAGTGAAAGCAATACCTGATTATGTTTTGATTGCTCAAGTTCGAGAGATGTTATTTGAAATGAATGTATTGTTATCCTGGAGTTTTAAATCAAGTAAGTTTTGGCTCACAGGGTGAAGAGGTGCTAGAAGGGACATATGCTGCCAGCGCAAGTAAACAGTTGCCAGACTATTCTCAGCCGAAGAGGAGCAAAAGATCAAAGAGAAAACGCGCGTGATTAGATTTTGCAGTATAAAATTTTCTGTTTATGGGGATTCTAGATTGTGCCTGCAACTTGTAATCTTGTATAATTGTTCGGCCATCTCTATTTTGTCAAACCTTTTTCTTAAGTTAATGATTATCCCAAAAGATTTTGTTATTTGATTCCTCGCGATGTGTTGCTTGACTGCTCTAAGAATCACAGCGGTACAAAGGTTAGAATCATGGTAATCTTGACAGCATGATCATGGATTTGCTGTTAGTCAGCAGAAGGGGGGGAGTAGAGAATCACAAGCCACGTCAGAGATAAACTCATGCGCAACGCGGCAGAGCTTGACCGCTACTGGAGTTGGAATAGTAATTATTTTCTCCGAATATCTGCCGCTGATCGCTACTTGGTAATCCTTGTTCTCCTCTAATGCATTCTCATAGTGATTAAATCACGAGCCATGCCAGAGAGAAAGCATGTTTATATGACTTTTCTGGGTGTTATACCTTGATGAAAATTGAGACTAGAGTTTATCTATGCTGTAGCAGCCAAAGGTAACTGTTTTCATGTGACCTCGCAAATGATATTGCTCTTGTGGGTCACAACTACTTACGCACAGCCATATGTACGCCATCCGCATTTGCAACTCTTCCCAGAGGAGGATTTGGAGCTGTTCCTGAAACACAAGAATACCAGATCGAGTTCCACTTGTACACAATGTACAGCATTCTGGAGAACAGGTCTTTAACCTATCTCACCACATCTAACCCAAACAAACTGTTGCCATCTTCCAACCTCTCCCCAAAATTCGGAAATGGAACTACCAATACCAGGACACGGCAAGCAAAATAAGTGGAAAAGAAGGCCTGCTTACTCTCAACCTGAAAGGGTATATATCCAACACACCAAGAACGGTTGTTTTTCCAATGCAGAAGATTGAAGACATTTACTGAAATCAATCTATGGGGCATGCCTTCAATGAACCCGCATTGCTTTTGAATGGTAATTGTCCAGGTCAGCATCCAGATCATCCACAGATATCTTCCCAGTGCGTCCTCCTCTACTTCGTCCACTGTCCCTTCCAAGTGCACGGCCATCACTACCCAATGGCCTTCTCACTGGACCACCTCTACCTTGTCCCCTATTAAATGCAATATATAGAATGGCTGAACATAACAGAAGCACAAAAATACAAGATTTGAAATGTTTACAACCTACGGAGTCCAGAGATCCTACATTCTCGTCTCTGTCACATCCAGTGCTCTCCCTCAGTAGCTGACAATGGCAATCTACCCTCATATCCACCCCAACAAGCAAAGTTCTTGGGACAACCCTCTCTTAATAATTACTGTAGAGCTTTCTTGTGAACCGATTCAATGTTTTTGCTGTTTCAAATAAGAGACTGGCTGCACCAAGGGGCTTGCATACCAATCTAATGTTAACGGGTAATGTCATATTGTTGTCACTAATACTACCCTCTATAACAAAATAGATGTGTCAATCTCTATGTTGAGCATGCGTTATGAGCCACCAATATGAAAAGCTTACCATCTCGAAGCTCCGTTGAAGTTTCCAAGAGGAGCAGTTAGCGGGGGAGGTGCAGCTGGGCTGACAATGTTTGTACCCATAAGCTCTATTTGCATAGGTTTCCCATCGAGCCGAACATTGTTGTATCTCTTGACAGCTGCCAAAGCCTCTGATCTCTGTGAAAAGACCACTTCAGCAGTACCCTGAGAAGAAAAGAGTATTATAAACTAAAGCATGATATCTAAGTAACCATTGATGAATGAAGAACTATCCACGGATTCTGACTAAGTACCTGGGATAGTCCATTCCTATCATAGTGGATTCCATATCGTTTCAGTACACCAACCTCTGAAAACAGTTCCTGTCCAAGGTGGAACCGAGTATTAGTTACAAAGTTAAGTACTAATATTCGAATATGGCTCTCTGTCATTATCTTGAAATCCATCATGAAGCATATGAATGAGATATGCAGAGCATCATCGGAAAGCTCTGGCGAAGTGCTCGTTGGGAACTTCAAACTCCAAATCTATCACCAGTAAATTAAAAAGATTCGCTTCAAGAAAGGCTTTTAGGAAGAAAATGAAGAAATGCCAGGAGCGGGAGTTTATTACCTTGATGTCATCGTTAGAGACCCCATAGTCCAAATTAGACACGTAGATCTTTGTCGCAGTCTCCACTGCTGGACCCTTACCCGCCAGAGGATGGTGACGTGAGTCCGCAGCCTGGAACGTGGTCGACGCACGAACCTGAAAACCGGATCATTCACAATAAATAGGGGGAAAAAACATCCCATCAATTTACCATACTTCCTGGCGCTCGAATCGAACGAACCATAGCCATTACATCGATAGAGGGAGGCAAACGAGACGCAGAGGCATATTAGCTCTGAGAAGAAAAGTAAGGCAATGGGTGCAGAATGAAGCAGTGGATTAGCTGACCTGAGGTGCAGCGTAGGGTGCAGCACGATAGGGGTTGGGGTTATGGAGGCGGCGGGAGGGGTCGGGTCCAGTTCGGCGACCCCGATGTCGGGCGGTACCAGAACGGGAGCTTCTGTTGCTCCTGATGATATCGTCGAGGGACATGTCTAAGCCGGCGGTCATCTTCTTGAGATAAGAAACCCTAGCGCTACCAGAGAGGAAAATGAAGCAACGAGGCGGAAGAGAGGAGGGAAGAAATGTATGTTGGCCTCCACAGCTCTCCCTCTGCGAAACGGAGCTAGGAAGCAACGAGCCCCGCGCGGGCGCGAGAAGATTGATTAGTATTGACCTTCTTCTTACTCTTGAACTGTAGAAAAAAGAACAAGATGGACAGAGCGCGGTGTCGTGGTGTAGTTGGTTATCACGTCAGTCTAACACACTGAAGGTCTCCGGTTCGAGTCCGGGCGACGCCATTCTAAGATTGCCCTTTTTACTATCACTACAGACTGACTGCAAGAGCTTGAACCTGGACAGGAGCTAAATGAACGAAATGCTGAGATTGGGTTTTGTTCATTTTACAATTATTGTACTGATTAATTTCGCCCTGTAGAATAGAAGGTAAGGAGGGACAGAGCATTCCCTATCCTGTGAAATTGAAGTGAGAGGATTAGTCCTATATGATGTCATCTATACGGTATTTTATAGGCTTTCTTTACTTTTTCTCTGCAAGAAGAGGGATCAAGGCCAGCGTTTAATCCTACAACTCCTTTTTTTTTTTTTTAGATAGATAGAATGGCATTGCAAGTCCCAGCCGAGTCTTGCTTCCATCAGATTGGATTGATTCAACTCCAAATCTGGTTGCTCATTCAGCATTGATAGATAGGTTCTGCAGGGAAGGAGAAATGCACGAGGCCTTAATGAGCGGCCCTTGTTTGAACTTGTTGGAAAGCTTACATGGTTAATGAGACTTTGAGTCTCATAAAATTAAAGAAAGAAAAAATTACATGGGTTTAATAAGAGATTTATATAAGGTGGATTCAAATAAATCATAGGTCAAGGAAAGCCCATAAATCCTAACCTATGATAAATGATAGCAAAATGAGTCCCCGCATGAGAAATTTTGAGGGGTTTATAAGAAAGGATTATGTTCCTATGTTACGTAACATTTCTGATTATATTATTCTGCATTACAAAATCTTTATTTTTTATATTGTCTTATATATATATATATATATATATATATATATGCTTACATATGTCCCAATATTGACGTCCATTAAAATGCCTATGACAAGTTAACAGAGTGTCGGGAACATGTATGATTAATTTGTATACATGCCGTATAATGGTGGGAAATTCTGAAGTCAGTCCAGCGCCCTGTCCGTATAAATGGAGTAGCCCACTCCACCAAACTTGGCAAATACTCTCTCTGCCTCTGGCTCGGTTGCTTGCTAGATGGAGTCCATGCCAACAATGACGTAGATAGACTGACAGCATCTGTCGTTTATTCATAGGTATATATAATCCGACAGCCAACCAACTACCTTGATTGATTCGAGGTGTTCACCACGCGCGACTGAGAGAGAGAGAGAGAGAGAGGTCTGCTTCTTTGTTCGAGGAAACCAGGTGTTGGTGGTGGTCTTCGTGCAATTCGGCAACCCCACCGTTGTCGTCGGAGGAGCTTCTTCTTAGCAGCTGTGCTGAATCAATCAAGGTTGTTTCCTTTTTCTGTAAATTCAACAACCCTCTCTCTCTCTCTCTCTGCCCCCCACCCCCCCTTCTGTCTAAATGTGCATGTCTTCTTGCATCCCACCTCTCGGGGAATCTCTACCCCCCTCTTGATCTCTCTCCTCTACCTTTCTCCCCCCAACCCCCCTTCCGTTATCGATCTGGTACCTTTAGTTTTCTTTTTTTGTTTGATCCCGCTCGTGTATTGCGTTGATTTGTAAAAATTCCTCTCTTGATGTCATCTTTCTTTCCTGATGTAGAGAGGAGCGAAAAATCTTCAACTTTTTTTTTGTTTTCGGGGTTCGCTTTGCCCGTAGGCGTTTGGAATGGCAGCTCCGCCGGCGAGGGCCCGAGCCGACTACGATTACCTCATCAAGCTCTTGTTGATTGGAGATAGCGGTAATTGATTTTATTCCAGATATCCATTTTTGCTCATCTCGTGTTATCTACCTCAGTTTTCTAGGAAATAAACGGAGGTTCTTCTTTTCCCGTATCTTATTTTGTTGGTGGCTAACAAAGAAAATTGCTGTGAGCATACTCTTGTATCGTTCTGTCGGGAATTTAAAAACCCATCTGTTCTGACTCGTACTGACATCTGTTGTTATTAATGGGGCAAACTTGGTTGCAGATATCCAGTTCAGCAGATTAGTTTCAGCTGTTACTTTTATGTAGAATTGCATCTTTAGATCTCCCTGTATGAGCTCAAACTTTCATGTTCGGTTGTTATCACTGCAACACGAATCCGAGGAGGCAGTAGCGGTCTATGAATAAAGAAAACAAAGGAAGTCCCAATTTTCATGACCCGTTGGTTAAGAAGCTTCAGCCTCACTACATCTCCTGCACTGTGTTTGTTGGCAATGATAATGAATTATGCTTTGCTGACATTGGCAACTCAAATAGAGATTGTGATCTGGAGCATATTTGTGACATAGAATTCATGCAATTAAAGCAGAGGAGCAATCTTCATTGTTATGTATATGTCTTGGCAGGTGTGGGTAAGAGTTGTCTTCTCTTACGCTTCTCAGACGGTTCATTCACCACCAGCTTCATAACCACCATTGGGTCAGTCATCTCTAAACTTGGGTCAGCTTTATCTAATATTGATCTCTGAGTATCTTGCTCACCTATCTCATTTTTCTTCCTCATCAAGTATTGATTTCAAGATAAGAACTATAGAGCTTGATGGTAAACGAATCAAGCTTCAAATTTGGGATACAGCCGGTCAGGAGCGGTTTCGAACAATCACAACCGGTATGCACTCTGAAGGCCCTGCAGATTTATCAATCTGAAATCAGATAGCTTAGAGGTTTGCATTGCTCCAGCATTTCCAAATGACATGTAATAATAGAAAATTTTAGAATATGAAATACTTCCCTCATCATACTTAGTGAATTCACGAATGATCTCCTGCACACCTAGCAGCTGCTTCTGTTTAGAAAATTTGATGTTTGTTGTAAAAGTTTTCCATATCTGGGCAGTCTCTCCCTTTCATGAATTTTCAAATACTGACATGTTTCAATGCAATCCAGCTTACTATCGTGGAGCCATGGGGATTTTGTTGGTCTATGATGTTACTGATGAATCATCCTTCAATAGTACGTCTTTCTCACATCTGTGGTTTTCATTTTGTGAACTGGTACCCCCATGCCTTTTCCTAGAGTTTGCAACTGATACAACATGTAACTGGATAATTGTGAATTTGCATCCAATGTACCTGATGTTTTGCACACAATCAGACATCAGGAACTGGATTCGCAATATTGAACAGCATGCATCTGATAATGTGAACAAGATTCTGGTAGGAAACAAGGCTGACATGGACGAGAGCAAGAGAGTAAGCCAATATGTTCTTCTCTGTCTTATGGCCAAAGAGGTTCCTTGTTTTAGGCATATCTTTGAAACGGAAAAGAAAATTCATGAGGACCTATACAATACAGTTTATTACCTGATTTCTGATTGTGCCTTTCCGTGTTACTTCTTCTAGGCTGTGCCCACTGCCAAAGGCCAAGCACTTGCGGATGAGTACGGAATCAAGTTCTTTGAGACTGTAAGTTGAAAGCACTTCAATAACATATCTAATTGAGAAATCACGAGCCAGTGCTGAAGTTGAGTATGATACCTGCAGAGTGCAAAGACAAACCTGAACGTTGAGCAAGTTTTCTTCTCCATAGCAAGGGACATAAAGCAAAGGCTTGCAGATACTGATTCCAAGGCTGAGGTAAGTTCCTTGAATATTGCTTCTCCATACAAGTGAATAAAAAGTTTTTCGGCTGTATACTTTCTTTTCCAAGCTCTAAAATCTGCAATGCTTGCCGTGCTTTGTCAAATCAGCCTTCAACAATCACTATTAATCAACCAAATCAGACTGGTGGAGCTGCACAGGCTGCACAAAAATCAGCGTGCTGCGGCTAGTATGGAAAGCCCTGTGATTTCCACTCTGTTGAGGGCGTGCCTGCAAGCTAATTGTGACAATGACAATATAATGGTTTTTGTAATCTTTCTGATCTTGTCATTCTTTCAGAACCTGCAAGTGTGTGAAATTACTATGTACCTATTTAAACTGTTCCTTTTATGTGACAGAAAGACGAGAAAGTCTATGTTTTTTGAATGACATTTTGCTTCTCATCAGTGCTCCTCCTTTGCTTTAGGTGACTACTGGTGACTGACCTTTATGCCTCCAAAACAAAGGAGTGAAAGTAAGCCCTCACTTCTTAGAGATAGATTCAATGTATTCGGCCTATTGTATTGTTCTCTTTCTGTTACCACAGCCTAGTAGGAACATAGCAAGCTCGTCTGCTTCTCATTGCTCTCTCTTTCTCGCCATGGCTATAGCCTGTAATTTGACCGATGATCAGTCTGGTTGCCTAAGTCCTGAAAGCATACTCATCAAGAGCCAAGAGTTAAAACAGCTAAACCGACATCGTTCTCCTTGTTGGAATACAATGATAAAGAAGCGGCTGTCAGGTATCTGAAGATTCACAACACTGGATCACACCTTTTGTGTACGATAGACAGCAACTCAGGGGCATTCTCAGCCTCGTATACTGATTTCCCATTGATAATCTAGCTTGGGGGAAAGAAGTCTACAAATGAGAGATGCAACAGAGCTGCACCACATTTACCTAAAATATTTACAAATTTAACGAAAAGGAAAGGTAGAAAACATTGTTCTACATGTTCGTATGTCTACATTAAAGGGGCTGGCAAGAGGTGACATCTCTAATATGTACGGAAGCAGAATTACACTACGTTAGAACTCTGAGATGGACTGCACATTTACCGGCCTCTTTCATTGCTCAAATTCATCCTTGCCATAGATATGCTGAAGCTCACGAGTAGTTGCTTGAAAAGACTTTGAAAACTAGAGATCATCCTGTTAAGATCAACGGTAAAATCCAATGCAGTTGAAGAAGAACTACAGAAAGATGAGTATGAAAAGATAAGGATGCATACAGACCTAGAAGACTTCATCTACCTTTCCAAATGCGAAAAGATCTCTGATTGATTGTTGTGCCGAATACAATTTGAATAGTATCAAACAGCATGCTCACAGGTGTGCTCCTCATTCTTGGACTATCTGATAGACCGTCTTTCCATTTTCAAAGTTTATGTGATTGTTTGGATGTTTAGTCTTGGCCCCAGCATGTCCCTCAAACACGTAGGCATTAAGAACCTTTAAAATGCAGCCCGTATGTCAATCAGTAAGGTTCCGTTCCAATATCCTCAGCAAAACTTCAAGATAGAAGGAAGGAAGCGAATCACCATTGAGTAATTACATGATTGACAACCGCAAAGATAGCCTGAACCTTTAATGATTCCCCAGAACTCCCTTTTTGTAGGATTTCATCACTCAAGTACACAGATAACAAACCCAGGAGGGGGGCAGCTGGGTGGTGGGGCACTGGGATTGACCTCCTGGGTTCAAATCCCCCAGCAGCATTTCTCGTGGGTGGGAGCTTTTAACTCTCTTGAGCCCGCCAGGATTTATCCTGACTTACCCGGCACACGTGTTTGCAGGCTATTTCATGTGCACCGAGGCGAGGAGGAAGTATCGCAACCATTGCTAGTCAGGCCAGGACATTGCAAAAAAAAAAAAAAAAGAAGTACACAGATAACAAGGAAAGTGAAAGAAATGAACAGGCAGCAAGTAACAAAATTTACCTGCCGTGACACTGCAACATACTTTATGGGAACTCCATCAAGCATACCGGTAGACATCAGGCTCCTCACGTTTGAAGGAAAGCTGTTCAGGAGCTCCCTCCTAGACAGTTTATTATTCTCTGGTTTATTCTTCAAAAGTTATCTGAGTTCTTGATTTGTCCATCTGGCTCATGCTGATATCGGAAGCATGCACTTGCTTTCCTTCACTGGTTTCTGTATTCTGAACTGAAGACTGACCGTATGATTTGTCGAAGCTACCAGGTGGTTGGGCTATAGGCATGACAGCACCATCATAATTAAAGCCACTAGCACACTCTCCTTTCGCATATTCATTTGTCATGCTTAATATATTATCATCTCCCTTCTCATAAGCAGACTCCATTGATGTAATATGAGAATTGCCCCCATATGCATGACCCATTAAAGGAACCTTCTCAATCTCCTCATTCTAGAACTTATCTACTGGAACAAAGTCTGATCCATTTCCCTCAAAGTCAGTTAGTCCTTCTGCATGTGTCCCACTGTGAGAATCCTCCACACACCGCTTTTCAACCTTTCGAATACCATTATAGTTTAAGCCAGACTCAGGATCCTTTGTAGAGTGAGATACTGATAGATTGACTGATATTTCATTCCCAAACTGCTCCTCAAGGCTGTTTTCCCTCGTGTGAGAGCTATCAAAGATAAAGTCTATAGGCCTTTCTGTTTTAGTCCCAAATAACCTGATACAAACTGGGTTGGAGCAGATTGAAAACTGGCAGTGCTTTCCCATTGACGGACATTGGGATGTGAAATACTGGAAATTGCCTGGTTGCCTGGATGTTGCAGTGCTTGCCTCTTGCCCAGAAAGTGCTGTGATTCAACTTTGTGTAAGGACCAATTGCCAGGCCTCTTTGGGTCAATTCTGGAATGTTCATTATCAAATGCCAACATATTCTAAGTTGCATGTCCAGTCATCCTTGATCTCCATATCCTTGTTATGATAAGACAGCCAAGGAGAAGAAAGCTGAATTAGTTGCATCCGCTGATTCATTTGAAAGTTCGAAAACTTCTCGGTTACCATATGGATGAAAGAAAGGACAAATGTCCCCTCAGTTGCAACAGGAGGCTAAAAAACTCTCTTTTACAATTGGTTCAGTCTTCTGCAACAAGATGTAAACTTCCAAATCCTGGTGAAACCACAGCGATATTGTCTACCCAATGACTGAGCTTGAATGTGAAGATGGGGAATTGGAAGTCGTGAAACAGGATTTTTTATAAAATGATATAAAGCCAAAACTTTCGATAAGCTTTTCTATAGTATATCTCAACTGATCTCATTCTAACCTCCTCCACCATTTCAAAATGATGATTGCAGAACAATAACATACTAATAGTACATCCAGTCTTTGTGATAACACATACCATTTTGCAGCTTACATTGCAGGTCGACCCAGATGAGCACGTTGCCACTTTCAGATTCCCGGGACATTCAAACTCCAAAGCAAGCTCAAGCCTGCAAGAAAAAGAAAAAAGAGTTCCTTGAGTGTACAGGCTATGCATTTTCATATGAAGTGATGACCCTAAGCTAAAAATTCTTTCTCCCATTGCAACAATCGGACCTTCCCCACTCGCCGTTGCAAGTTTTAGCAATCCATAAATCGGAGATTTCTGGTAGCAGAGATGATCACTCAGAGGTTTTTGAGACGCTACGTCAGCCCAAGCCTCTTAAAGGATGAAATTCACCGAACAAAGGCACCGGCCCACCTCCAACCGTTCTCAGGGAATAGTGCGGAGAGGTGATCTGCGAACGAAGCAGCAATCCGCCGGCGGGAATAGCAAGTGATGGCACGGAGGAGGAGGAAAGAGGGAGGAGGTGACAACCATACCGTAGGTAAGGAGCAGTGGATAATTCCCAACTCCGGTAGCCACGACTTCCTGGATTCGATTATGAAGCACGGCAGTCGTACGTGTGGCATACTGGATTAGTTCTCTCGCCCGCAGTGGGACCCACACTAACACCAGATTATAAGGGGACGGTAAATAAGGTGGAGAAAAGAAGAGAGAAGAAAAACTCCTCCCCCCGCTCTCCCTTCTCTCTTTCCAAATGCAAGCAGTAATGGCGTCCTCCTCCCACTTTCGAGGCAAAAGACTCCATCTTCTCCCGCTTCCGCTGCTGTTAAAGACGAACCTCCAATCTGCACTTTGAGATCGTCTCCTCTGAGGTGAGGATGAAATTGCAAAAATTGATCGACGAGTTTCTTTTTAACAAATGGGGAACTTCCTGCTCCCATTCCTTCAGATAGAAAAATGGCAATTCGTGTCATTTTCTGAACTTCCCCGCCTGAGGCTTCGTTATGATGGTTCAGTTTGAGCTCTTTGGAGAATCTGCAATAAAAAATGTAAAATTTGTTAGTCCCATGCTGAATGAAATTTCCTGTCAATTTCTGGGGATCTTCTGTATTCCCTGTTTAATGACCGGAGCTTACTAGAGTTCTGTTCTCTCTTCTTCTCGCGAATTTCTTGGGGTACACTAAGCGAGACGAGCTCGCGATTTTTCAATGGAAGCAACTTAATTGGTTTGAAGCTTGACAATTAAAATGCCCGAGGAAAGGAAAATTGCCTTTTTGCATTTGTGTTGAATGAAAGCTTACAACGAATGCTGTCTGTCTTCAGCCTTGTCCCGGAGACTGTCATCTTCCAGTCCCTGCAGCTGACCTTCTGCGATTTCGACAAATGGGCATGGCTTTTCTTTCCCTTCTCTAATAACTGCATGTCATCTTTTTAACTAGTTATGTTTTTGAATGGTTCTCTTGTCTTTACACACAGAAAGTACAACGCAGGATGTTCCTGTACCATCATCAGACAAAGAAGTCGAGCTTAAAGTTGGAATGATATTCAGGAGCGAGGAAGAGGCTTACGATGCTTACAATTTATATGCATATAGGAAGGGTTTCGGGGTCCGTAGAGGTCATAAGTATTTTAATCGCAAAGGTGAACTTAGGAGATGCACATTTCTGTGCTGCTGTGAGGGATCTGGACACGAGCTTCTCCCTCATGAGCCAAAGAGATTTGGAGCAACCCCGAGATGTGGCTGTCAGGCAAGTATTAAGTTTAATATCGAAGATGGAATATGGGACGTTATTGAATTTAATCCCGTTCACAATCATGCGTTTCTTGGGGATGAGCAGAAGCATTTGATTAGATCAAGCAGAAAGATTGCTGAGGCAAGGTCAGATTTTCTTAACTCCAACCTGGATATAGCAAAAAGAGTTCCGAAAGCACATTCATATTTGCCGAATGTGAGCAAAGGAACCCAAACTAGCGAGAGTTTTCTTGTTACAAAAAGCTCAAACAAGATTGGTGCGGGAGACTGCCAACTTCTCTGAAGCACATGTTTTCTCAGCAATTACATGAAAGCAACTTTCACTACTCAATTCAAGTAGATGATCAGAACAAGCTTACTAACCTCTTTTGGTGCGATGGTTTATGTAGGCAAGATTATGAGTGTTTCGGAGATGTTGTCGTTTTTGATACGATGCACCGGTCTAATAAGTACAACATTGTATGCGCTATATTCTTTGGGGTGAATCATCATCTGAAAAGTGTTTCATTCGGTTGTGCATTTTTATCGGATGAAACTGCAGCTTCGTTCACTTGGGTCTTTCAGACTTTCTTGGAAGCAATGGCCAATGAAGCTCCCAAGACTATTTTCACAGGTCAGGATCATGCTATAGCAATTGCTGCTCAAAAGGTCTTTCCCCATACAAACCATCGCCTATGCATATTGCAGATTGAGAAGAATTCTAGTAATTATATTGCAAATCTTCTAGCGAAACCCGGCTTTAGAGATAAGTGCTTCAGGAAATTTTTGCATGGGTGTGAATCAGAGGAAGAACTAGACCAGACGTGGAAGCAGATGTGCAGTGACTGGGATTTTGCTGAAACTAGCTGGCTTAAAGACTTGTACCATTTGCGTGCAAAGTGGTCCTCTGCACTTACTCATGACACCTTTTCAGCTAATCTGGAGTTCCTACCAAGACCCAGTATCTTTCAGCATGTTTCTTGCAAGTCGATGAGTTTGGTTGAGTTAGTGGTCCATTACGATAAGAAAGTTGAAAAGATTCGTGAAACTGAACTTTCCAGTGATGCTGATTGTGCTAGAGGAAACCCAAGAATTCTTGTGCAAGAAAGCGGAATTCTGAAGCATGCAGCCAATTTATATACGCATGCAGTTTTCAAGAAGTTCCAGGATGAGTTTTTACAAAGTATCACAGAGCGTGTGATTTCATCAAATGCTGATGGGCATTTACGCACTTATATTTTGAAGAATGAAGATGGTGAGAGGGAGCATATTGTAAATTTCAACTCAAGCGATCAAACCATTTCGTGTAGCTGCAAATTATTTGAATCAAAAGGATGGCTGTGTCGTCACGCTCTTTGCATTTTGAACTCTAAAGAGAATGTCTATTATATACCATCGCAGTACATTTTGAAGAGATGGACAAAGTGTGCAAAGGAAGGTTTCTTGAGCAGTGATCATGCCCTGAATTTTGTGAAATCTTCAAAGAAGGTGCGGGTCAATAGATTGATGCAAAAAGCTTTTGGTATTATAAGCTTGTGTACAGATAGGTTGGATACTGTGGGGATTGCTATTAGAAGCTTGGAACTACTTGAAGCTGAAGTTAGAGCCCAGAAAGAGGCCCTTGGGAAGCGTCTGGATGGTAAAATGGTGATGGAGGAGGACGATTCTGATGCTTCAGACAGTGGTGAGGACAATACAGGGGCTAATAGCCGATGCACTGCAGCCAAACGGAAGAAGCGGAAGACGAAGGAGATGATAGAATCTGCACGAAGTGATGAAGATCCACTGCTACTTCGTTCAGCTGTCCCTACACATGCGAATTTTATCACAAATACAAACTTGGCAACAAATCCGGTCCATCCACAGGATTCAACTTTTCTGGTCAGTACCAACTCGGTTCCAATCCAGCTTTCTCCAAGAATGCAAATCTCTGCACGAGCCCGGGCTATAGAAATCAGGTAGGCATCTCTGCCCCTGATGTTGCTATTAATTTACCGTTTACGTCTCACTGTACCGGTCATAATTTGTCTCTGTAATATGTGCTTGCTGCAGTTCATGCCTTACTTCAACACATCAACCGGTAATCCTAACTCCTCCACAGCATCTCCTTTCATTAGGGTATGATTCCTCGTCCCTGTTCAACATCATACCTTGCTCTTTTTTCATATTTCCGGCTAACTAAGTCTTCCTGTTCACAGGATTTATCTGATAGCATTAGTGGATTTCATGATACTTCTCAGAGTCAACAACTTAGCCAGGATTCTCCTGCAAGCTTTGAAGGCAGCTCAAAATGATGGTTGGTTGACTGCAACACTCCTTGTTTTTTAAAGAAGTATGATCTCAATAGTGTATGTAGAGAGTTGACTTGATTATCAGTCAGATTGAGTTGTTCACAAGAGTTAATCGAACCGGTATCTTCTGATTTGGACCCTTCATTCTCTCCTTGACTCCAATTTCTCAGATTGTTCTCGAGAGGTGACAGGCTCAAGTACAAACAGACCTTCTTTGGTGGTAACCAGCATTTTCATGACAGGGACCTGGTGAGGAGCCGCCATTTTCTTGGTGTTCTGGGGCTCTGTGCAGCCTCATTTGATCCCCGAGGTCGAGGCTTGTCCCACGGGAAACTTGAGGCCGCATATCGAGCATTATTTTGGGTTTTGGCTCGGCTGGTAGGCTTCAGGCGCATTGAGATGGTCACGGGTGCTTTATTACCAGGCTGGGCTTGTTGTGGCTCGCACCGCGGCCTCCCAGTGCCTTGAAACTCCCGGATTCCCCAATTGCAATTTTTCAAGTGTCTTCACTTCCCTCTGGGTCTTTCTTCGAGTGGTTTCGCTGGAAAAGGTAGGGAGTGACCCCAGCCAAAATACATGACATGGCCCTTCCATTTTCACGGTCCAGTAAGGGCTTGGATGGCGTTGTGTATGTTGGGGGAAAAAAGGGTCGAAAATGAAGAAATGGTTGGTTGAAACTTAAATCTTGTAAGCAGATTGGACTTAACAACATAAAGGGTCCTGTTTTTAACAGCCAGGGATGGCAACCGTGAAGTGCCAGATGTGTTTACAAACTAAGAGCGCCTGGGACGGCCTACGAACCCCCAAATGAAAGACAGATATGGGCAAAGGGGATCTGGTTTGTTGGAAACATCCCGGGGCCTTGGTTTTTAGCTGGATGGCTTGGCTCGATCGGCTAGTAACAAAAGAACACATAATTAAGCGGAATGTTCAAATTACATCGGAGCTTATGTGATTTCTGTGG
Organism: Lagerstroemia speciosa; assembly: GCA_037672795.1. Classification (NCBI taxonomy): domain Eukaryota; kingdom Viridiplantae; phylum Streptophyta; class Magnoliopsida; order Myrtales; family Lythraceae; genus Lagerstroemia; species Lagerstroemia speciosa. The sequence goes on from CM075299.1 coordinate 238,574, forward strand.
ATCCCACCTAGAAATCCGAGATTATTTATTCTTCTTCCGAGATTATTTATTCTTCACTTGTGCTTTTATAGGGCGCATATGTAGGTTGTGCTTGGCACTGTGGGGGTGTACTGAGACCTTGTTAACCGGGAGTCGGAGTCAACTTGGTTATTGCAGCAGTGTGGCAAAACTTTGGACACTGTTGTACATCGCCTATTATGGACTCAATACATCCATACAGTTTGAATTGAGCAAAACAGGAGTACTTTTTATCGCCAATCTCGAAGAGAGAAGGAATTAGCAAACATCAAGTTCGCACTGCTCATATGAAGATAATCCCTCGACTTCAGCATCGTCTAAGCAATTCTCGGCTAGCGAACTACTTAAGAATCACTTGTACATAAGTTCTTTTGGTACCTCCTCCATGTAAAGAAGTTTTTTGATTAAAAGTTAGAAATGAAATTACACCAACATTCCCAAAAAAAAAAAGTCCCAGATGTTCTAAAAGAAATTAATCGGCTATATTTAAAGGGAATGAATCATTCTGGAGTTCAGTCCCATGCAGCATGGAGGAAGCTGCCTGCCATGATATAAAGTTCCCCGATTATGTTTTAAGCTTCTTTTTGGTTAAAAGAAAAAGCAAACATACCATTCATTATTAAACAAAATCAGTCTTTACGGAAAAATCAGCGTTTGCTCTTCTTTTTTTTTTTTAATAAGACATATCTTCCTCTTCCATAAAATCTTAAATTCGAATTTTATAAATATAAAAAAATTTGAGGAAGGAGAAATTTATTTTAATAACTCAATATGATTCAAAAATCAAAATCCTTTAGACTTTTATTTGGTAGATGGTATACATGGGAAAAGAATCAGTCTTAATAAATCTAGCTACCTTCTTCCCTAAGGATACCCATTCGTAGAATCATCTACTTACAGTCGATGCAAACAAAAATATGTCGTATGAATACTGAAAGCCTATATCAGTTTGGATTTCGGCGCTTGGGTGAGTTTGAAAGAATTATCGGATGGTGATTATTGAACTGCAACGAAGTTAACATCGTAGCGCCATCTCATGCTACGCTGTCTATCTTTGACAGCTCATCGTGTTATGTGCCACACGATATGTCGTTTTCTGCACTAAATTATCTCAAAAATCGATGAAACCTACCGTAATAATAATCAAATGCGTTCAACGCTGCCGTTTTACCTACGTCCATGCGTTTATGAGAGGCGAATATCTTCCATGAAGGGGCCCCACTTCCCTCCGGCTCGGCCACTCCACCCGCCGCTCGCTGTCCCGGGTCAGCGAGCTCCCTTCGAGTTCGAGTAGGATGGGGCCCCGCTGTCCATGACCGAAAGAGAACCGCAGGATATCAACTGCAGGAGGAGAGAGGACGCTCTCAGCTTCCCTCCTGCTCCTGGCAAGTCGGTGTCGCCCTCCATGGCCCCCCTCGGGCGTGACATCAGCCCTCTGTGCGACTTCATCAGGGTCACCAGTGTCTCCGGACTCGGACTCGAATCCAACGGTGGAGGCGAAATCTCCTCCTTGCTCAGCTCCTCCCCGGATTGCAGCTGGTTCGCATGACCATCCGGCGCTTCTTCATGCTCTGCCAGCACTTGCAGCCCCCGCTGCTGCGCTCCACTGTCTTCGACGTCTTCCTTTTGAGCTGAAGCTGAGGCATTACTTCTCTGACTCCTCCAATCACCTGTCTGTGTCGATGCATCTGCTGCGGTGCGCAGAGGAGTGGATTCGCCCATCCACTCAGCTCTGTTGGCCCTGTACTTGTGGAAGTCGATCGAATTCAGTGACTGGTTCCTCCGCCGTGCTATCGACAAGGAATTCGAGTGGTTGGAAGGTGATGAAGGGATGGGAGATGCGGAGCATGAGAAAGCAGGGTACGACGAGAGACACGAGGGAGGAGAAGGATCGAGAATCTCCGATCCCTTGAGGATGTACTCATTCCCCTGCGTCGGGCAGATGAGATCATCCTCAGAGAGATCGTGCCACACAAAGCCGTTCTTGTATCTCCTGATCAAAATGATATTCAACCAGATCTAGTTAGACGGAAGAATAAAGGGGGGAAAAAGGGCGTCCATATACCTCACTGGGATTCAAGAGATGAACTGCGAAGTACCTTTTGGAGGACCAAGAGTAAATGGAGGCCAGGCCCTTGCCGCGGAGCTGCTCCAGTTGATCGATGAAATCTGAGCAGCAGAGATTGATGAAATACCAAAAGCAGGAAAACGGGAGCTGGGAAATTATGAAAAGAGTGGACGGGCAGTGGGTAGCAAGTACCTCTGAGGTAGAGTCCTTGGGAGGAAGAGAGGGGCACTTCAATGAAGTGAGGGTGTTGGAGCTGACCATTCAGGGATAGGTAGTAAAGCACAGGGACTCTCGGGCTCACTCCGCTGCCCTCAATTTCACGGTCTAGGTCGGATTCATCTTTTGCATATCCTTTCCTCCATATTTTGATTGGGTCGGGGCTCGATTCTCTGTCTCTCCATTTCTTCGGAGTCCGAAGATCTATCAGTCCTGTCTTCCTGGAAGTTTCGGCCATTAGTGTGCTCGCAGAAGGGAAGGGAAAAGTTGAGAGAAGCTAGAGAGCAAGCCAGTAATAAAAAGGAGGGGAAGGAGAGAGCGAGAGAGAGGACGAGGGAGATCTATGACACATCACTGAGAGAGGAAGGAGGCGGTAGACGTGGAGATTGGGGCGGGATGAGACAAACCACCATGGAAGAATTCTAAGTGTGGGGGATGCAGGGGATTAGGTGTCGTAAGAACATGGAATGGTAGTGGTTTGTTTGTTTCTATCTACTTGTAAAAGCAAATGAAGAGGGCAAACCCATGCATGGGAATGTGAGCATGTCTGAGAGGAGACAGGGCCCATTCTTCTTTAAGGATCCAGTTCATGCTCACTGATTAGATTCGCATTTACTTTTGCATTTCTAACTCTACCAGAGCGAGAAAACAGCTTTTTCATTCACATGTATATCGAGCTAATGGGTACCCATCACGTCCTAAAATTTCACCCAATTATTTTTCATGTGCATGGACGTTCTTTTCCAGTGTGTATATCTCAGAGAACCCACACTCTCTCTCCCCTGCTGAAGCTGAGAAGAGGTGAAGGTGGAGGCGCTCTTGAGTTAGGCAACTAACAACCGGGCCCAACCCTAAGGACGTTAACTTTGACAAGCTCGGTCCAATTCGGAGCAAGGCCCAGCCTATGGTAAGGTGAATATGAAAAAGAATGGCCTTAGCCAGAGGAGAAGGGACAAAACAAGCAAACAATTCGCCAGGTATGAATAAGACACTGAGAGGAAGAATCAAGCCCATTCTAGCATGTAAAGCTAATTTAGCTGAACAAAAAAGCCAGTCTGAATTTTATGGATGGAGGCCAAACTATAAATGTCCGTCCAACACAACTCCTCTCGTCGGACGCACCACTTAACCAATTCTCTCTGGACCAAGAACTTATCAAGAATAACTGATGTTTGAGATGCAGCAGATTATGGGTTCTCATCGGATTATTTAACTCCTAGGGTTTCAATTGAAGGTGGCAGATCCTGATGGGGTCTATTATAAACTTCAAAGGTTGAGCTTAGCTAATTTCATCTGCCTATAACAAAGATCATCGTTGTTCCAAGAGTTCGTGCGTACCCATGCACCCGTGAATTTGACCAAAATTTTAAAATGTCAAATAACTTAATAAAAGGTTGGTCTATTGGATGAGCATGGCTTGGGGCCCACGGGTGCCATGAGCACTTAAAAATATTATGCCAAGTGCAGGAGGTAAGAGTAAGACGAGCGAAAGGGATCTCCCACTCCCGCCACCTCGGCCCCGCCCACCATTAGTTCTCAAGTGCGGGTGCCTGCATAAGCTTACGCCACCCTTCTAGATCCACCTGTCCCCATCTTTGCATAAGCCATTGTGATTCTCACTTTTCTTTGTCCATTTGCTTTTATATTTTAATTCATGATTTCATAAAGGGGAAAAGATAAAGATGCCCCATGTCCCCTATCCCGAAATTTTAATAAAATAAAAAGGGCATAACGAAGAAATTCTCCCTCATTACATTATAGCTACAGGCTCGTAGACACTTGTTACAAAGGAAAATACTCTTATATCCTTTATTAGTTAATAAGTCACTATTTTATTCTCATTAATGATTTATTCATTCCGCTGGTTAGTGCCGTTAGCAGCGGTATGGTACCGCTTTCATGCACTATTTTAGTAGGTCTTAATGGCATTTTTTTTTTGGGGGGGTAAATTAACGGCATAATATAAACACTAAGCATCGGAGGAATCAGATACCAGCTGGTGATCTTCATGGCGTGACAGGGGAATCTCCCCATTCCAGTGGCTAAAAGCTACTTTGGGCAGTGATGAGAGGTGAATTAAAGCATCTGAAGAAGTGGAGTGGAATGGAATGGACAACCGTGCGAATAAGAAAGAAGAAAAAGGTAAATTCTCCAGTGAAAACAAAGCAAACCACTTTTTATCTGGACATGGAGCCTGTCCATTCTGTTGATGCCTCAGAACGATCAAATTCTATGTCACTGGACTCTAAAATTTATGCTCCTCAACCGGGAGAATTCATTTGAGAGTGTTTCCTCCCCTTTAGTTGAGCCTGCTTTACCCGTTAATCCTATGAAACATCAACTGAAGAGTAACAGAGATGATAATCAGACAGCGCAAACTAAAGAATGAGCATCAATTCGTTCCATACTACACCTCCTCAATTCCCAGCGAATGTGTCCCACACAGTAGATAAAATTTCTCAACAGTTAGTCATTGAGCTAGTACTGAAAGTATATAAAACTTATAAACAGTAAGCTTTCAGTTCAATTCACAACAGCAACTCGTGAAAATAAGGAATTATGTTGCCCGCATCAACAGTTTACACCCTCAACTGCTTGGTAATAAGGGGAAAAATGCCAAACCAAAAAACCCTGATAGCATACTAAAAAGACTATCTTTTGGTCGCTAATAAGTGCCTTTGCAGATTATTTCTTCTATTGAATCCCCAGCACTGATTTCTCGGATGATCACATAAGCGACACACTCAGAAAGCAACGATTAGAACCCTCATTATTAAACAACTATCTCAGTGCTCTGCTCGGTCATATGAGTATGCAACTATAATGAAATCAAATGCTCACTAACACGAGCTAATTCAAGCTAAATTACATTTGTTTCCCTTAACCAAAAGTCTCGATTTTGAATCTTTATGAATAGAAAAAACTATTTACCCCTTAATAGGTTGATCCGGTTTGAACTGGAAGGGGCTCAAAGGGCTTCTAGATAGAATGGTATAGACCCAAAAAAGAAATCAAATGCTTAGCATCCAATGATTCCTTTCCACGTGTCTGCAAAAATAAACACATCACGAGACCCCTTTTAACCCTATCCTTGGAGATCCACCATGACCACGGAATGAAAGTGAAGTCTAAGTGGATACGTGTGCGTATGTACATATGCAGATCATCAAAAGGGGGATCAGCATGAACTGCGCATAGTGCCATGGACGAATCTGCTCAAAATCAAACTGAGATGTGGAGGGGTCCCCTCAGGAGAATTCATGCTATGTGCATATACATGTGGCTTTAAAATATGAATGTTAAATATGTTCTCTTTAAGGTAGATGATAACGTACAAGTGGAGAGGCCATGATGGTGGAATCCACATCATGGCGGTTCCTCTCTAAAACAATCTTCCCAGCCCCGGCCCTCCCCCCACAACATAAGCCCTCGAAACAAAGAGCTACCGTTCTTTACTTTTGCCCTAAGACAAATAAAAGAAACCCCCAAACTTCCTATAAGTCTATCGAGTAGAAAAGAGTGAGATATAACCTCAGTCTCATCTTCATGACAACAAACATATTCTAAAGCAATCAATTGGGATTCCAAATAATCCTAGAACTACCTGGCTTTTTTCACTAATACCCTGCTGGGCACAGAATTAACATTTTTGCGACTAGTATAATGTTAATTTTAGAAGCAGAAGATGTGATGCCGCATCAGATTAAAAGATTTCTTTTACCAAGTTGTTTCTGTTGGTATATAGGAGCCTTCCTGCAAACACGTTCAGAAGTCTCCATCAAATGCAGAAAGAAAAATATGAACAACCATTGAATGCACTTGTGGCTTTGTAACCACAAGTGACTTGAAAGAAATTGCTGGGCTTGTCCTGATGCCCTGTGAATATGCAGTCTTTCAAATTTCTCAAGGCACAAATCAGGCTCCTAGCTGAAAGGCTACCATTTCGATGAAGAGAAATTTCCACTGTTATTATGCAGATCACATGGGTAAGTTACACAGTAAAGCATTTCTTTCAGACTCCAATGTCCAATATGTTTGTGCATGATGTGCCATGTTAAATGGATGCACATCAAAATGAGCAAACAATTTGATGGCGATGGAGATTGGTTGGTGATAAAAAAAAAATAGTCACCTTGGTCCAAAGGAAAGGTTGGGAATAACTTGAATTGGAGGGCAATAAGTGTGCTTTGATTCAATTCCACTAGGTATATTTCCTGTTCTAAATTAATTACTTTTGCAGAAAAAAACAAGTGGTCGACATCACTCCTTCAAGTTAATGCGTGAACAATTATGGACATGAGCGAATAAGGATAAGCAAGGACACAAAATACAAAACCAGCAGAATATACGCAGGTTGCCATTTGGCTCTCTCTAGTTTGAGGTGATACATATTGGAAACTTATGCTTGTCAAGAGAGCAATCTGCCTGTTGTAAATGACCCTTGTTTTTCAACTTTCCCTCAGAAGATCGGATGAATTTACGGCCCATGGAAGAATCCTGAACAATCTTTACTCACTTCTCATAATAGCAGTTAGCTTGTCTAACTTTGATGCCCATGCAAGAAGAAAGCTTCACAGACTGAGCCAAAGAAGAAGTCCATATACAGGTCTAGCCATATCAAAGTTGCTAGGCATGCAATACATGCATCAGGTATTTTGCTAGAGTTGCAGTTAAAGTAAAAATATTGACATCAAGCAAATAATGAATGCCAACCTGCACTTATATCACTTTTTGCTTGAATTGCAATTAAACTACTAAAATAAGTGAATTTTTCTTTCAAATTTAGCTGCTGTCATGGTTCTGTGAAATAGAAGGAAGTGCAGATGTGTGCAGAATCAACAGAACTCGGCAATCCTACCAGTTCTACACATGTTATCAAAAGAGGAACTTCAATTATGTAAAAAAAAAAAAATACAACATTTACATCCCAACTTGAAAGACTTTAAAGGACCGACAGTCTAAGGTTACCGAATTCAATGCAAGAACCAGGCTAAGCCAAATTTGCCAACTTGATTGCTGTTCTACCAGGCATTAAGAATATAGACTTTATAGAATAATCCCTGGCAATCTTGTCATTCTTAGTCCCTAGCAATCTTATCATTCTTTTTAGGAAGAGATTTCTTAGAATACAATTTTTATTTTTCAACTTTGCTTTAGAAGATTTTGTCCTTTTCTCCTTTTTCTTCTCATTCTAACAGCATCTGCTTTGTGGCCTTCACAAAAATCAAGGGACAACAATCATTTCTTCATATTGGATGGAAGAGGCAGATATGACATCCATTAGCATATTCACTGTGTACAGTATGACTTAGTCTGCTTTATATAATGTGAATTTCGTTTTTGACCTGGGATTTCTATCATCACAGTTGCAGGCATTTTGCAATCCACTGTAAAGAAGCATGAAGAAACAATTTTTTTGTTGTCCTACCTCTCCTTCTCAGAAAATGATGACAGACAATTATATCAGGTAGCTGCTAATAGGAAGAAAATCCTTTCCACAGCAAGTGCCATTGTGAAAGCTGCATTAACATATCAATCTCTGACTTTGCTTATAGAAACATGATAGCTGACATCACAGTCACAAGTTGACTGCCAAAAACTGATTCTGAATCCAACACGTGTACGGTGAAAATGTGAGGTCATTGTGTTCGAATAAAGAAGCGCTGTCCCATGCTTCTCCAGTATGCAAACTTGCTTATATATATTTGGAAGATCTAAGTCTCTCTGTACCAGTAACTGGTAGAATAAGTTCTTTTTCAGGGAAAAAGTTTGATAGAGGGAGGGAGGGAGGGAGAGAGAGCAGGAGAAAATGAAAATGGTGCCGGAAAAAATTCGGAAGGGTCCTTGGACAGAAGAAGAAGACTTACATCTGGTCAACTTTATTGGTTTATTCGGAGATCGACGATGGGATTTTATAGCAAAGGTTTCAGGTTTGAAGGTGGCGGGAGAACATAATAGGTAGGCGTATCTAGAAGATAGAAGCTCCTGAGAGGGGATACCACTAACTCAATAATTTTGGTTGTAGGTCTGAACAGAACAGGAAAGAGTTGCAGGTTACGTTGGGTTAATTACTTGCACCCAAGTCTCAAGCGAGGGAAGATGACACCTCAAGAAGAGAAGCTCGTCCTCGAACTTCACTCGAAATGGGGAAATAGGTATGAAAATTTTAACTTTTTTTCACTTGACACAATTTGGATAATCAGCACAAGAATTTCAGTCCCAACAGCACAAGCTTATTATGTAGTCCAGCAAAAAAAACCCATCAGTTGCTTCAAATAATTCAGTCCTTACACTCCATGGATCTAATATACTTGTGATGAGTAGATGGTCAAGGATCGCTCAGAAATTGCCAGGGCGAACTGATAACGAGATAAAAAACTATTGGAGGGCTCATATGAGAAAGAAGGCCCAAGGGAAGAAGCGTACCATGTCATTGGCTTCATCATCTTCAAATAGCAGTTCTTCAACATCGAATGAGCCTACACTGGACTCTTTAGCCTCCAAGGACTCTGGGGTAGAAAGTTTCTATTATGTAGGTGGTTCTGAAGCATCAGCTTTGATGGAAATTAAGAGCAAAGAGGATGAAAAGAAAACAGAGGATGCAATGGACGAAATATGGCGAGAGATTGCTCAATCAGAGGAGAATGCCATAATACCTGCTTATAGGAGCTACAGTGAAGAAGGCCACAACTTCTTGTGTCCTCAAATAAGGTCGCCAACATGGGAATACTGTGCAGACTCACTGTGGAAAATAGATGATGAAGAGTGTAAGAGGTTCCCTTCTATTAGAGAACCGTTATTCTCCTACTATGGAGATATAAAGCATTTATGTGGTTGATCATGATTGCTTTCATCAAGATATGTCCAGGACATATAATGTTTTTTTTCGAGGAAGCATTCACTTGTATCATAATTGATTTATCCAACCTTTTTATAGATCTGTATCAGCTACGACTAGAATAATTCCATGATGTAAAATGAAGTCTTAGAGATAACTTAGAAATTAGTCTTCTTCTACCTAGCTTGCTGCTCCATGACTCCCATGATGTCGAGGAACTCATTACTTCAATGAGTTGCACATGTAAATATAACTTTAGAACTCAATCTTCTTTAATTTTAGCTTGCTGATGTGTGGCCCTTGAATCATCCATTCTCATAAATACGCCCATATGTATAATAAGCACAAAATTTGAAAGATATGAACGCACAGAAATGAAAAGGTACGCTTCATCTGTGGGACAGCAAAGATACAAGCATAAAGAGGCACAACGACATTTATTTCCAATACAGCTTGCAGCCGCCACTCAGTAATGACTTATTCTCAGGATGTTCATAAAGTGGACAACATCACAGACGGATCACGCATCACCAGACAGAATAACAGTAGAAACCTTTATTCATCATGCTACAAATGTACTTCAAAATAATCTCTATTTGCACATGAGAAAAATGAGATGTCCATAGCACCAATATGCAAGTTTCTGAAGTTCTTTTCACGGACAATGAAGGTTGGAGAAATGGTGATGATTCAATATAATGGATCCATCATTTCTTGACATGTTCTTGTAAAATCTTCTCATTGACCTGAGAGGCAGAACGGCACTTTCTGCATCCATATGATAAAGTATATTCTGAAAAAAAACAATGAATCCCTATAATTTTAGATTGGACTCATCAAGGGTTGTGTAGATAAATAGCTACACCTGATGGTGGGATCAGAAAGGAGGCAACTAGTGCTGGAAAATATAAAAATTCAATTATACTCCACCTAATTAGTGGAAAAAGAAAAGGATAGGCAACTCAGTAAAGCATCCATCAGTAGATTCTTAGCATCCTTCGTATAATTATCAGTCGCTACACTGCCAAATTTCATGAACTCTGATTGATAAAGGTTCAGTTCCTAGTCAAGTTAATTGAAACCGGTGCTTGGATCTTCTCTATCAATTACACATCTTTTTTACCTCATGACACCTATCAATGAGATCACAAAATAATCTATGCTAATCTATTGAGCAGAGAATTCTAAAAGAGGGACATGGTATAGATTATATAGATCAGCCGGAGCAGGAATTTAAGAGCGAACTGGCTACAAGTAACAGTACTAATTCCAAATTCAAAGGCGGTTTCAAGCGGCAAATCGGTAAATGGACCAAAATCCACTGCATAAGCGAGACATAATGACTGAGCTACTAGCTTAGACTGAAGATATGATTAGACCAGCCTCGTGCATTCCCCAATTTCAAACTCACAAGCTGCAGAAATTCTTAAACAACAATCACTACGAATTTACACTCAATCGAGCAGAAACACTGGGAGAGAGGTGCAGGAAAGGCAAGAGTAAATCGGAGGAGATGAGGAGTGACGATTTCTTCGAGCGCATTGTTTTCCTAGCGGAGAATCGCGAGGACACGGACGGAGAGTTTTAGTGAGAAGAAAGAAAGTGCCTGGTTAGTTTCTGGAAGTAGTAAAACTACAGCGAGGAAGGTTCTCGCTGGGACGCCTTATCAATATCATGATTCATGAATCCCAGCTGGCCAGCTCGCAAAATATTTCGCGCGCTGCGTGCTTCCTAAGAGTCTAGTCCGTCAGGTCAGGGCGCCAACTGTCTGAAACGACGCGCAGTGTCGAGGAAGCAAAGTGACCGTCAACGGGCCAGTCCACCGTAGGGTTGGGTACAGAGTCATACCTTAAAGTGGACCGGATCCTTTATTTGGGCCTCTGATGGTCGGACAGATTCAGATCTCAAATGAGTGGTAAATTTAGGGAATAGCCAGGCTGAGCTTCCGCTTTTATCGCGTGTGCCCGCAACATTAACAAGGCCTCTGGTCTCGGGTCTAGCCTGCGGCCGCCTCCACCTGACGGAGCCTAGCCTCCTTGCACAATAGAAGAGGCTAACTTGAGTTAGTTCCTTCCTACTTCCACAAACTTTTTTATTATTAAAACAATGAATTTGTTCAACCTGACTCAAACTAATTATATGATCACATTGATTATTCATGAAAGTACGTGCACATCACATCCACTTGGATCCTCCGTGGCTAGAGGCGACTTGAGAAACATATTGCACTAATATATTTTTACCACTTATCTAAATTGACCCTTTAGTTGGGTTTTCCATTCAAAGCCTTACAAGACATTTGATCAGATCTATGTCCGTATTCCGGGAAGCTTACTCGGCGAGCGAGCACTTGTGCTCAAAAAATACGATGGAGCAGGAGTGAGTACATGAGATAGAAATTAGGATAATTGAGTCAAAATAGGGTTATTTTTGAAAATAATTCGTGAAAAATAGTTTATTTGAAAGTAATTACGAAAGTAGTATTTTTAAATCGCATCTTGAGGATGCAGTTTTAGTTTTTAATGAACCGCATCTTGAAGATGCGGTTCTATTTGTGTCTTGCTGGGAACCGCATCTTTAAGATGCGGCTCCCTCTTACTTTTTTTTTTTAACGGACAGCGTGGAGGGAAGATTAATTAAATATTTAATGTGTAATATACAACGAATTCGTTTTAAAGCTTTATGTCATATCTTTATATGTATAAATTTTTTATAAAATTTTAAGTGTAAATTTTATAAGTATGAATGCTTAAATGATAATTTATACAACGAATTCTCATATATCATAATATCTACTAAAGATTTCAATAAGCGCTTTCACGTAACTTTTTAACGTATAACACATAATAATTCGTTGTATAAATTACTATTTACATATTAATACTTATAAAATTTTACAAAAATTTTACACATGTAAAAATCTGACAAAGATTTACAAAACAAGCTCGTAGTAAAATTAATGTGTAACATATAAAGAGCTCATTTTATAAATCTCTATCAGATTTTTACATGTGTAAAATTTTTGTAAAATTTTAATAGTAAATTTTATAAGTATTAATATGTAAATAGTAATTTATACAACGAATTATTATGTGTTATACGTTGAAAAGTTATGTGAAAGGCTTCAGCTTATTAAATCTTTAGTAGATATTATGATATATGAGAATTCGTTGTATAAATTATCATTTAAGCATTCATACTTATAAAATTTACTCTTAAAATTTTCTAAAATTATATATATAAAGATTTGACATAAATTTTTAAAACGAATTCATTGTATAATAAACATTAAATATTTAACTAATCTTCCCTCCGCTGTTCGCAAAAAAAAGGGCAAGAGAGAGCCGCATCTTCAAGATGCGGTTCATTAAAAACTAAAACTGCATCCTCAAAATGCAGTTTAAAAACACTAGTTTCATAATTATTTTCAAATGAACCATTTTTAAGAAATTATTTTCAAAAATAACCATACTTTGACTCAATTCTCATAGAAATTATGAGGAGACATGATTGACCCAAATAAAAAAAAAAAGAAAGGAAAAGAAAAAGGCAGATTCATCAAGAGACAATTAATTGACAACAGCGAGATACGTTGCAAAGAAAGAACCCACAAAGCCATCACCCAAAACAAAGGGGATGGAGATCGAGAGTGAAAAGGTTCCCGTTTTCCTCCCTCTGTTCACTTCACCTAGAAGTCAGTGGTCGGGAGCTGTTCGTGCGTTTGGTTGATGAAGAAGAGCTCGTAGATGGTGGCGGCAATTCCAGCGCCGAGGAATGGGCCTAGCCAGTAGACCCAGTGGTTGTCCCATGACCAGCTCACCACCGCAGGCCCGAACGAGACTGCAGGGTTCATGGATGCACCGTCGAAGGCCCCACCAGCCAAGATGTTTGCCCCTACAATGAAGCCGATTGCAATCAGGGCAATGATCCCAATGTTGCCCTTCTTGGGGTCCACTGCAGTAGCATGGACCGTGTATACCAAACCGAAGGTCATCACAATCTCGAACACCACTGCGTTCCATGCACTAACACCAGATGACAGTGAGAAAGCCGAAGTCTCCTGTGAAATCATTTAAGTACACTACTGGCCATGAATATATTACAAGATGAAAAGTAGAAGACACACATTAATATTATGTTGATGAAGAAATGCACGCTGATCTTAACTAATTTGCCAGTCCGCCAGTCGAGAACTTGAGAAGCAGGCAGGAAACCACGGATCCAAGGCACTGGGCGATCCAGTACAGGACACTTCTCGCCAAAGTAATGTGCCCGCCAACGAATGCTCCGAATGTGACAGCGGGGTTGACATGTCCGCCGGAAATGTTTGCACCAACTGCAACCGCCACAAACAGTGCGAAACTGTGGGCTAGCGATGCCTGCACAAGACCAGCCAGCCGGTGTCGATGATCCATTATCAGTAAGCTTGTTTGCAAAAGAAATATATATGATTAGTCGAGATGAAATTAAACTAGTGCTCGTGTAGTACACTGTGTTACCCTCAACCATATATATGTAACAATATTGACAGTGGAGTGGAGCGCTTACTGAAAGCCATCCCCGAGCCTTCACCAGCGAAAACGAAGATGAGCACGGAAATGAACTCAGCCAGAGCTGCTTTGAGGGCGTCGGCTGGGCTGACCTCGGCCGCAGATCCGATGGCAATTCTCGTGATCGGCGTCATTTTTAATTGGGATTTAGTTTTCCTTTTAGACTCTATAATATAGCAGGGAAAACTCAAACTCGCACTGTGGCCTGAGGCAGTGGAGAGGCCCTTATATATATATAAATAAAATACAAGGCCTTCAACACAGCTCCTCCGGTAAACCGGAAGATCTGGTCCATAACCGGCAGCGGCAGCAGCAGTTCACGTTTTCATTTACTCAACGGGGAGAAATAATGGACGAGCTTATTGCTGACACACTGGGGCCGAAATAATTGGATTGTGCGTTTACTGCTGCTACTATTATAGGTAAGTCACTTTTATTACCAAAAAAACTTGATAGATTGAATTATTTATCGGTTAAATACCTTGCTTTAGCTTCCAAGAGAAGTGTATTTAGTTTCAACTTATCTGGAAAAGAATTTCATTACCTCATTTTCCTCCTCTAATTGCATCATTTTCGTTTGCTAAAACTATCAAGATAAGTGACGAGGACCGACCGACCGACCAGCCGCGGGGCATCAGTGATCACCGATCATTAATGATTGTCTGTTTTCGTCCGTGCCATTGGAATTGTTTAGACAGAGACGGTGGCCGATTTGGACGAATAGAGTGGTTAGCCATTGTGCCCATTTTCATCACACTCGACAATCGGCGCCGTTAATTAGATTGAAAGTTCTTGAATTTTGGTGATTAATTAGGACGATGGACGGTTGAGATCTATGGAATGGCCCACCATCAATTTCAACTCGTGGCGTGGATGACTGGCCCCTCCTGGCCCCTCCAAGAGTCGGCTCAAGACCAGACCAAGAGGCTTGAGCAATGGAGACACCATGCACTAATGGCTCTAGCGAGATCATAGAGGGAAAACTTGACGTTGCAATTAACCAATCGATGAATGTGATCCGATTTCATGGTTTGCCTCACCACAAGTCCCATGATCAACTTTGAGTATTCAAGACAACGTCTAGGGGTAGAAATCTCAATCTCATCAACTTTATCGGATTAGCATTGAATGATAATGTAACTACGCGACAATCATTAATCCTCCATCCTCATCAAGTTTAAGTACGTAGACAGCGCATGTAAAATGTAGTGTTTGGACGTAATACTAAGCTCCTATCTCATAGCAAATATGATGTCCCATGCATCAGTTGAAGTATTCAAACTTCTCTTTCTCTTAATCAAGATCTTAGGTTAGAGTTTTATTAATATAGAAAAAAATTATATTCGAACAACTCAAATTCATCCCTTTTAAATTTATCGATATACCCAGAAAGCAAGATACTCTAGGAGAAGTCCACGACCCAGGACCTCAAATCAAATTCAATTAATCATGATTATGATAATATACAATGTTATAAAGCAGAAAATTAGAAAGCTTTGGGTGGCATTTGAGGGCTAAAAAGCTTCTTCTATGTGACGCCACTATTTGTCTGTCGCATTCTAGCTAATCATAGAATATAATATGGCTCCGATCTAAAAAGTTCACATCTTGATAATAATCTATCAATCTTATTTGGCATTTATGTTCTTGTCTTAGAATATTCATTATCAAGTTGATATCATCTTTAAAAGGATTAATATCTCGCATGTTACCCTCTCTTTCTCTCTCGCTCCTCAATATTTTTTTTTCCCTGTTTTTATCTGTTCTTCATATGGTTTAGCAAGAGAAATTTACTTAAGTCGATCACCTTATCCTGTTGATTTTTATAGGACTTTTTTAGAGAATTAATCGATTAATTAATGTTTACAGAGAAGAATAATTCCATG
Organism: Lagerstroemia speciosa; assembly: GCA_037672795.1. Taxonomy (NCBI): domain Eukaryota; kingdom Viridiplantae; phylum Streptophyta; class Magnoliopsida; order Myrtales; family Lythraceae; genus Lagerstroemia; species Lagerstroemia speciosa. Next base: position 254,150 of record CM075299.1, read on the forward strand.
GCACCCTCGACATTATCGAAATATCCGATTAGCCAGATATGGCAAATGGGTCAAGGTCGCAGACAGTAAACTATACATCTGGACAACGCTCATTTGCCGATCAGCATTTCAACCTAAAAAAGGAAAATAAATTTAGGGTGGGAAAAAAACAAGACAATCATTCCAAAGAAAACCTCTCACGAAAATGAGGGCAGATTTCATACTATTTCAATGGTATTGAAAAATGTACGTGGAAAAAAGAAATAAAGATGATAAAAGAAGTTATAGTAATGAGAATCGAATTTATGATATATAAATTCAAATTGAGGATGGTTGTTTTGTGAAGTTTAAGCAAGCATCAATTGAGGAGGGAGAAGTGATTTTTCACTTAATATTTGAATATAGGTCTTTTAAATCAAACATATGCACGAGATCTCTATGGTACGTGCGGTACGTGTGTTATAAACTACGAGATGTGCAAGTTGCAATCACATCTAAAGTTTAAGGTAAATTTGATGTCTCCATCATTTGAGGGTGTTATTATTTTTGTTTGTACCTTCATAAATTGCTTGTCTTATGAAAACGATTGATGGTAACGATCTCATAGGATAAACATTCGAAAAAAAAATTCTAAGATCAGATGGCCATAATCAATGTAGGGCCTGGCCTAGAATCCCCGATGAGTATCTTCTCCTTATTGCTGCAATGTCAGCCCGAAAGAAGACAAAGAAACCTCAACACACACGAGCCTGAATGAAATCCACTTGATCATGAGGGGTCTTGCGAGCGATTCTTGAGAGAGGGAGAGAGAGAGGGGGGGAGAGATCTTATTGGATCGATAGAGATTTTCCATTGCTTTGAGGAAAATTGAGCCCAGATGCATTTCGAGGCTCCCACAAAATTTGAGCCCATCAACCATTTGATGTGCCTCGCCGTCTAGCCGTGCACTGGATCTACGTGTTTGTGGATGCTTTCTCAATGGGGTCAGCCTGGCCTGAGAGCTGGAGCTGCCGCGCTATATATTTAAAAAGAATAAAAACTTTTGTAACCCAGCCTTTTTAGCTCCGGAAAAGAACGATTAAACGAGCTTAGGAGAGATTATCGCCGCCGAACCAGAGAACTTTGGACGGAGAATAGTCGGGGGACGGAGGAAGAAGACGATCCCCCTCGTTATCAAATTGCGAGCAGAGCCCCCAAGCTCTTGTCTCACTCACTCTCTCTCTCTCTCTCAGGCGTCATCATTCTCAGCTGCTTTAAGAAACGGAAAATGAGTTGATCTTCCATTCGTCGCTTTTGGGTCTGACTTATTGGGTAGAGAGAGAGACTTGGGGGGGTGGGGTGTTGTGTGTGCATAGGATATGGCGGAAGAGCCGACGGCCGTCGATGATAGCTGGAGCAGGTTATGGCGAGGCATATTTGCTGTCACCGGCATCATGACGACTCTCGTCATCTACGGTGTTCTACAGGTGGCTACTCTTCGTCTCTATCTGCCTTTGATAATTTTTCAACTTTTTTGGTTCACTACCGCCCCGCTAGATTCCGGACGGCTAAGTTAGTTAATGATTTGGCCTTTGACGAGAATGGTAGAATTAGTTGATTGTTGTAGCATGAAATGTAAGATGCTCCGGAAGAAGGAAAATCATTTTTATTTTTAAACTTAAATTTATTGCTTCGCTATCAGAGTGCAAAAATTTGCTTTTGAAAGCTTTTCTTAAACTAATTCCGTATTTTCGAGAGGCTGATTGTGCTGCAGAAAAAGAATAAAAAACAAAGCTTAAGCAAATAAATTATCTTTACTGAAGCAGATGTTCTGAGGAGCTAGCCATCCATGAAGTTATAGTAACTATCAGTGGAAAATTATTTGGAATAGCAACGATTCGCCAAAGGTTCTCCTTTTTTTGTCTGGGATGCAACTTGGGGGTCATTTTTCAACAATCGATAACCTTAAGTGCTGGCGTATGGTTTTGGCTAATTGGTGCTTCCTTGCAAATCGTACAAAGAATTTGTTAACTCTCTCTCCTTCATTGTTCTTGGACCCATAAAGTATGGGCTACTGCAGTCTTCATTTATGTTAGTAGGCGAATGTCACTCCAGTTGGCTTGGTCAAATCTGTGGGGAATTGGATGGAAACTGGCACTATTGGCCGATAATTAATAAATTACATGGAATCCATCTGGTATTAGCGAGGAGAAGTTGAGAATGATCAAAATGTTTCATGTTTCTACTTTTTGGATTCTGTGGTATTAGAAGAATTGCCAAGTCTTTGAGGGGGTTCCGAATCTTTGTTCGTAGATAAATGGCTTAAATCTGCAGAGTTTTGTTATAGACAGGAGTGTGGGTGGAACATTCATGAGTTGCTAGAGTTTACTAGCTCATTTTTCTCTTTGGTAGGGGTGGGCTTTCCTTTAGGCATTTTTTTTTTCTTACGTTTTTCCTTGGTACCTTCTTTTTCCCCCTCATAGGGATTCTCATATCTTTACCAGTGAAAAAGGACAAAGAAAAACGACCTCAAGACCATCTGCGATCCACGAAGTTAAAGGTTTTATAGTAACTTTAGAGTTCATCTGTGCAGGAAAAGATCATGAGAGTACCGTACGGTCCAAACAAGGAGCCCTTCCAGTATTCACTATTTCTTGTTTTGTGCAACCGCCTCACGACATCTGCAGTTTCTGCAGCTGTTCTACTGGTAAATTGCCAACATGACATCTTTTTTGTCTGCTTTCACAGAGGAGCAGAAGTTCCTGTATAAACATTAGTAAACATGGGGAGAGTTTGTCAGTCTCCATGATGTGCAAACTTTGTGCAAAACACGAGATAACATCCTATTTTGATGCTAGTAAAGTGCAATACTTTGCTTTTCCTGCATCCAAACATTGTAAAGTTGGCTGATAATGTTTGATCTCTTTTTTAGGCAAGCAAGAAAGCCTTGGACCCTGTTGCTCCTATTTATAAGTACTGCCTCATATCAGTATCAAATATACTAACCACGACATGCCAGTACGAGGTAATCTGCATCCCTATCTATTGCCATCGATCAAAATCTCTTCATATTTTAATAATCTATGCTAAATAAGGAACCGTGCTCTGTATGGCAAGTTGAACAAATTATGTCATTGACTTGTAATAGTGCGAGCTATTTCTGACTGCCTGTGCATGCTGCAGGCCCTAAAATATGTCAGTTTTCCAGTTCAGACACTAGCAAAGTGTGCAAAGATGATACCTGTTATGGTAAGTTAGAATGTTCGGATATGCATCACTTACAGGTTCCACGTAGTCTCTCTGCCACATTTGTTACTTGCGTGTAATCTATGCATAGATGCAATCTGCATGCCAATCTTACAAGAATGATGTGGGTCTACTTGAGTTTGCCCTATCTAATTCGTCCAGCTTGGTGTGCATGAGCATAGGGCTCATCGCTAGCTGCGGAGGATTGCAGTTAGTGCTAGTTTATATTTCCTATTTCATTAATTCTTTGTATAGAAGTATTTTGTATCTCTGCAATGAGATTTGATCTACACTGACTTTCCAGTTTCCAAAACTCAATTCAATTTTAGATCAGGTAAGGATGTCTTCCATTCGAGGAGGGTGATCTGACATTTTTATCTAAGAGGAAGAAACCATAGTCGAATCAGCTGCCTTGACCCACTGCACTGAATTCAGCTCTGTATTTTGAATCCATGAAGCTCTAAAGTTAATTGAAGAGAAAATACACCATGCCCTAACCACCCTTTTCTTTAGTGTTTTGAAAATATAATTAACGACCAACCCTAGAAAAAGCACAAAATAATGAGCCCACCACAAAGAAAAGACTGCCAAGGCGCTGGGCCTTCCCAAGCTCGGCCTAGGTGCTAAGTCACGCACATTTAGCAACCATGTGTCAGCCATCTCCTAACTCTTGGTTGTTCAATCTCACCTGTAGATTTGCAGTACTGCTTTAAGCTGGTGAATTTTTAACTGTAGCTTCTGACCAATACTTCCTTTGACAGGTCTGGGGAACTGTTATCATGCGGAAGAAGTATAAGGGACTGGACTATCTGTTAGCTTTTCTGGTTACAGTTGGCTGCTCAATATTCATTTTATATCCTGTAATGTCCAGGACCATGGTCTTTTATTTTCCCTTGTTTTAATTCTATAACATGTCACTATATGTTAAATCGTATTGCTAGTCCTACACTAAATGATTTTTCTAGTATCACTTGTGAAAGCCATCTGTTTATGGGATGTTTTTTTGTTCTAAATGACACTTCACAGAAAATCTTGTGCTAAATCCTGGTAAACTGATGGATAAGAATGAGTACTCCATCTTGTTATTCAACACTTGTTGAGATGGTCAATCTTATACTTGTTTCTTGCAGGATGGATCCGACATTAGTCCATACAGTAGAGGAAGGGAAAACACCGTCTGGGGTGTTTCACTGATGATTGGTTATCTTGGGTATTCTTCTCAGAACTGTGTCCGTCTTTCTTGTTGTATGGAAGCTGCAGCTAAATCTCTGTTGGCCTTTGGATGCCTAAATTGCTGTGAGATGGTTATCTTTTACTTCCTTACCATTCAGTTTCTGGTCTTTGGTCGATGAGATATGCACATCTACTTGCAGGTTGGATGGCTTTACCAGCACATTTCAAGATAAATTATTCAAGGGGTATAACATGGAGATTCACAACCAAATTTTCTACACAACTTTATGTTCTTGTTTTCTCAGCTTCACAGGTTTGTTCCTTCTTCTCTACACACTTTCAGGTCTTCAGCTTTTATTGCTTAGTGGTTGATTAGACATTCTTTTATTTGGTTTGTAGGTCTTACATTACAAGGACATCTCATTCTTGCTGTTGATTTTGTTCATCGTCATCGTGATTGTTTATGGGACATTGCCATGCTCTCAACTGTAAGTGAAATGTACTCTCAATCCTTTGGTTTAGCTACGTCCTTCTCTCTCAATCTCCATTTACAAAAATCTGAGCCAAACTCCTATATTAACAAACCTTGGTCGTGGCAGGTAGCAACTGCCAGTCAATTTTTCATTTCTTACACGATTCGCACATTTGGTGCTCTTACCTTTGCCACCATAATGACAACAAGACAGGTAGAAATTTGAACTAGCCATGTTAAAAGAAAAAGGGGGTCCCTTATCAATCAATTCCTGCGAATTTATGTCTGTTTTCTTGCAGTTGGTTAGCATCTTGTTGTCGTGTCTATGGTTCGGTCATCCCCTTAGCTATGAGCAGATGATTGGAGCTGTAAGCCTCAGCTTCATCAATTATTTATATATTAAATTAAAATATTATTTTTTTCCTTTCTGATGATAATTTGTTTTATATATCAGGCAACTGTCTTTGGCGCCCTGTATGCAAAGAGCTTCTTGAGAAAGCAGCCTCAGAAGGCTCTGCCCTCGGTTCAACCGGAAAATGGAGCTGCGGTGAAGTGAATATATCCTGCACAACCTAATGCTTGCTAACCGGGTAATTTTTGAAAGCTACTTTGAAATAGGAGCTGCTTATCTACTCTTGCACAAGACCCAACTGGACAGCACTTTAACTTGAGCTGACACTGTGTTCAGGAAAAACCTGGGCGTAGCAACTTAGCCCGGGGATACGAGATTTAAGTTGTAGACCAACCACAACCAGAAGTACAAGGGATTAATCATGTTGTTTTCTTTTTGTAACAGCAGTGTCATGTTTGAGGTTAGCATGAAATTGTTTTTCTGTGATTAGCACAAGGGGCCCTGTATTACAACACAGTCTCTCTCTAAGTCTTTGACCAGAGAGAACTTATGGTGTTTTGATGCCAATCTCTATCTGTCTGGACACTCTTTTGTTGGTTTTTTCACTCTAAACCCAATTTCCGGCTGATCCTAAACCCAACGTTGCACCTCTTTGTGTTATTGTTTTTGCCCCCCTCGGTCCAGTCAATTTGCCGGCCATGTATGAAGCCCGTGGCTTTCTCTTGCACACTTGACATCAAATTTTTGTGGAATGAAATTTGAATGCAGACCCCGATGATCAAATAAATTATCGCCTATTGTCTTATATGGCTTGTAAAAGTAAGTAATACATTTCACATGATTTAGAATTTTAATCAAACAATGTCAGTTTATCTGTTCAGAAGAAGTCAAAATCAAATCTCCTTGCACGACATTACATTGTTAATCTATTGCACAGGAAAGAGAGAGAGAGAGAGAGAGAGATTTGTCGAAAATAAAATTGTCATTTGTGTCAACTTTACCGTAAACAATGAGTTGCCGAAATTTTTTCATATTAATTAATATTTGCATCAACTTAAGGTTAAAGGAATAGTTGATTTTTTTTTAAAAAAAAAAACTATAATTCTGTAATACTTGCGGTAACTTAACATCAAAATAAGTCACATAATTTTTTAAAAAAGAAAATAATTTCAGTTACTTTACTCGAGAAGGATACCCGCGATTTTTTTAACATTAAATTTGTCGAAAATAAAATTGGGTAGTTAGTTGATTACACGACCATTACTATTGAACTGAGTTCTTGGCCAAATGTTGCTGCCTGCTTCTGATGCGATCTCAGACCCAACTTAAACCTACCTACTATTATTATTATTATTATTATTATAACCTTTGGATTGCAGACGACAGATTTAGTTCCGCCTTGTTAACTAAAAATCCTTTCCGTAATCATCTCCCTAACAAATTTATTCTTTCCTCTGTAGCCTGGTAAAGAAGATCGACAAGTTATTCGTTTGAAATCAAACATAGACAAAAAGAAAATCTGTTAGTTTCTGTTAAAAATAAAATAACTACTCTCGACATTACAATATCACCTTCACCTTAACCTTCTTCTCCTTGCTATAAATCTACACCCACCCACCCACGAACTTCTTCATCAACTCTTTATCGTATCTCAAGAGCGGAAGAAAGAAAGAAAGAGAAGATGGATCTTGTCCTGTCCCCGAAGTTTCCCAAGAAGGTGTACCGTAGGAAGGGAGGGTCTTACCTCGCCTGGGACCCCTCGGAGCTCCCTATGCTGAAGGCTGGAAACATCGGTGCAGGGAAGCTGGCTCTCAAGAAGTATGGCTTCGCACTCCCACGTTACTCTGACTCCGCTAAGGTTGCTTACGTCCTCCGAGGTACCACTTCATCTCCTTCCCATTTCTAATATATTCTCCACTTTTACTGAAATTCTTTGTGACCACTTAAGTTTTTGTATTATCTGTGATTACTATCAGGATGCGGAACTGCTGGAGTTGTCCTCCCCGAGAAGGAAGAGAAGGTGATCCCTATCAAAAAGGGTGATGCCATGGCCCTCCCCTTTGGGACAGTGACTTGGTGGTACAACAAGGAGGACACGCACCTTGTGGTCCTGTTCCTGGGGGAGACTTCCAAAGCCCACAAGGCGGGCGAATTTACCGACTTCTTTCTCACAGGCTCTAACAGTGTCTACTCGGGCTTCTCCACCAAGTTCCTCTGCAGGGCCTCAGACCTTGGAAAGAATGATGTCAAGGACCTCATTGGCAAACAGAAAGGCACCGGGATCGTCAGGCTCGACCCATCCTTCCAAATGCCAGAGCCCAAGAAGGAGCACCGCGAAGGTGCTTATCGTCTTTGAACTTAAAAGTAATTCTCTTCAAAATCATGGCATCGAAAATTTATCCGTCTGAAACCGGAATGGTTTCTCATTCAGGCATGGCGTTGAACTGCATAGAAGCTCCACTCGATGTCGATGTCCCGAACGGTGGCCGGGTTGTGGTCCTGAACACGAAGAACTTGCCTCTTGTGGGAGAGATTGGGCTTGGAGCTGATCTAGTCAGGCTTGATAGGGGTGCGATGTGCTCTCCAGGTTTTTCTTGTGACTCAGCTTTGCAAGTGACTTATGTGGTTAGGGGAAGCGGGAGAGCACAGGTTGTTGGGGTAGATGGGAAGAGAGTCTTGGAGATCACAGTGAAGGCGGGAAACCTCTTCATTGTTCCGAGGTTCTTTGTTGTTTCCAAGATTGCCGATCCTGATGGCATGGAGTGGTTCTCCATCATCAGCACTCCCAAGTAAAGTCTCTCTTTTTCTTCTTCTCTCAATAGCTTTTACCCCGTTCTCCAATTTTCTTCATGATTGAGATGTGCATTTCTTATATATAGTAAATCTCTAGAAGGAAGACAATGTGTGTGGCAATGGCATCCCATTTCGATTTTTGCATAAAATTCGAAATTAACTCATATGAATGTTTTTGGCACTACCATCATGGCCACTCACGAATCAATCAACTGATTTGATTACCATCACAACTATGTATGATGCCAACTTATCTAAGAATTACAAGTAGAATTAACATTTCTCAATTCTTTAACTATTACATAGAGTAATAATGTTAAAAGGAAAAACCTTTGACGCTTTTCTCTTGCTTTCTTGTGTTGTGGCAGCCCAATATTCACGAACCTTGCAGGGAAGACATCGGTGTGGAAGGCACTATCTCCACAGGTGCTGCAGGCAGCCTTCAACATCACACCTGAAGCTGAGAAACTCTTCCGCTCCAAGAGGAACTCCGATGCCATCTTCTTCCCTCCGCCAAACTAAATTGCATAAACTCATCCTAGTCAATAAATGTCCCCTTAACTGTTAGGCCGGACTGCTTTATTTCCTACTCTCATCTGTTACATGTTTATGTATATTGTCCACTTCCATGAACTCTGCCATGGCAAAGGTAATGGATTCTATTTTCAGCACCTCACTCTCAGCTTGTTGCTAATGGGGCTTCAACTATGTTTATTATCGGGCTCTCTTTTTGGCATCGAGATACTCATGGCACCTATCTGAGAATCTATTCGCAAGACTTATGACACCGAGCTAGAACAAGGTATGTCAACGTCCATGGGAAGACATCGACAATCGTCTGAAATCCACCACTTAGATTCAATTGCGAAAAGTGGGGGAGTAAAGATTAGAGAGCAATAAATGCCTCTATTGTAAGTCTCTCAGAGTAAGAATTTTCCATCCTTGGCATTCTCGGGTTGTCTTTCCTGTTGTCTCTGGTAGCCGACAACTCCAAACATCAACAATGAGAAAATCCTGAGAGTAAGAACGTCTTATGATTCTTCACATGGAGAAGAGAAGGTGCCTAGAGCTAAACACTAACCACCAAATGGAATCATCAGTTTTTCTTTTTAACAAAAACCATTCAATCAGTAAAATGATGTCATTAAATGTTATCATCATCTTCCGCATTGGAAGACTTCCTCTTCCATAACCTGTACGATCATGTCCTGTCAAGCGTGAGAGCTCTCTGTTAGAAGCCCTTTCTTAACTAACAATCTATGGTCACACTTCAGTATCAAATAAAGGTAGGGCTATATACTTTCTCATAAGGTTGACTATAAAGCTGCGACTCTCAATGTAAGGTTACAGATCCCAATGTGGCTGGAATTCGAGGCACTGCCCAGACCAGCTGTTGGAAAGAGTTGGAAGACTATTCCTTTTGCTCGGCTTCTTCCCTCCCATCGTAATCAAGCACCCGTCCATAGTAACCAATAACCGTCGTCTTTTTTCCTGCTATACTTACTTGAGTATTCTTCTTCTTCAAACTATCGATCTCATGGATCTTCCACAGAGCTGCTCCTTGAAAATTGACTGGTGGCATTTTCTCATCACTCATTTTATAGGAACATGCGGGTATACCTCTTTCATTTATTAACTGTTTTTACAATTTACTACCGGAATGAACCTATTGAGAAGGTACCCGGCTAAATTTTCGATTTCAGAACTGCTGCTAATGTCTAACAAATATAAGCTATTAAAATGTGATGATGATGATGATGATGATGATGTAAACTTTGTCTTTTCAATATGTGTGTGTGTGTGTGTGTAATATGTAGTAGATATGTGCTACTCAGTTTGAGTTGTTTAAACCAAACGCACCATGAGAAAGAAAATGAAGGCACCTACTCCAAATAATCCACTCCACTCCACCATATAATGTTCTATGTTCCCTTGTCTTGTCTATATAAACCACTCAAACAACACTTCTCAACCCATCATCACATCAACAAAGCGGAACATTCCTCCGTGTATCACCATCAATACATATCATCCAAGACCTCTAATACCCTGAAGCTCTTCCAAAGAAATGGCCACCACCAACACCTCCATTTTACTCCAGCTCAAAGCCCTGGCCTGCCTACTCGTCTTGGCTCTCACCATCACCCCTGCTTTCCCAGCTCCAACACTCTCCGAGGAGGAGGAAGCCCCTGTTTCGCCTGTGGCACCAGTAGGGACAGCTCCCGTCCAGACCCCAGTAGGTTCTAGCTCAGTCCAGACACCAGTAGTTGGTGCTGGCTCTGTTCAGTCACCGGTTGTCCCTGGACCGACAGGGTCCACTGGTGCAGCTTTTGCAGGCTCTGGTGCTGTGGTGGCCCCTTCTGACCCTCACATGTTGACCTTCTTCATGCACGACATACTCGGGGGCTCGAGCCCTTCTGCTCGTGCAGTCACCGGCATTGTAACCAATCCTGCTCTCAGCGCCCAGGTACCCTTTGCCAAGCCCAACGGGGCAAACCTCCCGATCAACAGTGGGGTGCCACAGAGCAGCGGCAATAACGGGCTCATCAACAACAACAATGTCCCATTCCTCACCGGCCTTGGTGGAACCACCGGAAACCTTGTCCAGACCCAGAACAATGGGAATGGGAACAACTTCATTGGTGGCAGTGCTGGGTTCCCACTGCTGAGCGGCGGACAGCTTCCTCAAGGAATGACCCTTCAGAAGATGATGTTCGGAACGCTGACGGTCTTTGATGATGAGTTGACCGAAGGGCACGAGCTCGGTTCAGGCCTCGTTGGAAAGGCCCAGGGGTTCTACGTTGCAAGCTCCGAAGATGGGAACAGCCAAACCATTGCAATGACCGCGATGTTTGAGAGTGGCGGCTACGTCGATAGTATCAGCTTCTTCGGGGTCCACCGAACGGTTGTTTCCGAGTCACAGCTGGCGATCATGGGTGGCACTGGGAAGTATGTGAATGCCAGGGGATATGCCACGATCAAGACGTTCACGGGTGTAAACCAGCAGAATTCCGATGGATTGGAGACCGTCGTTCAGTTTACTGTGTATCTTGCTTGAGGAACTTCAAAAAAACAAAAAAAAAAAAAAAAGAAGTGCTGGCATTTGTCTTTATTTAAAAGATCATATGTGCAACCCGAGTCCTTCGCCTGTATGAACGTTCGTGCTTTTCAATGCAAAAATTTACTCAACGCAGTGCATACTGAAGTGTTTGCTTGTTTCATAAGGAAGCCAATTGCCAGGAGGAGGATGAAATTGGATCTGCTTACTCTTCTAGGAAAGAAAAAAAATCATTAAATTACAACCACAGCGGTTTGGATTAATTTCAGTCAGAATTTGAGAGGATTGCCTCTTCTTCGTTAAGCAAAAAGCTCGTCGTGTGATGAACAAAAGTAAAATTTAGATCAGTTAGAGAATATGACCCCCAGGAGTTAGATGGTCGCTGGGCACCGCTGAAGAGTCGAAGAAGCAAAAGTTGGGGTTGACCTGTAATTTGTAACTCGGGGGAAATATTTGTTGACTCATTCCAACCACATTTAAAATCAAACCTACGTCCTCTTGATCACAAATCGGACTCATCGACCCATGCAGTCTTTCTTCAAGAAAGAACAAATTTCACTTCAAATATCCGCTGGCTGTAAACTTCATCATCTCGTCTCGTTTTCTTCTGCTTTCTAACCCCTATCAGACTTGAACGATTTTGCCAGCAGAAGGATCGGGGGGATTTGACCACAGAATCCAAATTAATCCCAGCAAATGCGAATTTGTCTGCAGTTCTCGTGCTAATTTAACAGGTTCCAATTCGACAGAATGAAATTGTACTCCAGACAGCTTATTGCTCTCAAGATTAGCAGCATCCAGAACGCTGCAAATCAAATGCTCAGTCATGATTAGCATCTTGATCTCGGTATTGGCCCACCAGATAGGCATCCAAATGAGACCAATCACTTTCTTCCGAGACTTGACTGTTAAAGAATTTCCTCTGAACAAAGGCAATAAGAGGGCCCATTTCCTAGGAAGCATCAGCAGGTAGGTGACAGGAGGAAATTAATCATTTCAGCTCTTGCTAAGGACACTCTCCTTCCCCTCATCATTTTTCTCACCAAGCAAATTCAGACAATATCTTCACTGTTGTTTTAACTTACAGTGTTGATTCCTCACAGGAAGATCCAAGTGCAACCCAGCCAGGTGAGGCTCGGGGGAACTATGTGAGGTCTGACAAGTTGATGAGATGACCAGCATGGGTTATTGCAACTTCAAATAAGCAAAGGTTTGCACACTACCTTCAAGACCGATTCAGGACAACCTGGATGCTGACAGAATAATGGAAGTGCAGGAGTCTCCAAGCAAGTGTAAGGCTGACCATAGTTCAGCATTTGGCAGAACAGGTGAAAATCAAACAATCTTCAAGCGTTATATTAAGGGAATAACTGAACCAGGATGATAAACATCCGCCGATTCTTTGAAGCAAATCACACCTAAAACAGATGAGGTATTCAACAATAGTTGCAACACGTGTGAGATGAGAAGTGAGACCTTAAGCAGTTCATGCCAAGCACAAGATCATCTCTGCAGGGCTTTAAATGTTCCCGGCTTGAGCTAGCAAGAATCAACCGTTCTAGGAAGTGAGCATATCCTCCACAAGCAATGGGCATTGTTGCAAATGTCATCAGAGTTATATCCAAGTTGACCATATACAGGGGAGTCCAAAGAAGCACTGCATAATGACATTCTTTTCGTGGTAGTGCACATGTTTCTGCATCATCTTTACATCTGAACGATATTGATCTCAATTTTTTCACCACAAGAAGAAAACAGCCAAACTACTAGCACAGGCGGTTACTACTGTCAGTCCTCTTGCCCATGTTCCTGTCCTTTTCAACAATGCAACTGCTCTAACAAATTGAAGTCAAAGCAACTATGCCAGCAAAGACATGAAGTTCTTTTAGGAGTGCCTAGCTTCATAAATAATGGCCCTTCATCTATTTCCACAATGTATTAGCAGAGATGTTGAGACATAATATATTGATGGATAAAGCTAAAGATCAGCGACTGCAAGAGAATAGCAAACACTGTGTGAAGGTTAGGGGCCACTTTACAGACTTGAAGAATCAGAATATGCTTGGCTCATCCTAGACCGTTTCAAATATCAAAGATTTTGTGGCATACATACTCCATTGTAGCGTAAGGTACTCACCCGGTAGCACATAGACAAGCTTTCTTCAGTTATGTACACCAGTAAGTAAAGATATCAATCTTTCAGAAGGCAATGAAGGCTCTTCATTTCTTTACATCTCAGTAAGATAGGCAACTTGCAATATTAAGCTCGCAAAGACCGGATCAGAATCTCTCCCTCTTATATCTCGGCATGTCATCAAACTCATCAGTCACTCCATCTCTGAAACTCCCTTCCTGATCCTCGATTTTTCTTGTTTTATGAGCATCCCCAAGTTCATTTTTTGGGTGCCTCTCCAATTGTCTCTCTCTCGAGTTTCCTCCTTCATGACCAGCTGAATCATCTTCTGGACAGAGCCGATATGACAGAGAGCCATTTTCGCTACCGTAAGTGAAGCCCTTGTCGCTGGAACCACAAGCAGGTCTAAAATGCTGAACAGGTCCTCGTTTCCCGTTCAACCGTCTTCGCTCATCTACATTTTCCTCTCCAGAGATTTCATGGAACCGAGCACCGCGCAAAGGAACCCTGAAGTACTCTCCATGAGTCCTTTCACGAGAATTCACCATGTCATACCTCCGTGTCCTGAGCGTACCCCTAGTTGACAAGTTTCTGTTATGCAAAATCGGCCTGAAAAAGCCATGGTCTCTTCCAGTGTTCATTTCTCTCATATCATCTAACTGACGAGAAATATAAGGTGGAGAGTTCTGTCGCCTCATCATCGCCTCACCTCGGAAGCAAGCACGATCAGGTGACCTCATTCTTTCTCTTCTATACATTGGAGGAGATCTTCTAGCCACCATTCCTGGATGCCGGTCAAATCCATCTGGCGATCTCCTCCGAGGAGAGGACCACTGTATTGGAGAATGACTTCTTAATCTTACAGGAGACTTTGAATGCATGCGAGGAAAGCCCTTTGTGCTGCAGGACCCAGTATCCCTATCTTGTCGAGCGAATCCATAACTTACTCTGACAAATTCAGAATCATCCATGCCAATGCATCTACTCGGGCTCATATTCTGTGGAACTCTGCCTCCAGTAGGTGGGCCACGTACTGCAAGGCCATCCCTACCTCTATGTGCCCACCTCACTGAGTGCCGGCTGTGAAAGTTTGGTGAGTTGTCTGCCAAATATCTACGACCACCTCGCCCAGTACCAACAAAACCATCCTCAGGTGAAACATTGTAGTTCCTGTACTTTGAATTATATCTGTATCGGGTAGCACGGAACTCCAGCGACCCTTTATGCATTTCTGAAGTAAAATCCTGATCAGGTTCCCAGTCATCATACATATTACTTGGAATCCTTCCTCTATCACGTGCAAAGCCTGACCTAGAATTTCGAGAGAACATGTCTCGACACCTCTCTCTGGAAAATCTATGGAAATCAACATTACCCACTTCATCCCTGCAAATAAACAAAAATCAGAAACAACATTTAGCATGTAAAAGGTAGTTTAGAAACAATAAAACATCCGAACAGGGTTCTGCAAAAGCAAAGATAATCACCTCCCTTGAAGATGAAGCTTATCTCCCTCTAGAGCAACATTGGGCAATCTTTTTCTTCCATCATGCAAGGGCATTGACTTATCAGAAGCAGAACTTGTTTTACCTGGAGATGACGTGTTAAAGGTTGCTGACGAGTTTACAATACGGCTCCTATTACCCTCTGTGTTAGAATCTCTACCTACAACATCACTATCTACAAATGATTCAGTCTTGGGCAAAATTGAACCACTCTTTCCAGCATCATCATCAGACACAATATTCTCAGTGTTCACTGCATTGTCATCCTGAGTAAAAGCTCCACTAAGCTCATGGTTACTGATTGTAGCTTCACCAGATATATTTGCAATTTCAGGTTGTGTCACAGGATTTTCATTGGCAGGCAGTAAAATTGCTCCCTGAGCAACAATTGCTGGCACTTTGGCGTCAGAGTCTACTTCAACATCAGACAATTCTTGCAGGTTTGCATCTAAACCAACACTCATTTTGCTCTTCTCGTCAAGAAGAGTCTCCTCCATCGTACCGCATATCTGCATTTCATTGTCGTCTTTCTTTTGAAGTGGAGAATCTGCACATCGGTGGCTGGGGTTCCCTCCAACTTCTACATTCGCAGGCACACCTTCAGCCCCGCTAACATTTCCCACAGGAGTTGCATTTGTAGGTCCATCAGCCACGAGTTGAGCTTTTACCTCCCCATCTTCATAATCATTATCTTCCGTATCAGGAGAACCATCTTTAAGGTGATTGCTGATTGTTTGAGATTCATTAGCAACAGGACAATTTACTGGCAAGGGCCCCATTATCTTGCTGCAGGACTCCAGTATCATACCTTGTGATATCTGCTCCAATCCTTTTGATGTTTCTTCCTCCATCCTTAATGGTACTGGCACTGCCTCATAAGCTGGCTCAGCCTTAACAGATACAGATCTAGAATCAATCGAATTCAAAGTGCTAGGAGTAATTTCAAGTCCACCTTTATCAACAGTTTCACGCTTCACTGCTTTTCCAACTAAGCATTTCAGATCACCCGATCCAGTGCCCAGACAGGCCTGTCCTTGAGCGTCTTCATATGGTTCTGATTTCACTGCCATGGGAGGTATAAAGCTTGTGCTGCCAGCTGATGAGACTCTAGAAAGGATTGTGTTAGAATCAATAACAGGGGATAGATGTGGAGATTCTCGATTGAAGTTTGATGGTAATGGTATCTGGAGACCCAATTGAAGAGAGTGCTCGTGTGTTGGTGGGTTAATACATGGTGTGGAAGATGCTGCACCAAGTTCATTACTCTGATGCTCTGCAGCAGTTTGCTCCCGTAAGACGTTTACTCCAGGCATCACAGAGGAGCTTCCTAGAGGTCTGAGATCAACACGATCACTGGACGCAATAATTTTTCCGTCAAGATGATCCTTGCTGACTGACGCAGCTTCCCCAGCAGAACCTTCCCAAGTATCCATTGTCGTATTCAAATCCCAATTTGACCTGTTTGTGCAGAGATCAGGGACATCGCTTTCTGATCTCATTACACCAAATGAGTGGCCAAAGCTGCCTTCTCCATTAGTTGATGCCAGCTGCACTAAGAGGCTTTCCAACTTGTCTCGATTCACAGAAGCATCTTCACTCTGTTGCGATGCCGAAATAACACCTGCTCCAGGAGAAATTGCTGAGCTTTCAGGTTTACCTTCTTCAGGGGTGATGTTACAGATGGTAGAGCCTTCAGACACTGATGTACTCTCTTGCTGTTTCGCATTTGGCTCTGGGATTGGACACGGTTCCTCGGGTGGAGGCGATGGAGGCCGAGAAATCAGGTACCTCCGTTTCTTGATGGGGACTATAGTAGCATAATCACTAGAAGAAGGTGGGCTTGATCTGACCTCGGTCTGCAAACGGACGATAGATAGAAAACAAAAGTCAGATTTAGGAAACAATGTAATCTCAACAGCAAACATTATATCATTGAGAGCAGGAAGTTAACCTCTTTATCCTCCACAACAGTCATCGTCCAACCTCTGCAGAGAATACAGCCTCGACGTTCAATCTGAATCTCTAATATAACAACTCTAACCGTCTACCAGGCCGAGCTACCATGGAGGCTACCCAGTTCGCCGTCGATCTTCCGTGCAGAGAGAGACGGATTGTTGACTGAGAGGCAGAGAATCGGAGGAAGTAGGAAGGAACGGGGGAATAAATATGAGGACGGAAACCTGTCAGTCCGAAGAAGACAAGATGGATGGGAGTGGTCTCAGTGGAGCCGATGGTTGCGTGAGAACGGAGCCAAGTATCGTGCAAAAAAGTCAAACATAGAGACAGGCGTCGGTCCATCGTAAGGGCCCACCTAACCTTTAGCCGCGTTCGGCCCGATTCCGGCAACCACGGGCCGAATTCGTCATTTGACATCTTAAATTTCGGACATTTCACATCTGGGGATCGGGAAATTGCCCGGGAAGAGTATGAGAATGACCGGCCGGTTTGAAGTCACCATCATTTGAAACTAATGATTGACATGGCACAAAACGAAAAACGTCAAATCAGTCAGTGGAGAGACTGATTGGTCCCTTGGACCTGGAGCGGTAGAAAGTGACAAAGAGATGACATATCCGATGATGCATGCAATCTTGAATAAAACAACCATGGAGCTAATCAGTTCACTTTGGCTTTATCATTTGCCTTGACAACGGAAAGTCTCAGGTAATTTCACTAGCAGGCAATGATGACCAGCAATAATGATCCTTTTTTTTTTGTATAAATGTATGATACTGATAAAAATCAACTAATAATGTCTCATTTTCTAAAAAGAAGAGCAAGATTAAAAAAAAAAAAAAAAGGTAAAAGAAGAAGAGACCCCAACCAAAATGGTAAAAAGGGCCTCAACCCAATTGCCCGTGTCGTGTCCCTTTTCCACTGAAGGAAACACGAAATCACGTGTACATCTCGACTAAATGATAAAAGCATGGGAAAGATGAAATTTTGTGCAGTCCTACTATATTTATCATAATATTACAACTATTTATTAATATTTCTATAACTTAAGGAAGTGTACTGTAATATTGTTTTATTATTTGCTAATGTGTTTGTTTCATTGACACGATCCTATCCATAAGGTCTGTTACCATCGTTGTGAATGATATTGGTTTTCCGGTACATCCACACACATATTTCTTCTTGAAATTGCAACCCCTAAAAAAAGGGAAAACAATAAAAACAAAAGGGAAGTTCTCTCTCTTAGATTCACTCACATTCGTGAAGAGCCAACAGCAACGAAAACTGTTCCGTTCCTTTCACACAGGACAAAATCCTGCAGCTCCTCAAAAGAAGAATTCACAATTAAAAAAAAAAAAAGCATCGCACTGATCCGCGCCAAGGAAAATCTGTGTCCCTCGGGAGAACTACTGCACATTGTGGGTGTGGTGGAAAACTCCTCATCTCTGCAGCCTAAGAATCAAGTCGTCGGTCGGCCGGCAAAGAGGTACGTATTTCATTTAGTCTAATTTCCACGTGATACAAAATTCAGTTCCCCAAAATGGCAGATTTTCTTTTTCCATTTTTCAACACTTGTAGCAGAAATTATGTCATGTAAAAATTAGAACGAGGAACGGAATCACTCGATCCAGCTGATCAGCTCTTCTTCTTTTTTTTTTTTTTATCATTTACTGGGGCTGCAATTCCCCCCTGATTATCTTTTCATCCATCTCAAATCACTATTTCTCTCAGACATACGTTCGTCTTCACGTCACTGGCCACTTGATTACGTAACCCCATGCGCAAGCTTTAGTCCCTCCCGCCCCGCGCCTCTCTCTGTCTCTCTCTCTTTCCTGGTGGCCTCCGTCCATCCCATTCCCAGCTTCCTATGCACGCATACATTCATATTAGTCAAAGGTTTCGAGTCAAAAGCCCTCTCCCTCCTCCCGATCGCTATGTATATATTTCCAACACCCCCTCTCTCCCAGAATGGAAAAAAAATCTCTCTTTCTATTTGCAAAATTCTCGTCTCGAAACATAGCATAGCGATCGATCTGCAACATCATTGGAATCAGAGAAAAGATTTCTTCTGCTCTGCGATCCCCTCTGCTCGGTTAATAATACATGGCAACAATTTTCAGCAAACTGATCCCGTTAACCTTCACCTCTCCAGGAAGGTCATCATCTATAATCAGGCCTCCTGTCTACCGCAGCACCTATTTCTCCGACTCGTTAATGGAGGACCACCTCATAGAGAATGCGCGATTTGTGATTTCCCAGTGGGACGTCGTAGAGACATCCCTGTTCCGTGACGACCGCTCCGAGGCACATCTGTACATTCAATCGGTGAGAGACCTCCAGGCCGTGATGCAGCGATTAATCAAACAGGACCCCAACTCGGAGATGCTGCTTCCAGCCCACAGTCTTATGGAAGCCGCTATGAAGAGGCTGGGTAAGGAGTTCAGTAGGATGCTTTCATCAAGTTTCATCCACGATGGCTTGGACCTTGAGCCATCGGTTTCTGGCCAGTCCACAGCAAGATCAAGCGTCTCAGACCACACCGGAAGCGGATCATCGTCCGAGGATGATTCCTATTGCCTAAGTGATGATCAGGAGTCGGTTGTAACATCGGTGTCCGAGCGAACCGACCCGGCAGGTGCGCTGGCGGATTTGAAGGCTATGGCGGAGTGCATGATAGCTGCAGGATACGGGAGAGAGTGCATGGAGCTGTATAAATCAGTCCGGAAATCCATCGTCAATGAAGAATTGAATCGTCTCGGGATAACAACCACATTCTTTTCAAAGAAAAAGCAGAAGCTGGATTGGGAGGTCTTGGAGAGGAAGATAAGGAGCTGGCTGAGCGCAGTCGGAGTGGCGGTGAGATCCGTCTTTCGCCAGGAGAGGATTCTCAGCAGTCGAGTCTTTGCTAGCTCCCCGAAGATCGGAGTGGCCTGCTACTCCGAAATAACGAGGGACGGGGAGATCCTAGTGTTTCATTTGGCGGAGAACCTGGCGAGATACCTCAGGAAAGAATCTCCTGAAAAAGTATTCTTCGTGCTCGACATGTTCCGAGTGATCACTGATCTCTTGCCCGAGCTCAAACGGGACTTCGACTCAGACTCTTCCTCGGCCGTGCGATCGCACTACGTCAATGCTCTGGTCGGACTCCGAAAGACGATAAGGGGGATGCTCGCGGGTTTTGAGTCTTTGATCCAGAAGGATTCGTCCAAGACCGCTGTCCCAGGTGGCGGCGTCCACCCTCTGACACAGTTCGCCATGAACTACCTCACCTCCCTCGCCGATTACGGCGATTTGCTACAAGATATAGTAGCCGACTGGCCTCTGAATGTGAAAGGAGCCCTGCCAGCGCCGTTACTCTCCACCGGCAAGGGGCTGAGCGATGAGGATTACTCGGCCGCCTCGACTCGGCTCGCGTGGTTCATCCTCATCCTGCTCAGCAAGCTGGACGTGAAGGCTGAGCTCTACAGGGGCGACGTTGCAGTGTCTTACCTTTTCCTTGCTAATAACCTGCAATACGTCGTCGTCAGGGTGCGGGATTCGAGTCTCGGGCATCTCCTGGGGATGCAGTGGATTGGGACCCACGAGTCGAAAGTGAAAAACTACGCGGCCAGCTACGAGCGGATCGGATGGAGCAACGTGTTCTCCTCCTTGCCAGACCCCACTCATCCTACGGCTGAGATTTCTCTGGACGAAGCGGGAAATGTGTTCCGGAGCTTCAATGCGGCTTTCAAGGAGGCGCACCGGAAGATGGCCACATGCGCCGTGGCCGACCCGAATCTCAGAGACCACATCAGGGCCTCCTTGAAGGACAGTATCGGATCGCGTTATCGTGCTTTATATGGGAAGCACAGCGACGTACTTGACGGGTGGGAGGAGTTGGGTGAGCCGGTTGTCGCATTTGCCCCCGAAGATGTAGAGAATTACCTCTCGGAGCTCTTCCCTGGTCCAGGGAATGCGAGGAGAGTTACGTCATCATGTCCTTCATCGGAATCTTCATATCCGCCGTCTCTTGCCCGATCAATACCGGTTAAGGTGCGAGGTTGGTGACGCGACGAGGATCCAGCCACCCTGACACCCTCTTTTCTTTGTTTTGAACAGTGCGCTGAAAGATTATAATCACTGTCAAAATTTGACACGTGTAATGTAAATATCACAAGTAGCAAAATTCATTGTTTATTTCCCTTTTCCAAGTACAAATTCAATGATGTTATTGGTTCAAGTCGCCAACATTTCCACTCAAGTATCTTATTAATGAAAATTCACAATTCGTGGAAGTAACATCACTCATTACCTCCATCTTACTTGTAATTGAAAAAAAAAAGGGGGAACAAATGTGGTTCTGACCCAGACCATACATTGGCCCAAATGTGCATCGGGCTCTAGGCCCGGCCACATGGGGCCAGAATACCATTGCCACAAACTAAATGGAATTCGGTCCACCATTAATTAAGCAGGCAAATCGATTCCAACTGCCACGAACTAAATGGTTCGGTCCACTATGCGAATTTTCTTTACAGAAATCGAATTAAACACTATCATTATCTCAGTCTCTACATTATTGCGTGACGATAATACAGTCGAAAATTAAAGAGATAAAGGGGGAAAAAAGAAGAAGAAAAAAGAATGAACGAACTGTGAAGACGAGGCCAACAGGGTTGGGTCCACATTAGCAGTGCGCACGTGCGGCGGCCGATAATAATTCTGATGCCGGCGTCTGGACAAACCTCTCGTTTCCCCCTTTTTTTTTTAAATAAATTAAAACTCCCATGTTAACATAATTCGCTATACGCGTTTTCTTTTTGACAGGGGACTGAAGTACTGGGCAAGACCAGACAACAGAGAGGTCCGAACACTTCGTGAAAGTACGTAAATTCACGTCACACACTGAGCAATCTGAGGAGTGATTGAACCGCACTGATCACGAAATGAGTTAAGTCCAGTGTGCGTCGGGGAGGAACTCAGCCCAACAGCTAATCAGAGCTTAACGTGCAGTCTCGTACATGGGAAATCTGTCCACTTGAAATTGGATAATGAATATCCCTTTTTTCTCATTATTTAATGTACGGAACGAGATGTTCTGCTTGCATGTGCTAGTTTATAGTATAAATTCAGCAGAGAGAGAGAGAGAGAGAGAGAGCTACTCCTTTACGACCATGAAATTGAACCTTTTGGTGTGGCTTTCCCGGGGGGGGGGGGGGGGGGGGGGGGGGGGGGTGGGGGCGCCGAAGGAGCCGGAGCTGTGGATCTGAAACAGAGTCACCAAACATTGCTTCCACACGAAGTACTCACTCACTTTTCTCGGTTCGGATTTTGTTTAGGATGTGATGTTGGGATTGGGACCCACCCTCCCCTAGTCCTATGGCCATTATTTACGGGCGCTTTTTTAATAATGAAATGAAATGAAAAGGCATTAGCCGAGCCAGAAATAGATTAGCTATAAATGAAAAGAAAGGAAAAGGAATACTTTTATTTTAAATTCAAATTTCTTTTTAAATAAAATTTTATATTCGAGTATTATAAGTGGTATGAAAATTTATAATTGAGAGAATTTTACTCTTTTTTAATAGAGTCAACGATACTCTTATCATTATCAAAACTGTGAAAAATATACAAAATGTATGGAACTCATAGATCGAGCTCAATGATAATTACACAAAAAAAACAGATAAACAAAGAATAAAGACAATGTTGCTAATAATTCATATGAATTTTTACTCTTAATTGGCTTATAAATTAAGTATAGCTCTAAGTTCATATGAATTTTTTTCTATATATATATATATATATATATGTTACCACTTTTTTCCCAAGCTAGAATCTCCCATTTATTTTGCTGGGGGAGCTCCTTTCACTGTATTTCTTCTTTCAGTGGCTGAACCACCGAGCCTCTTTTCTCTACCCTTGAACATTAACCATTCTATTCTTTTAACTCGTTGCATGTAGCAGAGAAATTAACGTTTTGAACAATAGCAGTAAAATCTAAATGCTTGTGCTCGGTGTATGAACTACAGTAGCTCTTCTCCAACCTTGGCTCGAGCTTTAGGTATCGACCTCAATCTCGCTCGCAGCCTTAGTTCGGACACCAGGCAGAGCTTGAGCTTTTTATCCATAAGTTATTTCAGTCGAATTCCAAGTCTTGTAAGAACTATCCAAGATGCTACTCCAGTAGTCTAGCCGAACTAGAGCTCGATCTAGAGTTGGTTCTGGTATTCCGGTTAACTGGTCTCGTTTCAGAAGCCACCAAACACACACATGTACAACGGGTTCCCTGCTCCATTCACCTTCTCTTCTATGAATATGTAAAAGCCCGATCCATAGCTTGCTCTACCCTTCTCCTCCCTGTCATTTCAGTCCCACACCATTACGAAGGAAAAGAAAAGGAAGCAAAAAAGTGAGAGCCATCCATCCCATTTTTTCCTTCAGTTTCGATTAAGACATTGCCTTACATGTGCTGTTTGTGCCTTTTTAGCTCTTTCACTTATTATATTTCCCCATCTCTCTGTCCCTTCTCGTTGTTGGCTTCTTCAATCAACAGTGTTTCAAAATACACAAATAAACGACACCTTCAGAAGAAATTCCTGTTTTTTATTTTCTTTTTCTCTTCACTTAACCTTTCCGAGAACAAGATTTCCATTATAGAATGTGCTGTCGTTCATGCTTAAGAACCTGCTCTAGAAGCTGCCCAGCCAGAGAGTTTTGTGGCTTCCACGTTGAGAGGATTCATCGCTGAGGTACCAGAACCAGCTCCCTCCTTCAGACCACTCAGGCAATGTTCCGTCTTCCCCCAGTTCCAATGTACTGGACAAATCCAAGTCCTCTCCTGAATTCAATGTTAAACTGATATGTCGGTGCTATGCTGTGTCAAAGCTGAGAATCTAATACCTATAGTATCATAACTAATGACAGTAGTAGCATGATTTCAGTGGAACTGTCATTTGATTTTTTCTCTTGGATTCTCGAAGGAGGAGCAGAAGATCCATACATCTGCCTGAAGTCATCAGAGGATAGACATTTCTGCGAGGACATGGATCCCCAGATGAAGAGTACAAAACAGCCGACAGGGAAACGGGATGACACGGCACTGCATTCGGCTGCAAGAGCAGGCAATCTGGAGGCTGCGAGAGCAGTAATCTTGAGCTGTGACAGCTCCGCAGGGCTTAAGGAGTTGGTCAGTAGGCAGAACCAAGTGTGGGAGACGGCCCTCTACGTCGCAGCTGAATATGGCCATGTCGAGCTGGTGAAAGAGATGATCAAGCATTATGATCTTGCAGATGCTGGGATTAAGGCTAGGAATGGGTTCGATGCATTCCACATTGCTGCCAAACAAGGAAACTTGGGTATGTATCAACCGAATTGGAATTTCAGTATTTTTTTTCTCTTGTCTCATTGTATTAAGATGTTCGAGTGTTATAGGAGACTGCTTGGTCATGGAAAACTATGGATCTGTTTCATCTGTTTTTTCATATATCTCATGTAAAATCATAAAGAAATATAGGGAACAAAACATGTTCCATGATCCAGCATGTCCTGCACAGTGGGATGCAACGAGTTCCTGTGATTCTTCGTTTTCCATCAGTTAGTTACATAAGCAAAATTGTTGAATTGAGAAACATGAAAACTCCCTCCAGAAAAAAACAGTTTCTATAAGAAATGAGCAGATGCTGAAGCTGCTTCTTTGGCATGTACCATGTTAGATATATTGCAAGTACTCCTTGAGGTGCACCCGGAATTGTCCATGACCGTGGATGCATCAAACACGACTGCACTTCACACAGCGGCGAATCAAGGGCACATCGCCGCCGTGATCTTACTACTGGAGGAGGGAAGGGGACTCGCAGCAATAGCTAAGAGCAATGGTAAGACGGCTTTGCATTCGGCTGCAAGGAATGGCCACTTGGAAGTGGTGAAGGCACTTCTAGGAGCTGAGCCTGGGATGGTAACAAGAACTGATAAGAAGGGTCAGGCCGCTCTTCACATGGCTGCAAAGGGGCAAAGCAGCGAAGTGGTGTGCGAGCTGATAAACGCACATCGTTCCTCGATAAATATGGTGGACACGAAGGGGAATTCTGCACTGCATATAGCGTCTCGAAAGGGCAGAGCTGAGGTGAACTTCAGAGTCTCTTTGGATGCTTCAGATCACACTAATAGAGCATTTCTTAACACAAAAACATATGGTAGGAAGTGTCAGATTAGAACAATTAGAACAAATTTGATGAACTGTTTCATATGAATAGCATGATTGGGATAGGGAATGCTGGGAATATGAACTTCTCTTTTTGACAGTGTTAACTATAAATGAAATTCCCGTGACAGAACTGGTAATTCACGGAAAGGGAAGATGCTGATACATTTTTCCTAATGTTTACTCAGACTGTGAAGATACTTCTGGGATACAGTGAAACGGACACAAAAGCTGTGAACCGGACAGGCGAGACTGCCCTTGATACCGCCGAGAAAATGGGCAACCCCGGAGTAGCCACTATTCTCCGGGAATATGGCGTCAAGAGCGCCCGCTCACTGCATCCACAGGCCACCACAAGCACTGCTCGGGAACTGAAACAGACCGTCAGCGACATAAAGCACGAAGTGCATTATCAGCTGGAGCACACCCTCCTGACCCGGAAACAGGTCCACGGGATCACCAAACGACTCAACAAGATGCACGCCCAGGGACTCAACAATGCGATCAACTCTGCCACAGTCGTGGGTGTTCTGATAGCCACCGTGGCATTCGCAGCCATATTCACCGTCCCCGGCCAGTATGCTGATGATCCCAATAACGTTCCCAAGGGGCTCTCCCTCGGGGAAGCGAATATAGCTCCGAATCCTGCATTCATGATCTTCTTCATATTCGACTCGATCGCCCTGTTTGTGTCCCTGGCAGTGGTGGTGGTGCAGACTTCTGTGGTAGTGATTGAGAGCAGAGCAAAGAAACGGATGGTGGCGGTAATCAACAAGCTCATGTGGCTAGCCTGTGTGCTCGTCTCGGTTGCATTCATCGCGCTCTCATTTGTGGTTGTGGGCCAGGAGAGGTGGCTCGCCATAGGGGTCACGATCATCGGAACATCAATAATGGTCACTACATTAGGTACGATGATTTATTGGGTGATACGGTACAGGATTGAAACCTCAAACATGAGGAACATCCGAAAGGCATCGATGTCCAAGTCCTGGTCAGCTTCTGTTATGTCAGATTCGGATATTTTGAACAGTGATCACAAAAAAATGTATGCCATCTAATGGGTGCCCTTTAAGTCGTTCTAGGTGTGACGAGATGAGTGTCGGTGCTACTTCAACTTGTTTATATCTCAATCAAGTTCTAAGATAGAATTTCTTAATAGTGGATTTCATTTTGAAACAGTTAAAATTATGAATAGAGCCAATTCCTCCTTTAGAAACTACACTACATAGGCTAATATTCCCTCAACAAGTTCATCATGAAATCCACAGTGTCATTGTTAGTGGATATGTTTTATGTACACACGCACATTTTGTGCATATTCACTTCTGTAATACAATTTCAATTATTAAAAAAAAAAAGAATCTCTTCGCATCTCGAAATGTATCTACATCCTGACGTTACATTTACCATATTGCATTCGGGAGAGTGCAACCTGCACCAACATCAACAAAGGTGCACCATTTTCTGAGATGATCATCATACGGCCCAGTTTAAACCATCTTTGTTTGATGATAGCACTTCATCCACACATGGCCCGGCTTAGCCAATTTAATGCATTTAATACATTATGTTGCTGCAGTTCATAATATCCCAGGTAACCGCTGCGACCGATCTGGTCTCGTTTAGCAAAAGTGGCTTCCTTAAAGCATCTAGGAATCAGTTCCTGAATTCCCCTTGCTGTAATGGTCTCATCGAGCTTTGGACAACAATTTTCTGGCACTATCCATAATAAAGCCCTTCCAAGATCATTGGAGGGCCATTTCTCTGCTGTTAACCGATTGAAGGTAATTCTACCTTGATTTGTTTTTCGATGGACACCCCAGTGCCTTTCAGAAATTATAACAGCAAAGCTAACCATTGCTAATTTGAACATTGAACAGACTAATGCTATAAACCAAATACCATCTTGCTTGCAAATAAGGGCTTTACAAAAGTGAAGAAACCCAAGCCGCTGTTAATGCTGAGGTAAAGACGGTCTCTTCTCCAACTTGTCATACTGGAGAACAAAGTTATCCTGCACGAATACCCAACGTTTTCCATTAGGGCTAGAACTGGAAGCAATACGTATTAAGAACCTGCTCAAGGCTTATGATGCGCTGATAAACCTTGCGAATGATCTCGAATGTGTTTGGATCCAAACAATGATATGACGCCCTCTCATACGTACTAGTCTTCACGAGGGGCTCCATGTTGGGTACTCTCATTAACCATAACCTGAGGTCCTTGTGATAAAGCCACCCTCTGTTGTGACTGCACCCAACAAATCAAATATAAGCATTTCCGAGCAACAAGAAGCAGGACATCATTGTCCAATTTAACATAATCTCACTCAAGCTAGTTAAAGGGGTCTTACAGTTCATTTGCAGCGTATAACTGGGCTTCATCTTTTGGCATGCTGTAAAATATGTAGAACAATGTCTCTATAGAGAACTTTGAGAAGTAACCGTGCTGCAGCATTCAAAAGATGACGTTAACCAGCTATGAAAAGGAAGATGGATGGACAGTCTTCAGCATTTGCTTGTCTACTACCAAAAGGAAAAGGAAGTTGAAGTACATCTCGAAAGAACTTAAAAAAGGGTAGAAGTGCCTCACATGTACAGGGGGTGGTTGCTTAGCATAGTAACATTGGGGAACCGTAAACTGAGGATCACCCTTGGAGGGCTCATCTGACCATGGAGAAGTGAAAGTTTTGTGCAAATCCTCAGCAGAATTCAGGCTCAGCCCGAGAGTGGTCAAATCAATTCCCAGTGCAAGAGACGCTAGATCAGGATCACTCAACCTTACTATGCTCAACAAGCCGAGCAAGCCGAATGGGTCAGGGGCAGACTGTGATGCCTGCAAAGGTTTCATTCCCTGTTCCCTAAATGGTTGGTTGACGGCTGGCAACTGTTGCAAGCGAAATTGGGATTGATTCTGATTTTGTAATTGCTGGATGAGTTGTTCATATGAGCCCGTACCGTTGTTCGTACTTGGAGAGTTTAGGGGCCTAAGTCCTACACCAAGAGGCCCACTAGTCTGGAAACAATGAATGACACAGAATCAAATGACTAAAGTGCAATAACAAACACTCTATAAAGAAAAATACACTTCTACTCTAATCACCATGGTTCATATACACATTTACCGGAGCATTTACCAGAATATGTTCATTAATCAAAAGCTTCCCTTCCGCAGGCAATTTGTGTTTCCTTTGTATTTTTCATTTTCATATGATTAAAGTACCAAATTTACGGACCTGTGAGTGATAGGATGAATTGGAGGACGGGAACATATCTGACCCATGGAGATGTAGAAAATCCTGACCGTTCCCTGGTGAAAAGGAAACACTGTTACTACTCGCGGAAGTTGCATGTTGTTGCTGCTGCTGAGGTCGATGAGCTGAATAAGCCCCTCCCATGTTAAATCCAGCCGATCTTCCCATCTGCACGTTGAAGGAATCAGATACTGCCATTTTCTATAAATTTTTCCAATGGCCAGAACAAAAAAAAACTAACCGAGAAGTGCTGTGGTTGTATCATTGACACAGAGTTTTCATGAAGTTGCTCTTTGTGATGCATGTCCATGGAATAATCAGCATTCCCACCTACATGTAAAACAGAAGAACAAAATAAATGCCACCAGATAATTAAAGCAAAGTGAAGACACCACCAGATGATTCCATGCACTATTTTTGGCTTGAGAGACAAGATGCCAACATATTATCAAAGGACAAATACTTGTTTGAAGAAATAGACCTCCCACATCTATATAGGATAGTTTAGCATTGAACAACTTTATTGAAGTTAGATAACAAACCAGGCATTGCGCACCCTAACTAAGAACAAAACCTTCAATAGTAAAGTGGTTAACCATATCACCCATGCAAAGAGTGATTAAAGCAACACAAAGGCAATTTTAAGTTTTAATTATATAACTTAAACACCATAAAATGGAAAAACAAGCATCATAAAAGAGCTGCCTTGAAGAGATGATACCTGCAAGAGATCTCTTTATTTTCTACTCAAAATAATATGGTGTAGTTTTCGAACACTCTTTCTACATGCTCTTTCTGCACCTTTTTAGTGTGTCTTAATCAAATTATCTATTCAATACTGGAAAAAATGTGTAAGAAATAAAAACTATACCCTTAAATCCAGGTAAAGCGGGAAAATCTTCATTCTGAATGCTGAACTCTTGATTCTGTTGAACAATAGGGCTGATGTTTTGTTTCCGCAGAGAACCTAATCCTCACACCAAACAAAAATAACACTTAATCAGGAGGAGAAGAAGGGAAGAAAAGGTCAACGATCAGGATCCTTGTTACCTATCTGGCCCTGAGGCCCCCCTGCAGAGCTTGGCCGACTGTTGAGCTGAGGAAAATCCAAGTTGATATCAAACGGGGAGCTGTCATTTGAGTTCATCTCATTTAGCATTCCCATAGAGCTAAGATTGTTAACTCCATGCACATGACTCTGTGAAAGTGGACCTCCAGCAGAACCATATGAGTTCCCCAAGATTAACTGTGGTGATCCTGTACATTGAGGAAGAGAAATCCAATGGAAAGAAAAATTTAAGTTCACCTGGAAAGGATCAAAAGACCATCAAACTTGTATGATTACAGTCTTTTAATTGAAATAAATGAGGATGCAGCAAAGCACGGCAGCAGATGTATCAGCAACAGAAGCATGCAATATTGATCACACAGGTGCTTTGTCCCAGTTAAACTTCCAGGATTTCAATAGACAGATACACTCTACAACTGAAAACAATTTTAGGAGTGCTACTAACCAAGCAAATCACTGAGAGAAGCAAAATCTTGAGTAAATAATATGCCTAGCAATTTTCAAATATCAATTATCGGGAGTAAGATACCTCTATACTTTGACCCTAATCTGTTACATAGTACTCATACCTCACCCAGGAATCAGTTAAGACATGGAATGTTCAAATCAAATTGATGCCACATCATGCTAAATCCCAAGGAAGAACACCGGTTCATATCCTTAGTACCTTGTGGAAGAACACTGCCCATCAATCTATTTTGGCCTTGGACTCCTAAACTTCCAGACCCAGTGTTAGAACTTAAATTTAACCGAGATGAAAGACCAGGAACAGATAATCCTCCACCAGAGCTTATGTTTCGTCCAATGTTTCCTCCACCAACCATGCTCCCCATGGAGCTTGTCATTCGAGTGCCTGCATTTCCTAAAATTGGGGAGGCCCCCAATCCTGGAACAGCAGTACGATTGCCAATTCCCGCAGAGGATGGAAGAATACCAGGAACTGAACCACCAACTCCATTTGTATTACTGGAAAAGCTGGGGTTTCCCACAACACTTATACCTCCTCTATTTGAGACTCCTGAATGATTGAGGGAGCTACCATGTGATAGCTGCATATTACATAAAAAGAAAGTGAGAAATTTAGTTGCATTCGCCTAGCAATCACAGACCCAATTAACTGATTGTGAATTGCAATTCACAACATAAAGCATTTTGCAAGCAGGACAAAGTACCTGCGAAAGCGCAACAGGAAGATTATTTGTTGCAAACCTTCCACTGGAAAGGCTTCCAGCTGGTTGCTGTACTCCTCCACCAGGAATGTTGTTCATTGTTGAGTTTCTTGTTCCAAGTGTACCCGCCATGTTTGTAATATTAAAGCTCCCATGAAGATTATGTAACCCTTGGAGACTTCCTGAAAAGGATCCCTCCAAAATTACAACAAAAAAAGCCTTAAGTTGGTGAAATAGATGCCCCAGTAACATGACTCACCACTATGATGGAAAGCTGGAGATGCTGCACCAGATTGACCAGGGAAATATGTTGCAAAAGACCGTCCACTATTATCTTGAATATTTGAGGCCGAACCGTTTAGAGAAGACTACAAAAGAAAGGACAGCATATTTCACAAAAATAAACAGGAATGCAATGCTTGAATTATATGAGTTGTGAATTTCAAGTCTTAAATTGAAGCGTATATAATTACAGGAACTGTGACAGAGGAACACATGTGGCATCATGTGGAATGTCAATGTGAGATGGATAAGGTCAGCATGAATACAATTTTAAGCTGTGGTAAATTAAACTCACCAAAAGTTCCATAATATGATAGGACAATCAAATGAAGTGATTTTCAGGATAATAAATATCATATCAAAGATCTCACCATGACTGAAATCAATAACACAAGGATGCTTTTACATTTGTGCCACACAAAAGTAACATTTTTCTTTTTGGAATGCAAATAAAGAATTTTATTAATGAAACACCAAGAAGGTGCAGATGATCGTGCAGAGAAGATTTCAGAAATATGCAGAAGTGTTCATGAACATGACAAAGGAAAATGGTTAATTATAACACAGACGTAAAGGGCTGTACATTTATCAAACCCGACATTGTACAAGGTCAAAAGTTTCAATGAAAAATCATCCCTTGCTTAACACCAGTGGCTTGCAGTCCTGAGTCAATAGATAGAAGAATGCTGACTTAACAATATTCTTCTTGTTTATTCGATTCTACAGCCTGAAAGAAACAGGACGATGCTAATGATTACAGAGATTAAATACTAAAATCAACTTTGGAAAAAATAGAGAAATAGTACAGTATTTAGTGCAATATGAAACAATTAGAGACATCAAATTTCAGTATCATAAAACTGATCTTCATATTCCAATCCAAAAGATGAATCTGTTCCCACAATGGAAGGGGGAAAAATGAAGGATCTGCGAAAATATATCTAAAAATTTGATTTGAACCACTAGGAGCTCTAAAGCACTAGGACATCAAACGATAAGAAGGATTTTCCTCCTGCAAGAAGAACCTATCTACATGGACCAAGTGCTAGAGAACACAAACAGCATCCTTCTAAACAATGCAATGATAAAAGTTAAAGCCTCATATGCCACTTCCAGGGCTGGGGTAGCAGACTTGAAGCATACTTGATCGTTATACTAGACAACACTTCTGGAACTCGGCCAATCAAATCCACCACCAACCATAACAAGCTCATAATAGACAATATTAATGATCGCAGCTCCATTTTAACACTATATCAACCATTTTTACCGGAAACAGAAAATCGTGGTCGTATGCTTGCAGTTGTTTGACCTGTTCGAGGTTCGAAACTCTGTGCAACTGATAAGATATCTACTGACTCGCGATTACGGCAGCTACAAGCGTACGTGTGAAGCCAATTAACTTTTAGACTGAAGCAAACGCAGAGAATCAGTAAATAAAAGCGGAATTGACGGATCGAAGTCCTCCATGATTCGACACTAGTCGAAATCAGGTCAAGTGGTTAAAGTACCTGAGAAGCAGATCCAGAGGAAGAGATCTCGAACACTGAGCCTAAAGAGTGGGCAAGTTTTGCCCTAAAATCGGAAAGCAAATTGTGTTCCTGAGAGAGAGAGAGAGAGAGTCGGAGCTGCGAAGGGGGAAGGAGAAGTTAAATCAATTGATTTTTATCGAAAGAGATAAGTTTCAATTTCAGTCGCAATTCAGAAATGATATGATTAATTTCTTATACAGGCCGGGCTCAGTACGACCGGTCCGTTACTCTTGCACCATCCTGCTGGGACCGGCACGGAGTATTTTCATCTTCAGCGTTAGGCGGACGGGGTCGACGCAAGGCTTAGTAGATACGTCTATAGCTTCTTTATACAGCAGAACGTCTTTCAATTATACAGATAATACCAGGTTATGCTATACACAATAATATTCCTTGAAGAGACTTTTGAAGAGTTCAAAAAAGAAGCTTCAATTGCATCTTGAAGATGCTGCCTTTTTTATATTAAATACAGTATTGAGAAATATATTTCGCCCCGCACCACTTTTTTTTTTAAATATTTTTGAAAAAGGAGTATCTGTACCCCAAACTCGTCTTGACAAACCTATCTTTTTCTTGGGGTGATACGGCACAGGATCGAAACCTCTAAAATAAGGAACATCCGGCAGGCATCCATGAGCAGCAAGCCCAAGTTATGGTAAGACTCTCCTAAGTCAGATTTGGAGAATCAAAACAGTGATTGCAACAACGACGAAAGAATGCACGTCAAGACTGCATGCTCCGCAAGTTGGTCTGTGTGTGACAAGACGAGTGTCAGTGCTTCTTCAAACTGTCCAAATCTAAATCAGGTTCTAGGAATCAGTTCCTGAATTCCCCTTGCTGTAATGGTTTAATCGAGCTTTGGACAACGATTTTCTGGCACTTTCCATAATAAAGCCCTTCCAAGATCATTGGAGGCCCATTTCTCTGCTGTTAACCGATTGAAGGTAATTCTGCCTTGATTTGTTTTTCGATGGACACCTCTGTGTCTTTCAGAAATTATAACAGCAAAGCTAACCATTGCTAATTCGAACATTGAACAGACTAATGCTATAAACCAAATACCATCTTGCTTGCAAATAAGGGCTTTACAAAAGTGAAGAAACCCAAGCCGCTGTCAATGCTGAGGTAAAGCCGGTCTCTTCTCCAACTTGTCATACTGGAGAACAAAGTTATCCTGCACGAACACCCAACGTTTTCCATTAGAGCTAGAAGCGGAAGCAATACGTATTAAGAACCTGTTCAAGGCTTATGATGCGCTGATAAACCTTGCGAATGATCTCGAATGTGTTTGGATCCAAACAATGATATGACGCCCTCTCGTACGTACTAGTCTTCACGAGGGGCTCCATATTGGGTACTCTCATTAACCATAACCTGAGGTCCTTGTGATAAAGCCACCCTCTGTTGTGACTGCACCCAACAAATCAAATATTAGCATTTCCGAGCAACAAGAAGCAGGACATCATTGTCCAATTTAACATTATCTCCACTCAAGCTAGTTAAAGGGGTCTTACAGTTCATTTGCAGCGTATAACTGGGCTTCATCTTTTGGCATGCTGTAAAATATGTAGAACAATGTCTCTATAGAGAACTTTGAGAAGTAACCATGCTGCAACATTCAAAAGATGGCATCAACCAGATATGAAAAGGAAGATGGATGGACAGTCTGAATAAATTGCAAGGGTTCAGCATTTGCTTGTCTACTACCAAAAGGAAAAGGAAGTTGAAGTACATCTCGAAAGAACTTAAAAAAGGGTAGAAGTGCCGCTCACATGTAGAGGAGGCGGTTGCTTAGCATAGTAACATTGGGGAACAGTAAACTGAGGATCACCCTTGGAGGGCTCATCTGACCATGGAGAAGAGAATGTTTTGTGCAAATCCTCAGCAGAATTCAGGCTCAGCCCGAGAGTGGTCAAATCAATTCCCAGTGCAAGAGATGCCAGATCAGGATCACTCAACCTTACTATGCTCAACAAGCCAAGCAAGCCGAATGGGTCAGGGGCAGACTGTGATGCCTGCAAAGGTTTCATTCCCTGTTCCCGAAATGGTTGGTTGACTGCTGGCAACTGTTGCAAGCGAAATTGAGATTGATTCTGATTTTGATATTGCTGGATGAGTTGGTCATATGAGCCCATACCGTTGTTCGTACTTGGGGAGTTTAGGGGCCTAAGTCCTACACCAAGAGGCCCACTAGTCTGGAAACAATGAACGACACAGAACCAAATGACTGAAGTGCAATAACAAAGATTCTATAAAGAAAAGCACATTTTTACTCTCATCACCACGATAATAATTGAATTTAGATGCACATTTACTGGAGCATTTACCAGAATATGTTCAATAATTAAAAGCTTCCCTTCCACAGGCAATTTATCTTTTCTTTGTATTGTTCATTTTCATATGATTAAAGGACCAAATTTACAGACCTGTGAGTGATAGGACGAATTGGAGGATGGGAACATATCTGACCCATGGAGATGTAGAAAATCCTGACTGTTCCCTGGTGAAAAGGAAATACTGTTACTACTTGCAGAAGGTGCATGTTGTTGCTGCTGAGGTCGATGAGCTGAATAAGCCCCTCCCATGTTAAATCCAGCCGATCTTCCCATCTGCATGTTGAAGGAATCAGATACTGCCATTTTCTATAAAATTTTCCAATGACCAGTACAAAATAAAACTAACCGAGAAGTGCTGTGGTTGCATCATTGATACAGAGTTTTCATGAAGTTGCTCTTTCTGGTGCATGTCCATGGAATAATCGGCATTGCCACCTACATGCAAAAACACAGAACAAAATAAATGCTACCAGATAATTAAAGCACTTGAAGACACAACCAGATGATTTCGTGCACTATTTTTGGCTTGAGAGATAAGATGCCAACATATTATCAAAGGGCAAATGCTTGTTTGAAGAAATAGACCTCCAACATCCATATAGGATAGTTTAGCATCGAACTACCTTAAGTTAGATAACAAATCAGGCATTGACTACCTTAACTGAGAACAAAACCTTCAATAGTAAAGTGGTTAACCATATCACCCATGCAAAGAGTGATTAAAGCAACACAAAAGCAATTTGAAGTTTTTAATGATATAACTTAAACACCATAAAACGGAAAAACAAGCATCATAAAAGAGCTGCCTCGAAGAGATAATACCTGCAAGAAATCTCTTTATTTTCTACTCAAAATAATATGGTGTAGTTTTTGAACCCTCTTTCTACATGCTCTTTCTGCACCTTCTTAGTCCGTCTTAATCAAATTATTTATTCAATACTGGAAAAAATCTGTAAGAAATAAAAGTTATACCCTTAAATCCAGGTAAAGCAGGAAAATCTTCATTCTGAATGCTGAACTCTTGATTCTGTTGAACAATAGGGCTGATATTTTGTTTCCGCAGCGAACCTAATCCTTACATCAAACATAAATAAAACTTAATCAGGAGGAGAATAAGGGAAGAAAAGGTCAAGGATCAGGATCCTTGTTACCTAGCTGGCCTTGAGGGCCCCCTGCAGAGCTTGGCCGACTGTTGAGCTGAGGAAAATCCAAGTTGATATCAAACGGGGAACTGTCATTAGAGTTCACCTCATTTAGCATTCCCATAGAGCTAAGATTGTTAACTCCATGCACATGGCTCTGTGAAATTGGACCTCCAACAGAACCATATGAGTTCCCCAAGATTACCTGTGGTGATCCTGTATATTCAGGAAGAGAATCCAATGGGAAGGAAAATTTAAGATCCCCAGGAAAGGATGAAAAGGCCATCAAACTTGTAAGACTACAGTCTTTTAGATCAATAAAAATTTAATTGAAATAAATGAGGGGACAGCAAAACACAGCTGTAGATGTATCAGCAACAGAAGCATGTGATAATGATCACACAAAGGTGCTTTGCCCAAGTTAAACTTCCAGGATTTCAATAGACAGATAAACTCTGCAAGTTAAAACAATTTTAGGACTGCTTCTAACCATGCCATTCCATCAGAGAAAAGCAAAATCTCAAGCAAATAATATACCCAGCACTTTTCAAACTTCTATATCGGGAATAAGACACCTCTAGGCATTGACTCTAATCTGTTACATAGTACTCATACCTCGCCCAGGAATCAGTTAAGACATGGAATGTTCAAATCAAATTGATGCCACATCATGCTAAATCCCAAGGAAGAACAATTGCTCATATCCTTAATACCTTGTGGAAGAACATTGCCCATCAATCTATTTTGCCCATGGACACCTAAACTTCCAGACCCAGCGTTAGAGCTTAAATTTAACCGAGATGAAAGACCAGGAACAGATAATCCTCCACCAGAGCTTATGTTTCGTCCAATGTTTCCTCCAACCACGCTCCCCATGGAGCTTGTAATTCGAGTGCCTGCATTTCCTAAAATTGGGGAAGCACCCAATCCTGGAACAGCAGTCCGACCAGCAATTCCCGCAGAAGATGGAAGAATACCAGGAACTGAGCCACCAACTCCATTTGTATTACTGGAAAAGCCAGGGTTTCCTACAACACTGATACCTCCTCTATTTGAGACTCCTGAATGATTGAGGGAGCTGCCATGAGATAGCTGCGTATTACATCAAAAGCAAGTGAGAACTTTAATTGCATTCACATACCAATCACAGAGCCAATCAATTCATTGTGAATTGCAATTCACACGAAATAATATGTTACAAGCAGGACAAAGTACCTGCGAAAGCGCAACAGGAAGATTATTTGTTGCAAACCGTCCGCTGGAAAGGCTTCCAGCTGGTTGCTGTACTCCTCCACCAGGAATGTTATTCATTGTTGAGTTTCTTGATGCAAGTGTACCAGCCATATTTGTAATATTAAAGCTCCCATGAAGATTATGTAACCCTTGGAGACTTGCTGAAAAGAATCCCTCCAAAATTAACCAAAAAAAGGCCTTAAATTTCTGAAATAGAAGCCCCAACAATATGACTCACCATTATGATGGAAAGCTGGAGATGCTGCACCAGATTGACCAGAGAAATATGTTGCAAAAGACCTTCCACTGTTATCTTGAATATTTGAGGCCGAACCGTTTAGAGAAGACTACAAAAAGAAGGACAGCATATTTCACAAAAATAAACAGAAATGTAATGCTTGAATTATTTAAAAGAGAGTGAGTTATGAATTTCAAGTCTTCAATTAAAGCGTATAGAATTACAATTACTGTGACAAAGGAACACATGGGGCATCATGCAGAATCTCAATGCAAGATGGATAAGGTCGGTGAGAATGCAATTTCGAGCTGTGGTAAATTAAACTCACCAAAAGTTTCACAATATGATAACGCAATCTAATGCAGCGATTTTCAGGATAATAGATATCATATCAAAGATCTCACCATGACTGAAATCAATAACACAGTGATGCTTTTACATATATGTCACACAAAAGGAACGGTGATTTTTTTTTTGAATGGTAAGGAAAGAATTAAAACACCAAGAAAGTACAGATGATCATGGGCAGAAGATTGCAGCAGAAGTGTTCATGAACATGACAAAGGAAAAAAGCTAATTATAACACAGAGATAAAGGGCCGCACATTTATCAAACCCGACATTGTATTAGTGTCAAAAGTTTCAATGGAAAATCATCCCTTGCTTAACACCAGTGGC
Organism: Lagerstroemia speciosa; assembly: GCA_037672795.1. Taxonomy (NCBI): domain Eukaryota; kingdom Viridiplantae; phylum Streptophyta; class Magnoliopsida; order Myrtales; family Lythraceae; genus Lagerstroemia; species Lagerstroemia speciosa. The sequence goes on from CM075299.1 coordinate 291,910, forward strand.
TTGTAGTCCTGAGTCAATAGATAGAAGAATGCTGGCTTAACAATATTCTTCTTGTTTATTTGATTCTACAGCCTGAAAGAAACAGGACGATGCTAATGATTATAGAGATTAACTACAAAATCGACTTTGGAAAAATAGAGAAAGTAATATAAGACAATTAGAGACATCAAATTTCAGTATCATAATACTGGTCTTCATATTCAATGCAACAGATGAATTTGTTCATTCAATGGAAGAAAATTTATATGAATGATCTGTGCAAATACAGCTAATAGTTTTGACTTTAAGCACTAGGACATCAAACCATGAGCAGGACTTTACTCCTGCAAGAGGAACCTATCTTCACGGACCAAGTGCTAGAGAATACGAACAGCATCCTACTAAACAATGCAACGTTAAGGTTAAAGCCTCTTATGCCACTGCAATGCTGAGGACTTCGAGCATATTTGATCGTTACACTGGACAACACTTCTGGAACTCGACCAGTCAAATCCACTATCAGCCATAACAAGCCCACAATGTACAATATAAAAGATATAAGCTAAATTTTTACGCTACATCGACCATTTTTACCGGAAACAGAAAAAATCGCGGTCGTATGCTTGCAGTTGTTACAACTGTTCGAGGTCCTCGAAACTCTGTGCAACTGATAAGATATCTACTGACTCGCGATTACGGCAGATACAGGCGCACGTATGAAGCCGATTAACTTTTAGACTGAAGCAAACGCAATGAATCAGCAAATAAAAGCGGAATTGACGGAGCGAAGTCCTCGACGAATCGCCACTAGTCGAAATCAGGTCAAGAAGTTTAAGTACCTGAGATGCAGATCCAGAGGAAGAGATCTCGAACAGTGAGTCTGAGGAGTGAGCAAGTTTTGCCCTAAAATCGGAATGCGAATTGTGTTCCCGAGAGAGAGAGAGAGAGAGAGAGTCGGAGTTGTGAAGGGACAAGAAGAAATAAAATTGATTTTTATTTTAGTCGAAAAAGATAGGTTTCAGTTCCGGTCACAATTCCGGAATGATATAATTAATTTCTTATATAGACCGGGCTCAGCGCGCCCGGCCCGTCATTCCTCCACCATCCTGCTGGGACCCGGACGCAATATTTTCATTTTCAGCGGGAGGGAGACGGGGTAGCTCTTTATACAGCAGAGCGTCTTTCAGTTATCCAGACATTGCCAGGTTATGCTGTCTGTACAGTAATATTCCTTGTAGAGATTTTTGAAGAGTTCAAAACGCCCGCCCGTTGGTCTCCTCGGAAAAGTCATCGGGTGAAAAAAAAGGAACCGAGTTGTGGGATGGGAAGTACTGCTTGATTAGCGAGGTGCGGGACTGTTGCGGGCAGCGCAATGAAATCAGTAAATAACGTCTCATGGAGGAGACTAATATGCTAGTTTGCATCATCCACGGGCTCGCGGAAGTGGCAGTTGTCCCAAAGCCTAGTCGATAATTCAACTATGCTCCTGGTAACATGAATACAACCATCACTCTCTAGTTTTAGAGAAAATACCGTTTACCAGGCATCGGACACTCTAGGACGCTTTTCGGATTCCTGGGCATATCAGCACTTGGTTTGAGGGGAGCTAGTTCGTTGAAGATCCTATGTGGAAATAGGTATGGAGCTGAAAAGAGACCAAAAATGATTTGTGATTTTCTCTAGCTCGTGGCAATGACCGACCTAGTCCATCAGGACTGTGTGGCTTGCTAGAAGATCCTCATCACTTGGAGTTCTTAGAGATTGCCAAGGAACATGTGGTGCTTGGTCTAAACTTGCTCCTGTTTGATATATTTCAAGATCCGTGTAAGGAATTAAATCTCTACTAGGTAGCTCTCATATCATAATATCCGATTTGGTATATGAGTGAAATATTCATTATCTGGTGGTTCAAATAATATCATTTTAATCGAATGACATATATGCGATAACTAATTACAAGAGGTGTACGGCTCTACTTATTTAAAAAGGGTTTGTGTGATCATCTTGACATCCTATTTAAAGAGAGGTAAGGGGCTAGAAGATTATCTCAATCTTATTAATTTTATTGTTTGGTCTAGTAAAACATCAAGAGAACTCCAATTTCTTGCCCCAATCACAAGCAAACCCTAAACTAAGGTACGCTTCTGATTAAATTGATATTTTAACGAATTCAAACAGGTATGATTCTAGGCATGCTATTAAATTCAAATTTGCGACACTGCAAATATGCATATCTTCCTCTTATTGCCGTACATGGTTGGTTATTGTGGATCCTGCAGGAAGTGAATGTTCATCAGACGTGAAGAAAGAAGTTAAGGAAAGAAAAAGGCCATATCCTCAATTGCTCAAACTCATCAAAGCCAATTTAGCAAAAAAAAAAAACTTATCAAAGCCTGCAAGGACTCTCCCGGGCCGGTTCAATTGGGCCCAAACATCCAAATCGGGCAGCCTAAGCTCGGTTCATTGACCCGCAAGTTAAAAGGATCCGAACCCAATTATTGGTTGGGTCGGTTATCGTCTCCTCAACTCGCCTGCAAAACCCTACAAGTGATGAGCAAACTCTCACGCTCTCTGTCAGCAGCGATGGGGTTTTTCGACCTGAATATACCTTACGGGGACTCCGTTTCCAATAAAGCCAATCGCATAAAGCTCGCCACGAAGGCCATGGAGCTAGGCTATGGCGGGGTTGCTTACAACCGCACCATGAGAGGCGTGATGTCCGATCGCGATCGCTGCTCCATCCCTCTCCTCTCCCTTTCCTCCCTCCTCAGGGTGGCTCCCTCGCTCTCCTCCTCCGTCTCTTTCCACCGCGACCTCCTTGGTGTTCCGCGGTCCTCCCCCTTCCGCCAGTACACGCGCCTCACCGTCTCTGCCGACAGCGTCTCTCGGGCTCAGGCTTTGAACTCCGGCAACCCTGTCCTGAAGAGCTACGATCTCGTGGCTGTCAAGCCGCTGAACCAGACTGTATTTGATTACGCTTGCGAGAAGTCTGAGGTATGTATTTGATGGGATTGAAAATCATTGGACTCTGGTAGGAAGAGGAAAGATGCTGGCGAGCTTTAATTTGGAGAAGCATCAAAGAACACGGCTGTAAAATTAGTTTTTTTTTTTTTTTTTAAATATTGTTCTTCAATTGAACCGTAAAATTGGTGGAGCACGTCAAGATAGTTCAGAAGGAGGTCAAAGTCTCGAATGGAACAGCCTGAGCACAATTTCATTATTTAGATTTAAACTTTGCTCTAGAAAAGCTAAATACTGAATTTTTCTGACCTGGTATGCTCAAGCGTCTTGATGAAATTGTCTTTGTGATGGCATAGGTAGATATAATTTCTCTTGATTTCTCGGAGAAGCTGCCGTTTCGCTTAAAGCTGCCCATGGTTAAAGCGGCAATCGGGGTCTGTACTTTCTATCTTTCTATTCCCTTCTACGCAGTTGTGGTTTTGCTTCTGAATGGCCGGTAAACTGATGCCATGATCTTGCATTGCAGCGGGGAGTTTATTTTGAGATCATGTATTCCAGTCTTGTTGCAGACATCCAAGTGAGGAGGCAAATGATATCCAATGCAAAAGTGACTTAGATCACCCAATCTTTTGATATTTCAATTAAAATAGAGAGGGGGGGAACTAAATTGTTCGATCTATCTCATCTCACAGCTATTAGTGGACTGGGCTCGCGGCAAGAATCTCATTGTGTCGAGTGCTGCAGCCTCTGTGAATGAAATCAGGGGACCATATGATGTTGCAAATTTGCTGTCTCTACTAGGGGTTCCGATGGAGCGTGCGAAGGCATCTATATCGAGAAATTGTAGGTATGGATCTTGTTTCTTTGTGTTAGGATACTTAGCTGGATGTTGAAATATATCGGATTTCTTTTCTTGACTAACACAATGCAGGACTCTTATTGCTAATGCTCTGAGGAAGAAGCAATTTTACAAGGAGACCATAAGAGTAGAGCCCATACAATCAATGGAGAAGCAGGATGGCGCTGAACTTTGGTCCCTTGACTGGGATAAATGGGACCCTATCTCTAGTGGCACTGGAGATCTGTGCTTAGAGAATGTGGAGAAGTCTCTTTTGACTTCAAAAGAAGTATCCAAAACTGTAAAAGCCATTGACTTTGAGTCGGTTATTGAAACCATGCCGTCGTGTGGTTTTCAAGTCAAGAATTTGATGCCAGAAACAGAGGTTGCATCACAAACAACAAAAGATTGTGTAAACTTGCTGGGGTCTTCTGCTTTTGTTGACTTGTCTGTTGAGACTAAAGTCACGTCTTCCAACTCTGAGACTTCATCTTGTGATATCTCCTTGGAACTGAAAAGTTCGAACTTTGAAGTTTCTGAAGAGCCATTGCTTGTGATGGGAACTGTTGATGCTAAAGAAGACCCTGTTCAAGCTTATGTTACTACAGAAGGTGATTCCTTGGTGGAGCCATCGGTACCCAGAGAAACAGCCGGTACGGAAGATGATAGGGTGCGTGATGACTCTGCGTCAGATGAGCTCATGAGTCTAAATGAATCGGGCATGCCTGCTGTGTTGGACAAAACCAATCTTGTTGGTCTGGAATCAGGAAAACCTTTCTTGGCGGGTGATGATTTAGATGTTCTGTTGCATTGTGAAAGTTCTAGTTCTTTGATGGACACAATGGTGAGGGATATCGACTTACACAGAGAGCTCAATGATAATAATCTTACCAACTGTCAGATCAACGAGGAGTGTAGATACCATGAAAGTCCTCTACAGCTTGACAAAGAGTCTGACAGGGAAGATGGGTTATCCTTTAAAACTGATGGAAACTTTAAGAATTCAAAAGAATCTAGTGAGAAGGATAGATCAGCTCTACGTATGGATGCAAGGTCCCCGTCAGATGTTTCACTGATCTCTGGTGATGTACCTTCACACGTAAAAGCAGCATGGGACGATCAGACTGATTCAAGTTTAAATGCTGACAGGCTTAGGCTTTCTGCCGTACCTTGCAACTTGATGGAACTTATGAGTACTACAGCGCTGGTAGATAATGATTTGTCTAGCGATCAGTTGATCATAACGACCGATGCTTCATCTATGAGTGATAAGCTTCCGCTTGAGGCAGGGTTGGGAAATCAGAAACAAGGAGTAGAAGATCCTGAGCCGTCTGATTTCATTCCAAGTCCATCCATTTTAGGTAACAGTTTCTGGTGGTGAACGTGGATTAGGATGGTTAACAGTTGATGCTTCAGTTTTTCAGAGCCTTTGCTCATGCTTGCCGTTTTTTCTGTCTCACCAGGAAGTGCAAGAGCACGGAGACCTCTTCGGGCAGTACCTTTCCCGTTCAAAAGTCAGCTGAGTCTGCTGATCTCGAAGAAGCAACGGCGCAGACATAGGAGGAGGATTTAACATGTGGCCTCGGGTGAGATTGCACCCCTGTTACTTTGCTGAAACCTCATAATCAACTCCCTTATAGCCTTCGAGCCACAGCCTTCCTGTGAACAGAAATTCTAGGTCCAGAGTAATTATCTCCGTAAGTCTCTACTTGTACAGTATCCTATTTTAACATCATGATGAAGTATTGCACCAAATATCCTTGAACTTTCAGGGTATTGGGAAAATTTGCATCACAGGGATTCCATTTATTCAACGAGTGATTGTGTCAATAATCGGCATTCTTTTCTATCCTGTTCCCATGTTTAGTTGCCCGGTTGTTCGGAAGCAAACCTTTAGTAGTCCCCGTGGGCTCCAGGCTCTCGAACGATTCCGTTTTATAGCACGGACTTTAAAATTTCCGCCATCTGAATCTTAATATCAGATACATCTCAATCATGAAGATAGATTGGGGTGCCTATTGTGCTCAACTCCACATATTTATGGATGAATGGCTGCTTGTGTTAGTATCAATATCCCTAGTTTTTACGGTTTTGAGGGGGCGAAGGGTTTTAGGGATGGGTTGAAGGGTTGAAGGAAGTGAGAAATAAAGGAAAAAAAGAAAAGGTCAAATTTAGATCTCTCAACCCTCCGCAAATCTCACCGTCTCTTGGTAACCTGCACTTGTTTACTAAAGCTTAATGACACCAACCGAGGCCTTTTCATTTAACCAAAACATAAAAAAAGCTGAAGCTTTTCCTCTATTATATATTTGCAAAAGGTCTGACTCTCACCGAGAGCTTTAGTGGGTGACGCACCGCCGTTCGCCGGCAGACAGGAGCCGACAGGGCTGACCTCCTCCACACTTGTAGGGTGAGCTTTTTTTTTTTGGTCGCCAGTCACGGTATCCAAGCAGGCCCCACCAGCGGTGAGATGGCATCTTTCAGCCAACCATACTTGACTAATCCGTTGGTCGCCCCGGGTCGCACGCCTGGCAATGGCGGGTGAGGCTCCCAAGAGGGGTGTCTGCGTACGTGAGGTCTCGAACCCGAGACCTCCTTAAGCGACACCGAGCTGCTTACCACTCGGCCCAACCCCTCTTGGTACTTGTAGGGTGAGCTTTACCACTTGCACTTTTTGTCTGAAAAGAGTCACTCTTCCCTCTTATGATTGGAGTAAACCGACGGTCTCTTTGAAATGGAATGTAACAATTAATTGGGATTGGCGAACCCAAAGCCAAGGAATCACTTTTTAAATGGATGAATTGATATATTATAAAGAATGGAAGAGGAATCATATTTGAGATGGGAGCTAAACTATATCTCTAGCTCTTGCATGGCTGCATTTCTCTATTATGATCAGATTATTATCATTGTTATTGTATGCGGTGATGGATACTGAAATTGAAATTTTATTCAAGCAGAACGAGACTCAACACAAGTCAAAAAAGATGGAAAGAGATAATTTGTTACAGGAAAGGTAAAAAGATGGACCAATCCAAATGATAACTTAACAGAAATAATGAGACCGGAGAAATTTATGTAATGTTTTGCAGTTTTTTCATGTTCAAGGCGACGATGGTGGTCCTATAACCATCCCTAAATCCACTCCTGATTGATACTTTGTAGCAATGAAGTTAGCACTGGCCATATATACTGACCAACTTCCCAGAGAAGATGCGGAAAGCAGGGAAAATTCTACCTTCTTAATCATTAAGTAGATGGAGAAAAAATGATCACGAGTCATTAAGCCTTTTCTTTTTTTTTTTTAATTATAAGCATTTGGACTAACATGCTCAGCAGTAAAGTGACTAGAGAACTTTCCAAAAGCAAAGACTAGTAAGACAGGTTTCTTAGGTTTATAACTATCGACTTCGGTAATTCTTCTTGTAGCTAGCTACCCATCCACAGAATCTTGTGCCACCACTTCGAACACTTTGATCGCAATAATTGAATTGCCATTAACAGCTTCTTAGTAAGTCCATACACGGAATCGGTTCTCACTTACGTGAGACTAGCTAGCCTAGCATCAGCACCATCGACGGATCTAGGAGCTTGGTTCGGATGTGGGGTGAAACTCTATAAGAAATTAACATAATAAGTTCAAGGAAGGCGAAACTTTATATATATATATATATATATATTCATGACGCAGGTTTAATCCTGCGGCCCCCAACCAGCCTTTGACAATACCGCTTGCGCGGCGTAAGACACCGGGTAACCCGCTTGATTGAATTGCGCTATGTGGGGTTCAAACTCCTGAACTTGGAGAGCGACCCAATTCAGGCGCATGCCGTGACCACCTTCGTTGGTCCGGGTGGGCATAAAAACTTTATAAGATACTACTATAAAGAGTTTAAGAGAGGCGAAATATGATAGTTCAATAAAAAATTGGATAAAATCAAGTGTATATGAAAGATTTTCCCAACTTGTGGCGGGGATTACCCTGCCTAAATCCATCCATGATCAGCACAAGCCTTACATGAAATTAACAAGAAATTACTGCACGCTAATACCAGGGGAAAAAACCTGATATAGACTTCACTCGATTCCTTTCTTCCCCCCCTGAGAGACATGGTGTCGAATCTCTATTCTTCCATGCACAATCAAATTCTATTTACAATCCACCAGACTCCAGAGGGATTTAATAACAAGCACTAAAAAAAGCCAGCATTTTGTGAATACAAATTACGACCGGAGATAAATTAATGATCTAGCTAGCTTTGAGCTAATCATTTGAAAACATCCAAATGAAACCTAGAGATTAAGGGGAGATAGAATTCCCAGATGCGAAGGCATCGATGAAGCTGATCCAGTTATCATCCTCCTCTTCACCCTCTTCCCCACCCATCTGCTGCTGGTTCCATTGATCATCCAGCTGCGGAGAAGTACTTTTCCAGTCAGTTTCATCGCTCTTAGCAAATCTCCCTCTGATCCGAGGCCGACTGTCCGCCAAGGTTTTCCTGCAAGCGTACTGAATTCCGCAGCCAAAAGAGATCAAAAGAACAGCATTAATCATCAAGACATATGGATTGCTGGCCGTGGATAGTTGCAAACCGAAGTTTAAAAATAATTATAATGGAAACTAAATAGAAGTTAAATTTGAGGTAATGAGAGGACCTTGATCTTCTTGGTGAAGTTCCTCTGGTGCCTCTTGCTCCTGTATCTCTCAATCCTCTCCTTCTTCTCTTCGGGGCTATACCTGCAAGCTCTGCTCATCCCTTCAATGATCAGACTGCTCTCGCTCCTCAGTGGCAGCGGCGGGCTCTCTGATCTCTTGTACCCGTTCTCCATCACCGTACCGCCATTCATCCTCCGCTGCATTTATACATACACGGATCATCCGTATTGTGTTGTCAGAGTTTTCGAAATTTATTTGATCCACAAATTAACTTGCATCCTCATTCAGTTCAGTCCTCAATCTCCTTAATTTTATTCAGATAAAATCGCAGCCCTGCTCCTAGTTAATTAGGTATTTGCAGAAGTCGCACGCAAGAATATCATTAATTTATGTGCATCCATGCATAGCATGCAAAAACTGGTGAGAATGCAGACATATCTACTTGATCTTTTGCTATTTCGTAGTCAACTGTCTGAGACATACTTCCATGAAAAATAAAAAATTGGCTGCATTTATTCAACTGTCAATAAAAATAGACCTGCAGATCGCCAGCGCTGTAAACCCTCCGGACCGGACCATCGGCTGAGTCGACAAACTCTCTACTTGCTGCCTGGAATGGACAAAGAGAATAATCACAATGCCCGTTGATCCTGTGGAGCAGCACGTGGCTGCTGATGCTCCGCTGCATTAGGCTCGCTCTAGCCAGGTCGCCCCCGTGATCACCTGGGGCCAAACTCACGGAGTCGTAGTAGCTGCTGCAGCCACTGCTGGCGTAGGATGTGGCGTCCGGCGGCTGGAGTAGAGGATTTGTGACCTCGCCTCCTACGGAGTCGAACTCCGCGAGGTGGTGGTCGTCGGAGATGGTCAGCTGGGGGAGTGAGAGAAGTGGGAAGGGCAATGCTGCGGCTGCGTCATACTGATCATACCCTGGCGGGTAGGTCCGTGTGGATGAACCACCGTACATGGCGGCGTGTGGAGGAAGTTTGTGGGCTTGGTCGAGTCAGGTCGTGCCTCCGGAGGAGAGGACCCAGTCAGTGATTTTCGAGCTTTTTCCGATAGCTCGGTGGAGAAGATAGAGAGAGAGAGAGTGTGCGCGCGCGCGTGGCAAGGGGTTGAGTTTGGAAGGTGAGTCGGGTCATCGGGGACCGGGGGCTACTTAAAGACACGTGAGAGGTGAGACGTGGGGGGGCAGTTATGACGTAGAGTATGACGTCACGGTTGAGGCATGTAAGCGTTGACTTGATTTACGATATCTCCGCTGCATCAGTTAATGCTCCCTCCGTCTCCATTTTCTTTTATTTTTCTTTTCTTTCTTTTCCTGCTGTCGAAAGAGTCCACTCCATCTTCGAGAGAGTACATACTCTTCGACAAGCAAAAAAGGAAAAGAAGAAGAAGAAGGTATTTGGGACGTGTAAATATGTCGCATTGCATTTATATATATGTATATATATATTAATATATAGATTTAAGATAGATGGTTATATCACTAATATATTTTTACCGTGAAATATTGGGACATATAGTCCGAGATATTTAGATGATTATTCGAGAAATACCGAAAAAACTAGCCATTAATTGCTGTGACAAGATGAATCCCCTTAGTAAGCTGTGTATAAAGTAATATTGTATTGCACATTGAGGTGCATTAATTAATAAAATGCAGTTGGAGTTCGTTTCGAGTGATCAACCAAAGTTGCCTCGATGCACATTTGTTTATGTGCTACTTAGACATGATCCAATAATTGACCATGTGTTTTATGTGCTAATACAATCGATACACATGCACGGTTCGTTTCATTATATTTGCAGCTTCATCTTCCTCTTGCAACATGAGTGCTCTGCTTTTATACGAGTCAACCGGCTCGATTAATTTATTAATTGCATGATTGACTCTTTTTTTCCCAATGTGGTCCTTCCCGTATGTCCTTTTTTTTTGGGAAAAAAATTATTTTCAGCAATTAATATATATGGTTCATTGCCCAAAAAAGTTTGATGTTGCAGCCGAGATATGGAATCAGACCGATCGAATTGCATGAGAGACATAGGACCCCATCATCACTTACCCATTTGAAAGCAAGATGGAGGAAAAACAATGTATTTTGTTCTTCAATTATAAGAGAATCCATGACATTTATGTACGGTAATCGAACCTAAAATTTATCGGATCGTAATTGAAGAGAGTATCCTACACGAGACCCTCTTTCTTCGAATAATTATTTTTTTGAAACTCTCGTTGTGAGAAGCAATTTCCAATCATTTGTATAATCGAAAACATGGTCTTTCCCCTTCTCTTTAATCAGATACAATAGCGATGCTCAGACATAAATTCCATTTAGCATACTCTACAATCTTTGTCTTCATTGTGGTTCTTCAGTTAACAAATGAATATTAGACTATAATTACCATAAAAAAAATAGAGTCTGACTTCTTTATCAATATTCTCTAATCTTCTTATTTCCGTTTTTTAATTATATATTCTATTTTTATTTATTTGTATAAAAATTAAATTAACATTTTTAACCGAAGTATATAATTGATAATTCTACAAATATTTTGGATAATGTCTACAAACCCCCTTGAAATTCTGGTCATATATATGGGATTGCTAAGGCTAGGCTGGATGAACAAATTAATATACTACTGCGTTATTAGTCGAATTCATCACTATTCGATGTGTCCAGGACATGAAGAGCAAGGTATTGCACTGGTTTGAATATATAGTGGATGAAAATGAAAGGCGCATCCACACACACACACACTTCAATGCTGGACCATATATGCTGATGGGAAGTGCAGAAGCGGTCCCGGAATTCGAGCAAGTCGTCGTCGCAATTGTGTAGGGCCAGGAGAATCATCGGTATCACTTCAAAGGCTGCAACTTTCGTTGACAAATTCGATATCGCATCGTGTCACTGAATTGATTGCCAGGAAGACTCCGACAACTGCAGGAGTTAGAGAGAGAGAGAGAGGGATCCATTATTGAGAGTGCCCACAGATGCAAGTAACTAACTAGCAAATAGCTCCAACGTTTCGTCTTGGGTTGGTCAATAACCAAGGCACTGGCCCGTGAGAGGAACCAGCTTTTCGATGTCTCCTACAGTTAATTCATGTACCCCCTTGCTGTTGCTGTTGCTGTCCTGTCCTCTCCAGTTTAGATATATACCTGCAGTCCCCTCGGTTGATCAAGCCATCTATATTGTTATGAGATTGCAATGTCCATTGATATGAGATAATTGAAACGGGTTTGGATATATATTTTCCTTTAAATAAATATGATACTATATTCTATTCTTATGGTAATGGAGAAAATCTATGTAAGAAGTACGTATCTTACCCCAACCCTTAGTACTCGACTTATCCCGGACCTTCATTAGCTGGGATCATTGAGATTGTGAATACCATCTATTGCACACTAGGGAACAAAAACATATATAGGAATGCTTTTGCTAGCTAAATGAACAGCATTCAAGCTATCTTTTACGATGTAAAGGAGAAACCTATGAATACAAGTTAAGATACAAATCTCTCAAGTTTGTGTCTTTTAAATTAATAATAGGTAACAAGCATGACCGGAATGATTTTTCCTTTCAATAAGACGGCTTGGCCGAGTCTTAATAAATTATGGTCCATTATAAATTTATCAATAGCATAAGCAACATTTTCTTTATCAGTAAACAACGCATGGCCTTGGTACCTACCGAATAAGAAGGGCAACCAATGAGTGTGGATGGATGGAGTCTGCACAGAAATAATTGTACTCTCGATGAGAATTTTGATTACTGTGTAATGTATAAATATGGAGAATAATACCAACGAAGGTTGGCGCAAGTGGAAGGGGCTTGTGTCGCTTAAGCAGAGGTGCCGGGTTCGAGCCCCTGTGAACGCAGCAGACCTTCTTGGGAGGGGTCTCCGGGAAACCGCCCGACAGTACCCCGAATCCGGATTAGTCGGCCAACCTTCGGGTACCGGACACCGGGTGGGAAACAAAAAAAAATAAAAATATGGAGAATAATTATATTTGTTACATATATATATATATATATTAATTATAAGTGGAGGATAAAAAGTTTATTTATCAATCGGACTGTATATTGATATGAGTTGGCTAGGGACACACTCTAGAAGGGTTTCTGGGCCGTACATTGGACATCTCATTGACGAGATGTAACAGGTATGGTGAGCTACCAAATTGATTGTACCTCCGCTTTTTTTTTTTTTTACTTTTTATCTTCATTTTCAACAGGGCACTTGAGATCAACTCGTCCCCTTTTAGTTGTCGTTCTCTTCTTGATAGTGCCCTTTGGTATGATTGCTATTTGAACATTAGATACACTGTGCGTACGTACGTGCAAGGCACCGCACTCCTATTCATTTACTTACGAGACTTCAATTATATTTTGCTTTTATTCCATTAGCTAGTCTCAACCACGAACTAGAGGATCAGTGGTAGATGCCGAAGCGATCAGAATGATGATTGGCCGGATAAGATACATCTATAATTGGTGAACGGGGCATTTTATTTACACATTCTCTTCGATTTAAGTCGTATAGCTAGGGACATAGGCTTCTGTTTCGATTCATCTGAAGTCCCTTTTGCACTTCACATGAAATTATGGAGTGTGTTGTACTTGGCTACATACCTCTTATTCCCCTATACCTGTGCTGTCACTCTTTAGGTTCTGAAGTTGAGAAAATAGACATTCCAATCCACCATCTTCTAGGTCTAGGATGGCAATTTGCAATATATGAAAACATCCACTCAGTAAGTCGGCTTTTTCTCGGTGTACAAATGAGACACTTATATCAAAAGGGGATAAAAGGAAGAAAAAATAAAAAAAGAAATTAAGTTAAATGCATAGTGAAAATTGAACCAATATCACTGCACCGAACTCTTTTATATCTTTAAGAAGTTTGTTTTAAGCATAGTCTGTATGGTTTTCTTCTAGAAATGACCCAAGAAAACCCTCTTGAGGTGCCCATCATTAGTCTTAATCGCAATATAAGGATCTAAATTCGACGCTCAAAAGTATCAATGGGTGATGTCTAATTGTTGCGATAGGTTCCGAGATACCCACCATTAGTCTCATTTGTGGTATTAATACAATATCAACCGATGAGATCTATTATTTGTTGCAATAGGTCCATCCAGAGTTTAATGCATGAAAATACCCGTAACTCGTATAATTTTATCTCATGAAAAAAAAAAATATATATATATATATATATATATATATATCTTTAAGGAGAGAGGTACTGTTAAGTTATGTAAATTTCAATACATTCGCTTCTCTCCATTTGAGATTGGAGACCGATACATTTAGACATACTTGGTTGCAAACCCATCATCAATGATGACGGCATGTATACCTAGCCACAAAGCTCAAAGTAAAATGATAGAAAGAACTTCCCTTGTGGCTAGCTATACTGTAGAAATAATGCATGCCTATACAATCCTATAGCTACTTTCTGTAATGATGATCTTGGTTGTGTTCCTCTTTCTTGGTGTGTGGAACGTGGGAAGTATATGGAAGTGGGGGTGGGAGGGGGTTCCCTCATAGATGAAGAGGTGAAACTTAAAAATGCCCATACGAAACAATATCCAGCTTGATGGCTGGTCAAGACCATGACCTCTCAGGACCGGGACGGTTTAGGATTCCTCTCTGCATCCCCGAGAGAGTGCACGTCAAATTAGACGAGGGCAGGAGAGGGATCCGCTCTCCCATTCAATGATTGATATGAAGTTCAGAACCGTCACTGTTCCGGATGGTAGGGCCTCAATGCATGTAAGTTGATAGGCTTTTGGCTTTGTCAAGATGGGGTCAACTCACAATGCCAAAACAGTCTATCCACTACAATGAACACGATAATAGTGTGAGCATGTGGCCACAGGCAGGCTACCTTAAAGATTCGGAATTTGACTCCATCAGTGTCGTCGGTCGGTCGATCAAAAGAGAGAGCCTGCCTAAAACAAATTGAAAGAGAGTAAAATTTACGGGGAAAGTAATTATTCAAGATAAATTAGTAGTATATATTTAGTTTTCCGAAATATAATTATCATCGATAATTTTTTTGGCTGCAGTAGGTAAATATCGTATTCGGCTAACAATAATACTAATAATTTGCCAATCAAAATGGATTAATAATGATTTAAGCACTGATTTTCCATAGGTGGGAAGTGAGGTTAGGTTTAAATTGATCGGCTAGCTTGTTCACCTAAGATTGGTAAAGTCAATGGATAAGAAGCCCACTGCCACTGTATCTTCAGATTAGCGAATGCTCTAATGTCGATCTTTCCATTTCCTTTCCTTTCTGTTGCTTTGCCAGTAAGTAATTTTTCCGAGAAAATCTTAAATGGGAAAATACTAAATTAAATTGTTCTAATTGATAATAATTATGGTAACTAATCATATAATTAACACTAATTTACTTATTTGTTACAATTTAATTGGTTGTTCATCACACCATGTGATGAGGTCAAACTATCTAAGAATTTCTAGTAATCACCGGTATCGATATTAAATTTTCACATGTACCTTAGGAGTTTCGAGCTCATGTTTACCTAAAAGACTAAGTTGATAGGTGGCGGTGTACAGTTATCCTATAAATTCAAGTTTCTGTTTCAATTTACCCGATGTGAGATTTAACTTTCAACACTTGCCACCGGCCCTCAACAATTGACCTCAAACCGGTCATTTCTCTTCTGGTCTTGGGCAAGGGGGGACAAACTACCACGAGACGAACCTTTTCTATCGTCTTCCGGTTAATAATTGATCTCGAGCCAAACATTTTTTTCCTATCTTGGGTTTAGGGGTTACGAGCTCCACACTCGGACCTGTGAGCTCACACAATGACCCGCTCTAATACCATAGTAAATTTTCACTTGAACCTACAAGAATCTCGAGTTCATATCCACTCGAAAGTCTAAACTGATAAGTGGTGGTGCCCGATCTTCCTACAAACCCAAGTTTCTACTTCAATAACTAGTTAATGTGAAATTCAACTCTCAATAATCAAATATACAAGACAGATCTTATTGAGCCTTTCCCGTGGCACTTAAATCAATATATATATATATATATATGGAGTTATATGTCGATGTCGAAACAAAGGTTAAACATCTTTCAAATTTGAAGCACTCGAACAGGCTACTAATCCCTCGTAGACTATACACGTAAAAATATTGCACTAATAATTAAATTGGTGGAAGTGAGGTACCGCATTTTTGAGGACCACTGGTTGAAGAGCCCTCTTCTCTCTGGGGGCTTGGAATTGAACCATGAGTTGACGATGTCGTTTCATAGAAATAATTAAGGAACGTTCAAGAAACTGTTATCATACTTATTTATATTAACAAATATTGACATATTTTCAGTCACCGTGATGGTTTATGTATTTTTTTTTAAATTATAAAATATGTTCATAAATTATGAAAAAGGTAGGAGGAAGAAAATATTAAAGATGTACAAAAAGTTCTACTAGTAAAAATAAATAAATTAATAATATTTCATTTGATTTCAAATCGAAAACGATACAATTGGAGAATCTTTTTTCAAGAAGATTAATATATTCGTTTCCACTTTAATTTGGTCGGCGATGATTGGTCTCGCTCATGCCCATCAATATCAACGAGAAGTGGGATTAGATTAAACCCCTGACAGAAGATGGCTCTACATTCATTCTTTTCTCCCTACATCAATGCAATGTTATAACTAGCATGATGGACCCATTTCTATGTCTTTTCAGATCGATCCACAGTGTCACAATTTGGAGGTCTACATCGCACTCGACAGTCCAGTAAGTTCATCCAAGGTCAGGGCGATCGGAGCGGATGAAATGTTTTTCTCTTTTAGTTTGCAGCATATGCGGTTTCTATTCCGACTGCGTTACATTACCAGCTCTAGCTAGCTCGAGAATATCCAAATCTCTGGCATTTTGACCTAGCATGAAAAGTCGAGCAGCCTTGTATGAGAATGTGACGGTGATTGCCAACCACTTGACTCTGGGAATCGTCGATCTGGCAAATCAACGGGTCAACTTTCCCTTATTAAACCAGCGTGTCGAATTTGGGTGGAAAGTTGGCAGGAAGTCAAAGAGGAAAGAAGTGGGCAAAGTCAAAATGTTCTCAATAATCTCCCTTCGGCTTTTGCGGTGAACCAGTGGAAAATCTTCTAAGGAGCTTTTTTCTCTCCAACGAAAAAACAAAACAAAACCAAACCAAACCAGTGGACCGAATTGTTTCAAACTGAATTGGTCAAAAATCATGATCATAAAACTTTTGGATATCAATGGGAAAAAATAATGTTTGTTGTCGTGTGAAATAAACATACGAATCTTCATGTATTTGAATATAAAAGACATAAGAAGAAGAGATGAATAAGGGAGTAGAGAATGTCCCGGATCGAGAGTGACACGCTATTACTTCAAGCCCTCTCTCTTTCTCTCTACAAGAATATTATGGAAAAGGGTACGGGCAATTTGAGTTGACGATGCAATGGAGGTAAATTAGAAGCCTAATAAAGCAACTCATCATCGCCTAAAAGAAAAAAGAAATTGGGCACGCTTTGTTTTTTTCAATGGGTCTAACCTTCTGTTGTTGATGAAAGGCTCGTTATATACAAAACATTCCATCGAGCTCAGCCCATGAATACCGTCCAAAAAAGCCCGAACCTTTCCGACGAACACTGGAGGCCTTGGGCTTGGCCTACCGGGCGGATTTTATGATGAAGCGCATAGAGCACATAAAATTGCATGAAGTTATGGGCGGATCCGGATCCGGAAAACTTGCCACAGGTGGCAAAATTTAAAATAAGAGTTAAAAACAAACGGGTTTAAAAAAATGTAAAATAAGATGATAACATTATCCTAACTTATATAATATATCGTAAATTTTTTGAAAAGGCAGCTGTCTCGGTGTTCCATGAGATTGAATTTACGGAATCTAGAGCTGAGTAAACAACTATTTACTTGCTTGTCGCGTTTGCCTCTCTCCTTTCCAGTTGCCAAACAACCATAAACAAGGAGAGAAGGTGGCGTCAGGTGAAAGAAGTGTAAGTGGCCAGTGGGACGGGGAGCATCCTCTCCTTACTTTTACTCTCCGTTGTCAGCTGTGTATGTCAGCATGTTATATTATACGTAGAGTATGTCCCAAGTAATATCACCAATTGCCTATTTGGGCTACTCCCTCTGAATTCGGCTTTGCCCCCTCTTTTCCAGATGCCCTCATCTCATGTCAGCAAAGGAAAAAAAAATGCAGATTTTTTTTTCCTTTCTTCTTCTTTTTTCAGAAAAGGGAGTGCTCTCAGATTCTCGGCAGTGCAAGCAAAATTCATCAAAACTGTTTTTTTTTTCTCTTCATCTTGAAAAAATTCCTAAATTTAGAAAAATTTTGAATTATCATGTGTCATTTTTTTCGATTAACAATAAGTTTATGAGTTTAAATTCGGTAGTTTTTGGTATATTAGATCGAGAGTGATGTCACTGAAGAGTATACTTGACTTGTGTGAATTCAATGAATAATATGAAGAAGAAGAAGAAAAGAGAGAGGATAATAAATTGTAAGATGACTGTTCATCACCTTTAGTGGAATGTTTGTTGAGAAGGGCAAAATCCAGCTTTGAGCATTGAAAACTGGATATTAATAGTATGACAAGTACATCTGCACTGTGTCGAAGTAGATACACAGATGGTTCATTCGAATGCCAGGATACGTGCGTGTCTCTTTCCATATTCTGAATGTTACGCACTTTCTATTATTTGGAAAGAAAGAGTTTACTTATAATACGAGAGTGATATCATATTCGAGTTTTGTGAAAAAAGGGAAAAATTACTTGAACAGAGCAGGAATGTATATAATCTAGTGGCAATTATAACATCGGAGAAGACAAATATGGCTTTATAAAGGGAGCAAGATATGTGGAACATGCATGTCCGAAAGTGTGACAAAACATGGGAACCATTGTCAGGTAAAAAGTCACTGTCCCTGACAAGAGAATGGCACACTATGCCAAATTCCATCTGCTGGAAATGTTTGTTTCACTTGGAAGCTATATGCCCTAAGGCGAAGGAGGATATTTTCCATTGAAATATACGAAAATAATCCCTTGAATCCCACAAATAAATGCTAATAATGCCTTTCGCATAATAATCTCCCAACTCCTCCGCAATCTGACAGTAGATAAAGCAGTTAAGACGACTTATGAAAAGAGATAAACTAATTAAGCCTGTACATAGAAAAGAGATGTGGGCAAAGGTAGTGCTTGCTGCATCCGGGGTGATTGGATCGAGAGCAGTTCGGTATCGGACATTGAGAAACGTAAGAAAATTCATATGACAACCTAGTCCAGAGGCAACAAAATTTGAAATCGAGAGGAGGAGGAGGACATCGAGGGCAGGCACCAAGAGGCCATGTGCATCACTTCACAGTTCACATCACTCCTTGTCATGTGGGGGCGACGTCTTTTGCCAAATGCCACCCCTATTATCGGAACCCCACATGTGGTGGTGGTGGTGGTAGTGGTAACGGTGAGGTAACCAGCTTCAGCTTCAGCTTCAGCTCCCTCCTTCTTTCTCATATGATCACTTCCCTTTTGTCAGATCTATTTTACCAAAAGTAATTTCCTCATCGATTCAACTATGTGTCTATATATTTTAGCCCATATATACATATAAATGTACATATTTACATATTCACTGCAAGTATATGTGTGTATGTATATATGTATTTGTCCATACTAATTCCCAGGCTAGGAAAAAGAGCAGAAACCACCCCGCAGCTTCTACAGCACATGTCCTGATGCCAGCATTGCTTCACGTGGAATCAATCTATCTATCAGCTCCCAGTTCCTTCATAGCCTTGATATATAGATTGCTTCATCCTCACACCGTCTCGTTGCTACCAATAACACAACAAATTCGAAACGGCGGATTAAGGATAGATCAAGTACCGAAGCATCCGTTCAGGTAAGCGGGGTCACTTGTAGCTTGGCACGCTGCACCGAGCATAGGCTCAAGCATAGAACGAACTAATCACTGTTTCTTCAATCACTTTCTCACTTCCTTGCCTCAAGTTTCTGAGTTTAGGTAAGCATTTTTCCTTGCGCTGCCAGAAATCAAATTCCCAATCTATATGTTTGGAAGACACTCAATCACATTAACAGAGCTTCAAGACTGGGTTTGGTTATTTTCTACAGATTTAAAAATTATTTTTATCGAATAATATAATTAAATTAATTAATTAATCAGCCCAGTTAATTTCCATGGAGAGGAGAATTACGTTTTACGTCAAGAGTTCTGATAGGTGGGCCCACTTGTCGCGTGATGGGGGCCCACATTCCCTCAATCACTGGAAAGATGAAAGATCCTGTGATCATGTCCTCCTCCTCCCTCAAGCCCAGCTTGCTTACTCCTCCATCTGTATTCTATCCTCCTCTGACTCTCTCGCACATACTAAAATGAAAACGACGATAAAGCCACCGCCGTTAAGTCACAGCCATTAGTATTTAGTGTGTGTAATTTGTTGCACTGTATTATTTTTCAGACGTGCTAACAGCAAGAAATTGTTAGTTTTACTTTCACTTAAAAAAAAAGAAATAAAATATCATTTTAAGTAATGTTTCGAGTTCGACTATTATGAATAGAGAAAATTCAATCCTTTAGTGTGTCCTCTCGATTCAGTCGGAGCCCATTAGATTTCTGAATACCTGTAGTTCAGACTAATAAATGAAGGAATGAAATATCTCGAATGAATATTGAAAAATTGGATTAAGTCAAATTATATACAATCTTTTTGAACTGATAATAATTTTATGAATTCTGTAATTTAACTTAATGTGTTTTCAAGTATTTCCTTGATGATCTCCTGACAGTGATTTGGTGGTTCGAAAACATTCCAATTCAGTTTCGAAGTAATCCACTTTCAAACAGATACATCTTAATCAGCTGAACGTTTTCCGTGTCAAATTCAATGGTTGTTACAACGGTCAGATACGGAGGAGGAGCCGGGTAACGCCGTTAAAGATGGCTGTCAACTGCCGTCCTACATCGTCGTTCTCTATCCTCTACGGCAATTCAAAAATTAAAAAAGCGTCTCTGTGCTTTTAAATTTTTTTTTTTTTAATTATTATTAAGGTCTCTCCTTCTCACTCACTTCTCAGATATTACTATTTCATCTCTCTCTGCAAATCGACTCCATTGTTGCATAGATTGAAGCTCTCTTCTTCTTCTTCCTCATCTTGTCCGAATGTCGGCCTCTCTGAAGTCGCAGTGAGTCTTAGCTCTCCATCCAACTAAAAGATTCCGATTCTCCGTTGCTCGTTTCTACACGATTTCCTACAAGATAAAGGCATCTTTTTCTCCATTATTTAATTCGAGATTCACATTGTATTTCTCGCTCGTCTCGTTTCTCGCTCGATCGGTCTCTCTCTGCCTCCGCATTATCTTCTCTCTTCTTTGGAGGTGTGCTCAGCTGGGCACCAGTAGAGCTCGCACTCAGGTCTTGTTTTCGGACCGAGTTTGATCAACGAGCTGAATCTGAGTCTTTGAGCTAGGATAGAGCTAGCCAGGGCTTTAGATTCTCGCGCTCTTCCATCATTTCTCATCTCATCACCTTAACGCTATCACTGCTCGGTAGCTCGAGCTCTATTTTTTAGTGTTGTTTTTCATCTTAACTCCAACTATTAGTGGCATTCAGAAAGATTGAAGCTTAAAAGCGACTGACCCAACTTCTTATATAAACTTTTGAACCAGCATTTTTGAAGATTGAGGATTTGAGTTGACTGAATCAGCCGCCGTGCTGATTAAAGGAGAGCTCTTCCCAGATTCATCGGAAAACATTCGTCACTATGGACTCAGTTCAGTTGCAGCAGAGAAGGGGAGGCTTGGTTTCATTATCGCCATCGCAGACTCCACGATCCAGCGATAAGTCGGTCCGAGATCTGCGATCTGATTCAAATTCAAGCAACAAGCACGATAAAGATAAGGGCGTCAATGTTCAGGTTCTCGTGCGGTGCAGGTGACACTGAGCTTTCAACGTTACGCTTTTAATGTTTATTGATTCTTTTGCACATTAACGAGTTCAGTTTTTGGATTTCTCGTTGGTTACTGCATAGACCATTGAACGAGGATGAACAGCGGACACGTACCCCTGTGGTGATCTCGTGCAATGAGGGTAGAAGAGAAGTGTGTGCCGTTCAGAGCATAGCTAACAAGCAGATCGATAGAACTTTCATGTTCGACAAGGTTCGGCTAGAAGTGTACTTGATTCTCTTAATGATTAGATTAATCATCAAAAGGTTCGAAGAACGGCGAGAATAGAAATTAATCTGTCCTGAATACTTGGGCTACTGTAATTGCAATTTTTTTCCCCTAAAGATTATAGAGTTATCAGAATTTAATTTCTATCATCTTCCGCAAACGGTCTGTGCCTCAAATCATCAACTCGAAAAGCTCTGTGAAGTTTCTAAAATTGTGAATATGAAATGACTAATCTCAGTTCTGCAAGTTATTAAAACTTATTTCTGGTCAAATGGAGATATATTGTGATCCTAACATTTAACCCTTTTTTTTTATAGGTCTTTGGTCCAACATCCCAGCAGAAGGACCTTTATGATCAGGCAGTGTACCCAATTGTAAATGAAGTACTAGAAGGATACAACTGCACTATTTTTGCGTATGGCCAGACAGGAACTGGAAAAACCTATACGATGGAAGGGGGTGCTAGAAAAAAGGTTAGTATATATTGCATGCTACAATGACATGGAATAGAACTGGATGTACCTTCCGTTTTTTCCTGATAATGTTTATTGCACATTTGTAGAATGGGGAATTTCCAAGTGATGCAGGGGTTATTCCTAGAGCTGTTCAACAAATTTTCAACATACTGGAAGCTCAATGCGCTGAGTATAACATGAAAGTTACATTTCTAGAGCTATACAATGAGGAGATTACTGACCTTTTGGCACCTGACGAATGTCCAAAGTTCATTGATGACAAATCTAAAAAATCTATTGCTCTCATGGAAGATGGGAGAGGTGGTGTTTTTGTTAGAGGGCTAGAGGAAGAGATTGTGACCACTGCAAATGAGATATATAAGATTTTGGAAAAAGGATCTGCAAAGCGGCGTACAGCCGAGACTCTTCTCAACAAACAAAGTAGCCGTTCACACTCGATATTTTCTATTACAATTCACATTAAGGAGTGCACTCCCGAGGGCGAGGAGATGATTAAATGTGGGAAGCTAAATCTCGTTGACCTTGCTGGCTCAGAGAATATTTCACGTTCTGGCGCTAGAGAGGTATGCTCACATCGTCATCTAAGTAGAACATTCAAAGTGTGAGTTCTAGAGAGATTTCTAGTTTTCCCATTTAGTATTTTTTCTGAGGGGAAGAGTTCTATAAACTTGTAGTGCCATCTTCTTAAATTTCCCTGTTTCTGCTATTTAATTTAATATTTGGAACCAGGTAACTTATAAATGCTTTTCTAATTCCCACAGAGCAGAGCAAGGGAAGCTGGGGAAATAAACAAGAGCTTGCTCACCCTTGGTCGTGTAATTAATTCACTCGTGGAGCATTCTGGTCATGTTCCATATAGGTAAGGATAATGCATGATGAAATAGTTAGAACTGCTACATACTTTTCAGAAAAGGGTCAGTTTCTAGTACTTATTTTGTTACTCAAAATATCAGGGATAGCAAACTCACAAGGTTGTTGAGGGATTCTCTGGGAGGGAAAACAAAGACGTGCATCATTGCAACTATATCTCCTTCAATCTTCTGCTTGGAAGAGACGCTCAGTACTCTTGATTATGCGCACCGTGCCAAAAACATCAAGAATAGACCAGAGGTCAGTAGTCTAATAACCTTCGATTCATTGCTGCTGCATATCTCCTTTTATTTATTGTGGTGAAAGTAGTATCCTATCCCCTCACATGTAAGTTCAGTCAGCTGGAATTCCAACCATTGTTTCTTGAGATCTTTTTCAGATTAATCAGAAGATGATGAAATCAGCAATGATCAAAGATTTGTACTCTGAAATTGATCGGCTTAAACAAGGTACTCTCTTGCTGAAAAGTACGGTTATAGAGAATATCTTCTTCTGAAACAGTAAAAGCTGATCTGTTGTGTTTCTTCTTTGTTTCCATCAGAGGTGTATGCTGCAAGAGAGAAGAATGGGATATACATTCCACGGGATCGATATCTTCAGGAGGAAGAGGAAAAGAAGGTTCAATTGCTGATCTATGTTGTACAGAATTCTGAAATGAGCTTATCTGCAGTTTTAAATTTTCATTCATTACTTTAAATCTTCAGGCTATGGCTGAAAAGATGGAGCGCATGGAACTTGAATCAGAATCTAAGGATAAGGTTACATTCTATCATTTTTCAGTATTATTCATTATCTTTTATCCCCAATTTCCATTTAGGAACTGACTATTCATTGACTTACTGGAGCAGCAAATCGTGGAACTTCAGGAGCTGTACAATTCTCAGCTACAAATGACCACAGAATTAAGTGACAAACTTGAGAAAACTGAGGTACGATATGTTCTCAGTAAGTCACCAAATTGACAGGCATTCCTTCATTTCTCAGAAATCTGGCAAGATACTAAAATATTTCCTTCCAAGTACAGCAAAAGCTTGAAGAGACAGAGAATTCACTGTTCGACCTCGAAGAAAAGCACAGGCAGGCAAATGCTACGATCAAAGAAAAGGAATACCTTATATCTAATCTCCTCAAATCTGGTGAGGCAAATTAATTTCATATTATGTAACTGTATTTTATTTAAGTGCATCAGCTTGCGCCTATAAGAGCTACAATAATCCTACTGTGCTGTGTATCCATTAGCTATCTTCAAATGAGTAGCTTCTTACAGACATATAATGATGTCTCAGAGAAAGTACTTGTTGAGCGGGCACTGGATTTACGAGCAGAATTAGAGACTGCTGCCTTCGACGTTTCTGGTTTATTTGCCAAAATTGGTTTGTATATATAACTTTCATCATTAGTTGATCTTCTTTGCATATCATCTTCTGTCACAAAAACAGTTCATTGATGAGCTTTGTTGATTTTAGAACGCAAGGACAAGATTGAGGACAGAAACAGGAGACTAATCCAGAACTTCCAGTCCCAGTTAACGCAGCAGCTAGAGTTATTGCATAAGACAGTTGCAGCTTCTGTCACCCAGCAAGAGCATCAAATAAAGGACATAGAAGAAGATATGCAATCCTTTGTTTCAACAAAGACTGAGGTAAGTTGATAGGACATGCCGTCATCACATATTTGGTGGTTATCTCAAGACTGACAAGTTGGCGATCCTGAAGGCTACTGAGGAACTGAGAGCACAGCTGGGAAAACTGAGAATAATGTATCGTTCTGGCGTGGAAGCACTGGACAGCATAACGTTGGAGCTAGATGGCAATTCTCAATCAGCATTAAGTGACATCAATTCTGAAGTTTCTAGGAGCTGCTCTTCTATGGAAGATGTAATATTCGCTCCAGCAGTCCTTCACACTATTTATTTTCTCTCTTTTCCTCTTCTGATGCTATCTCATGTTTGCATCTCCCATGCAGCTTTTTGGCCGGATTGCCTCGGAAGCTGATAAGCTACTCAGTGATCTTCAAAGCAGTCTCCACAAGCAAGAGGAGAAGCTAACTGCATATGCCCAGAAACAGCGTGAAGTAAGTTTTGGACTTGTGCATAAATCCATTCCATAGCCTTTCCAACTTATTCTGTTTTATGTATATGAGACTTGAAAAGAAAGAAGTATATTAGTATAATTCATGATGAAACAGGCACATGCCAGAGGAGTGGAAACTGCACGGTTGATCTCCAAAATAACAGTGGCCTTCTTTAAAACATTAGACGTACATGCGGCCAACCTAAACCAGATCATGGAAGAAGCGCACACAGTAAATGACAAGAAACTGTTGGACTTAGAAAAGAAATTTGAGGTGAGTTGTCCATTACTCAACTGCATGGCATGACTCTGGAAGTATGCCAGCTTAGATTGACTGCTTACACTGGTGCCTGATAACTTGTAGGAATGTGCTGCCAATGAAGAAAGAGAATTGCTGGCAAAGGTGGCAGAGCTGCTGGAAAGTTCAAATAAGAGGAAGAAAAAACTGGTATGCCTCAGCTTAAATCCAAATAAATGAAAATTTCGGTGTTATCATCAAAACTCCTTCTGGAGTATTTGGTTTCCATTTTTAGGTCCAATCTGCCATATTTGATCTCCGGGAGAGTGCAAACAGAAGAACCAATAAACTACAGCAAGAAATGTCAACTATGGAAGTCTCCACTTCCTCTGTCAAGGCTGAATGGACCGCTCACATGGAAAGGACAGAATCCCAATACATCGAGGACACTTCTACTGTTGAAATTGGAAAAAAAGACTTGGAAGAGGTCTTGGAAAATTGGTATGGTCCTTTCAGTCATGGTTTCAGTTTGTTTCTGGCCACTTTTACGATGCTATAACTAAAATATGAGCATTGCAGTTTGGAGATGGCAAAACTGGGAGCAGAACAGTGGAAGAATGCGCAGGAGTCTGTGATTGGTCTAGAGAAGTGCAATGTTGCTTCTGTGGATTCTATGGTTCGGTAAGCTTCTTGTTTTAAAGATTGTTCATCTTACCTTACATCTAGCTTTTAGCAGCTTGGCTTCTTATCCTCCTTTCTTTCTGTTGATCTCAAAAATCAGAAAAGGGATGGAAACGAGCCAGAATCTGCGCTCGCAGTTCTGTTCTGCCTTATCTTCTGCGCTTGAAGATGTTGACACTGCGAATAAGGACCTGATATCATCCATTGACAGTGAGTCCCAGCTTCACAACTGCCTGCCATCTTGGCTCCAATTACAATCTTCAGTTTTCCTATTTAGAAAAATGATTTTGGGTTCCTTTATTCTTAATTTGTTCCAAGAAACAAATATAAGTTGACTTCCAAGGTGCATTGCAACCATTGTTACTACGCTTTGTATCTTTCATCTGAAAGGCAAACACCTGAACCGAAGAGACCATCATATTTGTGGCTGGTATTTTCCCTCAGTATTTATGAAGTTTCTCGTTGTTCCTGATCTATGCAGACTCATTAAAGCTTGACCATGATGCATGCGGGAACCTCAGTTCCATGACTGTTCCCTGTCGCGAGGACCTGAAGGAACTGAAGGGTGGCCACTACCACCAGATCGTGGAAATTACAGACAATGCAGGAAAATGCCTTCTCGATGAATATGCAGTAAGAATCTTCTCATATACATTTTGTACTTATTCTATGCACATCTCTGGTAGGGAGAGAGGGATGGAAAATGTTGTCAGATTTGACTGGAGTAGTATTTTGAAATGCCATGGAGTAGGAACTAGTAGAGATTTTCCAGTTCTCGGATTTCTCATCTTCCAAAATATGGGAAAACGTGTTGGCTTGAAATCAACAATATTTGCCTTAATTTTCTTTGTTCTTTAAGAAGATAAATTGTGTGTCTGAAAAGCAAATTATCCCGTCGCTGTTCATTTTGTTATTGTTAGTTCACATACATGTATTGGTTTTTATCAGTTGGTCATCCTTGGATGGAGAATAATTAGTCTTTCATGCTGATTTATAAGTACTATAATGAATTTTCCCTATGAAAAATCTTCACTTCATGACCGAGTTTTCTATTTTCTTATCCTGATAGTTGGACGAGCCCTCTTGTTCCACACCAAGGAGGAGATCATTCAATCTACCCAGCATTGCATCCATTGAAGAGCTCAGGACTCCTGCTTTCGAGGAGCTGCTCAAGCCTTTCTGGGATCTAAGACTATCAAAGCTCGTGAATGGTGATTTGAAGCATGTTAATGGGTCATACGATGCTGCTGCCCAGTCCGGCAGAGACCCAAGATTCCCACTCACTGCCATTAACTGAAGGGAATGGGGACATAGGAGCTGAAGAAAACAAACTAAGAGCCATGTGTACATATATCGATCATCCATTACTATAAGAAGAGGATATTTTCTCCTTATACCTTCATACCTATTATTCATCGATTGAGATCCGGAATGGAGGAATATGCATTACATATGTGAGAGAGATATGAAACATTCTTTAGCAAGATCCTATGGCATGATTCCTCCCCGGGAATTTGATCTTTTCTTTTCGTTTTCCATTTTCCGGGTTTATGGATTGTATGTATTTGCCAATTGATTGGTCACTTTCAGCATTTCCAAACTGTTAAATTCACCTGATGGAAGGCGTGCTATATGGTTCTACGTGCTCGGTCCTGGTGAGGCAAGGACCGACCCCGAATCATGGTTCTGCTCAATAATCCGATGAAACTTGACAGGTTGTTTGCGATCCTTTTCCAAACTGGGCTTTTACTGGGACAAAATACGATATCATGGGAGTGAATCGGGAGAACGCAAAAGTAAAGGGGGACAAAGCAGATGAGGGACAAACCTCAGGGGCTAATTCGAAATTTATGAAGGAAAACTTGGACCCTGATATGAGAAACGAGAGTCGGTGTCCGAGCCGAGATTTTTCCGACCCGGGAGAAGGCGTGTAATAAATTTACGCTTAAAACCCGAGCAATGGACAAAAGTACTGCCCTCTGGGAAACAAATTCTTAAAATATAGTGCTTTTTAAAATATTTACAGTATTACCGTTAGTAAAAATGCCCCAGAGTGTGGCATTTTACAATCCAAAAACGCCAGACTTACTGGCGTTTCATGCAGCCAAAAACGTCACTTGCTATGGCGTTTTCACTTAAGCCAGAAACAACGCCAACCCCAGCTTCCCGCTTTTCTTATTTAGTTGGTAATAACAACTATATCATTTTATAAATTTCTGTTAGATCTTTATACATATAAAATTTTTATAAAATTTTAAGAGTAAATTTTATGAATTTTAACACTCGAATAATAATTTATATATCGAATTGTAATGTGTCATACAAAACACTTTTCCGATGAGTTATCCATTTTCTGGAGAAACGGAGAGAAAAAAAAAGCAGCTGCTCAATGTATGACATATTATGATTCGATGTATAAATCATCATTCATATGTTAAAAATTATAAAATTTACTCTTAAAATTTTGTAAAAATTTTATATGTATAAAAATTAGAGAGAAATTTATAAAATGAGACTGTTGTATATAATACAATAAATATCTACTATGTAATATTATTAAAAAAAACACTATTTCTTTTTGCGTTTATATTGTCTTAAAATAAAACACTAACTCGGTTGACGTTTTTACAATTGTGAGAAAAACGCTAAACGAATTAGCATTTTTTGTTAAAGGAAAATGCCACCGAGTCTGGCGTTTTTGCCATTAGGAAACGCCGCTTCTACTTGCGTTTTCATAAAAGTAAAAACGCTACTGACTGTAGTGTTTTAGTAACGGTATTTTCGTAAATATTTTAAAAATTACCATATTTTAAGATTTTTTTTTCAGCGAGCGGTACTTTGGCCCAATGCTCCTTAAAACCCTCCCGCCCGGAAGGGCATAAACCCTCAATTTTCTCCGTCTCTGCTCCATCGCAGAGCCGCTCGCACTTTTCGTCCTCAATTCACCATCTCTGATTATTGAGCTCCGATTTCCACTCTGCTTTAGTGGAGACTCCCACCAGATTGAGACCGAGGAAACCAAAATCTCTTCTTCACTGTTCACTGTGCTATGTGTGAGTGATTTGAGACCATATTTGGCTGTGAAGCGGTGAATTGAAGATGGATAAGTCGTCCGTCGTATCTTTCACGAAAGAGCCCTTCATCGAGAAGGTTGGGCCCCGCAGAATGTGAGAAACCCGTGCTAAAACCCAGTTCGGTGTGTTCCGCCCTCTGCTTTGCTTTGGTCAGTGATCGGGTGTTTGTCCGTTCTATTTGCAGTAAGAGCATTGAGTTTTCAAGTTTCTCTGCGTCGGAGATTAGCAAGGTCGCAGAAGTTCAGGTGTGGAAGGGCGTATACTATGATCAGAATCACAAGCCCATTGAAGGCGGCTTACTGGATCCTCGCATGGTATTTTTTCTTCACAGCCAACTTGCTTTTTCATCTCGTTAGAGCTTCGAACGTGTGCCTTGAGCTCATAAGTCAGTGTGCTATAATCTGGTTAATCCAAGTTTGGCAGTTTAAAGGTTTTCTGGGTTGAGCAGGCTCTGACAATTTAACATGAACCCCAAAGAGTGAGCGTGCTTGGTTCTATAAGCATGCTTCATTATTCGTTTCAGCATTTAGGCATTCTAGTATGTTGGGTTTTGTGCTGAAAGAGTTCTTTTTGTGGATTTTAGGGCCCTCCAAATAAGGCAGGCAGGTGCAGTACATGCGGTGCTGACTTCAGTGGGTGTCCCGGACACTATGGCTACCTGAATCTGGTGCTCCCTGTTTATAATGTTGGGTTTCTTAGTAAAATATTGGAAATACTAAAGTCCATATGTAAGGTATTGAAGAGAAGATTGTTGAATCTTTCTTAGTAAAATCTTTATTTCTTCATATTGGTGCTGATATTATCCTTTTTAACAATACCTCTTTCTTTTCCATGCAGTCTTGTTCCCGTATCCTTTTGGATGAGGAATCCTGCAGAAAAGAGTTGGAGAAGATGAGAAATCCCAAAAGAGATGCTTTATTCAAGAGTGAGCTTGCAAAGAAAATAGTGACGAGGTGTAAACCTGGAAAATGCCGTCGGTGTGGATATGTGAATGGTAGTTTCATATGTTCCTTTTTTTGCCCATTTCTAGAATTTCAAGTAAGTTGCCATTACCAGCAGTCAAGGGCAGCGTCATATATTTCTTTAGTGACATAATGCAGTGTAGTCAAAAGCGAGCGCTTTGTCGCTTAAGCACATGAAGCGAAGAGATGGAAGCATTCATTGCCTTGGCCAAGCCAAAGCGCAGCGCCTTCAGCGAAGCGTGCTTTAGGCATGCTCTCAATGCTCTTTTCTTCTAGGCGCAAAACGCTCGCTTCTGTGCTTTAGTGAAATTCATCCATTTGGGCTGAATTATTTGTTAGTGGGTTGGCCAAAGTTGAGCCCATCCACTTATTACTTGTAACAATTAAAAAAAAAATTTAGGACTTTGTTCTCCAACCTTCCTCTAAATTTCATTTGTTTTTATAAATTTTTTCTCACATTTTATTTTGAATTGCTAGTTTGTTTGATGGATTATGAACTCATTTTGCTATTTTTTCCCCTTTAATAGCTAGTTTGTTTGGTGGATTATGAACTTTTAGTTTTGAATTGCTAATTTATTGGATGAGAATAGTAGATATAATGCCCTTTTATAAGATGCGCCTTGCTTCATTGAAGCAAACGGTTTTTTTGCGCTTTGCGCCTCAGGCAACATGGGACCCTTTGTGCCTTGAGTGCGCTTTACGCTTTTGACAACCTTGATATAATGTCACATCTTGTTTGTCTGGTTTAATCTCAAAGTTTTCAAGTCATTCTATTCAATGGGAGGCTGCTTGGTACATGATTTGATTTTTTCCCCTTTAATTGTTTTAGTCAAAACATGATGTTTTATTTCCTCATGGATGGGGGACATGCATCATTTAAAGTGTTAGCTTTATTTGGCAACGTTAACTATCTTACGTATGCCTCCCGTAAACTTCACATTTTAATGTAGTGACCTTGTTAATTAAGTTCCATGCCAATCAACAGGCTGGTGCTTGGAGAATACCTGATTACAATTGTTTTATATATTAATATATTTATTTATATTCCTATCCATCTAAAAGAAAGCTTCCTTTAAACAATGGACTGTGTTTGTCCTAAGCATTGAGTACATTGAAAATATGAAAACATTTTGCGTAGAGATTTTGTGAACATGATCGATTTTATGTCATATTCATGATTCTTTTGTTTGATTCTATCTTTTGTATTTTTGCACCTGCTTGTTACACATCAATAAAACATTTTGTTTAAGTTCAAAAAAAAAAAAGAGATTTTCACAAGTAAGCTTCCAACGCCTGTAACTGCAACAACAAAAGTAGATTAGGGAGCTTGGGATCTTCATGAGATTTTTTCTTTTTAAACATGAGATTCCTTATCGGTACATATATGGTTTTATAGGGCAGCATAAAGTTTTCAGAAGCGCAAAGATGGTTAAAATTGTACATATTTGTCTTCACATTTTCTAACTGGATTTTTATGGTGTTACACATATTCTTTTATTTACCATGTTTGTGTTTGTTGGCTTTAATCTAAGCTTGAACTTTAGTCAGCACTGAGAGCATGATGAATTCTTATTGATTTATTTTGCTCCAGCTCCTTTAATTATTTAACTGTATGCTATTATTAGCATTTTGGAAGATGTGATAGTGATGATTGGTGAGTATTTATTTTTATATATATATATATATATATATATATTTTTTTTTCAGGAATGGTGAAGAAAACTGCAGCTGCCATTAGCTTTGTTCATGATCGATCTAAGATAAATGATGGTAGCTTACAGGAGTGGAAGTCTGCAATTTCTCATGCAAAAGAGTCCAAGGGTTCCTTCAGTGGAACCTCTTATATCCTAAATTCTCAGGACGTTCTCTCACTCTTTAAAATGATTCCCGATCAGGTGCAATTTTCACTCTCCATTTATACTTTAACCTCTATGCCTGAACTTGGGCAAGAGATTTATAGTTTCTGAGTGAACCCACTTTATTTTGTGATGGGCTTACCGGCTTATGGGTGTCCAAATCTTTAGGAAGGATTTTTATAAAAATTCTGTGATGTTATGTCTAGTTATGTTTGGAATTATAGCTGGAAAATCTACTGACCATGCCCAAAAGGTCTAGAAGCAATGGGGCATTAGAAGCTCCAGTACCCTTAAATGTTTATCAAATCTCAGAATGCTATTGACTCAACTGAAAAGTGGGAATGGTCTCTGAACATCCTGTGACCTTTGATCCTAAGGGTCAAAACATCCCCGAGAATCCAGAAACCCTTAGTTCCTGGGAACCACATAAACTACCTAGGAGTTTTGCAAATATACAACTGAAATGTGTACCCTTTTTGTCCTGGAAAGAGCAGAAAGAAGTAGTTTTACCTTTCCTGAAGATAAATTGAGTATTTGTACTTTCCGTTATCTGCTATGCATATAGTGCAGTTACTGGTTTTCTTTTATGCAGGATTGTCAGTTACTTAATATTATTGGTAGGCCGGAGAAATTCATTATCACTACCATACCTGTGCCCCCAATAGCCATCCGCCCCTCAGTCATGGTGAATGGAAATCAAAGGTCTCTCCTTGCAATAAGAACCCATAGATTGCCAATGATCTTTTTGCTCCAAGTATTTTGAGTTTTTAGACATATTTCCTATGCATGGTCCTCTATAGTATTGCTGATTTCCATTTGCAGTAACGAAAATGATATCACGGAGAGGTTGAAGAGAATTATTCAAGTCAATGCTTCCCTGCGTCAGGAGTTACAGGAATCTAAGCATCTGGTACAGGACCATCCCTATTTTATTTTTTCCTTATGTGAAGCTGCTGCTTGGAAATCAGAAAGATTAGGATATGGAATTGCATATTTGATTGGGTTTATTTTGACAATTGTCCCAAATTGTTGTTTAGAATGGGTGGGAGAATCTCCAATCAGAGGTTGGTCAGTACATAAACAGCGAGGTTCGTGGTATCCCATATACTGATCAGCTTACAAAGCCCTTGGCTGGTTTGATTCAACGTCTCAAAGGGAAGCAAGGACGATTCCGTGGGAATTTATCTGGTAAGCGAGTTGAATTTACTGGAAGAACAGTTATATCACCTGACCCAAATCTGAAAATTACCCAGGTGCGTTTATATGCAAATTCTTGAATGGCTCTTTTCCTTCTCAATCCCATTTCTTCTTTCAGTTTTTGTTGCGTTTTAAATTATTTCCACCCTTTTTTGGACTATTGTGTCAAGGTTGGAGTTCCCATCCACATGGCTCAGATCTTGACTTATCCTGAAAGAGTTAACCATTACACTATTGAGAAGCTAAGGCAGTGTGTCCGAAATGGTCCTTTCAAGTATCCTGGTGCAAGGATGGTTACATATCCTGACGGTGAAAAAAAGTAAGCTTTGCAGACCGTATAGCTGTAATCAAATTTTGGGTCACTTAATTCCTTTTGTAGGTTTGAGTTTCTAATGCCAAGCACTTCATATTACAGGGGCTTGCAGGGCAGCTACAGAAAGCGTATTGCTGATGAATTATCATTTGGCACCATAGTTGACCGTCATCTCGAAGATGGAGATGTTGTTCTCTTCAACAGACAGCCAAGCTTGCATAGGATGTCGATTATGTGCCACCGGGTGATTGACTAGCAAATATATAATTAGATAAGAGCTCAGGGCCTTTTCCTTTCTGTAGAACTGAATTTTTATGTTCTACCCAAGCAGGCAAAGGTGATGCCGTGGAGAACGCTTAGATTCAATGAGTCTGTTTGCAACCCTTACAATGCTGATTTTGATGGAGATGAGATGAACATGCATGTTCCTCAGACAGAAGAGGCGCGTGCCGAGGCTCTTATGTTAATGGGGGTATAGTCTTCTCAGCTGTTGTTTTTGTGTTTACATATATTCAAGATATTACTAACTTTTTGAGAGTTTCGGTTTTCTCAGGTGCAGAACAATTTATGCACACCAAAGAACGGAGAGATATTAGTGGCATCTACACAAGACTTTTTGACGTCCTCCTTTCTAATAACTAGAAAAGACACATTTTATGACCGTGCTGCTTTTTCACTTATGTGTTCTTATATGGGAGATGCTATGGATCTTATTGATTTGCCAACACCTACAATACTTAAGGTGAGTTTGACCCACTCCATAATCTGGAACTTAGTGTGTGGATAGAGGCATAGATTCCTTTTCCCTGTTCTAGATTATTATGTTTTAGTTTTTTTTTAATGCCTGATTTTTTGCAGCCAATGGAACTCTGGACTGGAAAGCAATTATTTAGCGTATTACTTCGGCCTAATGCACGCACAAGGGTGTATGTGAATCTTACAGTCAAGGAGAGAAACTACACCAAGCCCACTAGATCCGCACCCAAGGAGCTAGAAACAATGTGTCCAAATGATGGGTTTGTGTATTTTCGCAATAGTGAGCTAATAACCGGGCAACTTGGAAAGGCTACTTTAGGTTGTTATCCGTTCGTTGAGAACCAAATTTTATGCTATTCAAAACCTTTTATTTTTTCAATTTCACAGAAGAGAGTTAATTTTTTTTAAAAAAATTGCAGGTAATGGAAACAAAGACGGTCTTTTTTCTATTCTATTAAGGGACTATAATCCACATGCAGCTGCTTCCTGTATGGGTCGCCTTGCTAAATTGAGGTACTTGTCAGTTTCTGTAACATTTTTAGGGATGGTTAATTCTGTCTACTCCATTTTAGTTGGAACCTAAATATTCCAACCTTTCTAACTTTTTTGTCACTTCTATTCCTCATCTTACATGTCCCATTCATATTTTCTGTATCTGCTGTTTGCACAGTGCTCGATGGATAGGCAATCATGGGTTTTCAATTGGAATTGATGATGTTCAACCTGGGAAAGAGTTGAGTGCAAGGAGAAGTGAGACAATTTTGAATGGCTATAATAGTTGTGAAGAGAAGATAGAATTGTACAATAAAGGAAAGCTGCAACTTCAACCTGGTTGTGATGCTGCCCAGACACTGGAGGCTGTGATTACTGAAATCTTAAACCAAATTCGAAATGAATCTGGGAATGTGAGTGTCTTAATCTACATTTTTAGGTTGTCGTTCTTGGGAAATAAATCTTATTTAACACTGGAACTCTTCCTCATCTCTCTCATTCTCTTGGTTAATTTTTGACAGGTCTGCATGAAGAAACTTCACTGGAGAAACAGTCCATTAATCATGTCACAATGTGGTTCAAAAGGGTCTCCCATTAATATAAGTCAAATGATAGTATGTGTGGGTCAGCAGTCAGTCGGGGGTCGCCGTGCTCCTAATGGGTTCATTGATCGGAGCCTTCCCCATTTCCCGAGAAATTCAAAAACACCTGATGTAAGTTCAACTCTTGAGTTAAGGCAATTGTTTGATTATCAGTTTTAACATTCATGGTAGATTAGGTTGCTCACATATTTGTGCAGCTAAAGTGCATTGTATTTAATGAATTTAAGAGGTGCAATTCTATCATTTGGTAATCTATCTCTTGCGAGATTTTTATACAATAGAAACTAATCATATTATACTTTCTTGGATTTTTCAATATTGATATGCACTGATAAATTTAGTAACTTCCCTTGCAGGCAAAAGGATTCGTTGCAAACTCATTTTACAGTGGTCTGTCTGCTACAGAGTTCTTTTTCCACACTATGGGAGGACGTGAAGGTTTAGTGGACACTGCTGTAAGTATATGTCTATTTAGGATGATTTCTTTGATGATTAAGATATAAGTCTGAAGAAAGATACTTATAAAAAAAAAACCAAGAGTCTGAAGAAAGATTTTATGGGACTATGACAG
Source organism: Lagerstroemia speciosa (assembly GCA_037672795.1). NCBI lineage: Eukaryota > Viridiplantae > Streptophyta > Magnoliopsida > Myrtales > Lythraceae > Lagerstroemia > Lagerstroemia speciosa. The sequence goes on from CM075299.1 coordinate 327,756, forward strand.
GTAAAAACAGCTGACACAGGGTACATGTCCCGAAGACTTATGAAGTCTTTGGAAGACTTGTCAATTCAGTACGACAACACAGTGAGGAATGCAAGTGGTGTCATAGTCCAATTTCGTTATGGTGATGATGGCATGGACCCAGCCCAGATGGAAGGCCAAAGCGGATTTCCACTAAATTTGAATCGATTGTTCATGAAAGTCAAGGTCCAAATCCAACTTATCCCAATCTTTCCAATTCTGTAGTTTTTTAAACTGGAAGAGAAATTGAATTGGCCAAACATGGGTTCATAAATCGTGACATGGATTATGTAAGAAAGAAAAGTCTGAATTGAAGGTTAAGGAAAGGGGATCCACTCCAGGCAAGTATCACACTTCACTGAGTTTTGGACCAGATCCAGTTAGTCTGGTCCTGTTTATAAACTAGCCCTCATATTAGATGACAGGGATGTGTCATGTCATGAGTTGCGTACGTTTCAACTGATTCCTAATTTGCAGGCCACATGTCCTCCTCGGCAAGACAAGTACCTGTCTCCAGCAGAAGTGTCTGATATTATAGAGGAGAAACTACCGGAATCTGAAATTTCTCCTGATGGGGCCTTCTGTGATGCATCGGGAGCCTTCAGAAAATCCTTGAAGTCCTTCCTCCTTGAAGAAAATGAGAGAAGGTCACAGTTAATGGCCAAGTTAGGTGAAGAAAGTTCTGTAAAGGATTATCCTGAGGCTGTTAATCAAGTTGCTGACAAAATTGGTGGTATAACTGAAAAACAACTTAGGGTAAATAACTTTATATCTCCCGTTTTTCAGATAAATTTTTCTGCAGGCTTCGCTTGTAATCTATTTCTTCTCTCCCCTGCAGTCTAAATCTGATGCTCTTCTTCACTTTTGATAGGGATTCATTGATGCCTGCATGTCTCGTTATTATCAAAAAAGAGTTGAAGGTGGAATGGCCATCGGAGCCATTGGAGCGCAAAGTATTGGAGAACCAGGGACGCAGATGACTTTGAAAACCTTCCACTTTGCTGGAGTTGCCAGCATGAGTATCCATTACTTGAAAATATTGCCCTTTCTCCTTTATATTTGGGCCCTTTGTTCAGTGAAGGTTTTAATTATCATTATGTATTTTTTAGCTGCTCTAAGGTCTGTTATACTTTCAATTGCATTTCTTTAACTCATTGCCAGATGTTACACTCGGAGTTCCTCGTATCAAAGAGATCATTAATGGATCCAAGAAAATACTTACACCCATTATTACTGCAGAACTAGATCGGAATGACAATGTCAATGTTGCCCGTATGGTAAAGGGCCGTATTGATAAAACAGTTTTGGAGCAGGTACTTGGCCTTTCTTCACCACTTTCTTAGAAGCAGAATATTATTATGTTTGTGCTGCAAGAGAACTTCTCATCGAAAGATAAACTCATTCTGTTCAAGTCTCTCTTCTGCATTCCTAGTAAAAATTTAGAATTCTAGGACAGATGCTGCTATTTTTACTGATAGAAGGTTGGGATGATATAGCATTTTCGAGAAATTTTCTTCTTAAAATTGTCTGATATTAGTCCTACATTTTGGTCTATGAAATTAGGACTCTGCCTTATTGAGTCACTGTAAACTATAGAGAAAAGAAATAAATATTTTCAAAATGATGATTGGAGATTCATTTATTTATTTTAGTGAATGGAATTTCACTTGTTATGCAGGTTGCTAAAAGCATTAAGATTGTTACGACATCAAGATTGGCATCAATTGTTGTCAGACTGGACATTGATATAATCGCAGAGTTACAGTTGAGCATAGATGCTAATTCTGTGAGGGAATCTATCTTGCAAACTCCAAAAATCAAACCAAAACAGCTGGTGAGTTTTCTTTTATAGATTCAATAGATGCTTCTTTCTTTCTTTTCTTTCCTCGGTATTGCTCAGTAAAAATCTGTGTTGGTAAACAGCAAATTAAGGTTCTTGATGCTCACAAATTGGAGGTTGTTCCTTTGGTTGATAGAAGTAAACTCCACTTTGCGCTGCATACTCTTAAAAATGCTCTCCCAATGGTTATAGTGAAGGTAAGGCGGCTTAGTACAACTAGCCAATACTTGCTGAGGCAAGCACAAAGTATACTATTATGTATATAGCTTCTTGTGAATTTCTAACATCGCCGTTCTACTTCTATTGACAGGGTATCAAAACAGTAGAGCGCGCTGTGGTTAATAAAAAGAAAGAGAAGTGCAGAGATAAGAATGGGGAAGAGCATGAGAGAGAGAAGTACAGCCTTGTTGTAGAAGGGTGGGTTTCTTATTTTGTTGCATTTTTCATGCTCATATATCTTGTCACCAAGTAGAATTTTCTTTTAATTTCCTTTCTCCACCTGCAATTTGGAATTAGAACAAGGATTCTTTTTTTTGAGTGTTAAATGTAAAACTAGGAATTAGAACAAGGATTTATGATTTTTTTTTTTGGTGGATATTTGCCGAATCATAGTATGGGTCTCAAGGAAGTCATGGGCACTGAAGGAGTCAATGGTCGGAAAACAAAGAGCAATCATGTCATGGAGATACAACAGATACTTGGAATTGAAGCTGCAAGAAAGTCGATCATTGATGAAATACAGTTTATTATGTCGAATCATTCAATGAGCATAGATATCCGCCACATGATGCTTCTAGCAGACTTAATGACATTCCGGGTAAGTTTCTACTTTGTTCCTGCATTTTGTGCTGTAAATATTCCTGGGAATTTCACCTCTCTACTTTTGAACAGATTTGATACTTAGGTTCTTTTTTTTGTGCTGTTGCAGGGAGAAGTTCTTGGTATCACAAGAAATGGTATACAAAAGATGGACAAGAGTGTCTTGATGTTGGCTTCATTCGAGAAAACGGCTGATCACCTTTTCAATGCTTCTGCAAGTGGGAAGGTTGACAAGATTGAAGGTGTCAGTGAGTGCATTATTATGGGGGTTCCTATGCAACTTGGAACAGGGATACTCAAAGTGATTCAAAGGTAAGCATCCGTGCTGCCGTCATACTTTAATATACCTATGTATACATAAATATGTATTCAATGCATTTATGCACATTATAAATATTAATGTTTGGATGGAAAAGCTGGTGCTAACATGTACATAACATTCTACGTTGTAACTGCTAATCAATCCCTTTATTTGTCTTTCTTGATGTCCATCCAGTGTGTGGACTGACTTTTCAGAGAGTAAACTAATCAGGGAAGAAATTTGTCATCTAAAATTTGCATGAAAAGACGATTTGCCGTGAGGTTGAGACATGCCCAATTAACTGAAGTTGATTCTGCATTTTATTGCTTATTCTTCCTTATCTTTACAGGGTTGAGAAGACACAGGAGAAATGCGAATCAGACCCCATTATCTCCAAGATTTTGTAGCAATGACCACTGTGAGCTTATGAAGTTCATCATGGAAGTGGAGTTGCTTGCCCTGGTGGGAAACAGCTGCTGGGGTCAAATGACTTGTTAGGCGGTCTCTCCTTTACTGTATAGATGGATGGCCCCAGCTTGTCAGAGAGAACACCGCGTAAGTTATACCCAGGATTTGCCATCTTTAGATTGATGACAAATTCTCAGCAAATGAATTGTGTCCAAGAGGATGGTTCGTATCCTCTTGTATTCCCCTCGACCAGCAACAATCTGGCATATCAGAGTCTCGACCTTCGGCTTCAATGGTTACCAATCTTTGATCAGAAAGCGCTATGCTGTTGTCGAGATTTCTTGTTCTCTATATTCTTATTGGTCATTGTCAGTGATTTATTTCCTCTTGACAAGCTAGAAAGAAGCCTTATAAACAGATCAGTTCGGCCTGAAGAAAATCCACAGAAATTTTGCTTGCTGTAAAAACGATTTTTTTTTTTTTTAGGCTCAAGTGCTGTAAAAACGTTGCTATATAGGATTCTTACCATGTTTTCACTCGCATGTGTTATTGGAGAATGGGTGCTGCAGCTGCTAATGAGAAATTGAACATGGGCTTTTCTTCTAGTGAGAATTTTCGGAAATCCGCCTTATCGGAGCTACTCCGGGCTAGGGCTGGACCCTTGCAAAAGCCCACTGGAAATGTTGATTAATATGAAGTTCTTGTAATTAATTTTTAAGAGTCTTCGAATGGGCCCATGTATCTGATAAGGCCCGTCCTTATTTTTTCTTGGGGGGCGGGTCGGTCGGGTGGGGGGTACTTCGATCAAAGTATAATCCGAGCCTGGACGATGGCCTTTTGCTATTGACTAAGCTCTGCAGCTAAATTGCAGGCAGGGTTTATTTTCATTTCCTTCATTGCTGAAGTCCATTGAAAGAGCAGGGAAAAGAATGGAACTCAGCATCGAATGGCATTGAAAATGAATAACGAGATGGTTCACTGTGCAAAATGTGTATCCAAAAACAAACTTGTTCATAAAGCACCTTGTCATGGGAAGCCCGCCAACTCGCGAGAAATAGCCACAGCACAAACTCATACGCTACACCCACAGAGAAAAAGGGAGAAGAAAACCTTTCAGAAAACGTTCTTCTGGAGATCATCAAGTCCAGGATCTACAACTTCAGCTCCCTTCTCGGCACCAGTTCCATCGAACAGAGGAGCATCGAGCTCGGGGGGGTTCTGTGTCACAGTTATAAATGCAGAGAAATAATGAGTGCACGCTATTAAAACACTGATGGGGATAAATCTTACAATATACTAGTGGAACTGTTTCCTTTTAAACTCCCGCTATGCACCAAATACCAATACTAAACTATTTGAGTATTTCATCGTCTGGTATAGTCTTCAATCATGACCAGATCTACCACAAACAAAGAAGGAAGATGAGGCTACTTTACAATGCCATCTGATGACCAGATCCAGTCTCACTGGAGTTGAGAGTTTAAGAATGCGGTCCGGCCAGAACCTCATGATAAATACCCTTTGTTAAAAAAGAAAATGGCTTTCCTGTAGTGGGACTAATCTGAGCACATCATGGTCAAGAATTAAGTTTGCCTTTGCAGGATGAAAAATAGAAGTTGTTACCATGCAACGGACTAGTGCCCAGTTGACCCCACGAAAGAAAGGATGGCGCTTGATTTCTTCAGCTCCTTCATGTGATCCCAATCTGTTCTTGGGATCTCTGTGAAGCAATCTATACATTAACAGCTTTCCTTGGAGACTTACCTGCAACATAGACAAGCTTGCTATCACCAACACGGTTTTATGACATTTTACCTTCTTGTAACCTAATGAAATGAACAGATTAATGCCTAGTAGCTTGGGAAGAGGAGAGAGCATACCGATTTGCTTCGTGGAAATTTAAGATCCTTGTGAAGAATATTTGCAAAAGTTTTCTGCCTTGTCTTTCCCCTAAATGGTGTGTATCCATATAGCATCTCATACAGAAGAATCCCTAAAAAGAGATTAATCTTAAGCTTAAAGGGTGCTTCTGCTAATGCTCTTCACACGCTTATATTCTGCTTTCCTTCAATCCAAGGTTATACATAGTTACTTGGAACTAATTTATGATTTGCAACTTCTCCATCTATCTGGGTGGTCGAGGAAACTTACCAAGAGCCCACCAATCCACGGCACTGGTATGGCCTGCACCTGTTATGATCTCCTGCAGCATGGTAAAAGATAACACCATTCGATTATAAAAGAAAATTTCTGAAGGCAGATGGAGGTCAGTTCTTAGTTTTCATAGAATTAGATGGATGGAAGTTGAAATGAAATGTAAAATCCAACAGTCATGCAATTTCTTACGACATTGTTTTTGGGTTTGGAAACAAGCCAAGACTATCACTTCCCGGACAAAAAATGGCCAGTTATAGGGTAAGAGAAACCAACCGGAGCTATATACTCTTCCGTTCCAACAAAGGAATTTGATGCTCTCATTGGTTCAGCCATGAAGATTGGTGTCTGCCTTTTATTCTTCCTTTTGTTTTCATCAGTACTAGGGACCAAAAGCTGCCATATTAAAGAAAAATCATCAAGTTTATATAAGCATATAAAGCACCCAAAGCTGTTAGAGAATTTTAGGTGGGAGGGGTTACCTGTGGTTTGCAAGAAGTCAAGCATGAAAGGTCAAAATCAGTTAGGGAGATGTGTCCATGGCTTTGAAGCAAAATGTTTTCCGGCTTTAAGTCCCTGTAAATTATCCCTAGAGACAAAAAAGATGATATTCTAAAAATAAATTGGATAGTAACAAGATCATTGATTTCTTTATTGATAACCACCAGTTTTATTCAGCTAACGTGCTACTGAAAAGAAAAAAACATATAACAGAGGATGAGGAGCTTTTACCTTGGCAGTGAAGGTATTCCAGTGCAACAACCACCTCCGCAGCAAAAAATCTGCAAGAACCGAGAATTTGCTGGTCAGATAAAAATATTTACATAAAGAAGAAGCTCAGATTTAAAGTGAAGAAGCAAGTAAATATTCAGCTGTTGGACCATTCAAACTCGCCCTCCAAAAACAGATATGACTGCGTTCAGTACGTTCAATGGCGTAGAGGAAGCATCATTGTAGACAGTTATGAATACTGTGTATAACATTGTCGACAGTATGACCGCAGGAAGCTACCTCCCAAGCATCATTTTAGGAAAGAATGAACTTCCAAAATTGTATGTTATTCTTGGTTTTCAAAATAAACGCGGGGATACAAATTTCCACTTATTTTACACAATCATATTCATGAAATGATGTCTTCCCTTCTTTTCTTTTTTCTTCGCTGGAATGTCAATCAACAGGATAATGTTAGCTTTACCTTACAGCATCTTCCTTGAGGACCTTTGTCGGCTGCCTGTCCAATAGCATGAAGAGCTCACCACCAGGGCAATAATCAGTGATCAGACATATGTGAGTTTTTGTCTGCGGAGCATTTCAATTACAGCATTCCATCAATCTTTCTTTTTGAATACAGCAGAAGCAGGACAGACTGCTCGTGTAAATAATACATTATTTTTCACGATCTCTCAGTTCTGAGCACGAAGTCAGAATTTGTTTCCGGTTTTCTGCTACAAACTAGGTTCTCAAGTCCATTCCAACAGAAACACCTATAATTTAGGATCATGAACATGGCCTGGTCAGAAGAAATTCCCAGGCAGGCATTAATTTCGAAACACTTCAGATCTTCTAGCTCATTTCTTCCAATTCAATGTTCTGGCCAAATAATTACTTCGACTATAAATGAATCCTCTTACCTGAAAGGAGGCATAGAGTGCGGGAAGAAAAGGGTGATCCAGCATGTCGAGTATTTCTCTTTCTGCACAAGCCCTATGCACCTACATATAGGTTACGATGCTAAGTCTGATATGTACAGCTTCAGTTTGAGATATTCTCGAATACTTTATATGCCGATCCCATACCTTATTGCGGTTGAGCGTAACACTTTTGTCCATTGCCTTCATGGCATAGAATTGGTTGGTCCCGCATAATTCGACCAGGTGTACACTGCAATTACATATAATAAAAGATCAAATAGCAATGAAAGACTGAGAAGATAAGAGAAGCTCTCAGCATGACAAAATAATATTTGGAAACTGCATGTAATGTGAACTCCAAATAATTCAATGAGTCTAATCACCATGAAGATCAGATGAATGGTGGCTGGCAAAAACAATACCTTCCAGTATCTCCAGATCCCAAGGGTTTGACTGGCTTAAAATGTTTCAGGCCTATCTGTTCACCACCGTCAAGTATCTGGAGAGAGGAACAATTTGCGGGTCAAGAGCATTTGTATGTGAGTGTTCCATATAGAACAATTTGTTTCCATCTATCCCAGCATTCATTGTTCATACAATGTAACTACAAAGAAGCACCTTTTTAATGGCTTCCCAAGAAGGGCTGTCCTTCCTATGTGGCTTCGGCTGAACTACCTTAGAGTGATTTGCCCATAGATCTTCTGGTTTCTGCGTACAATAAAAACCTCCTGTCTCAGTCGGAAATCTTAGCCATTTTTCAGCCAGAGAAGTTTATAGCATTAGCATCAATAAATTTCTTATCAACACAGTAACATATGAAATATACCGAGTTTGCATCCGGAAGTTCTCTGACTGCTTCATCAACATTCTCAGCTGTTTTTTTCACCTAATAGAAGGGATGATGAAATTTTGTTGATATTCAGGTCAAGATTGGGAAAACGGGGAGAGAGCTATGAATATAGCAGCTAAGAATCCGGTGGGAATCTATACCAAATGTTCGCTTTCTTTCACAGTATCCTCAGGAATAGAATTCTGCAAGGGTCCAACGTGCTCACTACCATCGAGTTGCACCCCTATGAAATATTGTACTTCTCCCTGTAGACAAGAACAAAAGCGAAATAATATTTGCATTTCCAATCATTAAATCGAGGGTGACAGAAGCAGACACCTTGTGGCTACTTATTTTAGTTAAACCTCAATTAACTACCAAGGCATCATATGCTGTTGATCATAGGGCTGTTACCTTCTGGTCACGCATAGGCTGCAGATGGAAGAGGTTCCAGAACTTTTTGCCTGGAATAGAGATTAACAAGAATAGTACGATGAAGGTTAAAGTGAAACAAGTAACCGAATATGGTAATCAAGAAAGTGAGTGTACCGCTTTTCGCATAGTTGATCAACTGCACGGTAACATCCGTTTGGTTATCGATGGCTTCCCGTATTTTCCTCACTGTTGCAGGATCGGTTTCAGGACCTTGAAGGAATCTGTAGCAATCCAAAATGATTTCATATTTAGAAATCTACAACTAAAAGGGTGACCCAACTCACTGCTTAAGAAAACTCCAACAGGCAACTATTAATAAATTCCCACCTGCAGTTTCGACCCAAGATTTCTTCACGGCTATATTCTGTCAGCTCCAAGAAGCTGTCGGAGGCAAATATCTGAAAGACCACACCATCTAAACCTTAGCGAGCTGTGTTTAACTAACAATCATCTCCACTAATTTTAAACAGCTCGTATTGCTTGAGAATTAAAGCGCAACAATTCATGTACTCCACATTAAAATAGCAGATTCTGCGAGAAAGTTACTGTGTAGTCTTCCAGTGAAAAAAGTAAGGAGAAAAAGAGATGTGGTGATTGCATCTTACGATAGGATTATCAGGAAGTCTGGGGTCGGTGATGACAAAGTTCTTCTCTATACGTTCGAGAGTAGTGGCCAAGTCTATGCCCTTTCTCATCTCCTTTTGTCTCACTACATCGTCCACGCTGTCAGGTCTCTCATCGTCATCGTCGTCAAGACTCTCATCATCATCACCATCGTCCTCGTAATATCCATTCAGGGCTCCTTCCATGTCAAAGCTGTCCATACTTGACTGACTTTTCCTCATCAACCTAAATTATCAGTCAACATAAGGGAGTTCATCTACAGGGCACGGGCACGACAGCCAAAGCTTTGGAAAGCAAACAATAACTTGCAGAGCAAGAAAGTAAAAACGGGGGAAACTTAGGTGAAGAAATCTATCAGTGTATGAAGTTCTGAGGAGCAGTGGAAGTACCCCATGAAAGAGCTGTTAACAGACTTAATTGTATAGAAGTTATATTAGTTGAAGTTGTAACTAACTTCTCTGTTTTACTGAGCTGTAATTGAACTTATATAAATACAAGAAAGAGGCTCTCGTAAAGGTAGAGCAAAGATTCAGATCACAATCTTCTGTCCACTGCTTCCTTTCTACTCTTCCACTCTGCCATCTGTTTCTGATATGGTATCAGAGCTACGTTCTTCACTGCGCTGACAAATGGCTGCCCAAGTTCATCAAGATTCGACCTCTACAGCAACAGAATCGATGGAGTCTGCTGCTCAAAACGACATTCATAGTCCTTTCTTCTTGCATAGTGGAGATCATCCCGGTTTGGTTCTGGTATCGCACATCCTCACAGGCGCAAATTACAACACTTGGAGCAGATCAATGAAGATGGCGCTGAATGCAAAGAACAAACTCGGATTTGTTGATGGTACTCTGGCTCAACCTGCATCTGATGATAACAGGGCAAGTATTTGGTCACGTTGCAACAGTATGGTTCTGTCTTGGATCCTCAATGCTGTCACTAAGGAGATTGCAGACAGTCTTCTATACTTCGAAACTGCAGCAGCCGTCTGGCAAGATCTTAATGATCGTTTTCGACAGAGCAATGTGCCTAGGATCTTCCAGATCAAACAACAATTGATCAATTTGTCGCAAGGATCAATGGATGTCAACAATTACTTTACGAAACTTAAGATACTTTGGGATGAATTGAAAAATTACCAGCCAATTCCTGTGTGTGAATGTGGAGGAATGAAGATCTGGTCAGAGCATCTTGAACAGGAATACGTCATTCAGTTTCTCATGGGCTTGAATGAATCCTATACAGGAATTCGTGCTCAGATCCTTATGATAGATCCCTTGCCTAATGTTTCTAAGGTGTTTAACCTTGTAATTCAGGAGGAAAGACAACGGATGATCGGATCTGGAGGCCCTCTGATGACAAAAACCATGGCATTCTCTGTTTCGACTGATAGACAAACAGAGCCACTGGGAAATGCCGCTGCAGTGGTTGGCGGAAGGGGACGACGTGAACGGCCCATTTGTTCTCATTGTGGAGCCCTAGGTCACAGAGTGGACAAATGCTACAAATTACATGGGTATCCACCAGGCTTTCAGCCCAGGCCCAGAGCTCTTACTGGTAATAAGGTGAATTTCTCTGTTCCGAAAGACGGATTCAAAGCTCAGGCGCCAACCATTCCCGCCATCCCTACGGTAAATTCTTCTACTGGAAGTTTAACTAATGACCAGGTACAGCAGATGATTGCATTTTTGAGCACTCAACTTCGCTTTCAAAGCTCCGATTCATCTGAGAAACCATCCTCCTCTGAACCAGCAAGTTCTGCCCTGATTTCTCATTTCAGTGGTACGATTACCTTACATCCTTCCATTTTCAGTCTCTCTCATTTGTCTGTTTTGTCTATGTCTTGGATACTAGACAGTGGAGCAACACATCACGTTTGTTGTGATTTCACTCTTTTTACACATTATAAACGAGCCTTTGATGTTTCTGTTTTACTACCCAATGGAACACAAGCCTTGGTAGAATACATCGGGACAATTCCAGTCACTGACTCTCTTCTCCTTAAAAATGTTCTCTATATTCCCTCCTTTCATTTCAACTTGATTAGTGTCAGTGCTTTGGTCTCTGACAATCCATATGTTGTTGATTTTCATTCTGATCATTGCATCATTCAGGACCTGGCCACGAAATCGATGATTGGGAAGGGTAGTCTCAGGAAGAGCCTTTACTTTCTGGACACAGAGACAGCTTCAGCCTTGCCTATTTCATCCTTTTCTTCTTCTATCCATTCAGTATCTGCTGCAAACATGAGTTCACTTTGGCATAGTCGTCTGGGACACCCATCTACTGTTAAACTACGAATCTTACACAAAGAACTGTTGTTACCTCAATCTGTTCCCTTGTTACCTTTTCATTGTGCTGTATGCCACAAGGCAAAACAAAGGCGACTTCCATTTCCTGCAAATAATAATCTGTCCTCTTCTGCTTTTGATTTGGTCCACATCGATACATGGGGTCCTTTTCAATATCCGACTGCAGAAGGACATAAATACTTTTTAACCATTGTTGATGATTGTACCAGAACTACCTGGGTATATCTCATGCATTCTAAGTCTGATGCTGCCACTATTTTTCCCACCTTTTATCACTTTGTCTTGACACAGTATCAGACACCTATTAAGGCTGTTCGATCAGACAATGCACCAGATTTGTCATTTCAGCAGTTCTTTGCTTCCAAAGGAATCATGTCCTATCATTCTTGTGTTGAGACTCCTCAACAAAATTCTGTCGTTGAACGAAAACATCAACACATCCTTAATGTTGCTCGTGCTCTCCTTTTTCAATCCAATCTGCCTCTGTGCTACTGGGGAGACTGTGTTCTCACAGCAGTTCACTTAATAAATCGAATTCCATCTCCCTTACTGAGCAACAAAACACCTTTCGAACTTTTGAACAAGAAGAAGCCTTCATATGCTCATCTACGAGTGTTTGGCTGTCTTTGTTACGCCTCAACTTCCTCCCAACATCGCTCAAAATTTGATCCAAGGGCCAGGGCTTGCATATTCATTGGTTATCCTTTTGGTTTCAAAGGCTATAAACTTCTTGATTTGGAGAGTCATCAGACATATATTTCTCGGCATGTTGTTTTCCATGAGACCATTTTTCCTTTTGTCAACTCCAACATGTCCACTATTCCTGCAGATTTTTTCAGTGACAGAGTTCTCCCTCTGCCCATTGTCTCCATTGAATCTAATTTTTCTCCTGTATCTTCCATTCCAGATACAGCTTTATCTTCATCTCCTCCCAACTCAGATTACCTCCTTCTCCTTCATCTCCTCCCAATTCTTCCTCAGATATTCCAGCTCCTCGACCTCATAGGTCCCATCGAGCTCCATCTTATCTGAAGGACTATCATTGTTATCTTGCAAGGCAGCTAGTTACGCCTGCTGATTGTTCACTTTCAACAGTCTCACATCCTATCTCTTCTTTTCTCAGTTATCACAGACTTCATACTCCATACAGACACTTTATTTTCTCTATCTCTTCTCATACTGATCCTCAAACTTTCCATCAAGCTAATATTTCTCAGGTTTGGAGAGATGCGATGGAAGTTGAGTTGAGTGCACTCGAGTTCAATCACACTTGGTCAATAGTTTCACTTCCTGCAGGTAAGAAACCAGTGGGCTGCAAGTGGGTCTATAAGACCAAATTCAAACCAGATGGCAGTGTCGACAGATATAAAGCTCGACTTGTAGCCAAGGGCTATACTCAGCAAGATGGTCTTGATTTTCTTGACACTTTTTCTCCCGTTGCCAAGATGGTTACTGTGAAATTACTTCTTGCTCTTGCTGCCATTACAGGCTGGTCATTGCATCAACTTGATGTAACCAATGCTTTCTTACATGGTGATCTCGATGAAGATGTCTACATGACTATTCCTCCAGGGTATGGCAGCAGACAGGGGGAGATTCTTCCTCCTAATGCAGTTTGTAAATTGCACAAATCCATTTATGGACTTAGACAAGCTTCGCGACAATGGTTTGGTAAGTTTTCTGCTGCCCTCCTTGATGAAGGTTTTCGCCAATCTCAAGCTGATCACAGTTTGTTTCTTAGACGAACTGGATCTGGTTCTTTTATTGCCTTACTCGTATATGTCGATGACATAGTAATAGCCAGCAATGATGAAGAAGCTGTTAGAGATTTAAAGGCAGCCCTGAGTAAGCAATTCAAAATGAAAGACTTAGGTTCCTTAAAGTATTTTCTGGGTTTGGAAATTGCACGATCAAAGGCAGGAATCACACTAAACCAGAGAAAGTATACACTGGAGTTGCTTGCTGAGACAGGAACCTTAAGCTGTAAACCAGCATCAGTTCCTCTAGAGCCAAATGTCAAGATTTCACAGCAAGATGGAGATCTGCTGGACGACCCTGCTGAGTATCGAAGGCTAATTGGCAAGCTTATATATCTCACCATTACGAGACCAGATATTAGCTTCTCTGTAAATAGGTTAAGTCAGTTTATGGGAGCTCCTCGTAACACACACCTTCAAGGAGTACGAAGGATATTGAGATACCTGAAGAAAACACCAGGACAAGGGATATTTTTCTCTTCGAAATCAGCAATACAGCTTAAAGCCTTTTCAGATGCTGACTGGGGAAGTTGTCCTGACACTCGAAGGTCAGTTACTGGTTTCTGTGTTTTTCTTGGAAACTCCTTGATATCTTGGAAATCAAAGAAGCAACAGGTGGTCTCGAGATCCTCAGCTGAAGCTGAATACCGAGCAATGGCACACTGCTGCTGTGAGATAGTGTGGATCAAGAGTTTATTGAAGGATTTTGAAATGGAACATCACAAACCAGCTCTGTTATATTGTGATAATCAGGCAGCCATACACATTTCTGCCAATCAAGTGTATCATGAAAGGACTAAACACATAGAGTTGGATTGTCATTTCGTTAGGGAGAAGATTCAATCAGGATGCTTGAAGACAATGCATGTTTCGAGTGCTAATCAGCTGGCAGACTTGCTGACTAAAGCCCTGCATCCAAAACAATTCAATCTGCTATTAGGCAAGATGGGAGTGCTTGACATTTACTCACCATCTTGAGGGGGAGTGTTAACAGACTTAATTGTATAGAAGTTATATTAGTTGAAGTTGTAACTAACTTCTCTGTTTTACTGAGCTGTAATTGAACTTATATAAATACAAGAAAGAGGCTCTCGTAAAGGTAGAGCAAAGATTCAGATCACAATCTTCTGTCCACTGCTTCCTTTCTACTCTTCCACTCTGCCATCTGTTTCTGATAAGAGCGGCGGGAAGATTTCTTGTGAGGCTCCTTCTTCATCTTCTTCGTCTTCTCTGGCACTTCACTGATTCTCTCCTTCGAGCCAGAGCTCTTTCTATGCTTGGCAGACCCCGTTGCTCCCAAGTCTGAGTTCCTCCTCCCAGTTCCTGAACGTAGACCCAGGGAGGCATCACCCATCAACGACGACCTTGCTTTCTCGCTGGTGCTGTTGCCGTTGCTGCCACCTGATTTCCTGATGAAAGGCCGGGTGTCCGACTCGCTGAGCGACCTTGGCTTTCTCACCGCATTGACCAGCTCTGTCACGGAGCTCACAGCCATCTCCTTCTGCCGAGCTGCATGCCAGGAAACATGGTACAACCCGTAAATCCATTAAGCAGAAGCTGCAACTCTCAACTTTCAACGGTTCGATGATTGATTTACGTTTGAAGCTCCTATCACCTCGCCCTCTTCTCTCCGGCGCTTTCGATGCACGGCAAAATACATTTTCATTTCATGCAATGTACGTACAGGTACCAGCTTTCGCTTTCTAATTGAGTGGTGGGAATGGTTATTTTGAAAAACAACAAAAAAAAGATTTCGTCGGACTTTTCGGTGGTTTTTCATTTACGCTTAGATAATGTATTTTAATTGACATAAATTAAATAATGTAAATTGTGAACTACAGTTAAAATATTTAAAGCAAAAGAGAGTATTTTGGTCATCATAGTCCGAGAATTGGGTAAAAGTAGTGTAATTTTTGAAAGTATTTCACGAAATAGGGTTCGTCTGAAAATATTTACCAAAATAGGATTTTAAAAACGCATCTTGTAGATGCGGTTTTATTTTTAATGAACTGCATCTTCAAGATGCGGTTTAGTCCGTTTTTTTTTGGAAATAAGGATCCGCATCTTGAAGATGCTGTTCCTTTGTTAATTTTTTTTTTTACTTTTGAAAACAGAGTCGCAGGGAATTTAGATTGAATATTTAGTGTGTAATATATAACGAGTTCGTTTTATAAATATCTGACAAATCTTTTGTGTAAAATTTATATAAAATTTTAAGAGTAAATTTTACAAATGTAAACATCTAAATGGTGATTTATATAACGAATTTTGATGTATCATACATTGAGTACTAAATATGTTAATAGTTCGTAGAAGTCTTTCAATTATAACTCAATATGTGTAAAATTGTTACAAAATTTTAAGAGTAAATTTTATCAATGTGAATACCTGAATAGTGATTTATATAACGAATTCTAATGTTTCACACATTGAGTTTGTGTATTATAAAACGAGCTCGTTTTATCAATCTTTGTAAAATTTTTACACGTGTAAAATTTTTACAAAATGTTAAGAGTAAATTTTATAAATGTAAATAGCTGAATAGTAATTTATATAACGAATTCTAATATGTCACACATTAAGGTATTAACATATTCAGTACTGAATGTGTGATACATCAGAATTCGTTGTATAAATCACCATTCAGGTGTTTACACTTGTAAAATTTACTCTTAAAATTTTATATAAATTTTACACATAAAAGATTTGTCAGATATTTATAAAACGAACTCGTCATATATTACACACTAAATATTCAATCTAAATTCCCTAACATGCGACTCTGTTTTCAAAAGTTTAAAAAAAAATTAACAAAGGAACCGCATCTTCAAGATGCGGTTCCTTATTTCCAAAAAAAAAAAAACGGACTAAACCGCATCTTGAAGATGTGGTTCATTAAAAATAAAACCGCATCTTTAAGATGCGTTTTTAAAACCCTATTTTAGTAAATACTTTCGGACGAACCCTATTTCGTGAAATACTTTCAAAAATTACACTACTTTTATCCAATTCTCTCATAGTCCAATAATAATATAAAGCGTTAAATATACTAATTAACCAGACAAAAAATAGTATTTTTATTTTGTAGTTTCAGTGGGTTTGCAGTCCTGCCAGATTCTTCTCAGGGCTCACGTTTCTTGAGCCATTCTTTTTATATGTTTTTGAAAAATCAACCAAAATTTCCAAATTTGTATAAAGCAGCAAAAATTCAAAATGATTTTTTCTCGAGTGGACTATATTGCATTGGATCGGGTTTTCTAGAGCGGGTTGGATAGGACCATTATCTGGGTTTATGTTAATTCCTACCGGTCGGACAGACAGACGGACAGACAGATAGACACAACATCTATCTACAGGTGATGGGCTCATCCATCATCGCCACCAATGAGTCAAAAGGTGTTTGGCCCACAAAAAGCGGCTGCTTTTATCAGAGATCTTCAACAAAAAAAAAAAAAAAAAAAAAGAGGAAAAGCCCTTTTGGCTAATGATTGCATAAGGGAAGAGAGACTAAAGAGGCACACTATATAATATCCTGGTAAGAATCGAGTAGAAAAATCACTCGAGAGTCACTTGGCAGGGATGCATATATATCACTGCATGAGCTTTTATTTTTTATTTTTTGCTATTTCTAGATAAAGTATTCTTTTGTAACGGTTAGGAAGTCTAAACCGCACCATAAATCAGCCATGTTCATTTTCTTTCCCTGAAAAAAGGAAAATAAATAACCGGTAAAAGAAAGAGAAAGGAAAGACGGTGTTATACTTATTTATAGAGATGTTGATTTTAAATATACGAGATCTTGGAAATCGAGAAGGTATGTGTATGTACCGTCGTATCGGATTAGGGACTCAGGTAATCCATTGGTGCGCATCATCTTATCCTTGTGTCCCTCCGTGTGCTTGCTGACCTCCACTTGCATCCTGCCATGTCGGCCGCCTTACATATTTATCGTCGCTTACATTGCTACGCTTAAAATGGTTAAAAAAAAAAAAGGGTTGGGTAAAAGTGAAGTGATTGGGACAAAATCCGACAAATATTATAGAGTATGGCCCCATCTGTCCCCCTTTTCGATCCTACTGACTTATCGTATGGAATGTTGTCGAAAAAACATTTTAAGCTGCAAGATCACTTGTCATCGCCAACGAACACTTATAGAACCCACGTGGACATATTACTTACTGTTCGAGTTGGATTTCCTACCCTGCACTGCACTATTCTGTAAGTCAATCATGGGGAGCGATCGATATATCAAAAACTGACCCGATAAACTTGAGGATCTTGCCATCTTCATCTTTGATGGGGGCAATGGTGAGTAAATTCCAAAAGGGAGTCCCATCTTTCTTGTAATTCAGCAGCCTCCCGCAGTAACTCCCTCCTTCTTGCAATGCTTCCCTTATCTTCGAGACATCCTCCGGGTCCGTGTCCGCCCCCTGTAAGAACCGACTGCAATTCACCAAAGAAGTGAGTGAATCGTTTAATTTTTCTCGAAAAACTTTCACTGCACGTCCCAACTGTAAAAGAGACTATGATTCATAGTACAGTACAGTTGATTAATTAGCTATGGAAGATTATAACATGACGCGTACCAGTTCCTGCCTATGACTTCCTGGGAGGTGTAACCGGTCATCTTGAAGAACCCGGCGCTGGCGTACATTATTGGGTAGTCGGGTTTGGTCGCATCCGACACCACAAACGTCTGCTGGAACGTGGACAGCGCATGCTTCACGTCCTCCGAGACTCTCGGGAAACTCCTCTCCTTATTATTGCTCCCGTCCCCCTCCGACGTGTCTCCTGAGCTCCTGACGGAGTTGTTGGAATTCCTCCTCGTGTCTCCGCCGGATGTCCGGACTGCCACCCCCTGGGGTTTCCCAGTCTCCGTGTCAGTCTTCAAGACAAGTCCCCACTCCGCCGCCCTCTGCGCTGCTGCTCCGATCTCACCTGTCTGCTGAGAAACGGTGTCAGCACCGGAGATGGCGGAGATGGGGTTTTGCGGAGGAGGAAGCGGAGGAGGAGGAGGAGGAGGGGAATCCTTGAGGGCCATCCATGAGGTGGCGATCTCGTGGCCCCGCCCTGTCCGTGGCACCGGATCCGGCTGCTGGGGTTCGGAGCTACTTCGCAGATCGGCCCAGGACTTCCACGTGGGCTGGGAGTGGAAGGCCGGGTTGGCGGGCTGGGATTGGTAGGCGGACGGGTTGAAGACTTCCAGTGACCCGCGGGAGTCTCGAGGCAGAGGCGGTATAAGAGATGGCTTCTTTGATATATTGCTATTTTCTGAGGGCTCCATTTCTGCATGAGGTTTTCAAAGAATTTGCATGGAGAATCATTAGTATACAGAGGCTTTATTTCCAACTCTATAAACTGAATTTTCAATGGATGAGGAGGTGGACGAGGGTAGAGCCAAAAACTCGAACATGATAATAAGTACTTTCGAATTTCAATAGTGCGTGCATGCATGATTCCATTCGCTTTCTTACATTCAAAACATGCATACTGAAGGAAGAGTCACGTGGAAAAGGGAGGAGCATACCACGAGCAAAGCCCAGAAGATCCGGAGACTCGACCAAATAATGAAGATAGATAGATAGAGAGAGAGAGAGAGAGAGATCTGATCGATGAGAGGGGATGGGAGTGGGTGAGATGAGAATCTGGGTTTGCGTTTTAATGGCGAAAAGGGTCTCAGAAGAAGACATTCAGAAAAAAGGGACAGGCCATCTTGGGAGTGAGTTCCCATCCCTTCACAGCGCACACTCCACATGGCCTCTTCACTGTATGCTTCTTCTTCTTCTCGTACTCGGTGGACATGTTCATCAATCATGTACTGCATAAAAACGATCACAAGCAAACAAACAAACACTGTTAAATGTAATTAATTAACAGCACATTAACCAAGGACAGTGCAAACTCCTGAATTCAAGGTGGAAAAGTCCAATCCATCAATCCCGCGAAGCCTCTTCTCTCAACTACGACTTCTTAGCTTGACCTAGAGGCGATGGCGTCTTCTTCCCGCTCATGTACACGGAGAGTTGAAGGAAATTTTGTACTTTGATTTGGTGGAATTGGACACGCTAGAGTAAGACGTTATGAACTGGATGATCCGTTAGTTTTTTAATTAGATTTTCTTTTTAATACAAAAAACTTCGTTATTTAAACTATATATATATATTTGACATATTCATATAGTTACGACACAGGACCTTTTCATATAATATCTTCAGGGATGGGAGAGGATGGTGCTGTGGCTGTGCTGGCCCACCCCCCCCGCAAGAGCAGAGGTCCGATGGCCACGTGAAGTCACCTCTCATGGCTTGGCTCCCTGTCCTCTGCCGATGGGCCTGGACCATATGCAAGTTCTTCATTGAATCACAAACAAACGTTGACAGGTGAATTCGCATTTGAATAAGAGTTTGCGCCGATACTCCTGATTGATGGGCCGATATCAGACCACCGAAGGCCCAATTAGGCCCTCGAGTTTCACCTTCGCTTCGAACCAGAGGTTACGCTACATATATATATATATATATATATCATAATGGCCGTTGTTTCCCTGGTAATTAATGGGCGCGTCCGCGGGCACAGGAGCTGGAAGGGAAGGAGCCGGAAGGGAAGGAGAACAGGGCAGGCAGCTGACTGGGCCCCACGTAACCATCTCACGCGCTTCGTCTTGTCACGGTGGTCGCCAACTCGGGAAGCAAGCAAGACCACCTCGACGGTAACGTCTGTGGCTTTTCTACATCCCAAATCCATTTCCCACCCCACCCGGCACCTTTGACACTCATCTCCTCTTCCCGTGAAAAATCTGCAGGGCGGCTCGCAGCTTTCACACCTTTTAGTTTTACCATCCTCACTCGTTGATTTGTTTTCACGGTTCAGAAACCCTCCCGCTTCGCTCCCACCCCTCCCTCCCTGAGGGCGTCAGCAGCTTCATCTCCGTCGCCGATGGGATCCTTGACCGCCGGATCTTCCTTAACTCATCTGCACCTGCGAGTGGCCTGCAAATCCTCGATGCTCGAACGCCACGGGCGGGGAGCGATCGCTGCAGCCCCTGCTCCGTGCGGGACACGCCGGCCTGTCGCTCTTGCGGTGTCGGCTTCTCTCCCCGAGGACGGTGGTAGAAAGGAGGCTATGAAGGCTAAGGCTCTGGAGCTTAACAGAATGCTGGAGGAATTCCCGTACGAGCAGAGCACCAAGGACATGCACTCGCTTCCGAGTACGGACTTTCGCGCCTCTTTGACCTTCGATATAGTCGCTGCTGACAAGTTATTTTGATACATCTGAGATGTCTATGTATGTGATTTTTATCGAGATCGGGGATGTGATAGTCTGATTGCTCTTCCTCCCGTACCAGTGTTAGTAATCGATGGATTTTTCGTTTTTGATGGCCATAGAACCTCTCTCTTCAGCTGAATGCTCCAGTTCGGTCTCTGATGGATCCCGCCTTCGAGTTGCTTACCAGGTATACTTACTGCTCAGGTTTCACATACCAAGGTGCTTATTTGCAAGCAACAACTTGTGTTGGATGAATCTTCTGGTTTATTTATGTTCATAATGGTTTTATGAGTATAGGGCGTTCCAGGCGCATACAGCGAATCGGCAGCAGAAAAAGCGTACCCGAACTGTGAAGCAGTGCCCTGCGAACAGTTTGATACTGCATTCGAAGTAATTGCTCGATTCCTTATCCGTTGTGTCTACCATTTATTTGATAGTCTTTTAGTCCACTCAAGGAAGCACCAGCGTTCTCCCTGCCTATAAGTCTTTTTCCCCTTTTCAATAATCTGCTACACGTGGAATCGTCAGAAAGACGATGCAGCATTTATTCAGCTGTATTAACTGTGAAGCTACCTGTTGCGTAAAAGTTTATTGTAACTGTCGGCCTCTGACATCGTCTTACTATAATTCTTTTCTGTTCTCTCTTGTTTTTGGGAATATGGGTAATAGATGAATTGCTATTATTGATTGAAATCTTGTTACATTTTGCAAGCAACATCAACTTGTTAGTGAGTTTACATGGATGAGATACTTATTATTGTTGTCAAGAATCACTGTTCTCGACAAAACTTGCACTTTGTAGTACAAAAAGGTAAAAATTCTGTAGCCGACCAGTCGGTATCCTGGTTTGTAATGCAACCGCATAATTGAATTATCAATCTTTTAGGTCATGAATAAGCATGATCAGCTCACATGGGGAGTTGAGGGACTGGGTTTTGCTTGAAAGTGCTGATAGTACATATATTTTTCTACGGATTGGACTTGCTTTAATCTTTCTTCTTTTCCTTTCCAGTCTGTTGAAAGATGGCTTGTGGACAGAGCAGTTCTACCGATAGAGAACTCTTTAGGTGGAAGCATTCACAGAAACTATGACCTTTTACTTCGCCACCGCTTGCATATAGTTGGGGAAGTGAAACTTGCAGTAAGGCATTGCTTATTAGCCAATCACGGTCTAAAAGTTGAAGATCTCACACGAGTTCTTAGCCATCCGCAGGTACCAGTGCACCAACTGATCCTATTATTTTTTACTTCCATATGAACACTACTAATCATATATATGATTTACAGGCTCTTGCTCAGTGCGAACACACACTAACAAAGTTAGGATTAGTTAGAGAAGCAGTGGATGATACTGCAGGTGCTGCAAAGGTGAGCATAGGTTTGTTATAAGCCATCAATTTTCACCACAAAATAGTAGGTCTGTAAATTATGCTGAATGAGCCACTGTTTTTGAGCTGGAGTTGGTCCTTGCTAGCTACCAGATCAGGATCCACACGGTCCCTATCCAGTTCTACTATGATGTTAACACGTAGGGATGCTGTTGTTTATATTTTTTGTATCAGTTCAGTTTGAACTTGAAGTTTGACAGGTCTTGTCAATTATCTTCGGATAGGTTTGAGGTCACTAAAAATTTTCTTCGGATAGATTTTTTTTAATCAAGATCTATTCGAACGTAGCCTTCATAAATTATCTGCTAACTGTTAGATTCATCCCCTTTTTTTGGGGAAGCACTGAGATTCTATCCCATTTCTGAGTGATGAATATGGCGGGTATTGGGCGATGAGTGCTGATTCTCTATTTTCTATTCTTTGTCCCATATTTTGGCTGACTGCAAATATTCATGGTAGCATGTTGCTTTCCACAAATTAAAAGATGCGGGAGCTGTTGCCAGTGCTGCTGCTGCAAAAATCTACGACTTGAACATTCTGGCTGAAGATATTCAGGTTTCTTCTTTATCTGATCAATTGCTTGATTGGGTTAGTTACATGGTTGTTTTGGCTTAGTTATATGCCTTGTTCATCTATAGGATGATTCTGATAATGTTACGCGATTCCTGATGCTGGCAAGGGAACCCATTATTCCAGGCACAGACAGGCCCTTTAAGGTTAGTTGCCTTGACATGTACAGAGATCGGCTCATAATATAATTGTGTGTGATATTTGTCTATATCACTCCTGGATTGCGCAATATGTCCCACATACCTTTTAAAGTTTGTAATCATGACTCTTTACTTTGCTTTTGTCAGACGAGTATAGTTTTCTCTCTTGAGGAGGGTCCAGGAATGCTTTTCAAGGCACTTGCTGTTTTTGCTCTGCGGCAAATTAATCTTACTAAAGTTAGTTCTTTCTTTATGCCTTCTGTGTCTTCTGTATCCAGTTTCATGTTCAATGACTCTTTACGTGGTTGTACAGATAGAAAGCCGACCTCTAAGAAGGAGAAGTTTGCCTGTATCAGATGAGAACAATAATGGATCCCCAAAGTAATTTCCCCCTGCAGTTACTTTAAGGGGATAGATGTATTATTTTTTTTCCTCATGAGCCTTGTTAAAGCCAATCTCAAGAGCTTCTGTGGAGGATCTAACTTTATCTTTCATCTCCTCATGGATGTTCTTTTTCAGATACTTCGATTATCTTTTCTACGTGGATTTTGAAGCATCCATGGCAGACCAAAATGCCCAGAATGCCCTGAGGCACCTGCATGTGTGTGCTTTCCACCACCAAGTATCTCAATCAACCAATTTCTTGACTGTGTTTTGATATGGCATCCTTTATTTGGCAGGAGTTTGCTACGTTCTTAAGGGTTCTGGGAAGCTATCCGGTAGATACTAGCATGATCTGAACGGCCTCGCTCATGGTAATACCAAGTGCTCGGAAAAAGGAATGTTACCCAATAAAAATCACTTGAAAAATGCTACCTGTTCTGTCTGAGCTACATGTATTTTCTCTTTAAGCACTGTGGTCTTTCTTCGGTAACCTCACCTTGGGATAATTTTGCTTTCCCTATATGTTTTTCTTTTCCCCCTTGTGAGGTGGGTAGGGTGCACTTGCGCATCTATTAACGCTCCTAAAAGGATGGGGTGATGACTTCTAGGAAAATGGCACTTGAATCATTTGGAAACCGGCTCGTTTGATCTGAGTTCATAAGAAGTTGGACTGATGAAGCAAGATTTGGAAGAGTAGGATTGTTAATATGATTTGGCAGGAAGAGCAGATATCCAAAATCAGTAAAAAAATTGGTCATTATTAACCTGAAGTGTTTGTCCTTCGATGCCTGCTGCAGTATCCTAGCTTCATCTGGATGTCCTATTTTGTAAATCCCATCTTTCATTCCTCTTAATTATATCTGCAAGGTAGTGCTGTGGTTTTACTTTCGTAGTCGCATTTTGGTCTTTAATCTTTGTAGTAGACTCGAAACTCAATCTAATAGTGATCAATTCTTTTTTATGAGTTTGGCAGCCCTTTATCTGTTACCCTTGAATAGGGCTACTGAGTCTCTGCTGAAAATATCGTGCAAGTTATGCAAACTTAGTTTGCTTTTCTCACTTGTTTGAGAGGCTAGCTGACATCTCTATTTTCCCCATTTGCAGGCCTCATCCTTGTCTATTCTCTGGATCTAAGATTGGTCGATCAGTGTAGGTAACGTCCAATTCTGTGTATTACAGTTTCTCCTTTGCCTAGTGAGAAGGTTTTTTAGTTTCCCTTAGACTCCCTCATTTTTTCCTCCATTGTCCCAGATAATAAATGTCTATTTTCCATTGTGGCCAATTTCTTTAAATTTAATTTACATGTTTAAATGTCACGGTGTTAAACATGGCGAGAATCGAACATTTTATTCCTCCACAGATTTATATGGCACTCTTGTCACTCTGGAAGTAGCTAGTATAAAATTCTTTTAACATTCATGCAGCGTATTGCCACTGGTTCCATCTTTTCTTTTGATCCGACCATACACGAAGGGGATCGAAAATAGTGATAGATGTCTCGGACAACATAAGTTAACAATAGTAGACCACCAAACCCGGCAATTTGACTTGCAATTTGACTTGCAATTTGAAAGAAACCAGGAAGCAAATGACGTAAAAACCAAAGACGTGAGAGTGTATGTGCTGCAGATAGGAACATCACAGGCTGAACTGCCAAAAAAATGCGAGACGGTGGATCGACTTGCTTTGCTAATCCTGGACAAGCACGGTTTTGACCTTGGACCACATCCTGTTGGAAAACTGCATCACTTTCCGATCATTAGCTGCTTGATCAGTTGAAGGATCTCATCACGCATACCAGCAACAGCAGATGTAGTAACCTGCTCCTCGACTGCACGAAACCACAAATTGCCCAGGTCTCTGTGCTCGACGTTTACGAGCCAATCACATATAGTTCTGGCAGTCGCAGTGACAAACAATCCGCAATCGTAACCATTCGACTGCTGGGGCGAACCACTCCAGTCCTGAAATTTTGCATCAGATATCGAACCAGAGGCGCTGCCCAGACATCTGACAACAGCTTCATAGAGTTGCCTTGCATGCGCTTCATTCATCCTTCCGGAGCTATCGTGATGCACAAACACGTTAGCTTCTCTCATGTACGCAACCAAACTCCAGTGAGAACCCCCCTCTGCTTGTTCCACATCGTCATTGTTGTTGACTGGAAAAATCACGAGTGCCTTGTCATTAAGCTTAAGAGGAGCCACGAAGTCCCTGAGATCCTCAGGGTCAGGGCAATTTGCGATCCAGAAGGCAATTGAAGGTGGGACCAACGAAATGTCCTTGGAAGGGTAGGATGAG
Organism: Lagerstroemia speciosa; assembly: GCA_037672795.1. NCBI lineage: Eukaryota > Viridiplantae > Streptophyta > Magnoliopsida > Myrtales > Lythraceae > Lagerstroemia > Lagerstroemia speciosa. The sequence continues at coordinate 352,933 of CM075299.1, forward strand.
GAGAGAGAGCTGAAGTAGAACTCGATGATGCGGTCGTTCAGAAAATACGGACCGCTGAGAATGTCCAGATCAGATCTCCTAAGCACAACGTCGTTGTAGCTAAGAATCTTGTCGTCGCCTGGAGATCTTCCCATGGTCTAAACTTTACCTGCCGGGAACATCAGCTTATTATAGACCAGATGAGCTAGCTCCCACTGCAGCGGCGGCTGCTGTAAAAGTACCCAGATCTGAACCACAAACAACAGCTCTGGAGATACTGCAGAGGTCTGACTCTGAGGAGGGATAGGGAAGAGGAAAAGATACCTCCGATGGTGAACTGCAGGACGCCGACCGAGAAGAGGTATGAGTCTGAGACTGCGACTACGGACTGATTTTTGAGATTTGTGTTTCGATGGATAGGAAAAGAAACGGAGGACTAGAAGGCTCGGCCTCGGTCAAGCGATGATATTACTGATTGCAGATTAAATAATTAATTAAATTTAATACATAAGCGTACGGTTCGGTCAGGCACACAACTCGGGCTCGATCAGACCCGAGATTGGGAACTGAATTTTGGCAATTTGCTAGCCAAGCCCGACCCAAGCCTGTGCTGGTCGGGTCGGGGCCGTTGCGCCAGGATACAGTCAAATTCACCCATATCACTGGACCCTGACCCGGAGCCGGTGCATTATGGTTAGGAAGATCATTAAATATGAGAGAATTTTAGGTAAGTAGTTTGCGTGGATTATGTAATAAATTCGATTAATAAATCATTTGACACACTATCGGAATGTGTAACATTATTTTAAAAAGTGAATATTATATAAATGAAAGACAACGTTATACTTTTTATTAACTTGTTAAATTAACATTAGTAGAGTTTTCACTCCTCAAAATATTCTCCCGATGGAATAGGCCTAATCCTTTTGGGCTCACTGACTACTTGCTGGAATTGGCCTGCCGTTGACTTAGCAAGCAAACAAATAGAGATGAAACCTAAATGAATAAATAAATATAAAGAAGGAAAAAAAAAAAAAAGGAAAACCATGACGGGGGTCAACTCAACGAAAAAGAAGAACACGTCACCCTGCGGCGCCGGTCAACTACAAGAACCGGATTCTCCCATGCCACTTAGTCCGTACTTAGGTTTTAGTAAACCTGGTGCATGCACAAATTTGCACGATTCCCTGCGTCCAGTTCCCGAATCCGTCCGGAGAGCCTTTTTTTTTTTATCGCCAGCCACGGTATCCAAGCAGGCCCCACCAGTGGTGAAATGGCATCTTTCAACCAACCATACTTGACTAATCCGTTGGTCGCCCCGGGTCGCACGCCTGACAATGGCGGGTGAGGCTCCCAAGAAGGGTGTCTGCGTACGTGAGGTCTCGAACCTGAGACCTCCTTAAGCGGCACCGAACTGCTTACCACTCGGCCCAACCCCTCTTGGTCTGGAGAGCCCCTTTTATTAGGGATCTATCGTATAATAGTATTTTTATAGTATTATTGAAATTTCTTAAATAATTTTAAAATAAAAATAATATTATTATTATTACTACTACTACACAATATCTATTACATGCAAGAATTTCTGATTACCATCCGATAGGAAAATTCCTTCTCTTATCTCTCTCTCTCCCCCCTACGTCCTTGACATTTCTCCCCCAAACCTGTAATGAGCAGAAAAATGCCTTCAGATCTCATCAGGCATCCACGATAGTAACAGTAACAATATAATAAATATAACGTCAAAAGTTTTTCCAGTCACCGCGCACAAAGGAAGGCCAAATTTCAGTTTCCTCCACTCTCCTCTCTCCTTGAAGATCCATGCGAAGCTCAAGCTCCTGACTTCCATGGCGGTTCCCGCCGATGCAAAGCTGAAATCGAAGGCTTCTCTAACAGGCGCCGAGCTATACCACACCTTGTGATGCTGATGAACTGTCCTAGATCTGAGTAAACTGCTGATCTGAGATAATTTCCATTGAGTTAGGTTGTTCCCCTTTCCCATTTCGGTTGACGAGAAAATGGAGAAATTCATAGATAACTTGCCGGCCATGGATCTAATGCGCTCCGAGAAGATGTCGTATATCCAGTTGATTATTCCCGTCGAGTCTGCTCACCGCGCCGTCTCCTATCTTGGGGAACTCGGTCTCCTTCAGTTCCATGATGTAGGTTCTTTCTGTTCCTATTGACCACGCCTCATTTGGGTGTTTATTGGTTGTGGCATTTGTTTTCTGCCCGGTTGCTGAGCAACTTAGATACAAAAGGCCGAGCTCCTTCAGAGTTTTACTTAGAAGACGAGGAACCACTGTTGCTTGGGTTTCTGTACTGTTGGATTATACTGCAACTGTTTGCCGAATTCGGTGATCCTGTCATCTTAGTCTGATACAGCACTATTCACGGCCTTTTCCTGTCTGCCACTAGGCTTCCTTCTATAAATAGGATTTGTTGGATCGGATGCTGTTATTTTGTTTGAATAAGCAAGCATTTGCATTCTTAACCCAAAAAGTAAAAAGTAAGCGTTTGCATTGTTTAGTTGACTGAATGGCGTGGAAGTGTCAGTTGAGCTTGCTGGGTTTCCTTTTACGGATCCAGAAAGAGAATTCTGTAGGATGATATGAATTTTTCGGCGTACCATGCTCTTAAAGGAGGCGATTTGTTAACACATTGTCAAGCTTAAATGTTGGATTGTGATTTTCACCCCCAAAAAGTGTTGAATTTTGAGGTCTGATTACCACCTGTAATTCAACTATTAGATTTTAAAACAGTTTGTGTGATCCAGAAAGTTTGTTAATTCATCGAAATATACCTGTTTTCGCTGTTGGTTGGTATGTTGTGAATCTGGAAAAGTTAAGTTTTTGAATTACCTTTGCTTTAAGCTATCCTATAACTTGAATCTCTTTATAACTACCAATGAGAATTCATCATTATGGCTCTTGTGCAGTAAATTTGACACTAGATTCGCAGGCATGCTATTATACATTAAGAATTTGAATTGGCTAGATGAGGAAATATATTGACATCTAAACAAAGTATTTCTTTGGCATGGAAGCATCTATTGATAGATACAGCATTTACTGCTAGGCAGATGTCTTTGGTCTATGTCGCATGTATAGCTGGGCATGCTTAGCTGTGCCAATTTTCCTAGAATCCTTCAGTTCATAGAATTTCTTTCCTATGCTGTCATAGGCTTATAGTCAATAATTGAGAAGTTAGATACTGCTCTTTTCCTGTATGTTTTATTTTTTTAATTGAAACCATTTTGCTTGATTATGATCATTGTGCTCTGATTATTTGATTGCATCACTAACCCTTACATAATTTTCTATGTAGCTCAATGCAGATAAGAGCCCTTTCCAGAGAACATTCGTAAACCAGGTATACTTTCTAGTGCAAACATAGATTCCGGTTCGTATAATAGTTGACTAAGTATTATTTACCAGCAAAATCTGTTGAACAAATGGTAGATGATCTATATCCATTTGCTGGCCCGAGATGTTTTTGATAGGTGAAACGATGCGGGGAGATGTCAAGAAAGTTAAGGTTTTTCAGAGATCAAATCAGTAAGGCTGGTATAGTATCATTAGAGCACCCCGTCATGCAACCAGATCTCGAATTGGAAAAACTAGAGGTTGCTCCTACTCAGTTTTGTTACCTTTGACATTGTTCCATGTTGGGGATCACATTGCATTATCGAAATTATGAAAAATTTCCTATTTATTTCAGCTCCAGCTTGCAGAACATGAGCATGAATTGATCGAAATGAACTCCAACAGTGAACGACTGTGGCAAACATATAATGAGCTTCTGGAGTTTAAGATGGTACTGGAAAAGGTCAGCTTCTTCCTCATTCCTCCTATTCTCTTTTGTTTTTGTTGTTGTTATTTGGGAAATAAAACATGTTATTAGTTTCTCTCATTTTCCTAATTGTCTTTTGTTGCCATCTTGATACAGAAGCAACGTATTATTGTTCCTAAGTATTTTAAATTCATTACAAAGTGTTCTTAGCATGGTTCTATTCCAATTGCAGGCAGGTAGTTTTCTTTTCTCGGACAAGAATCACCGCACAGTTGTGGAGGAGAGGGAATTGGAGGAAAGTGTAAATTCAAAGCATCACTACATTGAGACAGCTTCCTTACTAGAAAAGGTACTTGATGGATATGATTTGTTTTCCCTGTCCCGTTCCGTAGTTTGACTTACTTTCAGCATCTCTTTTTCAGGAGATGGGATCTGGAATGTCAGAACAACCTGGTGTGAGATTTATCAGTGGGATTTTATGTAAGTCCAAAGTACTTAGATTTGAGAGGATGCTTTTTCGAGCCACAAGAGGCAATATGCTTTTCAATCAGGCCCCTGCAGATGAAGAGATTGTGGATCCTGTTACATTTGAAAAGGTCTCCCTTACGGTTTGATAGATGATGATTGCACTTGTTTGCTTCAATTCTATTATTTTAGGCGCTGTGTAAGAATTTTCCATTTCCAGTGTCGACGCCAGATTTTCTTCCCTGTTTCTAGGAAGCTTTCTCAATATATTCTGGAAATGGATTCCAGGACAAAAAACAAATGCTTATTTCTCTTTTCTCATTTTGCAGGACGCAAAGACAGTATTTATGGTGTTTTTCTCAGGAGAGCAAGCAAAGACGAAGATTTTGAAAATTTGCGAAGCATTTGGTGCCAATTGCTATCCTGTTCCTGAAGATGTTACTAAGCAACGGCAAATAACTAGAGAAGTAAGTGTTCTTGTTTAAAAAGTCAAGTATACTTTTGAAATATACCTTTACATTTTTGAAATGGCTCCATTATTTTCACCCAAGCTCTTGGTGAGTGATATTTCCTGGGGGGCTCATTGTTTTATGAGTTTGTTCTAGAAAATATTTTCCGAAAGTTTAGTCAGACATTTTTTATTTAATGAAAAAAGTTTATCGGGTAGTTGACTAGTGCACATGCCAGTTGTGAATTAATTTATTTTAACCATATGTATTCTAATTACACATTATTTGAATTGCTAGCGTGAAGACATCTAACTTACTATCATGAGGTATTCCATTTTCTAGGGTTTTAGGATCATAGAACCTCACCATTCTGAGGAACGCCTCGAATTGGGGGCTGAATGTTGAAGTTCTTGTCTGTAGGTTTTGTCTTGTCTTTCTGACATGGAAGCAACCTTGAATGCTGGGATCCATCACAGAAACAAAGCCCTTTCTTCCATTGATTACCATCTACCAAGATGGACAAATATGGTAAGTCGTAGTACTTTTTGAGCCTTTGAGGGAAAGAGGGAGTGGGGAAGGAGATCTAAAAATATCTTGCTGCTGTCATCCAGTGTCTTTATTTTATATATGTAGTAGCCAAAAGTGATTTCGCAAACTCTATGATCTGTTATTTACTCTTATCTTCTTTCCTCCTGTTAGGTAAGAAGAGAGAAGTCTGTATATGATACATTAAACATGTTGAACTTTGATGTAACCAAAAAATGTCTTGTTGGAGAAGGATGGTGCCCAATATTTGCTAGACCTAAGGTAATTTATATTTTACCTTTGCAGTTCTTATTTGGTGTATTTAGATTACATCATATGTGCATATCACTAGTAAAACTTTTGAAGTGCTGACTTTTGAGAGTTCCTCTGCACCGACAGATCCAGGAGGCACTGCAGCGTGCAACATATGATAGTAATTCTCAAGTGGGTATTATATTTCATGTGATGGATGCAATTGAGTCTCCTCCTACGTATTTCAGAACCAATCATTTCACAAACGCGTTTCAAGAAATTGTTGATGCATATGGGTAAGATAAAGCATCTGCTCAGACAGCCTGATTAGCTGCTCATATATTTGTTGTAATATTGTAATGCCTTTCGTGGACATGGCAGTTAATAGTAATCTGATGTGATTGTTGCTGGAAAAATATAGTCATGAGCTGTCTGATCTAACATGTTTGTTCAGATTGAGTGCATTTTTTTAAGAGATTTTTCATTAGTTTCGAATGGTGTTTGGTAGGCATACCCGTCCTAGAACTCATACGCGTGTGATCTTCCTTCTCCTGTGGTTGCTTTCATGTTTCCTATGTGAAAAAGTGCTTGTAGTTATCATGCTAGCAAGACATGGGAGGCTGTGCTTACCAAAAAGAAACATACGAGGCTGTGAATATGGTGGATTATATCCTGGTTGTCAAAAAACTTACTGCATTCTGTAAAATTGTGTAAATTGTTAGCTAGAAATGTGTTTGATATAAACGCCTTTTGTTTTTGGCAAGATGCAAAAATGCAGCAATGCTTTTCTTTTGGCAGAGTTGCAAGATATCAAGAGGCAAATCCAGCTGTCTACACTGCCATTACTTTTCCTTTTCTTTTTGCGGTGATGTTTGGGGATTGGGGTCATGGAATATGCCTGTTGATAGGAGCTTTGGTCCTTATTACTCGGGAAGGTCAGCTCAGCAAGAAGGTATGCTAGTCAGCAATATCAACTGATAATTTTGACATTTCAGCCCAAGTCATCAAAATGCTGAAGCTTTTTAGAACAAGTGATGAATCAAAATGCATAGCAATGGTGTAATGGATCTTTATGGGCGACAGAAACTAGGTAGCTTTATGGAGATGCTTTTTGGGGGACGCTACGTGCTCCTTTTGATGGCCATATTTTCAATATACTGCGGATTGATCTACAATGAATTCTTCTCTGTTCCATTTCACATTTTTGGTGGATCTGCTTACAAATGTCGAGATGCTACTTGCAGGTTAGCCTGTTCATCTATATCCTCTGACACTTCTGCACTGTTTTAACATTCATCTATCATTCATCAATCATCAGAGGGGCGATTTCTGACCTATTTCAACTGGCTCCGCCAGCGATGCACGTTCAGTTGGTTTGGTTAAGTACCGGGATCCATACCCGTTTGGTGTAGACCCTAGTTGGCGTGGAAGCCGTTCAGAACTTCCATTCCTGAACTCTCTCAAGATGAAGATGTCTATTATATTGGGTGTGGCACAGATGAACCTAGGTATCATTTTGAGTTACTTCAATGCACGCTTTTTTGGCAGCTCACTGGATATCAGGTAGAGTCTCTCCACATTAGGTAAGCTTTATCAGATCTAACTGATGTAAAGGGGAAGAGACTTACTTTGAGTTTGGCATATAGGTACCAGTTCATTCCTCAAGTGATCTTCCTGAACAGTCTTTTTGGGTATCTCTCGCTTCTCATCACTATAAAATGGTGCACGGGTTCTCAAGCGGACCTTTACCATGTAATGATCTACATGTTCCTGAGTCCTACTGATGATCTCGGTGAAAATGAGCTATTCTGGGGCCAGCGACCACTACAGGCATGAAAGCAGCCTTTTTCTACTTTCCTGTGATTTTACCTAGTCTGGCATCACTCATTACCTTCAAATGGGTTCATTCAATGTTGCAGATTGTTCTGTTGCTTCTCGCTCTTGTTGCAGTCCCATGGATGCTCTTTCCAAAACCTTTTATCTTGAAGAAGCTTCACACAGAGGTAGATTTCTCGGTGTCTGATATATATATATTTTTTTGGAGGTGTAAAATACTTCACTGAGTACAATTTACAATCTAGAGAACCAGCCAACTTCGATGTTTGCAATTTGAATAGAAGTCCTGGTCATGAGAGAAACTTCATCCGAACAGTCTCAAGAATCCTGTGCACTAGCCTATCAACAGTGTCATGTTTCTGACACCAGAGTCGGCTATTCGATTCAAGCCAAATTACATAAACAAGTTCATGATCGTATAATATGACTGAATCCAACAATTTGCCATTCACAGTCTATTTCTGAATCTTCTCTTTCTTATTGATACACTAAAGCGATTTCAAGGGCGTGCATATGGGATGCTCAGCACTTCTGAGATGGATCTTGAAGTGGAACCTGATTCTGTGTGGGAACGGCAACATCATGAGGATTTTAATTTCAGTGAAGTCTTTGTGCATCAAATGATACACTCAATAGAGTTTGTCTTGGGTGCAGTTTCCAACACAGCTTCATATCTTCGGCTCTGGGCTTTAAGGTAATGCCTACATGTATGTTGGTTTATGCCTCTCTGTCGCATTCATTGCAATGTTGTTGTGTTGATAATCCGTTCCTCCAATCCACAGCTTGGCCCACTCAGAACTGTCGACTGTCTTCTATGAGAAAGTCCTCCTCCTTGCTTGGGGGTGAGTTGAAACAACTACTTTTAGAGCCTCCCATTTAGAAAGAAAGAGGGATCATTCATGCAATTTTGACACATTTCCCTGATTTGCTGCAGCTACGACAACTTCATCATCAGATTAGTGGGCCTGGCTGTTTTTGCTTTTGCAACTGCCTTCATACTACTGATGATGGAGACTCTCAGCGCTTTCTTACACGCGCTGCGTCTTCACTGGGTAGAATTCCAGAACAAGTTCTACCAGGGAGATGGCTATAAGTTCAAACCTTTCTCATTTGCATCCTTAGTTGATGACGAAGACTAGTTTTAGCATTAAAATCATTTTGGTTTTTGATTCTCCTTAGAAGCATTATATATATAGATACAAAAAAAATGCAGGATACAAAGGTCAATTCTTTTGGGTCGTGGCTAAATGGTGCAAACTCCAATACAGTGGTCAGATTCTTCTTCTCCTGTTCCTACTCTGAATAGTTTCAAGAGATTTTTCGGGAACATCTTTCTGTAAGGAGAGCTGCGTGGAGTTGCCTTGCTGTTTTGTTGCTGTATGCCTTGTAAACCCATTTTTTTTTCTTTTTTCTGTAAAATAGAAAAGTCAGCTGCTCTTAACACGTGGCCTGGTCAAATACTGTAAGAACATCCCGCCTCTTTCTTTCCGTAGTGAGAAATGCATCCCATTCCCGCTGTTGATCTTCCAGTCAATATCAGTGAATTGGAGATGGCACCCAAAATCACGACTAAGCCACCATCGATCAAGAAATTCACCAAGCATTCGAAGCATTCAGTGGGAACTGAGAACAGCTGTTCAACATGGGAGGAGCCACCAGGAGAAAGAAGTCGGCTGGCTATATTTTAGACCTCCACCTCCGGGTTGTCATCCATTAGGAACCCAAAGCACGCAATGCGAAGCACATTGGCCCGAGAGTCAAGGTGCTATCCGTGTGGGCCCCCGAATCTTTCTAGTGTAAACTCGGAAAGTTCAATAAAAATTTGATTAATGTTAATAAGTACTGACCACTTTGAATTTGATTCATATTAGCCTGTCAAGCTTAATATCATCATATTTGCCATAGTTACCAAACCTCTTCTATCCATTATTGTATATTTTATTTGTTGGAAGTCTTTTTGTCACTCTCTCTCTCTCTCTCTCTCTCTCTCTCTCTGTATATATATATATATATATAAGCATGCAATGGCAATGCATTCCTGGCGCTCTAGGATTCATACAAATCCTGTTTCACTGCAATTCACTTCGGTTACAATGTAGCAGCAGCAGCAGCAGCGTGTATTTCCTTTTTGAATATTTAATATTTAATATTTAATATTTAATAACAAGCTGATGAGAGACAATCCTTTTTGAATAGCGAACAGTGATCGACTTAATAACCACCAAAGTGCATTGTTCAATGGTACTCCATTCAGGAACATCCGTTCCACTGATGTCTGCTTGTTCCATGTTGCACTTGCTTGCAGCATGCTACTTTTACCTCCGTGCACTACTCTACTTTAGATTGAATAGCCAAGTCACGTCTACAAAATTTGTTTAGAGGAAACAAAACTTAAGAAAACTCAAACAAAAGACTGTGTGTGTGTGTGTATATATATGCACCACAAGTTTTATTGAGTGGGATGTGTAAGCACCCCTGCACTCCCTTGGAATTTATCTCTACTTAACAGCCACTATTTTTCTTTCATATTTGGTGCTTTTTGTTTTCGCAATCACCAAAATGTTATAATGTAATCTTAATTTAGTCACGTCTTTAATTTTATCTTCTCCCTTTTTTTTTTATTTTATGTTCGTTGATCTGAATTTATATATATATATATATATATATCAAAATACGTGATGTCACTATCGAAGACCGGCAATCATATGTCAGCATGCCCGCAACAGCAACCTTCTCCATCTTCTAATGGGAATCAAATGTGATGTGAAAGAAACAAGCAAACAAAACGAAAGGAAGAAAGAGAAGGAACAAACGAACGAACGAACAAACAAAAAGAAAATCATAATACTAATATGCAAACGGAATGATCCCTTACTTCATCAGGAGGCAAGGAGGCTGTGGCCCCCACACCTGCCCTGCCCCAAACCCGAACCCAAAGGAGAACACAGCCTCCATCCAGCCAGGAAAGAATCTACTACATATTCTTTTTAAGGGGGGCGGCGAAACTAGCCCCAGTCACAGCGGCGTAAGGGTGAGAGGACTAATTTTTAAAAAGGTCAAATAAAAAAAATTTAATAAAAGCAAAATAAAGTGTCTAATAAGTAATTAGGATATAAGATTTTGGTTTATTACAATACGATTTGCCTGATTTGCCTGGCTATTCCCCTTATCCATCCTATGATCTCGCTGCTCTCCTTTCCTCGATACCTGCGATATTCGTCTCGTGAGGAGCGTTGTTCGTGCCACGTGTCATGCGTCCAATGTGGAGGCCCCACCTCCCACCGGCCGGCCGACAGGCCACTGCCCCACCCGTCCCATCCTTGCTTTCTTGCCCTGCCCTGCCCTGCCCTGCCCTGCCCCCCCGCCCCACCCACCCCGTGGTCTTGGACCTCCCCTCTTGATTCCAAACTGAATCAGTGGCTTTACATCCTTTCACTTACATTTCAAATTTTGAATTGAACAGAAATATGGTGTCCAGCTCAAAGCTGTGAAAATGAGCAAAACTAATGGTCCAGAGGACTTGTAATCACATCTTCTTCAAGAATCAAAATCCCTTCACACTTTCAAAAAAATTACATACAAGTATGAGGGAAAGTTTTTTTTTTTAATTTAAAAAACAATGTAGTTTCATTTCATTCATGTCCCTTAATCCAGGTTTAGGGTAGGTTATCTGTTTTTGATGGATATCCATCCGGATCCATGATCAATCAAAGGGCATGCAGAGCTGTAGATTCTTTTCTCCAATATCAAGACTTGATTTCTTACTAAAGATAAAAACCAATAAGAACATTTTCCTGCACACACACACATATATGCATTATATACATGACATGATATATTGACATTTTTGCATCGTTAAAAACTCGGCGACTTTTTCGATGCCCGAGAAAGATGAATAAGAGACAAAGCAAGTTAAAGCGGCAAACTATAATATTATTGTCGTATATTCACCACATATAATGGAATGCAAGCATCTACTAGCTCATAAAAGAATAACGGGAACGAGAAACGTGCAGACGCACAGCTTGGCCGATACGGTCAGTGTACTGTGTGTGTGGATAATAGATAAAGACATATTCATGCACTGATCTTCTTGTCTTATACAATTTAAAATTCGCACCCGCACAGAAGCTCGTCCAGCATCTAAATACTCAAACCCTAAAAAAGAAAAAATAAACTATCTCGTATTATTTTCAAATAGGTCATGAGAGTTGAGCTATATATATAATACATCACTTACCATGAAATGGGCATGTGCTTTTTATGAAAGTGGGTGATGTTTATACAGGAACTCGTAAACAGAGAATCGAACACCATATATATCTCAAGACATTTCTGCCCAGTTAGATGCAGTTAGCTATGACATTGAGTTGATCGCCCATCCTCGATCGGTATCAAAACAAAGTTGTCGCTTGAATTTTGCCGGGGGGAGGTGGGGGTGTATTTCCGGTCGTTGGAGTTTTCACAGTGGTGTGGCGTGGTGTGAACTACCAAAGCTGGTGCCTGGTGCGGTACACTGATGACAGTGACGGGAGGCTGCAAGGGTCCTGATTTGTTCATACACATATTTCCCCGACCCCCACCACCACCACACTACCAGCCAAATTGCTTTGCTTTTTTTTTTTTTATGTTTATTTTCTTTGGGACCCACTTCTTGTAAGTGGGGGCTGTGGCTGTACCATTTCTTCTTCCTCTCACCCTAGTAATTGATATTAATCATCACTAGGGTAAGGAACAGCACTAGTCTAAATGTAATCGGAAATGAAAGTAGCATTAAACATAAGGAATTACTAAGGAAATTAAAGCTTGATTATATTATGTGTGGTAGCACCTATATATAGTACTAGCCAATGGAGTCATAGATAAGAATATCACATGCACGATCTTTTTAATTATAGGTTGGATATTTCTTTGATAAATTATCTACAAGATTAATTAAATAAAAAAGAGGAAAGATTAGCATTCAATCAGACATGTACAGATCGCGTGTGTATGTGGGTGTGTGCATATTCCAAGATGGGGGTGGGGGACCCAACATGACCGGTGTGGCGGGACAGACGAGATGGTACCAGACGGTTAATTACTGTAAATAGATAATAGAATAGAACCTGTCATCGCCCGACCGCCAGAATGGGGGAAGCAACAGGATCAATAAACGGGCAATCATTGATCTTCGAATTCTTTCTTCCTTCCCCCCCTTAGCTGCTTTCTTAGGTTCTACCTTAGGTTAATTAGCTAGGTTCGTGAAGACCAAAGACAAAAAGAGTGTTAATTAATTTAATTACAGTCATATTAATGTAAATTGAATTGAGATTTCATATGCAAATCATGCAGCAGAACGGGCAAATTGGCACATGGAATTTGTGGGGGGAGAGACATAAGTCAGTCTCACGTTTGTTGACTGGTCAAAGTTGTCAGTAAAGTGAATGGGAACGCGTGCCTGACACCATTTCTCTCTTTTCTTTCTTTCTATCAATTAAAATAAATACATAAAGAATAAATAACCCGCACTAACCAATGAAGGTTGGCGCAAGTGGAAGGGGCTTGTGTCGCTTAAGCAGAGATGTCGGGTTCGAGCCCCTGTGAACGCAGCAAATCTTCTTGGGAGGGGTCCCCGGGAAACCGCCTGACAGTACCCCGAATCCGGATTAGTCGGGCCTTCGGGTACCGGATACCGGGTGGGAAACCAAAAAAAAATAACCCGCACTGCAGTTTACAGTTGTACCACACATTAGCATCTCAACGACCCAAGTTCTGGTCTTTTACTGATTAAAAAAAAAAAAAGTTTCTCAACGACGCTGATTATTAATTATCAATAAATAGTTAGATTATTAATTTCCTTTTTTTTTTCCTCTCTCATGTGACACTCATCTATCTTCTCCTATCATTCCACCTTCCTTTCCATATTTCATGGAATTATTTTACCACTCTCTCTCTCTGCATTATAGTATCATCCTATTCCTTTGATTTAATTTTCTCCACAAATTTCATCAAAAAATTTCTCCATAAATTCACTTTTACTGTCTTACTTTCCAGTACGTGGCTAGCAACTCTTCTGGAGAATCTGTAAAACTTCCGTTTCCGTTCCTTTTATCTTCTCTGTGATTGAAATCCACGCGAGACAGGGACCCACAGAGACAAGAGACATCAGCATCCCCGGGAAGGCAGTTGCCAGACCCAGGTAGATCGACGCGAGAATTTCCTTTTTTTTTTTTTTGTCCTACGCATATGAGAACATCAAAAAAAATGAGTAAGTAAATAAATAATTAGGACATTGATGGAAAATCGAATTCGTCTTCGTACGGCAGGGCTGCTCACTCTGGCTCATGCGCCCGCCCTCTGCCAGCTTATATATTCCTCCCGGGCAGCAGTTCCCCCCACCAATTTCAATTCCATTCCCTCTTCATGATTCCTCTAATCAAGTACTTCTGAACTCTCTCTCTCTCTCTCAACTCTGATCTCTTAGCCTGTATACCAACCAGCTTCAGTAGCCGAAGAAGAAGACTAATTAATTTACTAGTACAAAAGGAAAGGGAGATCCGATCGTGACTCAGTTGTTGCCGTTACCTTAAAACACATTTCATGATCTTCATGGAGCCTCCCCTCGGACAACATCAGGTTCGGAAAAGTTACAACTGCATGGTATTTCTGTAGTCTAGCCTTTCAGAGGTGGTTCGAGTGGGAAGAAATTGATCGCGAGATTTGATCAGTGCGTTGCTTTTGTGTTTCAAAGTTAATTACCAGATTTCCTCTGACATTGTCTGCTGGCGAATTTGGAAAACTCGAGCAGGAAACACTAATGGCTGCTGCTTCTCACATTTCGCCGCTGGAAGACATGCTAGTCTGTGGCCCAAAGCAAGAGCAAAGGACTAACAACAACAGTAAGCAGGTGGGGAGCAAGCCGCAGCCGGAGCAACCTCTGAAGTGCCCCCGGTGTGACTCGACCAACACCAAGTTCTGCTACTACAACAACTACAGCCTGTCCCAGCCCAGGTACTTCTGTAAATCCTGCAGGAGATACTGGACAAAAGGGGGAACCCTGAGGAATGTTCCAGTGGGTGGAGGTTGCCGGAAGAACAAGAGGCCACCTTCCTCCTTCCTGTCCAAGAGGCCGAGTAATCCCCATGTCGACCCTCAGTTCTCAGCTGTTGGCAGCGACGCCAACAGCATCCCCCTCATCAGTGGCTTCCCCATGGACCATGGTCTCGACCAGTTCGGTGGCGGGCAGAAAAGGTTCGACCCGGACCAAGACCTCTCCTTCCTGGGAAGTCTCGGGCTCCATGGCATGATGGGCAACCCTAGTGCCGCTTCCTCTTCGGTCTGTATCCCCAGCTTTTTCGATTCCATCAGGAACGAGCTGTTCCACGAGGGTCAGCACCATCGTGGCAGCTTCCTGGACATGTATCAGGGGCTCGACAACGTTGCAAGGGATGTCCCGGGGCTGTGCGAAGAGATGGGTACCGGCGTTCCGAAGCGGGAGACAGTGTCAGGTATGGAGAATGAGAGTCGGGTCTTGTGGGGGTTCCCGTGGAACGGGAATTCCGAGGAAGTTGATTTTGCGAGATTATCAGGGGGTTCATGGAATGGCATTAACTCGACAGCAGCAGCAAATTGGCAAGGACTTGTCAACAGCTCCATGATGTAGAACTTGACTGGTGAGCAGGTGGGAGGGAGATTGCAGAATTAATTAGTATAGCAATGCTTCCCTTTTCTTTTTCAATTAATTGTGTTTTAGTTTTTGTTTTGGGGGTGGAGATAGGCAACATAATTTAATTTTATGTGTATTGATGAAGAGAGCAGATTCACATTTTGTGTTTCTTCTAAATATCCCTTTTGGGTTGGTTTCAATTACTGGTGAGCATTATCCAATGTACGCATACAAGTTAGTTTCGATCTGGTTCACTGTGCTCATAAGTCCTCGCCTCGTGCCTAAAGCTTTCCAAATTTGCTAGTTCTTATTCAGTCTCGATTGATTTTGGTCGAATGCTGTCCTCCAACTTGAAGAGGGCAGGGTGATTCAATTCCCATCTGGTTTCCATGTATGGGCATGACGAAAAATCCAAGGCCAACCATAGAACTCGTATTTATTTCACTCCTTTCATTTTATAAATTTACTTCTTTCTTTCTTTTTTTTTTTGCAAATATAAACTTACAATCTTATTCTCTCTTTTTTTTTTTATCTTTAAAATTTGAATTTTTTAAATGTCATGAATAATTTGGATAAGTAAAAGAAAATGATGAAACCTACCACTCCTGACAGATAAATATAAATGTTTGGAGCTGCTGATCAAACGTCAAATTTGTCTGCTCGATCAATGTCCATGTCCACGTCCATGTTGGAGGAGGGAGGAAGGAGGATAAGGAGCAGGAGAAAAGAGGTCTCCTGTTTTATGCGTTTAAATATAATAATGTGGGGAGGAGAATGGCGCTGTCCAAGAAATTCCGTCATGATTGACCATTACTTCGAGATAGATTGGGAGAAAATATTATATATATATATATATATATATATATTTAATTAAAATTTATTATTTATATAATTATTTAATTAAAATTTATTATTTATTAAAATTTTTAATAATTTTTTACTGTTCATATATCATTTTAATTATGGTTCATCACCTATTAAATTTTTCTATATTTTTTAAAAGATTTTTTAGGATTTAATATAATTATTTATTACATATCAGGTTCTAATTAGATAAATATATCACATCAGTATTGATCGCTACATTAAATACTTTTTTAATAAGTAGGGATAGATCTTTCAATTATTATATATTTAATTATTATAGTAATTAGGCATTATCTTTTATTTATTATTAAAATAATATACGATGATGGCTCTGATAATGGGGATTCGCTCTCACTCCCTCATTATCCTAAGCATGAGGTAGGAATTTCAGTGGGTGTGTGGGTGTGGGCGTGATGTGAGCACGAGTTTTATAATTATAAATCCAACTCTTAAGATTCGGGCGTGCCAGAGCAGTGTGTCAGTCAGATAGTCGAGAATGTGTCAGCAAATATATTAATGTTGTTGATGTCGCATTCTAAGTCCAACATAGATGGCTGGCGAGATCGCATCTCAGTTCCCTCCCCCCTTCTTTTTGCGTATTTTTGCGAATAACTTATTAATAAATTCTTTTATCACAAATAATAGAAGAGTGTAGCCGACCTTTCGGACTTTAGATGTCTACGGTTGTGGTGTGTTCGATATGGTATTGTTAGTGTGGCCCCATAATTCACTGATTGATAAAGAGATTGAATTCATATGGTAAAATTTTTTTAATTAAATATAAGTTTAAATTTTTTTATAAACAAGTTTCCTCATTTTATTTTCCGATTTCTAACATTCCACCTGATCTCTGGAGGGTTGAGAAATGGATGCATTCTTTACGTGGAGTTTTGGCGTACCTCTTTTACTTATTCAAACACTCGTAAAAATGATTGTTAATAAATTTTTAATGACTCTGATTAAATCAAATTCATATTCATTCTATTAAGAAGTAAAACTTTGCTAATAATGAATGTTCTCTGTATTAAAAACTCGAATATAAGAGTAGAACTAATTAACTAAAGCCTTTTCAGCCCTGCACTGCACCCATCTCTATTTTTTTTTTCCGGTAAAGGCCAGAAAATCCACGTAAATATCGAAAACATAGAGATATATACATCTGGAGAAAAAATATATATAAATCAAGATGATGTTAATCTGCATCGTAACATCGTACTACGACAGGGGAAGATCCTTGAGAAGCTGTCTCGGGTTGCGACTGCCAGCGCCGGGAAACAAGTATCCCGGAAAGAGGAAGAGGCGTATAGTAGTCTTCAGAGGCAGAGATTAACAGTCCAAGCCCTTGTCCTGATCGGTTACGAAGATGAATGGTTGAAGTTGCCTGTCCAAGTATATGATCTATTAACCGATCGATCGATCCAGGAAGTGGAAGGTGTTGCCGGATGGGGCCCACAGATCATCCGGTCGATGTCGATGGTTAGGTGGGTTGGGCCAACATGGTCGGTCCCTTTCAACGGGCTCTTCTATATTCGCGGAAGAGAAGACAAAAGCCTGAATCGATTGACGGATGTAGTTAACAGTTGTCAGAGACAATCAATGGGCCCGACTATCCGACGGCTGAACGGCCGGGGTTTGCTGTCTCTGAGGTTAAATTTTTGGTAACATAACATGCGGAGGCAAGGCAACATCGATTAACTGAAAGTACACCAGTACGAACGGCTTAATTTCACCATGCTTACATGTCTTACTATTAATGTTTGCAAACCAACTTTAGGTTGATTTAGTGGTTCTCTCACTAAATTCCTAAATGGGTGGTCTCAGGATCGAATTCTAGGTTGGGAAGGTCGACGGGAATTTTTCCAGGGATTCCGGCCCGATCACAAATTAGTCTCTAGGTGCATTTTGACTAATCCGGAATACTGCGTGGTGCAAATAAAAAAAAACGTTTACAGTCGGATCGTAATCCCCTTTTCTTTTCAGTTGAGAATAACCCTAAATATAATCATGTGATTGTGAGGCACTCTACCGCTTTGAAAAAATGTTCTGTTTTCCTTCTTCTCTGAGTGAGAAAATTCTCTCTCCCTCCTTGGGAGAGCATCCGCTGATTTCGTCATCAGCAGTTTCGTCTTCTTCCATAACCGCTCTAACTACCCTTTCCGCTCTTCACAGTCCGATCAGTTTCCTGACGGCAGCAAAACGATCAGCAGCAGCACCGCCCAAAGGTGATCCTCAGTGGCACAGTCTCTCTTCCTCTTATCACAGATACGAATGAACTTCCTATCTCCCTCCTCCGCCCTCCATAATTTCTGACAGTTCGAGTCCTTATTGTTCCTCCTCTTCTTCCACTTCCATAAATTTCTGTTTCTAGTTTCAGATAATGATGCAATTCTGTGAAGTTTGTGGCCTATTTTGCTGTGTCTGGTCTCGGATTCGAACATCGCTCGGTTTGCTCAAATCGTGTGTGTTTTAGATCGGTTTAGATTGTCCTGGAGCGTATCATGTCTAGATCCGGACTGGATCTGAGCTGATTTAATGGTCCTGCGTTAACCGGAGTCTGAGTTTTATGTGTTAGTGGTGAATTGCGCCGTTCCTCGGGCTTCTCAATGGCAATGCCATCGGGGAATGCAGTTCTGAGCGACGTCGAGATCCGGCATGGCTACCAGCATCCTATCACTATGTGGTTCCCAGACGAGCGCATGGCTTACATTTCCCCCCTTTCCCTCTCTTATCCTAAAATAGCGGCACTATTACGATGGGTAACCAGCAATCTAGAGCGATTTAGTTGTTCCTTTCTACATTTATATCGATCAATATTCAATAATTAGTGTCTAGTGATGTCATATTTCCTGAAGGATCACATTTATATCGGTCTAGTGAGGTCGTATTTCAAACAAATACCTTGAGTGTGGAAAATCCTTTACATTTGTTGCCTTTATTCTATTTGCCCGGTGCAGCTCTCACAAAAACACTGACTGATATTAGCTTGAAGAGTTCTGGAGCTCCAGAGCAAATTATATGTGGGAATTCAAAATCTGAAGCCGAATTGATGTACAATGGATGCATGTCAACATCAAACGGTAGACCTTTTCAACTGGATTATTGGCGAAAACTAGCTAGTCTTTTCCCATTTTTCCCTGTATAGAGCATTTGGTTTATTCTGTCTGATCTACCTTTTCTTTGTGACAAGTATAGTTTCACAACTCTGTTCTCCCTGATCTTCTTCGGTCATCCTACCAGAATTTGACTGACTTTATGATAGTTGCTTCTCCAATTTAGTTAGTCCTTGAATATCCTTTCAAGACTGAAGACATCCAAAATCAGAATGGGAAGCAAGGTTCTTCAGCTGTTCCCTAAACTTTTATCGGGAATGAGATGTTTGACAGAGATGGTGATTCTCTATTTTTCCCTGCACTCAAATCTAAGCTCTTTAATCTTACTTAATTAGTAAGCTGCCGTTTTCTGTACTTTGGTCTTCAACTCAAGATGCATTGATCTGCATGAGTTGGTTAATGTGGTTGATGGAACGAAGTTGTATGTGGTCACCAGTCAATGATTTGAGGGCTGCAGCAAAAACAGGGCAATTCCAAGGCAAGTCCACCGTTGACTTCAGCTTTGGACCTTTGGTCATACCTATTCTTTCTTGGTAAGCTCTTCTATCTCTTGAGATTTATAATTTGGCCCTTCCTCACACTTTGATTTTATAACTTGCAGCAATAGAAAAAGAAGCTATTAACAGTCGGCAATTTTGTACAATTTCATCTTATATTAGTTACTCCTTTTCCCAATGTAATAAAATTAAAGTAATTAATTGCTTTTTATGTTTCTGCTAGGTTTGCATTACCGGCTATAAGGTCTATGAAATTCATCTATTGGAAGTTCTTTGATAGGCAGCATAAAAGAGACCAAACATTAGGGAAGAAATCTAGTAATAGTGGTCATGATCAGTGTGGTCAATACCTAGTGCTTGGTCTAACCTTCCCTCCACTAAGCGGGTAATTCAGGCGGGTGGTGGGGAGATGAGGGTGGTGAAGACGACCTTCGGTGATAGAATTACCGAAAGGCCCAATGCACATAGGATTTATTACTATGGAGCCCAAGTCCCTCTTCATAATCATAACCCAGTTCCTCGACTCCAGCTCGATGCTCCTTGTCCGGAGAGATAGCACCGTAGCAGCCTCTCTGACGCATCACCGTCTTCTGCATAGCTCTTCCAATTTCCACCGCGATATAGCATCGACATTAAAATGTCTGCATGAAGTTAGTGGATATACTGTAGTAGCTTGATTGGAATTGTTGGTGTTGTAGGTGAAGCTAGGCCGTGGACAACCTACAAGGACGAGCTACTGGATTGGTGGTTGAAGATCCCATTTCTTTCATCAGTAAAACATTCTAAATTCTTTTATTCTCTATTTCTTCTATTCCCTTCTATATTTATATATCTCATTCTTTGTATACTAGGTAAGAAAAAAAGGCAATTGGCACATTGTACAATATGGTTTTGGGTACAAATAACCCTTGAAGAAACTAATTTGTAAAAACGGGAATCATGCAAAATATTTCTTGAAATATAGAAAGGAAAACTTATCTTGAAACTGTAATTTCAGTTTTTCTAAAAGAAATCATATTTGTACATACTAGACACGGACTTGTACTATATATGAAAAGAAAAGAAAATAAATAAATATGAAATATAAGAATGAATCCTTATAATTGATATGTTTATTTATAATTTATTTATTTAAAATTTATTAACGTATAGTAATAAGTAAAATATTTTCAATTTTATTAGTATACGATATTAATTTTTCCTTTTTAATTTTACAATTGTAAATCATTATTTAAAAAATATGACAAATTTTTACCACTAAAATTATATAGATGAAATGAGATAAGAGAATTTAAACAGTAATAAGAGATTTTTACTTTTAAGATTAATAAATATAGTGTGAAAAGAAAATGATTGAAATTATTTATTTATCTTTAGTTTAGAAATCAGGTACTTATCATAAATTTAACATATTTTAATACATAAATTAGATTGACAATAAATATAGAAAATAAAAAAATCAAACTTCTTGAATGTTTACATGTAATAGTATAGACTAATCTTAAAACTGAAATCATATTTTTTTAGATACAAATTTACTATGGTGTTAAGGAAAACTTTTTATTTAAAATATATTCTTTGCAAAAAAAATGAAAAGGGCGGTATTGTACTAAAACTGGTGCGAGCGCGCTGAAATTAAACCCGGACTCCTCCACTTCGCTTAACGATAGTGCATAATCCCCCAATACGTCCGACAGATTTTTATGGAGGAGGACCGGGCGCGCTCAAATTAAACCCGGACTCCTCCACTTCGCTTCACGATAACGCATAATCCCCCAGTACGTCCGACAGTTTTTTATGGAGGAGGAGGAGCGATTACACTTTTCGCTTCTTCTCCTCTCCTTTCTCTCCCTCGAAATGTCGCCGATCACCAGAATTCTCTACTGTCTTCATCGCGCACTGACCTCCCAGGCATCTCGATAGAGAGTTGGTGATCGTTCGCAGTGAAGGAGGTTCCAAAGCATGGCGACACTGGTTGAGATTCCCCTCTCTTTCTCGGTGATCGTTTTTACAAGAGCGATTGTGATTCTCTCGAGTTGATCCCGTCTCATTCCATAGCTTGGCATGCTTTGAGCCGCGCGCCATTCTCACCGACTAGGAGATGAATTCGATGGCTGGATGTAAGACTGTAAGTTATCCGTCACGCAGCTCCACATCGAATTTTTTTTTTCGTGCTTCAGACATTAGAGAGAAGCTTCAATCTGTTGGTCTCATTAAATATTCACGAAATGCTTGCAACTAGTCCGGTAGTTTTATTGTAATCTAACGGACTGTGTAGAAGTACTATAGATAGATTCACCCACATACATAAGGATAGATTTGACTCTATCCTGACTGACGTGGTTTGTCAGAATTGAAATGCAAACTCTGCCGCCATTGGAAAGTCTTCTTCCTTTATTGATTTGTTTTTACTGCCGAAGTGTGAGATTGCCTTCAATCTTTCACGTTTGTGTCGTAATCGGTTCCTTTGGCCGTCAATTTTTCAATCCAATCTGGATTAAAAAAATTTTAAGTTGAGATGCACGTTTTCCCTGTTCATTTTTGTTAAATGAGATTCTCGAGATTTGGGTCTCCTGTCAACATTTGCATGTTGGCCTTGTGTTATAGTTTGCGGACTAGTATGGGTACTTGGCAAGAGTGATGATCCGTTTATAGTCCCATTTCTAATTATGCTTACTTCAAGAACTCTTTTGGTTTTCAATAGATGCATTTATAAAGGACCATCCATTTGATTTGACTCTTATTGGCTCATGCTAGGATCTCGTTCACCAGATATAATATCCAGGCTCTCTGATGATCAAAGCCTGTTACTGGCTCTTCTATATTTTTTTCATTATTCATCTTTTGCTGAATATTATGTTGTTGATTTAAGGTGTTGGAGCTTATGATTAGTTGGACAGTCCTTGCATTTGATGGATTAAGATTCTGTCTTTACTATGTCTGTTCCGAAGGATTGCTCAAAGATATCATGCTAATCATTTTGTCCTACATTTCTTATCATCCATTGGCTCCATCTCTCTTGTGCAGTTACACTTTTGCATCAGATCTGTTTCGTTTCAGTGCATCAGATTGATTCTAGGAACCTTTTGTACTTATTGAAACTGAATGTATGTTAGACTTTTGTTCATATCTTTTGTAGTGCTGAAGGTGTCAAATAGAAATAAGTCATTGGAAAGGAGGTGGTGATGGAACTGGTAGATGTTTGCAGATCCATCTACTCCATGTCATTCTTTCATACGTGTTCTATCCATGATCACCTTCATTACTGCTCATCTCTGTAATGCATCTTTTTATTTGAAGGGTATTTGTCTCATTCATCAGAAAAAAAGGAAAGATAGAAGAAGAGAAAAGGATATTTATCTCAGTGCTACAGGTTTGGCATAATTGGACACAGTTTATGTAGAAATTGCAAGGGTAATACTGATATGAAGGTTCTTTGTTCCTGTGGAGAGTCTCTGCTGACAGATTCGACGTTCAAGGTATGCTTCAATCTCACTGCACACTTTTTTGAATGCTTACGGTTTATCCTGGATCCATCAGTTTATCTGGAAACTTGTCATTGATGTATTATTTTGAAATTCTTATTTAGTTTGATTCACATGATTTGTAAACCTTCTTAGTCAAATGATTGCGTTGAACTTCCTTGAACAATCTGAAATTGCCTGGACTTTAATGTCCGTATCCTTGAGCAAATAAGTCGGTTGTGTATTTACAAAAAAGTTGGTTGTGGACATTTTCTTGGATGTAATTGAAAACACTGTCATCTTCTCTGCCATTATTATTGTGATGCTCAACTTCATGCATGAGGCATTAAACGTCCAACAGATGTACGAACTCTTGATGCACACCTGAGAACGATGGCTGTTGCAAAAACCCTCTAATACTGGGTCATTGTTCTCTTTGCTTAGGGCAGTCTTTTAAGTTGTAGATACTCCTAGGAAAAATTCGATGATATAGGCATTGGTAGGTCACTGACATTTCCTTACTGGGTAGTCTTAGAATTGAAACGAGGCTTATAATGTTAAGACAAAAGAAGAAATGATGTTGCCACATGCGGAGTACTTATCTTGCGCGGTAAGTTTAAAATTAACGTCCTTTTGTACCGTTAGATTAGTGTTCAGCTTTATTTTCTACTTGTATATTGATATTTGGACAGGAATCTGCTCTTCCGGCGGGCACACACAAACACGTATATTGCTTTAATAAAGGAGGTGAGCAACAGTAATGTCCATTACACGCATACTTTGTGTGCGTGTGTTCAATCAGCTTCTTTTAGTAGTTAGGCCTTTACTCTTTTTTTCCGCTGACTAACGCATTTTCTCTATATCTGATAAACAAGTTCGCAGCAAATTTACAAACTGGCAAAGCAGGCACATTGCGCTGGATGAAGTTGGTAATATTTTAGTTAAATAAATGTAAATTAATTAAAATATATTCAAATTTATTAGAAAAGAATAATTATTTTAGAATTTATTAAGATGAAAGAATATATAAATTGAATGTAGTACTAGATTGCCGGGTGGATCAGATCTGTCCCCAAATGGGACGGGTTGGGTGTGCCCTACAAGAGTGTCGGGTCGGGCGTGTTGGTGTGGGGTAAAATTGCTTCTCCTGTCTGCTATGTTATATGATGTAATTGTATATTTCAAAATTACATTTCATTTATTTTGAGTACTTTTATTTTAATAAATAAGAAAATATATCTTTTTTTTTAAAGTATACAAATTTTTGTCATTTTTTATAGTCATTTTTTTATATTATTAAAACTTCGAATATAACCAACGAAGGTTGGCGCAAGTGGAAGGAGCTTGTGTCGTTTAAGCAGGGGTGTCGGATTCGAGCCCCTATAAACGCAGCAGACCTTCTTGGGAGGGGTCCATGGGAAACAGTCTAACAATACCCCGAATCCGGATTAATCGGTCAGCCTTCGGATATCGGTCAAAAAAAAAAAAACTTCTAATATATTATTCATTTATGTGCCCATGCATTTGCAAATAACAGCTTCATAAATGGGCGTATAAATGAATGCTATGTTCGAAGTTGTATTATAAATCATTTTTATAAATAAGACGGGTCAAATCGTTCGGGTGGAGAAAAGTTCTGGGCTTTCAAAATTCCTTACCGTCTCAACTTATAACCCACCTACATGTACCTAACGGAGCTAGTGAATCTAATTTTGATACTGGTTCAGGGGCTTCATTTAGCCCATTCTCCCATAGCTTTCGTGAACCTTGGAAATGCTCTGCTTGTGGACGCATCATGAACAGGCCTGTTAAAAAACAATGGGTCCTTGGGCTGAACTAGTAATCTGAGCACATAATTTTGGGCATGGACGACCCTTTTTTTTTCCTCCCCCGCTCTGGGCTCTGGCTGGGACGAGATGAGGTAGACTTGTGTAACGCTGCATAAGCTAATAAATCATCAAGGAAAATAAAAAGACAGAGAAACGCGATTAGCCAGAGCACCGAAGTTGAAATCACGTAAACAGACATCTTGGCATGCAAAACCAAGCCATCCAACTCATCGTCTACAGAGAAGCAGAGAAGTTGAAATCACGGCGACCAAACCTTTTAATTTCTATCATCATCTACAGAGAAGCAGAATTGGCATTTCTGAAGCGAAGCGAGTGCACGTTTTCGGTAGAAATTGGAAATGGCGCCATTCAGCTGTCCCTTGAAAAAGACTACAAACCATGAAGACATCATGCTTGAGCTCCTATCGGGTCAATTAAATTAAAGATGCTTGAAAAAAGGCGTGCCAGGAAGCGTACCACTCCTTCCAGATTTGGAGTATTTCTAAAACCTGAGGTATCATTCTTTGGTGGTGCAGACAGATCTAGACTGTCTCCAGCTCTCACAGCCTGGGCTGTCAGTGTGCAGCCTCCCATCCATACAAATATCGCAATCAAAGCAGAAGATTGTCTGCAATTTGTGCAGGCGACAGGGAGGCTAGCTCAACTTCCTGCATCAGAAGTTGTACGATCAGACGATGATTAAACAGAGATACATAAACCGCTTATTTGCAATCAAGGACACAGACTTCAAGGTTCTGTCCTTTTAAATTTCTATGATTGATGAACAATAGAAGAGAATGAATCGGCAGTCACAAAAGATTTGATTAAATTCCACATGATGTGTTGATTATAAAGAGAAGCCACTCTGTCATACATTGATATTAGGTAGAAGATAATGGCATTAGCCTAAAGAAAAGGCTGATTTTATGGGCATGAGATTTCATACGAACAACATTTAACACCATGCCATGCAAAGAATAGCATGGCATGGTGTTATTTCAGTATCTGCTGAAATCACAAAATTCTCCCATCAGCTCTATTTTATTCCAGAAATATGAATTACATACTGCTTTTATTGAAAAGAATATGAGAGGCAGTACCAAGATGGATGAGAACAGCACAAGAGTTAAGCTCACCTCATCCTAACAGAATACAAGCCTCCAGTTTCCTAACATATGCGTTTTGCATATAAAATTTTCAGCAGACAGATCAATCGGTTAATACCTTACCGTTGCATTCTGACATTTCTGGATAGTGTCCTTTATGCCTCTAGGATCACAGGTACGAAGAGCCGAATATAATATTTCCTGATGACCATATGATGGAATTTGAGTCGGATGAGCAGGAATAAGGTCAAAGGCACACTGCAATGTGGAATCACCAGAGCACTCCAACCTACCCATCAAGGCTTTGATGCAGGACTCAGGAATTCGACCAAGATCAGGTCAAACTATGAAGTATCTTTTGTGTTATTAGACTGATTTGCCTGAGAGGATTCTCGTCAAAGAACTGCCTGACAAAAGCTTCAACTTGTTTTGCAACTACAGCCTTTCTGACTTTGTTTAAAGTCCATTCCTGCTGCAGCCTGTACACGTTCCTCTACAGCATTGTGAGAATACGTGGAACTACTAATGCTCAAAGCACGATGTACATATACTACATGATGCTTAACCAAAGTTAGGTGGCAAAGGCAACTAAAACAATCTCAAGTTGAACTAGCATTTCAAAAATTTCCCAGTGCAAAGACTCCAAATAAATAAAAATGGAAGTGCATGTCCTCAAAACAAAAAGATTGAGGGATCTATATTACAGGCCACACCTAAATATGTGACTTGCTATATTGTATCCATCATGTTTCAAGAGAGAAATAGGCTTATAAAGAGTGAGAAGTTAAAGTAAGTGCAGATATTTTCCGTCAAGCAAGACCAATCAGAATAATATTTCACAACATTATCCTCAATATGTTTCAATAAAATTACAGATTTACGGAAGTTGTAGCAAAAATTAAAGTAGATAGATTTTAGGCATATAGCAGAATCCTAGATAAAAGGTCGATAACAATGTAAAGATATCGAATAGGACCATTTTGGATTCGGAAAGCAGATGTAATGACATAGAGCAAAGCCTTCTGTAATACTGTGCATGGTAGAGGATCTTGTCATCAACTAAACTGAAGTTGTTGCAAAAATTAAAAGTACATCGAAGAAGATAGATTATAGGCATATAGCAGAATCCTAAACATAAGGTCAATAATGATGTAAAGAAAAAAGACTCTTTTAGATTCAGAAAACAAATGTTGAGACAGAGAGCGAAGACTCATACTGTGCATGGTTGAAGATCTTGCCATCAACTGGACAAAGTAAACTGGACCCATTCTCTTGAATAGATTCCCATGATCTCTTAGCAGCTTAGGTTCATTCCCTCTTCCTCAGCTTCCTCATTCAAGCGCCTGACCTCAACTTCTAGATAGAAAACATACAACATAAGCAGAAAGGAAGTAAAGAGAAGCACGATCCTTTTCCAGCCAAAATGAAGTGTCATACACAACTAGTTGTCTTTCTTAGAACAATTTATTGGCAGCAATCGGTTGTCCAAACTTATGAATGCTAAAATATAATCATTATACCCACCTTTTCAATTAACAAGAAGACTGAGAAATCGGATCAATTAGTTGGTAGACAACTAACCATAAGAAGAGTCGTAACCAACTCTGATCCCAAAGACAAGCCGACACATGAACACAGAGGTGAGACTCTAGATAGAACTAATCCATGAAGTTCGGGGACCTCCAGCAGATAACATAGAGAGGAAATTTTCGTTAAGTTTTCACGCTTCACTCCTACGCTGAGAGGCCAAAAAACACTGGCGATCTTAAGAAAGAAAACTGACATGAGTTGCATATAGAATCTACATTATCGTCGGAAACGGAGAGAAATCGAACAACTGTGTCCTGATTGGACAATCAGCCAACAATCGCAAACCAATGCACTCATCTATCAGAAAAGAAACCTACAAATTAAAAAATACGAGTGAAAACCCTCACCTCTCACTCAGCTGAGCTGAGCGGCTGCAGGGAAAGAAGAGGCTGTGTTGCAGATCAGAGATGGCCGTCGAGGTTGGGGAGCGAAGAAGACGGACAGTCGATTCTGGCGATCAGCAATCAGCGAGCAACAATGAAGAGGCTTAGAGAACGGTAGAGAGAGAGAGAGAGAGAGAGAGTGTTCTTAAAGACGAGGAGGAGGCACGAGAGTGTGAGTCAGGGGGAGACACATACATCAATATCGGGGCGGGAATGGATGAGGTCGGGGGCCCACTTTTCCCCTATCCTTTGCTAACTAATTCTTCCGTTATAACTGAATACCTCGCGCCTCAAAGAAAGGACCAAAAACCCCGTGCCGTGTCTACAAAATTGTGCTCAAGAAAACGGTTAAAGGGAAATAAATGTGGAAGAAAATAGAGGAAGGGAAGTTCAACCGATTGTAACTGTTTTAATTAAGGTCGAATCCGTGGGGAGTAAATAAAATAAGGAATATAAATTTAATTTAAAATATTTAAATAAAAAATAGTAAAGCTTTTCTCATCTTCGTAATTCAGTTCCAAGTAAAATGAGAATTAAATTTTCTGATAATCAATCAATTTCCTTTAAAGCATTACGGATTCACAGAGTAGGACTACTTAATTTTTAAAACTAGCAGCTACGCACATGTACTCAAAAAAGGTAAATTAACCGAGACAATCAATCTATTGATATATGAGTAATTAACTGGACATTTTAGCTTGACCATGGTTGGAGAAGTAGAAATCTAACTAAGTAGGAATTTCCATTTTTGGTCAATAAAACAAAGAAATTATATGTAAATTTAATGAAATCAACTACCAGATTCAATTACCAATAATAGTCTAAGAACATTAATTTGACCTAAGTTCCTAAACCCTCCGATTGATTCAATGGCTCCGCACCTCCTCCTTGTTTGCGCGAATACGACCATAATATTAAATTCCAACTACACCCCCTGATTGTTTGTCTGCTCTTATTAA
This sequence comes from Lagerstroemia speciosa, assembly GCA_037672795.1. Classification (NCBI taxonomy): domain Eukaryota; kingdom Viridiplantae; phylum Streptophyta; class Magnoliopsida; order Myrtales; family Lythraceae; genus Lagerstroemia; species Lagerstroemia speciosa. The sequence continues at coordinate 381,684 of CM075299.1, forward strand.
ATCATTTATGTATGATTTTCTCCTTTCATAAATCATTGTTCACAAATCAACAGAAAGGTTTAAAGTGTAAAGAAAGACCCAAATTGGCGAGAAGGAAAGTAGAAATAGATTAATAGAAATCAAAGTTCCCTAATCAGCTTTCCGATGCTCAAGAGCCGAAACTGGACTCCGACTTATCCCTAAATTCTCCAATTCATAAAATAACATCGTCAATTAAGGGAAGGCTTTTAGAGACAAAAATTAAAAGCAATTACATACCTAATTCTCCCAAATTCTCTGACGTTCGCATTCTATTCCTCTCGAACTATCTCTGTTCTTCTTCCCCCATTTTTCCCGGTTACTTTGTAACGCAGATCGGTAGAAGGGAAAGATAAAATGAATGGATATATGTAAAAGGACTAATAGGCGGTGGAAAAGTGAAGATTAATAAACATATCGGGCATTGTGTTAAGGCTCGAAGGCCGAATGTTCGTACTCTGGGATGTGCCAAACAAAAAGCAGAGAGAATTTATGGAGGAAAGGACAACAGAGATTTTTGGCAACTAGGGAGAAACAGATATATAGCGTCAGATTAATTAGAGGAGCTGCTTATTATACCTGGAACACAGGGGGACATCCGTAACTGCGCAGGATTCTTCGGCCATTTTCCTCTCGGGCTTCTTCCGTGTTAGTCTTGATCTGGCAACTGGCTGGTTTATCACTGGAAATCCTCAGAGCTTTGATGATTGCGTTTAACGAGCAGGTGAAACTACAAGATGGGAGCAGAGGACCTGGAAATGGCGAGGGATGAGTCTGATTATCCATACGAATAGTCCGCCAGGTTGGGCGGGGAGTTAGGGATCGAGGGATATGAAGAACACTGGCTGAGGATTGAGAAGAAACAGTGCAGTTATGGAATTGGAGGTGGAGGAGGAGGGAGGCGGGAAAAGATATCCCCCCACCGTCCCATGACAAGATGGGCCTGAACCGCCCACCCCATGGGCCAAGCCCACTAATACTTGTTTCAGAGAATGAGCGCCTCATCGGCCAACCGGTCCATTAACTCTTCCTATTGGCCACTCCATTCATAATGAGGAGAAGACAGAACAACTTCATGGGGGGTTAGCTAACTTCATTAATTCGGTTGCTCTCTTTCTCAAAAGTAAAATTTTGGATTCATGTATCATGAAAATGAATGGAGAAATTTCATAAGGGGATAGATATATTAAGCTTCAAGCTCGTATTTCATGAGTCGGTATGACCTCATTTGTATAGTAGGAACGAGGAATTGGAATTATATATCATTCGAAATGTGAAGTCAATCTGTCAGATCAATTGCTACATAAGCAAGTTGCCGCCGGGCATTAAACAATAATAAGCGCAATGTGTAGATTAAATATATATAGAGAGAATAGGAGAAGGCTAGCTAGGGTTGTTACATTGGTTATCAATCAATTTTATTGGCTTATCTGATAAGTAGTTTCCTCCTTCCATTTCCTTTTTCCACGGGTTGTTAAAGACAAGTCGATGAACATGAACGACAGTGTCCACATCAGCCCCCGCAATTTTGTCTGCAGCCAAAATAAAATAAAATAAAATAATTGTCTGCTAATCTGTCTCGTATTTTGACTTTCCACCTCCTATTAGTAATTCGACATATGTATTATTCTTGTTGTTGTTGTTTTTGTACGCACTAATTGGAAGGCTAAGATTAGTTTGACACATAGAGTTGTGGTATTTTAATTCATGAATTAAATACTGACATCATTGGAATTAGCCTTCAACATGATTGATCCAACATCGTCGCGGATCTCAATCGAACCGGACCATATCAAAAACAACTTGCCATCCTGTCCATCCTTCGAACGTGTACATTTCCTAGATTAAGGAATTACGTAAGACGTTGGAAAGGGGAGCAAACCTTGTTCATTTAAAAAGTCAAACTAGCTCACCTCCCTTCTATTCTAATTTTTTGCCCCTACGTCAATTCCATCTCTCTATCTCTCTCTTATGTATGCAAAGTCAAAATTCATGGTGCCATCTCATGCATCAATCGTACCGTCTTGTGTTGAAATTTATCAATACGTGCATGAGGTTCAACATATATATTATATCATAATAAAGGTGTAAATTAATTAAACCAAATCGAAACAAATCAAATCGAGGAGCAGCCATATTTGATGATGTTAGATAGAGATGCATGTTAATTATGATCAAATTAGAACGACAAGAAATATACTTGACAGATGCATCCAAGTTAATTTCTTTTTGTAACGATATATAATTAGTACGTGTGGACTCTAGGATTACATCTGATCTTGCCTTGCCTCCTCTCATTTCCAACTATCACCACGTGGGTTCTGACTTTCCTCGTGATAGAAATAATGCAGGTCATTAATTTGGGAAGAAATTACGTGGAAATGGCCAATTAATTAAAATTAAAGGAAAAAAAAAAGTGGTTTCCACAGGAAAGAAACATCGAGAAATATATGTGTTGGGTCTACGCTGAATCGATTAAACTGTGTGATGCGTTTCTACCTACAAATTCATTAACTACGATAATGGTGCATGCATCTGCTAAAGAATGGGCTGGGACTGATCTGAATTCTCTATCTGATGAGGGTGATAGATTGAGATCAACTGGCTGGTTTTATGGTGGAGGAAGAAGACGATAGTCGGTGGGCCCCTGTTGTCTTTTTATTCAAAGTCATTGTTTAGGGTTTACCAAAATTTTTTGAAAAAGGAAGTTTACAAGTAGTTATTACTATGAATTAATTTATGTGAAATAAAATCTCAAATTGAAATATTATAAATTATCATAAAAACTCATCCGACATATAGATCCTTTGGCTTACCGGTGGCAGGTCTTCAGGCCGTGAAAGGGTTGAGCTGTGGGTGGCCGAGGAGCGGCTTGAGACCACTTCCTTGGAGACCAGCAAGGAAACCAAATCAAGACATAGTGATTCGAAATGATCATCGCACACTCAATTCAGTAACATGACTAAGAGAGTGATGATGAAAGGGGAGTATAAGGGCATGTGATACCTGAGTCTCTGGTGTTGGAAGTACTTACATAAAGTGAATGTATGACGTGGCAGAGCTCATTGAGTATTGTAGGTGTTGATATGAGTCGTCGATAACAAGTTGGTCAGGTTGCAGGTAGCTCGTTGGTACCGATTGGAATGAGTTGAGATGAGTTGATGGAGTGGGATACCCGGGCAAAAGTGTTATTAAACTCTAGAGTCAACTCGTAAACTCGTACGATTTTAAGAGTTTACCTCATAGAATCCAGTTAACTCGGAATAGAACCAGAAATTGTAGTAAATTCGGTAAATTCGAGAGTTAACTTGGTAGAATTGGTAAATTCGTAAGTATTGAATTGTTAAATCGACGAATTAGATAAATTGATTTTTTAGGTCCAATAGACTTCTTAATATTTCGGACCCACTCTTTAAGTGATTAATGAGCTAACTCAACTCATTAAATAAGTCAAATCACCTTAAAATTTGAGACATAACTCTACCGTCCTTTTACATTTTTTCCATATTTTGTCTATTTTGTCTATGTTCTGCCCACTACCTCCCCTTATACATTCTTTTTGTCACCAAGTTCATCAATTGCTTTGGTATTTAGTTAAGGTAAAGTCGATCTTGACATTAAGTTCGATGATAACGATAGTGAAGATGAACTTGGGTATTGTGATCCTGCAGTGGAGTTTCTCTATTAAATCTGCTTTGAACTTGTTTGATATTATCTTGTTATTGAAGTTGAAGAATTAATTTAGAGATGTTATGTAGAACATAGACTTTTGATTGAACTTATTTGAATCTTATTTAGTTGAACTTATTTGAATTTGACTTATTTTATAGTTTTTATGGAATGGCTGTGTTATTATGAATATAGACAACTATATTTATTTGGTACATAAACTTCACAAATTTACAATACGAGTTTATGTTTCGAGTGTATAAGAACGCTAACGAGTTTACGTAAACTCTCAAACTTAACAACCTTGCCAGGCACCGCTACATTTTTAGGGGCAAATCTGCCGACTTACATAGAAGGAGTTGGGAGAACTATCGGATTCTTTTTTCGGTGATAATAGAGACATATAAGTCTAATATAATAATAGTGGGTAAAGACAAATAAAATGTGAAAGTCTTATGTCATTATATCAAGAGCTGTTGCTCAAACCCTCGAACTTATTATAACACCCCCCCAGCAATCTATATATACGCACCATGGGACTGCAGCTCTTCTACACACGGACACAACAGTCTCTCATATTGCAAAGCTTATACAAACACAGGCTTGCAAACATCTCTCTATCCATCTCTTTTGTAGGGGCCGGGCCCAAGGCCCTCCCCTCAGGGAAGCCCTGCTCAGATGAAGGCCCAGGAAGTAGGCCCAAACCGCTGGACCGGCGCTTAGGCGCGGCTGTGCGCCAGACCGGGTGGCGCCCATACCGCCAGCGGCGTTTCCGTACGACTGACACCGCCTGACTCGCCCCAGTCTGACATCTTCCGTACAGCAGAAGTCGCTTCCCCTACAAGGCACACGACATGTATTTAATGCGTATTAAATGTTTGTGTCCCCTCCGTCCCTATATAAATGGGACCTGTACACCCGGAATAAAGACAATAAGACAACATTCATAACTCCTGCTCTTATTCATTCCTCCTACCATTTTCCGATCTTAACATTGGCGCCGTCTGTGGGAAACACGGACTAAAAGTCATGGCTCGCACTCGTAGCAATCGCAGAGCAACCAGTTCCACACGTGACCAGCAGGCATTTCCCCAAAATCTCCCGCCCACCGAAAACACCCCCGAAGGCCCCCCGCGTCCCGATCCCAACCAGGACGAGCTCTTAGCAGCCCTCCCTATTCGGACCCGCCAGGCAGTGGAGCAATTTGTCGAGCGCCGGGTCACCACCCTAGTGGATGCCGCGCTATCTCGTCATCTAAATGGGCGCCAGGAAGGCGCCGGGGACACCTCGGGAGCGCCACGTGCACCCCCTCCCCCCGCGGCGGCCGCAAGCTCGCGTTTGACGCCTACCCCTTCAGGGGACAACGTTTCCCAAGCAAACACTAGCATGACCATGAGGGAAGTGCATAAACTAGTCGAGGACCGCGTGGCCAGAGCCCTCGAAGCCAACAACCGCCGCCGGTATGGGCTCCCGGCCGTTGAAGAGGATGTCGCCAGCCCCTTTTCCGCCGAAATCCAGGCGGTCACCTTACCTCCGAGGTTCAAGGCTCCGCAAATCGACGCGTATGATGGAAAGACCGATCCCCGCGACCACTTGCGCGCCCATGTCAACTCCCTCCTAGGGAGAGGGGCCACGGACGAAATTCAGTGCCTCCTGTTTCCAGGGACGTTGAAGGGCCTCGCAGCGGACTGGTTTTACTCGTTAGAACCCGGGTCCATCTCCCACTTCGCCTCACTAAAAGAAAAGTTTTTAGAGCGCTTCGCAGGGTCGCTTCGGATCAAGCGTACCCCCATGGAACTTTTCGGAATGCAGCAACGGGACCGGGAATCCCTTCGCCATTGGTACGAGCGATTTGTTAGAGTGGCGGCCGAAGTGGATGATCTGACCCCGCGAGAAAAAATGGCCGCATTTCAGCGCGGCCTGAGGGATGAGGAGTTCGCAAAAAACCTGATCATCGACCCCCCCAGCGACTTTGCCGATCTGGCGGCGCGGGCTCAACGCTTCATGACGATCGAGGAGGCCGACTGGAGGCGCAAGGACACCAAGCGAAAAGAAGCCCCTACCGATCGGCGAGAAGAGCGGGGACGGGACAACAAACGAGAGAAGTACACCCCACTGTTGGCCCCGCGCGCTGTTGTCCTTGCGGAAGGGGAGAAGCGACGCTTGATCAGAGCCCCTCGCACCACCAAAGAAACGTTGGGACCGGACGCGGACCGATATTGCCGATATCACCGGGCGTCGGGCCACGACACTGAAGACTGCCGCCAGTTGAGGGCTGAAATAGAACGGCTGGTCCAAAGGGGACATCTGCAAGAGTACGTACAGCGACCGCCCGCCAAAAACACGTGGCGACGAGACCCGGAGGCCGGAAACACGCTGGCGGACAGGCGGGAGAATGAGAGGCCGGCGGCCAGAGCCCCCTCACCCCGGGAGCGTCGAGGAACGATACACGTGATCACCGGCGAGCGTTCCTCCGGAAGCAAGCGCCCCGCGAACGAGATGCAGTGCCTGGAGCTAGACCGAAATTACTCGATCACGTTCACAGACGAAGACGCCGCGCCCGTACCTCCCTCAGCGCGAGACGAAGCATTGGTGATTACGGCCGACATCGGGGGATTCGAGGTGCGGCGGATCCTCGTTGATAATGGGAGCTCGGCTGACGTCCTGTACTACGATGCGTTCAGGAAGATGGGCTTCACCGACGCTGACCTCTCCCCGGCGGATACACCGTTGATAGGTTTCAATGGGGGAACGGTGTACCCAAAGGGGACCATCGCCCTACCTTTCTCCTTAGGCGACGGCAACAAGACGTCAAGTTGCATGACCACTCTCCTGGTAGTAGACATCCAGTCCGCCTATAACGCGATCATGGGGCGCCCCGCGCTGAATGCTCTCCGAGCCATACCATCCACCTACCATCAAATGGTTAAATTCCCTACCGGCAATGGCACAGGAAGCGTGCGAGGGAACCACCAGGTGGCGAAGCGTTGCCATCTGGCAACCCTGAAGGAGACCCGGGCTCGCCCCGCACTGCAGATTGAGCCTGACCCTCGCGATGGATGCGAGCGACCTGCCCCGGTGGGTGAACTGGAGGAAGTCTTCCTGACGCCGACGAGGAGCGTCCGGATCGGCGCAGAATTGGACAACCCCAGTAAGCGAAGCTTAATTGCGTTATTGCAAGAATATTCTGACGTGTTTGCATGGACGCCTGCAGACATGCCGGGTATCGATCAATCAATCATCACCCATCGCCTTGCAGTCAACCCGACCGCCCGCCCCGTCATTCAAAAGCGGCGCTCTATGGGGGCAGAACGAAGAGAGGCCGTCCGAGAGGAGGTAGCGAGGCTTTTGGCGGCCAACTTCATCGAGGAGGTCCGCTTCCAAACGTGGGTCGCAAACGCTGTCCTAGTGCGCAAGCCAAACGGACGATGGCGGATGTGCGTGGACTACACAGATCTCAACAAAGCGTGCCCCAAAGACGCCTACCCGTTGCCCCGCATAGACCAGCTGGTTGACGCCACAGCCAGCCACGAGCTGCTCAGCTTCATGGATGCCTATTCCGGGTACAACCAGATAGCGATGCATCCGGGAGACAGGCAAAAAACGGCGTTCTACGCAGCAGACGGGGTCTACTGTTACCGCGTGATGCCGTTCGGCCTTAAAAACGCGGGAGCAACATATCAGCGGCTGATCAACCGCCTATTCGCAGCACAGCTGGGGAATACCATGGAGGCATATGTCGATGACATGATCGTCAAATCCAAACGGGCGGCGGCGCACCAAGGGGACCTTCGGGCAGCGTTTGAATTGATGAGGCGCTACAACCTCCGGCTAAACCCTGAAAAGTGCGCCTTCGGGGTGAAGTCGGGAAAATTTTTGGGATTCATGCTCACTCACAGGGGCATTGAGGTGAACCCCGAAAAAATCAGAGCCATAGAAGACATGAAATCCCCCTCGACGATCAAAGAGGTTCAGCGCCTCACGGGCCGGCTCGCGGCACTCTCCCGTTTCCTCTCCAAGGCGGGAGACAAATGTTTCCCCTTCTTCACGGGGATCAAGGCAGGAAAAGCCTTCGCCTGGACAGCGGAGTGCGAGGAAGCGTTCTCTCGACTCAAGGCCTACCTCAGCTCTCCCCCGTGCCAGGCATTCGAGCGTCACCCTACCGGATCTCCCACTGAACTCACTGGTATGATGTCACCCTGGCCCTTCGCCCAATGGGGGATCGACATACTAGGGCCCTTCCCGATGGCCTCTGCGCAGCGCCGATTCCTGTTCGTCGCGGTGGATTATTTCTCCAAATGGGTGGAAGCTGAGGCAGTCGCCACCATCACGGACAAGGCATCCCGCAGGTTCGTGATGAAGCATATAGTGTACCGATTCGGCATCCCCCACACCCTTATCTCAGACAACGGCACGCAGTTCAGAGGAAAAGCTTTCCAGGAGATGTGCCAGGAGCTCCGAATCAAACAACGCTTCACCTCGGTAGCGCACCCTCAAACAAATGGGCAAACCGAGGTCACTAACAGGACCCTCCTTCACGGCTTGCGTACAAGGCTGAGCGCACTAGGAGGGTCATGGGTCGACGAGCTGGACAACGTGCTATGGGCCTATCGCGTGACACCCCGTACGGCCACCGACGCGACACCTTTTTCCCTCGTCTACGGGTCGGAGGCGGTTATTCCTGCCGAAGTGGCAGTAAACACACGTCGAGTGGCCGCGTTTGAAGAACTGGACAACAATCGTCTTCGGGGGGAGGACTTGGACCTGGCAGAAGAAAAGCGCATGCGGGCTCTCACCAATATGCACAAAGCAAAGCAAGCGGCGGCACGCTACTTCAACCGGAGGGTCCGGGCGCGACAATTCAGTGTGGGGGATCTGGTCCTCCGCCAGAACAAGTTCTCCAAACACCAGACGGGCAAGCTCGCACCCAAATGGGAAGGCCCCTACCGCATCAACGGGATCCCTTATCCGGGCGCGTACATTTTGCAGGATATGGAGGGACGCACCCTGCCACACACTTTTAATGCAGAGGTACTCAAAAAGTTCTTCTATTAACGCACCGTATTCTACTTGTACCCTTGCACATACATGGTTAAATGTAGCCCTTATTCTGCAACGCTCGTCTTAAAATATATATATAAAAAAAAAAGGCACAAAGACCTCCAACACTCGGGGGCACCAAAGACCTCCACCTCTCGGGGGCACCAAAGACCTCCACCTCTCGGGGGCACAAAGACCTCCACCTCTCGGGGGCACCAAAGACCTCCACCTCTCGGGGGCACCAAAGACCTCCACCTCTCGGGGGCACAAAGACCTCCACCTCTCGGGGGCACAAAGACCTCCAACACTCGGGGGCACCAAAGACCTCCACCTCTCGGGGGCACAAAGACCTCCACCTCTCGGGGGCACCAAAGACCTCCACCTCTCGGGGGCACCAAAGACCTCCACCTCTCGGGGGCACAAAGACCTCCAACACTCGGGGGCACTAAAGACCTCCAACACTCGGGGGCACAAAGACCTCCAACACTCGGGGGCACAAAAGACCTCAGATCTCCTGGGGCACAAAAGACCTCAGATCTCCTGGGGCACAAAAGACCTCCAACGCTCGGGGGCACAAAGACCTCAGCACGCCTGAGGCATTAAAGACCTCAAGCCTCCTGAGGCACGAAGGTTCCCGCCGAGTGGGCCACCGAGACCCAAGGCAACAAGCACCGCTAAGGCACACAAGCGCGTAAAAAACCCAAAGAAAAGACCCGCTAAAATGTCAAGAGGAACCAACCGCGGCGCAGAGATACCGGCCTATCGCGTTTCGACCTACAATGAGTTACTCTAGTCATCCTCAACGCAAAGCAGCGCGGAACGCGCACGCCTCAAGATATACCGCTAAAACAGGAGCCGAAAAAGCGCCGAAACACTTTCAAATACTAAAAAGTGATCGGTACACGGCGTGGCAGCAAGCTATTACTTCGAAAGCGTTGAAAACAAAGACGAGGGAATGGGTCGTGACTAACAAATAAATGCTGAAAGGAGCAAGCGTCACAATACTCGGGAAAAAACGCCAAATTCATTAAAGGCAACTGCGTTACATAACTTCTTTACACGGTTTTATTTACAAACTACCCCTAGGCCTATGGAGTTGCAGCGCCGCGGGCCTCGTCCAGGAGGCGGAGACAGTCCAGGCTCGGGATCTCTGACAGGTCGACGCTTGGGTGCAGGCGCTGGAGGTCATCCTTAACAGAGCGGAGGGAGTCCACTATGGCTCTGCCCCCACGCGCCGCCAGCTCTTCTGTGAAGGCTTCACTGGCCTTGTACTCCTCCACAGCTTCTTGCTTGGCACGCGCCACCTCCGCCGACTTCTCCGCGACAGCCGAAGAAAGCGCCAGGGCAGACTCCTGCAGTTGTGCCTGAAGTCTCCCCTCTTCGGCAGACCTGACGGACCGCTCCCGCTCCAGCTGCTCCTTGAGGACTCTCACTTCCTCTTGGAGCTCGGCCTTCCCCGCCTCCTCGGAGGCAAGTCGCGTCTTCAGCGCCTCGACCTCGTCCCGGGCTCCAGCCATCTCCTGCTCCGCGGCATCCACCTGGATTTCCAAGGACTGGATGCTGGCGCGCATGTTCTGGCGCTGCTTCCTCCAGTTGCGCCTCTTATCTGTAAGCCGCTGGATCTGAGCCTGTAGCTCAGGAACGCTGGCACGCTCTTGGCTCCAGGTGTCCATCAGCAGCCCAGGAATCATGGCCCCCTGTCATAACGCATCGTCAGCAATGCATATGAGACGCAGAACACTAGCAGACCATTTGAAACAGGATATCAGAAGAGGCGCTCACCATTAGCGAGTAGTAGCGCGCATGGGCGAAGAGGTCATCCCTTGTCTCCAGTGGAGGCAACTCCCCCACGAGGCGCTGGAGGGCCCTGGTGAAACGTAGCTGCGTCTCCACGTCCCCCAGTAGTCCTCGGATGGGAGAGCCAGTCGTAGGAAGGGACGCCTGCACAAAAGAGGCGATCAGCAATACGCTAAGTTATTCTAACAAGGAACCTGGCAACACGCGTCACTTACCTCAGCGTGCTCCTCGCCCTGGTCCGCTCCAGAAGCCCTTCGCTCCGATCCCTCGCCCTCCTGCCCCTGGGCAGGACTCGGGAAAGGCGCCGGAGGTGCCGGCTCAGAAGGGCTGGGGCCCCTCGATGGGGAGCCGAGCCCCAGGGAGTGAGGCGCTGCACGCCCTGGAGCCTCTAAGGCAGAGACCTGAGGCGAGCTGGGGTTAACCTCTCCTTGCGAAGCCCCGAGGGCAGAGGCGCCAACCAAGCTGGAGGAGGTAAACCGAATCTTGCGCCGCTTCCGCGCCAGCGCCCCGCTCTCGCTAGATTCCCGCTCGGAGGGAACCTCCTCCACCTGGGCTGCAGCGCTGGAACCTCCAGCCGCGGAAGAAGAGATCAGAAGCACATCCTCCTCCTCACGCTTTCTCTTCCGAACTTCCTTGAGGGCCTTCTCCTGTACCAAGAGCTTGTCAATGATCTTCGTCCACTCGCCTCTCTCTGAAATCAACAAAGACAACCCAGAGGGAAGTTAGAAATTTACCAAGGCGTTCTTGGACAAGCCGCACATGTCCTCATCGACGCTCCACCTCCAGGGCGCTTCGGACACGAGGCCGTACTTAATCAAATTCTCTTCTGTGATGATGTTCCGAGCGTCAATCTTCACGCCCCGGAACTTCTCAGCATTGGCCCGCTCCCCCTTTTTCATGGACCCCCAGGGGTCCCCGTCGTGGAACTCCCTCTCGGGGCCTTTCCGCCACTTCCAACCCTCTGCGTCCCGCATGAAGAAAAAAGACTCCTTCCACCCGGAGTTGGTGGACCCATAGTTTGTCACCAACGCTCCATAGATCTTCTTGCGGCGCGGTTGGAAATGGTAATAGCCCTCCTCTGAGCGTTGTACTAGCAGGTAAAAAAACCTAAAGAGGAGTCTACTGTGTTCTATCCTCTGCTCCCGGCAATACAGGTAGAACGCTGTCCACACTCGCCACGACGTGGGGGACAGCTGACCCGGGGCCAAGCGGTAGTACTTCAACATGGCCGCTACCGGCTCGGCCAACGGCCAACGGAGGCCGGCCCGGATCTGCTCGGGAAAGATCGCGAACTCTCCCGGGCACGGCTCCGAGGGCTCTTCGCCCTCACGGGGGAACCGAGGGGCGAAGTCTGCCCCAATTCTCCCTAGCCTAAGAACGGTCAGAAATCGAGGAGGGGTGAGTTTATTGACGAAAATCTCATCACCTGGGTTTCCGGTGGAAGAAGCCGGAGCACTTGACGAGGCCATGGCAGCAAAGAGACGGAGGATCCGGTGATCGGAAAAGGGAGGAAAGTCAGAGAGCTGAAGCGAAAGAGAGATGTGAGGCTCGGGGCTAAGTGACGAGGGGTAGGGGCGGGGGCCGACTACTACCCTCCAGAAGGGCAATTAATGCCCCGGGAAGCCAAAAGGGCGGCGCGACGCTCCCACTGCCCCTGACAGGACGGTTCATCATCCCCTGACCAGACACGTGTCACCCCCGGGCTAGGCATAATTTCCAAATTTCAAAAGTCAGTTTCCCGCGCGTTCCGACGCGTGAAACTCGGGGGCAAGTGTAGGGGCCGGGCCCAAGGCCCTCCCCTCAGGGAAGCCCTGCTCAGATGAAGGCCCAGGAAGTAGGCCCAAACCGCTGGACCGGCGCTTAGGCGCGGCTGTGCGCCAGACCGGGTGGCGCCCATACCGCCAGCGGCGTTTCCGTACGACTGACACCGCCTGACTCGCCCCAGTCTGACATCTTCCGTACAGCAGAAGTCGCTTCCCCTACAAGGCACACGACATGTATTTAATGCGTATTAAATGTTTGTGTCCCCTCCGTCCCTATATAAATGGGACCTGTACACCCGGAATAAAGGCAATAAGACAACATTCATAACTCCTGCTCTTATTCATTCCTCCTACCATTTTCCGATCTTAACATCTTTCTCTCGTTCTCTTCATGCTTTCTCTGTCTCTCGGAGATTTCTAGGTTAACGTTGCACGTCACTCTAACATCCGAAGAGGCAAAGACACAACATCTACGGCGACCAACATCATACATATAGTGCAGGGTCATGGCTGCGGCGACAGGAGGAAGAACTCTGGAGGAAACACCGACATGGGCCGTGGCCGTTGTATGCATTGCTTTGGTGTTAATCTCGATCGTCATCGAACATATCATCCATCTCATTGGACAAGTACGTAGTTTTGTGATCCAATTAGTCTCCGGCAATTATAAATTTATACATATAATGAATTTTAACAGTTTTTCCGTATTCATGAAAACCAATCTGATTCGCAGTGGTTGAGGAAGAAGCGGAAAACAGCTCTCTATGAAGCGCTCGAGAAGATCAAATCAGGTGAGTGTGTGTGTCTGTGTGTGTATGCACACATAGACTTCCGACTTTCAGGCCCAACATCATTTTCACTTCAAAGCAAATGCTGCTAATAGGTGTTAATGTCGATCTCTCCAAAAGCAACCAATCATGCATGTATGGATTTATGCTGGTTCAATTTGCCGCAGAACTTATGCTGCTGGGGTTCATTTCCCTGCTGCTTACGGTCGGGCAAGGCCTGATAACGAACATATGCATATCGGAGAAAGTGGGGTCCACCTGGCACCCTTGCAGCAAGAAACAAGAAGAGAGACTCCACAGCAACCACGAAACCTCTTCCGATACCCACGACCGCCGGAAACTGCTGTCGTCGGTCTACGACTCCGATGACCGGACTTTCCGGCGGTTCCTTGCCGCCGCTGCCACAGGAGACAAGTGTGCTGCAAAGGTATTGTGTCCGCAAACACATACAGGGATTAATATATATATATATATATATATGGATCGGTGCATGGTGAGAAATAAATCACTCTTGTGATCTGATGCTTTAATTAATTAATGAATGAGTGCGCAGGGAAAGGTTCCATTCGTATCAGCCGAGGGCATACATCAGCTCCACATATTTATATTCGTCTTGGCAGTTTTTCACGTACTCAATTGTATATTCACCATGGCTCTAGGTCGAGCTAAGGTACAAATAATATGATGCACTTGCATTATATTACATGATATTTTTCCTATATAAATTCTTAGATTCTTATTATATATAGATTAATATATTAATGAACGACGGTGGATACGTTAATAATGACAAGCAGATGAGGCGATGGAAGGCATGGGAAAGGGAAACGAGGACGGCTGAGTACCAATTACACGGTCAGTGAAAAATAGAAAATGATATGAAAGTGAAAATCATATAAATCTGTATTTTTTTATATCAAGTTATCTAAACTGTTTTTAAAGGAATTAATTAATTTTGTCCTAAAATTCACACAGGTTAGTCTATTCTATTTAAGTTTATAAGTTATGGAATGGACTCAATTATATATATATATATATATTAAATTTATGAAAATTTCCATAGCATTTATATATTTCTAATTGCATCTATATATTATTAAATTGGCATCCAGAGAGTCTAAGATACATGGGGGAGACATCGTTCGGGAGGAGGCATTTGAACCTCTGGACCAATAAGCCGTTGCTCATGTGGATTGTAAGTGATCATTAATTAATTCTCGCTCTTCTTTTTCTAATTAAACTTACGTACTTATTTCTCCGAGGTCTGGTACGTATAACACTCATGTACGTACGAAGGAACATAGTGCACGGAAATTAATATTCTAGAATGCACTGCTCAGATGGAAAAAGTTTAATCAAGGAGAACCAAAAAATAATTCAATATGGTGAAAACTCAAATAGCCATAGAAATACATTAAGCTAGACAAGGAAAAGTCAAAATAAGCAGTCCGTATCGATTTATTTAATTTATTTACTATTTTTTTTAAAAAAAAAAATAAGGACCCGCCATGTGCATTAATTCGGGAGAATGGACCGGTACGGAATTATTATTTACCGTCTGATGTCATGGTTAGAGAAAAGTTTCCCCTCTTTAAATATAATTAAGTAGACGAGTCAAAAAATTATAAAAATTAAAGCATGTGTTGTATATATATAATTATTTGAAGCTTCATTTTCTGACTAGATATAATTTTAAAAAAATGAGACTGACATTATGAATTTTGTGCAAGTAGTTTATTCATCGTCGAACAAAAAAAATATTTTATTTAAGAGGGGTTGGCGTAACATTTTGAAATAGCTAGATAATTGTACATACCATCAAAATATTTTATATTCACCTGCAGGTTTACATTCCGTAAAAGGTGAAAACAAGTTGCACCAAATTTTAAGATTCAAACTGGTCGGTATGATTTTATGCTAGTGCGATTATGTTTAATATTTATATTTTCCAGTTGCATCGTAGTATTTTATACTGAATTTGATATGAAGGATATATAACAATATACTATTGAAAAATCATAAAACTACGGAAAATGATACCAAAACGGAAGACCCAACACCGCCCACGGCTTATTACTTGACAAAAGGGTTTCGACCCGAAATTAAGAAAAGACCAAATTGTCTGAAAGATGAAAGTAGTTTAGTTTAAAATAAAAATGTTTAGTGCAATGATCTCCGTACAGGTGCTGTCCTTTAAACGATGAGATAGGTACGGATGCCTCCGTTTGACTTGTAGAAAAGGACAAGGATCGACAAGGACACTCTTCCTCCAGCCTACGTATGGAGTTGACCTTTCATATAGATATGCGACTGCCAACTAATCCCTACACTAAATTCTTTTTTATTAATATCCCTATACTAATAAAGAATTTAAGGTTACATGTTCCCAGGAAGTAAAGAGGGAATCTACATAGAGAGTCAAACAGATTGTTATGGACCAAGAGGGGTTGGGCCGAGTGGTAAGCAGCTCGGTACCGCTTAAGGAGGTCTCAAGTTCGAGACCTCACGTACGCAGACACCCCTCTTGGGAGCCTCACCCGCCATTGCCAGGCGTGCGACCCGGGGCGACCAACGGATTAGTCAAGTATGGTTGGCTGAAAGATGTCATCTCACCGCTAGTGGGGTCTGCTTGGATACCGTGGCTGGCGACCAAAAAAAAAAAAAACAAACAAACAAACAGATTGTTATGGAACAAAGGTTATATTATGCACACGCAAAAATAATGATAATAGTAATGTTTACTTTTGTACGAACAAGGTTTAGAATGCCTTTTTTCTCTTTAATTAAATTTTTTTAAGAAAGTTATCGGATTAAATTGAATTATTAATTAATATTTCATACCTAAGTTAGAGATGTATCCAAATTTTTCTGTGTGTTAATTACAGTTGCCTTCGATTGATGACAGGTTTGTTTCTTTAGGCACTTCGTGAGGTTGGTGTCTGTTGCTAAAGTTGATTATCTCACGCTAAGGCACGGATTTATAATGGTAAGTAAACATGATCAGTTTACACATGCCAATGATTTTATTACGATGCGTTACATACACCGTTAGGTGTTTTATCCGATGTATAAAACCGTGCTTTTATCATTCAGGCCCACATGGCACCTCAGAGCCACGTGTACTTTGATTTTCGTAGATACATCAAGAGATCGCTCGAAGATGATTTTAAAGTGGTTGTCGGGATCAGGTCAGCATACAATGCAAGTGCTTTTTACTAGCTAGCCTGTAGCTAGAACATTTAATCTTCCCGATAACGTAGTACAAGCACGGTTCACATATACAAGATATATATAGTTGTGCGTATGTACGTATATCTAACCAATCTGTCCTTATTGATTTCGACTTCTCAGCCCACTCGTTTGGTTCTTAGCTGTGGTATTCTTGCTTTCCAACACACATGGTGAGTGCAGGACATCCTTTCTAGATTATTACAGTTCACGAAGATTGCAAATTAATTGAGAAGTTGTGAAGTTTCTTTCAGTCCAGCCCTAATTTTCTTCTAATTTATGACCTTTTCCTTTGTAACACAGGCTGGTATTCTCATCTCTGGCTGCCCTTTATCCCTCTCGCTGTAAGATAACACACAAAACTCTTATACAATTAGTAGTCGTCAAAAGCCCAAATTAGGACAGATCTTACTAGGTGCTAACACAAACTATAATTTTAATTACGAGCAATGACAGATCACAGTTCTAGTTGGGACGAAGCTACAGGCGATTGTGACGAAGATGGGTCTCAAAATTGAAGAGAGGGGTGAAATCGTGAAAGGGGTACCTGTAGTTCAACCCGGGGATGACCTTTTCTGGTTCAATCGTCCCCGTCTCATGCTCTATCTCATCAATTTCATCCTGTTTCAGGTAATTATTCCTCCACTTAAAGAAATAATTTACTTGCTAATTATCTGCCAAAAAAAAATCAGGACGCTACTAATGAGATGGTCTCTTATTCTTTCTGCAGAACGCTTTTCAGCTTGCCTTCTTTACATGGACTTGGGTAAGAATTAAATGCTGATTAATTACTGCAAATTGCTATTTTCTCCCCTATTTTCTTTTGTTTAATCATCTGCCCCCTTTTTTTCTAGTATGAATTTGGGATCAAATCTTGCTTCCATGATCGCACAGTGGAAATATTGATCAGAATCTCAATCGGGTAAGTAAAGCCTTTTATCTTCCCATGCAACATAGCTCTTTTTTCTAGTAGAGCGAAACTGCTTCAGGCACTGAGTTGACATCTTCGTGTTTTGATTTGGGTCAGGATCCTTGTTCAGTTTTTGTGCAGCTATATCACCCTTCCCCTCTATGCTCTCGTCACACAGGTCTGTGCGCCGATGTTTTGATCTCGATAACTATCAAGTCACATATTGCCTTTTTCAGCTTGGATAATTCCAGCAATCTCTAATAGTTACTTCTGTTGATTACATTTATTGAAACAGATGGGTTCCACGATGAAACCAAGCATATTCAATGAGAGAGTAGCGATGGCTCTGAGGAATTGGCACAACAGCGCCAAGAAACACATCAGAGAGAGCCGGCGAGGAGGATCAAGATCAACGACTCCTAGGTCAAGCCAACCCACCACCCCCTCCCGTCACACTTATCTCACGTGGCAACGCCAAAGTTCAGTGGACAGCCACCGAATATCCCCAAGGAGATCGAGTTTTGATGTGGAAAAGGAGGCTGCAGAAACCCTGTCCCTGACTGATCTTGAAGGAGGAGATGACAAACCATCGTCATCATCAACTCACGGCCATGGCAATGCAGCAAGACAAGAAGATGAAGACAGGAAGGGTCAAGAGCCAGTGCTTTCAGACACATTCGTAGTGACAATCAACGAGTATGAATCGGAGCATATACAGCATGAGACCGAGATCGAGTCGAAGGACCGTGTCCCAGAAACTCTGCCTCCAATGATCCCTTCCCAGGAGTGCTATAGAGCCTCAACATCTAGTGATCATAGAAACATCCCTGGAGGAGGAGAAAATGGGGAGTGTCAAGAGCCAGCAATACTTACTAGTGTAGAGCCGGTATCTGAATTGCCAAGTATGCAGCATGAGATCGATATCGAGTCGGTTGAATCTGCATCAGCGGGCAAAGGAGTGCTTAAGGATGGAAGAGAAGATTATCAGGAGGTTGAGTTGGTCGATGGCTTGGATTCATAACCATGGGAGGGGAAGGATACAACGAACTATGTGCTTATTCAAGATTTGAGAGCACTCAAATCTATGTAATATGTGTATATCAACGTGGTCTGTACTTGTGCACCTTACGACATTTTGAACCAATGACTGGTCAGCAGCCTCCCCCATAATTTACAGTTAGAAAGGTGAAAGGGAGTGTGTGTGTGTATTGGAACAGCGGCAGGTGTCCACTTTTATTACAATACAAGAGAAAAAGCAGCACCAGGATGATTTGGTTCTGTTGTCTCCCTTGGTTCTTTTCCTTCCTGAATAACTCTGTCATGCTGAAGCTGCTTGGGGTGTAGTGTATCCAAAATTACTAGGTATATAGCCTTGCTGGCCCGAGAAGTCCTGACAGCCGCAAAAGCCTTTACAGACTAATTCGGAAGAACTACAGACCATTGCCGGTTGCGTACGTTCACCGATTCAGAAAGTTTTTCAACTTCCCAAAAGGCTGCGGTTTCTCCTACTGAGAATTCTGTTTTCTGCTCTTCTCCTTCATGTTCTGCTCTCTATTTCTTTCCACCAACAAATCAAGAACCATCACGCATGCACGTATGCAGATGGGACTAGGATCCTACAAAAGTTTGATTGATAAAAATTGGGCTATATTAATAGTACAACTCTGTTTCTGGGGCAAAGTTTTAGCTTCTCGAGTTGCTGAAGTGCTTGTGGCCGTTGTTAAAAATTAGTGCTATTGTCCCAGTAACCTGATGACAGGTAATCTCAATGATCTAACAGTCACTTTCGCATGTTATGTTCCTGCTGATTCCAGTTCTTGCAACAGAGTTTTAATCAGCTATACAAATCCATCTTCATTTGGCACCAAAAAGAAGAGAGAAAAAGTAGAGATCCTTCACTACAGGTACAAATTCAACAAACGTCTTTCACTTATGGAGAGATGAACTTCCAACTGAAAATAGCAAGTGTAAGATTATATCTCTGAATCCATTAAATCAATAAAAAGCAAAATGAATCAGATTTGAAAGTTGAATCTGCAGACAAATCATCACAACTATGGATCCAAGTCAATTTATGAAGATTATTATGTACTATCCGGACAGTTCAATATTCATCATCAATGTCAAGTTCAACCGGCATCCTTGTTTGAAAGTGGCAACAGCTGATGCACTCTAACACTGCAGCAGAAGCAGGTAAAGGAAAGTGTATCCACCTCAACAACTATTTGGATATCTCGGCCAGCTTTTATGCATCATTTCAAAACATCTTTCCCCTCCTGTTTTTCCTTCCAGTCACACTTCAGCCTTTCTTTATTTTTCTTTTTTAATTTCATTTGATTTCATGCACAAAAATAAAGCTCATTAGGAGGAAATGAACACATATGAATAGAAAGACGGTAACATCAGCTCCAATCAAACCAGAATCTACCAGATCGATCATCGCAGCTGCAAATTGAAGCAAACACTTGGCATTAACACAACATTTTCATTCAGATCGCAAGATTAACCAAACAGATCGACCAATCCCAAAATTTTTACAATAAACAAACAAACGATAATATGACCTTGACCAGTGCGTGATCAATTACCGGTGTAGGTGGCAATCTTCGATCAGCTCTCAAAACCGAAAATTTCCTTGATTAGTGTCCCTACTTTCCCTGTTATGCTGCAATTACGTAAGAGAATCAGCAACCTAAACGCCAGAGCCGGTTTTAGAGCGGTAGAGCTTGCCGAAGACGTGGAGAGCGGTGACAAAGGCGATGAAGCAGACGCTCAAGACGAGCACAGCGGTGGGAGTGATCTTCAGTCCGGGAGATTCATCCGTGTAGAATCTGAGCATATTACTCCCAGGTCCGGAGCCTCCGCCGCCGACAGCAGCAGAGCTATTTGATCCGCCAGTGAGCCTGCGGCGGCGCATTCCGGCTGTTGCCGCCGCCGATCCGCGGGGGGCCATCACTCCCGGACGTGAGGTTGCCGAGGATGCAGATTGAGGATGAGATGTGCCTCTTGCCATGGCTTAGAAGCTCTGGAGAGATCGAGGCTCGCGAATACGCGTGTACTCAGTGAGAGAGAGAGAGAGAGAGGAATATTAGAGAGTTGATTATTAGGGATATTTATAGTAGCTTACAGGTGGTGGACCGGGGAACCGAGTTTCTCTGGTGGTTAGCTAGGTGGGGTGGATGAACATGTAATTTTTGAGACGAGAAATGGCAAAAGCGCGATATGCTGATCTCGTGAAGGGCATTTCAAGGAATTTTGCTCACGATGCTCGTAAGTGAAGGCAAAGATGAGAATTTTACTGGGCAGCGGGCAGCTTGAGAAGCATCACCAAATGGCTTTCATTTCCCGGAGAACGCTATGCGACGAATTTACGCATCGTTTCCTCTTCTCTCTTACTCTTCTTGCTCTTTGTCGTCTCCCCTGAAGTTTCTGACCGTTTTCTGCGCTAAACACCTCTTTGGGCCACGGGAACTTTAAAAAGGTTTTTCCAATGATCTGCGTGGATACTAAGCCAAGATGAGCATGACGACGGACATCCTCGTCAGAGTCCATGGTGTGGAAGCTAGAAAATGTATGACACTGAGAAGCAGTGCCAACAGAATGCCCATATGTATATCGAGAATATTCCTTATATACCATCTTGAAGTCGACACCATCTCGGCTCCTCAGGTTCATAGCTTTCTCGTTTGCCTGGATTTCTGCTATTTCTGAAACCGTGCTACTGATAGATCAATGAGGTCTGGTGTTTGCACAGAGTAACTCAAGTGAGACGGTCCTCTTGTTCTGCAATTGCTTGTCAACTCTCGAACTTATCTGTTTCAGGAATTGAATGAGGGGAATCCTATTAATCGATGAAATTGGCATGACGGGTGAGGCCTTTGCTTCACTTCTACATACCTGTCCTTACGAATTTACCAAGAAGAGCAGAAAAATAATATTGATGTAGAGAGTTTTATGAGTGCATACGTCTATTGAGCAACAGTTGATTTGAAGAACACCAACTTGAGGCTCGAGCAAAAAGGACCTGAAATTTCTTGAGCTCCAAGTTACAATGCTAAGATAAGAGGCTGCATTCCTCCATCCAAGTTGAAACTTGTGCATCAATATCTTATTCTTCTATGCATTATTCTGGGAATCACTGCTTGCTTACACAAGTAATAAGCTTCAAGTTGTTTTCACCTTACAGTGATATTTTCAAACTATTACGGGAGATCTTGGTTCGCATTCATTTCATACATTCCCAAGAAATTGTAGCAAATGGATCTCTTCACACAATTACATTCAAAGAATAAATAGCCAGTTGTTGGGAACTCGGAACCCTCTTCAACATGTGTTCTGATACTGACTCTGACACTTCAATCCAAATAAAAAACATCAATTAAAAACGAACGGAAAAGCAAAACACAAATGAGAAGATATCAAAACGGAGCGAGCAGAAACCAGAGCATTTGATGAGATGATGTCCGGTCTGTCATGAGAAAGCTGTGGCGGTAGCATATATTCCAACAGCCACAGCCACTAGAGCATACTTTTTCACCGTCAAAAGACCACCTGATGCCGAAGTTGTTACCTCGGAAGTCGGCTCTTCCTGTTGCTTGGGCTGTGTCGGAGCAATCGCTGCCACTGTCTTAGGAAATATTCTCTTAGCGAGAAGCACCTTGTTCACCTTGTAGTATAAGAAAGATATGGTTAGTTGGTAGAGCATAAGAGACATGATAACTAAATACCGAAAACAGACAAATGTTTATATTGGTATATGTAACCGGACATTATATATAGCGCTCCTTCTCGGCCCAGTGAATCCGTGTTATAAGTCAGTTAACGGTGTCTAACCTGGTAAACAGCTAGGCGGTTATCCGCGAATATGGTCCTCTCCACGGAGGCCTCGGTGCTGTCGGAGTAGAGGGACACTCTGTCTCCGTTACTGGTAACGTTAAGCGGGAATTCCCCGGGCTTGTTCCCACCGGCCTTGGTCATTAACGGGTTGCTGACGGTCTGGAACTGGGTCATGGACAGCAGGGTAGGGACGACGTGGAACTGCATGAGCTCCACCTGCTGCTCGTCTGACATCGTGTTCAGAGCCCCCGGCTTCAGCTCCGAGAAGGCGTCATCAGTCGGGGCGAACACAGTCAGCCCATCATTGAGGTCTTCGAGCTGGGAGTTGATCTGGTCCGCAACATGGGTGCTCCTCATCAGCCGCAGCAGGACGGTGAAATCTCCCTCCTTCTCAAGGATCTGGACGATGTCGTGCTTGTGGGTCTTGGACGGAGAAGTTGGCAGGGGAGAGGGCGGTGAGGGTGGAAGCGCTTTGACCGCTGCTGGCGAAGGCGCCTGAGCTGGCGCTTGGGCTAAGGACGACGATGCCGTGATAGTGATGACGAGCAGAGAGAGGAGTAAGGATGATGAATGGACGTGTCGTCCCAAACTCATTGTGAGTTTGTTAATTTTGTATTATGGATTGTGGTATTTGTTGTTGTTTTTGTTTATGTGCTGGAAAGAAGAAGCTGGCAGTGGAGTGGTGTGGAGTAGAGAAGATGATCAGAGCAATTTAAAGCTTGAAAAGATAAGTGGGATTGATATGATTAATCAATCAATCAATGAATAAATCAGGTGTTGAGTTGTAATTTTAGATGAGATGGGTGGGTTGCGGGGGACCTCATCAGTATGATCTCGAAAGGATGGAGATAGATGGAGACTCCTGGGTTGCATTTGTAGCATCTGGGTTGCTTGATAATGCAGGAAGAAACAACGGTGCCCACTCCCAGTTCACTTGGGCTCGACTTACAGCAGATGTGGATGAAGATCAGAAATTTTATGATGAGCTTGGCTCACTGTGAGTTTTATTAGTTAAAAGCACATGTACTCTATAAATTCTCAAAATAAAAATACACGTGCTTTATCTTATGATGCGCAGTGAGCTTAGTTCAATTGAGAATCTCTCCGATAAAAATAGATTTGCATATTTTGGATGGGCCCATCATCCCAAACACATCACCTCATAGATATCCAACTTGATTATGGTAGCACAGTTGTTTGCGATTGGTGAGTGGCTGCTTAATCGCCCATAATAATTAATCACTGTCAAAAATGTTGGAAGTTGACCCTGTATCTAATGTTCCATTCAGATCATCTGTACCCTGCACTGTCCACTTCCCGATTTGCGGCTGCATTCTTCCGGTCCGGTGGTGTCTTAATTTACTTGCACACAGTTGTACCTAATGTATTCAATTTACACTCCTTAAAATAAAGCCAGCTAGCAAGTGAACAGAAACTCATTCCATATATACCTGGAGCTTCCATAGCCACATGAATTCTCCTCATTCACATTATTCAATCTCACTTCCAGTCTTCCATCATCACATTAACCTTATTATCTTGTCTCAACTTTTATAAAAACTCCAATCCATGTATCTGAAACGTCCACGGTGAGAACAGTCTTCATTTAACATATAGCAATACCCATCTACGCGACTCGTTAGTATAGATCATACATCTTATATATAGCAGTGTTTCGTCTTGTCATCGTTGAACAAGGAAATAGAGATTTTAATCTTTTTGTAATGTGAAGTCCTTGTTATAAATTTCTCCATCCCCTTACCAGATTTCCCATTTTCCTTAAATTTGTAGTTTTGATATCAATTGTTGAGTTCGGGAGGCTATTCATAGGTTTTATCGAGTTATATATATCCTGGCAAATAATAATCTTGAACACAAGCGAGAAATTATAATAAAGTAAAATCGAGGATGACACTAGAATTCAATGTGAAAAACTCTTACAGACGAACAGGAGTTAAAGGACAAATGGTCCGCTAAGTAATCAACCTATTATGCAACGGTCTCTTTGTGAATGTACGCTAGTTACATAATACACCAAAACATCTTTTTTTTTTCCTCGGTCTATATTACAAGTATTCAAAAGTTTAACGGCTCATAACTAATTAAGTTCGAGTCACATAAGTTCATTAAGGGATTTCACAATATGAATTATCACTATTCATAATACTTAAATATGAGATCTTATTAACATTAACATGCTAAATGCTAGGCTGGATTCATTTCTGGGCTCTCAACTCACCTTGCGGCGACGTATGGCTTTCCTTTGATAGAATTCCTTGGTCCATCCCCAATTTTGAACTTGGAAGAGTTATTTCATACAAACAATAAGCCAACAAAACTGATATCAATCACCGTGGAATCGGATCAAACAACAAACTGTTCGTTGACTTTAACAAAGGATCACTCTTAAGCGACAATTTCACATTCACAAGTAAAACAAAAAAAAAAACCTTTTGTTCCACGTATAAAGAAAAAACTGCTTTAATATAGTTTATTCCGACAAGACCCTTGGCCAACGCCATGCAAGAATTTCACTCTCTTGTCACGAGTAAAGCGTCCCAGCAAGAACGGCGATTCCAATGGTAATAGCAGCCGCCGCCGCCGCTCCAACTATCACAGACTCGGCTGCAGCAGAACCTACCGAGGTCGGTGGCTCTTCGGCCACCACCTTCGGTGCCTGTGGCGGCGATGCGGGTGGGAAGATGCTCGGTGGCTGTAGAACCTTGTTCACCTCGTACATTGCCAGCTGTCCATCGGAATACAGTTCCGTCCCAACAGATGCGTCGTTGATCCCTGTTGAGAGTTTGATATCTTCGTCACTACTGACAGTGACATTTAACGGAAACTGTCCATCGTTGAGTCCATCAGCGATGGTTCTGAGCGGGTTGCTGACGGTCTGGAATGCGGGCTTGGTGAGGAAGACCGAGATGACGTGGAACTGGACCAGCTGGACCTGCTGCTTGTCGGTGAGGGTGTTGAGTGCACCGGTCTTGAGGCCAGAGAAGGCTGAGTCAGTTGGGGCCAGGAGGGTGAGGCCGTTGGGAGCGGCCTGGAGCTGCGTGAGGATCTGACCTGTCATGTGGGTGGTTTTCAGGAGGCGGAGGAAGGCCACGAAGTGGCCGGCTTTCTCAAGGACTTTGGTGATGTCAGGTGGGGATTGGGAAGGTGGAGAATCCGGCGACAGCTGAGCCGAAGCGAAGGAGAAGATGAGGAGGAGGGCAAGTGCGAGTGAGGGAAAGAGGGGCTGCTTCATAGCTGCCATTTAGCTTTGCTTCTGCCAAGGGGATCGGATTGGATTGGTGATTGACTCGGAACGTGGCGGCGTGCTGGAGACAAAGACGAAGGGGATTAAATTTACGAGGAGAAAGTTGCGAGGAGATCAGATAGCAAGTGGGAGAAAATGAAATTATTCGGTGATGGTTTGCAAGTCTTTTTCTTCAGTTGTCACTGATGGAGGAGATCGAGGTGAGGAGTGATTTTCGTTGGACATTTGGAGGTAGTTACGGTGGTAGTTTATGATTAATGAGTTCTCTTGTCCAATCTCATCATCCAACCATGCCTTTTTATGAGGTAGGCAATTTTCTTTTTCCCCTTTTTGCAGCCTATCACGGCCTTTTAAGATCATAACCTGTAGATTAAAGACAAACTGCAAATACAAGTTGATGTGGATTATCAATCTCCACGAAAAGTTGATATGTCGTAATTTAGAAGGAGGAGCCTCTCCCTTAGGGAGCTTGATTCGAGGACATTATTTCTCTAAAAGTTTACTTTATAAGACTATTATCATTTTATAAAATCATAACTCGAATGTCAAAAAGTGAGTTAATACGCGGAAGTCGATAATAAATATTTCCATCAAAACATTGTTTTGGATTTGCCCCTCATGCTTGACTCATTTAAATGTGTTATGGATGGGAAAATCGCTAGTTCTATTTGCCCAAAGTCTATGATATGCAAATCTTCAATTAATTAACTCACAGATCCATCATGTCTAATGAAAAGGTTAGCAAGCTTGGATGCCCCTTGCTTACGAGGTTGCTACGCATGGACCAAGACGCCCTCGAAGGTTGAAATTCCCAAAATCTCCTCCAAGCTCTCAGATAAATAGGCTATCCATCTTCCCGTCTCCAACACTACAACAGAATAAACTTTCATTTAGTTCAGAGTGCTTACTTTTCATCTCTCCACTCTCCTCGTTGAATCCCCAAGCCCAACAGCAACATGAATCATCTCTTGAGTTTTTCTGTCTCAAACCTAGTGGCCCTTCTTCTCGTCTCCTTCTCCGAGCCCTTATTGGCTCAGCCAGTCTCGGCCCCGGCACAAGCCCCATACCAATCACCACCAATGCCCCAGGCAGAGTCACCGCAGCTGTCACCAGTATCTGCCCCATCACCATCCCGTTCCAGTGCTCCGACCATCAACTCCATCCTCCAGAAGTATGGCTACTTCACCGCCTTGCTTCGGCTACTGAAGATCACCGGGATGGATAACCAAATCAACTCCCAGATTAAACATGCCAGCGGCCTCACCTTCTTCGCCCCCACAGATAGTGCTTTCTCGAAACTCAAGTCTGGAACCCTGAATTCCTTCAATGATCAACAGCAGGTAGGCACCATCTCAAATGAATTAATCAAATTAATTTATGCTTGTTTCTGGGTAATAATTATTTCTTTCTTATGTCATTCGACAGGTTGAGTTGATGCAGTTCCACGTCATCCCGACCTTCCTACCCATGTCACAGTTCCAGACAGTGAGCAATCCGATCCTGACTCTTGCCGACGGGGCCAACGACGGCAAATTCCCGTTGAATGTCTCCATTTCAGGCAACAACACAGTGGACTTGTCCACCGGAATCAACAAAGCCACAGTGGAGAGCACACTGGACTTCGATGCCAAGATGCAGCTGGTGGTGTACCAGGTGGACAGAGTCCTCCTACCCAGGAAGATCTTCATGCCAAACACACCGCCTCCGGCAGTGGCGCCGGCACTCAGTGTCGCTCCAGCAACTCCAGTTACAGTGGAGCAGCAGGAGCAACCAGCTGTTACTGAGTCAAAACCGAGCTCGGCCACAGCATCGGGGATTGGAACTCAGGGCCTGGTGTGTGCCGGAGCCGCTGCTATTGCTTTATTCTTCTCGTGAAGAGAGGGAGAGGATCGTTCGCGGTTATACGGAGAGTGAGACTTCTTCTTTGCATGTGGGGTGTGATTAATTTACTATCGTCAATTTTTCTTATGAGAATGTAATAAAGCTGTGGGAATATATGAAGTACGCGGTCTGAGGTTTGGATTGAGTTGCCTGTATTATCTAACACTTCATCAGATACTAATGCAATTCAGTCAGCTTCCGTATGTTGAAATTGAAACGGTTGAAGAATTTCTGGTAGAATTAAGGCTTAAAATCATATAACTAATTGCTGTTTAAATCATAATTGATAAATGATATATAAGAGGGAACTGGCATTCCCATTCCATAATAAGTAACCCTCAGTCGATGTTATTTGGGATGTTGGATCGGTTTGAAGTTGCATGAACCAATTAGCTTCGAATCATCCAAGAAACTAGTTACGCTATAACCCTGAATTGAGGCAAATTACAGGCCTACTGCAACGGACACATCTCCAAACGGCCGTTACCCTCCGGTGGAGGCCTAAATTGACGGGTAGAATTCGTCCATTAAAAAAAAAAAAAAAACTCTGTGGATCATCCATTACCAAGCTTACCATTGATGACCCCGTCCTAAGGAAGAAACAGAAGAGAGAAGACGGCGAGGACGTTGACCGCTCCCTGATCCATTGTGCAGTCCAGCCTCTGCTCCTACTTCGGCCAAATATGTGGTTGCTGTCGGTAGTCATGGAAGCACGTGCATGTGCTTTCGCTGTGAGGAGGAGCTCCGACATACAAGAATTTATACTCTTTTGTTATCATTGCCATAATCATCAAAAGTAAAACATTCCAACAACAACAGTAAAAACTATATTGGAAAAAAAAAAAACTCGGATTCTGTTATACAAATCTCGTAATTATGTACCACGAGAAATTATCAAGTAATGAAATTAATCTATAACATCGGGTTGATCCCTGAGGTGTAACACCGATAGATGAAAAGTAGGATAGGGAACAATAAAACGAGCTGATAGTGATTGTCAACAACTCCGATACTCTGCTTTAAAGGGTGACATTAAATCTATCATGAAATAGGATTACCTCCTCAGATGACCAAATGTATTCGGACGTAGATCCGCCAATCATGGGACAAGTTGTCCTATCAGAATCATAATAAGTTATTAGTTACCAAGCTGATGCCTTAGAAAAATGCCTTGTGGTAAGGATCGTCTTGTGACATTGAAGTACTCATGTTGGCAACATCCCATCCAGTTCTTTGACAACGATTATGTATCAATTAAGATAATCGAGGAATAACATGACTTTGATCTTGTAAATGTGAGATCAATGAGACAATCCCAGACCATAGTATCTTCGAATTAAAAATGGGGCCAGAATTATTTGATAATTTATGCTGTTACTCCACGGAAAATGGAGAGGGTTGTGACCCTAACATGTCACATTTGGAATAATATCAAGGGCTATTCCGTTTGTTTAAGAATAATCCAAAGTAAATATGGGTTGCTTCAAGTCTTGTCAAGTACTATTGAGGGGGAGAAAATAAGAAGGCCTTCTCAAATCTCAAGAACTTTGATTATGTCAGGTGGGGGAGGTGGAGAATCCAGGGACAGCTGAGCCGAAGTGGAGGAGCTGCTTCACGGTTGCCGTTTAGCCAAGGGGATTGAATTGGTAATCGACTCCATCCCATGGGTGGCTGCAGGACACAATGAGGATAAAATGGAATTATTTGGTGATGGGTTGTTATTCTCTTTAGCTGTAGAGCTTTAGGAGTTGGTGCTTCTGATGCTTCTGATGTTTCAGTTGCCATTGATGGAGATATGAAGGTGAGGAGTGAATGAGAGGGCAGAAACAGAGGACGGTTGATACTGAGAATGCATATGAAAAAGAGATGCATGCATAATAGAAATCTGACGTCCTCATTAGGGTGATGAATCATGTTAAATCTTGAAGTACAAGCGGCACTGCTCCTCTGGTCACATCTGATATAAGGCGTTGTGCCTTTCTCCAATGTAATAATATCTCACATCTTCACAATTAAACTAGAACTACAGAGGAAAAATCTTAAACGAGTCGTGTTTTATTTTATGAAAGAGAAGTAGCTGCTTGCATATGCACAGTGAACAAGCAGTTCATCTTAGTGGTGCTTTCTCCATCAAATGCAAAAGATTCTATGCTTAAATCTTGGCAGATTTTTGTACGATCTTACTGGCTCGGCTGCTGTACGATCCGCTAAATGAAAGTTGTGACATGGTTTTAGTGGGGCAGCAATATGCGTTGGAGATAGATAGTTATGGTGCTAGTTAATGATTATCGAGCTCAACTGTCTAATCTCATCATGCATCTCTGCCTTCTTTTAAGATAGGCATTTCCTTTCCTTTCCTTTCCTTTTCCTTTTTTCAGCTTAAGGCCTTTTCAAGATAACCTGACACAAACTACATATCCAACCAGATGTGATTATCGATCTCTGTACTTCCCTCGTCTGCTTTCTTAAACTTTACACACTTTCACTCGTTATATCTATTAAAAATTTTAAACAATCTTAGTATACTCGTAATAAATGCAATCTCGTGATCCCAACTTCAGAGATGATAGCCCGGTTGTTAAATGTTAGCGGACATATAAATGATGATGATAAGTGCGTCAAAACACATTTCCCACTGGGGCCTCGTCTCGTGCCCATCGCAGCTCATATTATTAGGCTGTGCTATGAGCCGGAAAATTGCAACCTTTAACCGCCAAAAGTCTATTTATTAATTATGAGAACTATCAGTTATACTCAGGCAAATCTCAAGTCATTTTCCTTTCTCACTTTTTTCCCCTAATAAGTTAATTATGTCTAATTAAGGGGTAAGCAGGCTGACATATATTTCTCCGCATGCTAATTTGAGTTGAATCAACTTATTAAAGAGTAAAAAAAAAATTTATTTATGAACTCTTAATCCATAAGATTTGCACATATAATTTTATTAATCATGTAAATAAAGTTGAGTTTTCATGCTTCTTGGTTCATGAGTCCACTCCTTGTCTGAAGATTGCCATGCATGGCCCATAACCCCCTTGAAGGTCGAAATTCCCAAAACCACCTCACGCTCTCAAATAAATAGGCAATCCATCCTCCCATTTCCCACACCACAACACAACCAGCTTCCATTCAGTTCCAAGTACCACTTCTCTAGCATCTGTACGTACTCTCCTCATTGAATCCTCAAGCCCAACAGCCAACATGAATCGTCTCGTGAGTTTCTCTGTCTCAAGCCTAGTAGCCATCCTCCTCGTCTCCTTCTCCAAGCCCTTATCGGCTCAGCCAGTCTCGGCTCCAGCACAAGCCCCATACCAATCCCCACCAATGCCCCCAGTAGAGTCACCGCCGCTGTCACCGGTATCTGCCCCATCACCATCCCGTTCCAGTGCTCCGACCATCAACTCCATACTCCAGAAGTATGGCTACTTCACCGCATTGCTTCGACTTCTAAAGATCACCGGGATGGACAATCAAATCAACTCCCAGATTAAACATGCCAGCGGCCTCACCTTCTTCGCCCCTACGGACAGCGCTTTCTCGAAGCTGAAGTCTGGAACCCTGAATTCCTTCAATGATCAACAACAGGTCCTGTCTGTAAATATATCCACTTCATTGAAGATAGTGATGCATGTCCATCTATTGTGTGTTGTCTTGTCCCACTAGAGCACGTCAATAGTAATTAATAAGAAATACATATAAAAAAGATATTTATACGAAAAGGAATTTATCAAATTAATTGATACTTATTTCCACTTTTTGGGTAATAATTATTTCCTTCTCATATCTTTCAACAGGTTGAGTTGATGCAGTTCCACGTCATCCCGACCTTCCTACCCATGTCACAGTTCCAGACAGTGAGCAATCCGCTCCTGACTCTTGCCGATGGAGCCAACGACGGCAAGTTCCCGTTGAACGTCTCCATCTCAGGCAACAACACCGTGGACCTGTCCACCGGAATCGACCAAGCCACAGTGGAGAGCACACTCTACTTCGATGCCAAGAGGCAGCTGGTGGTGTACCAGGTGGACCGGGTCCTCCTCCCCAGGAAGATATTCATGCCCAACCCACCGCCCCCAGCAGACGCCCCAGCACTGGCTCCGGCAACTCCGGTGACGGTGGAGCAGCAGGAGCAGCCAGTTGTTACTGCGTCGAAACCGAGCTCGGCCACGGCATCAGGGATTGGAGCTCAGGGCTTGGCGGGTGCTGGAGCCGCCGCTATTATTGCTTTGTTCTTTTCATAAAGAGAGGGAGAGCGACGTCTCTGTTTTCGAGGGGTGATTTAATTTACTACTGTTAATTTTTCTTATCGAGAGTGTAATAATGTTATCGGAATAAATAAAGTACACTGTCCTCCATTTAGATTGAATGGACTCTCACAATATCGCACTTAAATTCTCTATTATCTTACACTTATCATATGCTAATGCAATTCAATCTGCTCCTATTTGTTGAAATTGAAACCGATGATGAATTTCTGATAGAATCAAGGCATAATTCCATGCAGCTAATCGATCTTAACATAAGAGTAAAAGAGTTTAGTATAATTGATATTGTTTCCATCTTATAATTTAGAGGTCTTGCGTTTAATCTCGCCTCTGACACTTCTCATGCCCATTTTATCTCCTCTTTTTTTATCATTTCTATCCTTATGTGACTTCTATGTATATTGAAATAGAAATCATAATAGAAATAAAATGACTTCCACGAATTAATTTCCATCATCTTTCTACTCATGCCTAGTTAATTATGGGCCTAAGCCCGCCTCCGTCTTTCGGTGTGGAGCAGCAATGTCGGATTCGGATCCGGTTGGAGCTGCACAAGCTGCAAATTATCCGAGAAGCAAACCGCCCTAAAGCCCTGAACTGAGGTACAATACAGTTACAGAGCTCCAATGGCCGCATCTCCGATCGACGGTTTTCCCCCGGCGGACGCCCAAGCCGGCGGCCAGGACTCGTCCGCTCAAACAGAGACTACCCGCGAACCGCCCATTCCCAAGCCTCTGACCGATAACGTCGTCTTAGGGGAGAAACGGAAGAGAGATGAAGGCAAGGATGCTGATGCTTCAGTCAATCCACTGTGGAAGACTAGCCTCTGCTCCTACTTTAGGCGGACTGGCGGTTCCTGTAGTCATGGAAGCACGTGCAGGTATGCTCACGGCGAGGAGGAGCTCCGGCAGCGGCCTGATGGTTCTTGGGATCCGACGTCTGAGAAGGGCAAGGAGGCTAGTTGTGTTAAGAAGAGGGAGGTGATGGTCGATGGTGAAGACGACAGCGATGATGATGAAGATGACGATGGGGATGGTGAAGTTGGAGGTGACTGTACTGGCATTACACCTAAAAAATGCATTCTAAATCTGCCGGGATCGTGGACTCGGGATATGTTCAGGAAATTCCTCGATGAAAGGGTAACTAAAATCCTTACATTCTGAATTCTATGTTGCCTTTTTATTGCAAAGGTCTTTTCTTTTTCCTTGTTTTTATGCTCAGAATCATGCCTCTGCAATTTAGGCAGCCGTTCGGCGTAATAACTTAAATTGTCTCCCTAACTTATGGATAAAGTTTCATTTTTGATACATGTTGAGGAGAATTCTGCTTCATGTTTTGAAGGCGCATTGTGGCAAAATCATATTCTTTTCATAAAGGGTTTGTTTCTCTGATCAGGGAATTGCTTACAAATCCGCAAAGAAAAGGAAAGGCATCCACGTAGGATTTGTTAAATTTGAGAACAAAGAGCAACTGCAACATGCAGTGGAGGTACTCTTTTTCTTAGTTGTTGATCAAAAGAGTCATTTAATTATGTTATGTTGTCTCATTTTCCTATTTAAAGCTCGACACTCATTATGGCAGGAGCTTGATGGAAAACTGGTTGGCAGTCATATTATGGAGGTCGCAGATGTTATACATGCAGCATCTAAGAGGAAACCGAAGCAAGATGGGGAAACTTCTGCTTCTGGTACAAACGGTGATGCTTCCAAACTGGGTGATCGCCCTGCAAAAAGTGCTCGAGATGTTGTAACCCCATATGCCAATTTCCCTTACAGCGATCAGTTGCAGTTCAAAAAGAGCTCTTTGGAAAAAATCCTCAAAAAACTTGTCAGTGATACTTTCCATGTTTATTTTCTTGATTTAGTAGAGTTCCTACATTGTCCAACATATTTTTACTTTGTTTGACAACCACAGTCCACAGCATTTCAAAGAGATTTAAGACTTAGCTTCCTCATTGCAGACACGGAATGCACGCAGGGTTTGTCCTACTGGTGTATTACTTCCTCAATGGATTATGAAATCCAATGAAATTGGTAATGATCTTATTTCTGAAGAACTTGAATTGCAGCATATCAAATTTCCTGTAATGTCTATTCTCTAAGCAATTTTTAATTTTTCTTGGTCCATCAACTTTTGACATGTATTGATAATCATAACGGCATAGCTGTTCATAGTGGTGCACCTTATCTCACTTCAAATTCTTCTTGTAAATCCATGCTTATATATATTTTTGGTTAAGCAAATGCTTACGTATTCATCAATGGTGGATGGTGTTTACAATTTCGTATTTATATCTGACTGTCTCATTTTACAGTTCTGAGATTCTGAAAGAGATGATGACATAAGTTTCAGGAAAGCATAAAGCCTAGCTGAAAAAATTAATGGGGCACAGTGGGAAAAAACGAATACTTTAAGGACCATAGATTGTACATAGCCATGATGCCCTATTTTCGGCTCTCATTTTTTTTTTTTCTTAAAAACCCTGCAGGTGGCCTTGCTTGCAATTTGGAGGGTATAGTGGCATCTCCACTTGAGAGTGGTTACCGCAACAAGTGTGAATTTACAATTGGACTGTCCAGCGAGGGCAAGCCTACCATAGGTTTCACACTCGGAACCTTCAGGTAATTTGCTTACATCAGGTTTCTTGTTGGTGTATAATGGTGTTTAAATGTAAACTAATAGTTGGGATCTCCTTAGGGCTGGAGTGACAGCAGTTGCTGAACCTGTAGACTGTCCAAATGTGTCTGGCGTAGCAATGAAGTACGCCTCTATCTTTCAGGAGTTTCTGCAACAATCAAGCTTACCAGTTTGGTGTAGACATAAAAATACCGGATTTTGGCGGCAGTTTACGGTTTGTGTTCAGTTAAATTGAGTATCCCTAAGATTGTGTCAGTTCTTATGGTCATTTTTAATGAACTTATGGCTTTTGCTTGCATGTGGATTAAGCCTTCATTCATAATTTTGTTATTGTTGCCTTCCCGTAAGGTTCGAGAAGGAAGGAGACCGAGGAGTGCTACAGATGTTGAATATGTTCACCCTGAGATTGGAGAGGTTATGCTGATTGTTCAGGTTCTTGTGCTT
Source organism: Lagerstroemia speciosa (assembly GCA_037672795.1). Taxonomy (NCBI): domain Eukaryota; kingdom Viridiplantae; phylum Streptophyta; class Magnoliopsida; order Myrtales; family Lythraceae; genus Lagerstroemia; species Lagerstroemia speciosa. The sequence goes on from CM075299.1 coordinate 416,225, forward strand.
ATTTATTTACGACATGAGAATCTACATTATCTTTTTTATGAGTATGAAAATCTAAATTATCAGCATTTCCATATAAATGTCCAATTTCCTGTTCGAACTATAATACTCCAGGATTTTGGCTTAATCTAGTAATAAAATCGAATGTGCCTTGTATTTGTGGCATTTGGTGAAGAGGGAGATAGGAAGTTCATTTGTGTGAATTGGGAGAGTTAAGCTGATAAGGATGGCCGATACTGGCTTTTTCTTGTGGTGCTACTTGCTTATGCTACTTTTCTCTCTTGTGATAAATACATATAGGTTTGCTCACTGGGCCATGATGATGCTGTCATTACCAGTGAATTTGAGATGATGGCTCATGCATTTTCCTCAGAAGCTACAGCAAGTTCTCCTGTACTACCTTTGACCCATTTGGTTATTCAGGTCGGGAACAAGGAATGGGTTCATTAATATCCAAAATCAATTAACTCTTACTAAGGGTTTTGTTTTCATGATCACAAGTTTTGCTAACAAGAAGACTATAAACAAGTGATGGTTGATGATCTTGCTTTACCATCTTGCATGTTAACTGGAGCAAGCTGACAGTGGTAAAGATTTAATATGCAGGAACACCAAGGAATATCTAATGTGGCACCATGTGATGCTCCGTTGCGGTCACTTTCCTTGCCGAAACCATGTGGTGGACCCATGACAGAACCTTTTGATGAAATTGAGGAACCTAGAATTCATGACTATATAAATGGCCTTAAGTTCTCTATTTCACCTACAGCATTTTTCCAGGTGATTCTCCAGGTCATTGTACTTACTTCTAGCTGTGCAAATGTACTTCGTTGTTCATGTTTTCCCTTCTTATTTGATTGCAGGTTAATACCCTTGCTGCAGAGAAACTATTTTCTCTTGCTGGTGATTGGGCTGGTCTTGATGCCGACACCTTGTTGTTTGATGTATGCTGTGGGACTGGGACTATTGGGTTGACTTTGGCCCACCGTGTTGGCATGGTAATGTTCTGCCTGATAGATCAGGCACTTTGCTTAGAAAAGTAAAGGGAGCACGCCAGTTCACGAAGCAGAAACTTGCCTATCCTGATCACCTCTTGATCTGTTTCTTCCATTGCAAATGGACAAGAACACCTCTTATAAACATCACTCTTTCATGTTTGTACACACCAATATAGACCTTCTAGTGGGGACTAAGCAGCAGAATACTCTCTTTTCTACTGCTGATATTACTTTTAATATTACATTCCAGGTGGTTGGCATTGAAATGAATGCTTCCGCAGTTTCAGATGCTCATCGAAATGCAGAAATTAATGGCATAAAGAACTGTAGATTTGTCTGTGGAAAGGTGAGATTTTATTTAACCTTGTTCTATCTGCGTTTTATGGTTTATTAAATTGCACATATTAATCAATATTCTTCTACAGATCTGTGTCAATATCACAGACATGAGTCCTCTGTTGTCTAATCATTTTCTATTGGGATTCTTCTCTTCTTTTCTGGGCAAGAATAGACTGGAATCTTGCATCAGCTTTTCAATGTCTCTACTTCTCATGAACAAAATTCTCTGGTCTGTTACTTTGAGAATGCATTTTTTCATGAGCTTTTGATGGGAGTTTTAATGAGTTTGCTTCATCATTCATTGTGTAACAGGCAGAGGATGTCTTGGGATCTCTGCTGAAGGAATATCTTGACGTGGCTCAGAAACAGGATGAGCCTTCAGATGCTGCAGAAAGCAGTTGTAAAGAAATTACTTCCACTGGAAAGAAAGGTCTAAGATAAGATGCTGGACCTGAAAGATTTTTTAAGCCATGAAGTCAATAAACTTGATACTGATGATTCCCCATCCAATTCTCAAGGTCCCGAGGAACAGGAATCAGGAAATCAGGAGAATCCCTCTTCAGAATCAGGAGGTACTTCATGTAGGCAATTCAAAAACGTGGTAGCCATTGTTGACCCTCCTCGGAGTGGACTTCATCCTACTGTGAGTGCTTATTCCTTACTGCATACGGAAGAAATTTTTTTTAACAGTTTTTTCATCTTTTCCTGTGTATTATTTGGAGAAATTCATGAGCAGCCGGTAATCTTGAAGAAACTAAGAGAATCGTGTTATATGCATAGCTTGAGTGCCATATTTTCTTGACAGATAGTATAGAGAGATGTTAATCAAATAGAGAAATGAAAACTTGTGCCTCCTAGAGTGCCAGGCAATTTATTTTCCGTTAATTTCTTAATTTATATTTCAGGTTATTAAAGCCTTGAGAACGCATTCACGTCTACGGAAGCTTGTGTATGTTCTCCTACAAAACTTAAATCACCACAAATATTCATTTGTTCCTTCAGCCAAAACCAAACCTTAAGCATGGGACGTGTCACTTTTCTGCAGTTATATATCATGTAACCCTGACACCTTGACAGCGAATGCGATAGAGCTGTGCTCCAACTGTCCTGAGGAGGAGAAGGGGAAGAGGGACAACAGGGGATGGAGAAACATGAGCAGTGCAGGTCTTGCCCGCAGGAGGGTGAAGTCAATGCCAAAATCTGAGCCATTCCAACCTGTTAAAGCCATGGGTTTTGACCTCTTTCCACACACAGCTCACTGTGAAATGGCGATGCTTATGGAGAGGTAATTGGTCGAGAAATGTATGAAGTATATGGCATCATTAAAACCTACTCTACTTGAAAGTATGCGAAAATGAGCTTATGTTATAGCATTGCCCATGCGAGTCTTGGAGTCAGCTGGCGTATTAGGAGCATTATCTGCTTTCCTTGATTCTTTGTCAGTTGTCTGGTCCTATCTTTTGTACCCATTATTTATGTGATGGCTCCTTAGGATGTCTAACATAATGGAAATTCGAAATTCGAACCTCTCTCTCAACTGTTGGGTGTTGTTAAATGGGATCGACGGAAGGAGCACTAACTCAAGTGGATATCTATGCTGTAACAGAGCTAGGGAGGCACCTGGTACTGTAATCATGCGTAAAGGATTTGACACCTGCAAGATCATCTCTCCATTTCATTCACCAGTTTCTTAAGGCGCCATCTTTGGAAAGTACTACTCTTTCCAATAAAATAACGATTAGCAAGCTGCTCGTTATTCTCCTCTGTTCAACCCCCTTTATCCATTCCCAAACAAGTCAAATTCATACTCAAGAACTCATCGGGTCTCCAGTTGACTGAGTCAAAATGCTTTTGGATGGGAGACGGGGTGGGTAATGTTTGGCCAATAGACTTGACTCTCAATTTGGGGAATTGCATAAAGTGCCATGACCATGATAATGGTAATTGACTCCCCCCCTTTTACCCGTTTGATTATTGATCTAACATTAAGTGATGAAAAGAAGGGAAACGGACATGTCTCTCTCTTTGAAAGTTTCTTGGAATATTTTAGAGGGCGTAACGTGTCTCTCGAGGATGTGGAGTTCAAGTCTTAGGTTCAAACAGGGCCAAACTTTGGTCTTCGGCCTTAGCTGGGAGGAAAGTTCTTCCACTTTTTTGCCTCTCTTTCCTTTCATGGATCCTTTTCATCCTTTCAGCTTTCTCTTCGTTTTCCTGCACCACCAATGGACATGGATCTCGGTCTGGACCATCATCTCCTAGGTTAGATCCCACTGGCACTTCTCCAATTTTACATGGCAGATACATCGGTAGATGATGATAACCTTTTTTAGAGAGAGCCAGGACTTGTGGGGCACGCACAATCTTTGGATAGTCGCTGGGGCTACTGTTTCTTGGTTCTGCTGTTGGGATCTTATGATTTTTGTGGGTCACAAAGCTTAATGTTTAGTGGAAGATATCATCAACACAGGTCGTTCACTAGCAACACTACTAAACAGAATACAATAAACTACAGAAAATAGGAAGAAAGAAGGGCTTTGGTTGGGTAACAACTTTATGGAGACATATCAAACCATGGCTCTCTTCCCATCCCGTCATCTGTGGAATGAAAATTTCCATCCTTTCTTCAATAATTGACTTCCACTGCCTACTATTGACTTTCACTGCCTACCTCTACAGGAAGGTGAAGAATTAACAACAATCATTAATCAACATTTCAAATGGGCTGTCTTCTATTCCTACCCGAACAGTTCAATCTGTCCGGATGTTGATGCTGCATTTTCTGTTAGAATGAGGCCAAAATCAGCCTATCCCCACAATGGTCTGCATTTCCACCGATCCTTTCTCTTCACGGACGGCAGTACGACTCATGTGGATTAAGATCCTTTCCTCAGCAGTTCAATGCGGTTGACATTTTAGTTAGAACTATTACAATTAACAGTAGCCTACGGTGAGCATCACTGAGTAGAATGTATAGCAAACATTATAAAAAGAGGCCGCAGTTGCATCATAATTTACTTGTCAGTGCTTCGCAAACATCACGGATTGAGGCTGTAGTAAGTAACCATCAACACCACCACCACCATTGTCCATCCACTCCACTTTTTACCTTAAAAATGAACATTTCGCATTCCCAGTTCACCTCCAAAATGATAGCTTTTGATTGCTAAAATCTTAGCTGCCATGACTTGCTTGATCCATACTTCTGCAAAATGATCTCCATCTCCGGTTTATTATATGGAGTGCTGATAGAGCTTGCAAGGCCATTCTCCCATATGCATCATCTGTGGTCCCATACAAGATAGATGCGGACTCTCCGAAGCAGAAGCAAAAGCAAAAGCAGGGGGCAGGGCTGCATATCAAATTATTTAGCTAACCAGATTTTTTTAAAAAAATTGTCAAAAGAGGAAACATAATTGTGAGAAGATCTCTAGTCATCAAAGAGAAAAAATCAAGAAAATTCTCCTCCATCCCTATCTGTCTTTTCCTGTTGAATCTTAGCCTGATGACCATTACCGGTTCTAGTATAATTTTCCCGTGAGTGGAACTTATAGCATTTCTATCCACAAGAACAACTGTACTATGAAAATTATGTCCCAGATAGATATTCTATATAAACTAGAGGCTGATCCTCATTTTCGACAGAATATTTTCTGATATGCATGCGATGTGGATGCCCTGCAGGCTGCAAACAAGTCGAACCTATAAAGAGCTGAGAAATGAAAGTGGCTCTTCTTGAACCTTTTTCATCCCTTCCACTTGTTGACAAAGATTCGATACAAGTAGTCCTGCGACAGCTAGCTATTAACTTCGAAGGAAGGGCATATATATCTTTCTGAAACATAACTGAACTGCTTATTCCAAACGGTACCGGCCACTGGTACTAGATCTGTAACTGAAGCAAAAACAAAACAAATACCTTTACATATATTTTTCATGTTACTCAACGTGCCGGATCGTAAATTTTGAATCTAGACCTTGCCGTGTTAAATGTATCAACCGGAATCTGTACTATACCATAGTATCCTACACTGTCTCCAAGCAAATTATCAAAGGTCAACAACCTAAGCAACTGTTTTCTTTTCTTTTCTTGGAAGTGTCATTTCTGAGCAGCTTCTGCAATTTCTGTTGCTGCAGCTTGTTTCTTCCCATAAAATTGTTTCAACCATCGACCCAGATAGACCATGAAAGGCATGATGATCCTAATGGAAAGTGATTAGGTTCTCGCAATTTATGGTTGACTGAAGAACAGGGATTTAATTTAATTATCATTATCTCTGCCCATAGAGTTTTATATAACGGAAGGAGGAACTAAGAGCTTACACCATGCAGCAGCAAAGTGTACTTAACATATAGCGTGGGGTAAGGGACAAAGGCAAAAGTTGCTGCTGTTTGATGAGGGGGAAAAATAAAACAAGATAAAAGTTACCCCAAAATTCTATAACAATATCTTTCCCCTTTCTTTTTTCTGTCTGGAAAAGGAGAAGGAGAAGTTGGCCCCTACCATGCCGCCCCCCCCCCCACCACTCACCACCTTTTGCCATTAATGTGCATATAAAAGGTAGAACCAACCCTAATCTCTGTCTCTCTCTCTCTCTCTCTCTCTTCCTTCTTGCATAATTAAATTAAAGTCTCGGTTATTTCCCTTCAATTTTGCACCCATGTCTTTCACATAGTTCTTTATGGGTTTGCTGTTTTTCATACTTGGTTGAGAAGGCAGAGGCTCATTCTTAGGTGCCCTGCGGCAGACATTAGTCGTTGGTTTGTCATATCTCGAGTTTATCAAGTATCTGGGTTTCATTTCTTTTCCTGGAAACATTTCTGGGTTTTTTAGATCTTTAAGCTTTAAGCAGCATGGCAACAGAAGAGAACCCTGAAGAGAAGAAGTACATGGATCCTGTAATTTCATCTGGAGAGAGAACTGCTCTTCCCGCTCAGGAGGTATCCTTTTCTAGTTGTCTCCTTTTCTTTTTCTGGCGCAATCAATTTTTTGAGCATACTCTGAATCAGTGTCCTGAGGAGCAGGGGCACTGCTTGATCATTTCTACCAACTTATAGTCCGGACTAGCATTCTTTTTATGTTATAAAAAACACCCTTTTGGATAATTTACATTAGAAAAACTACATATAAAAATTCCTTCTTTTTTTTTTTTGCTTGTGTTGTCGGGCAGTTGATCTAGTTTTAATTTGCTCTCTTATAATTTCCTGTTTCGAAAAAGTGAATACCTCCAGTCATTTAACTCATAGAATTGTAATAAAGATACAACATCAGCAAAAAGAAAAGGAGTAGATCTTCAAGAACTCTCTTCTTGTGTCGAGTTTCGACAAATTTGAGAGAGTAGGAATAAATTCAGATAGATAGAGAGACTTGATGATCGGAGCAGAAACTAGAATTCTGATGGTATTAGGATTTCAAGATGATTCTTTCTTCTTCTAATGTCGGCCTTATAAACTTGCTGTAGAGATTGGGATACTGCGATATTTTCCTAAAAACTCAACATGAGCTATCTTCCGTAACGTTCATTTAACTAAATTTCAGCATACATTTCACTGAAGTTGTTTCTTCTATAATTGCAAGGATGAAAGCTCAATCAGAGAAGACCAAGAGACCCAACAGGTTCGTCAATGGAGGCGAAAGAACCTCATCCTTGCAATACCCTCAAGGACAGTAGACGAATCTTCTCAGGATAGTGTCACAATTAAGGTGCCAATAACTTTGAGTCCAACACCCAGGTCAGTAAATTTTCTCTTGACACCAAACTCTAGTGAAGGAAGACTGAGCGGGTCCCCTGGTCCCTCCTCGTCATCGAGAGGCAAATCTTCTATCAGAGGTCTGCTCATGAAGCTGAGCTTCAAATATCGTAACTCAACTCTGCCGGATATTGAGAAAGGTCCTGAAATAGTCCCCGAGGTTTCTTATACTGTTAATCGGGAAAAGCCTTCCTTCTCTAGGTCGCTCTCACTTACTAAAATTTTCACTCCACGAATGAAGAGAACATCTTCACTGCCAGTAACTTCCCTTGTTGATTCTAATCCCGGATCCACATGCAGTGAAAGTGTCAGTGGTTGTCCAGATTCTGATGTAAGTTGAAATCAAAACCATCCTTTTCAAAATTCTGTTTCCTTTCTTAGGTACAAATGTCAGGTCGTGAAGGTGCGAAGATACTAACATCTGTTGAAGATTTTTGTTTTGATTGTTCAGAGGAAAGGATCCCAGAGACAGATGTCTCGATCACTCTCGGTCCCCGTCAACAACAAAGACAGAAGGATGGATTCTTTCTTCCGGGTGGTTCCATCTACTCCATGTGTGAAGGAAGGAGATGGAATCATCAATATTTCACAAACTGATGATCCCCGTGAGTCATTTTAACCTTCAACTCCTTAGCTTCTTCTAGCTTCAAGAACCCTTTGACTTTTATTAGCAGACTCTTATTCCGGACACCATTTATCAGAAACCGATGCTGATGGAGAGGACATACCTGAAGAAGAGGCTGTCTGCAGGATTTGTCTCGTGGAACTTTGCGAAGGGGGAGAAACCCTGAAGATGGAATGCAGCTGCAAAGGAGAACTGGCTCTTGCTCACCGAGATTGCGCTGTGAAATGGTTCAGCACCAAGGGCAATAAAACATGTGATGTATGTCGACAAGTCAAGAACCTGCCCGTGACACTGCATCGAATACAGAGTGTCCAGGTTGGGAGCCGGCCTAACAGAGTTCAGCAAGGAGATCTCAATGGATACAGGCAAGCTTCTGAGCAGAACTCGGATTCTAAAGAGTTGAGAAAAATGTGGTGGCCTATTTTCACTATGGAACTAGGACAGCTTGGAAAGAACAACAGCCAGATAACAGTTTCCCGGAAATTGGAATTGCACTTCCTTTCATTCCAAACTGTGAAACAACTCCCAGTTTGTTCTTGCTCTTCTAAGATTAAAGAAAACGAGATTCAAAAGAGAGAAGAACGCGTGGCCTTTCGTCAATGAGATGTTTTATGTTCCAAAATGTCTTCCAAGTACAATTGAAATGAAAGCGTTTATTCTCATGACTGACTTGATCCAGCCCCTTTTTCCTTTTCCTTTTCTAAATCAAAATCAGTGATCTCTCTTTTCATTTTCACTTAATTGGGGATCCCAAACTGATGAGCTAGAGATCATACAAAAGGCTTCTCATCCCAAGTTCGGGTCTAAGGCTATATGGCAAGCAGGCCCAAAAGAAAGAGAACTCTTTCGGTATCAAAATTTGCAAGATTGCATCAAAATGAACATCATGTCAGTATTAAGAAGGATCTGCCATCCACGTCACTGCTTTTTTTCCTCGAGGTAAATGAGGATCCATCTCCTTTCCACACTGTTATGACTTACTAAACCTTGAAAACTTACCAGGGCATGGCAGGATGTTCCTGTGCTTGTGATCATCAGCATGCTTGCCTATTTTTGTTTCCTTGAGCAGCTCTTGGTAACTAACTGAACTGGAGCTTCGTGAATATCTGCTGTTAGTTTCATTTCTCAGGTGTTGGGTTGGATCTTTAATCTGTTTTGTTACAGGTCGGAAAAATGGGCACCACTGCCATCGCTATCTCTCTCCCATTTTCTTGTGTCCTTGGTCTCCTCGCATCAATGACTGCATCAACGATGGGTAAATACACTAACAGAGCACCGGAAATCTGCCCAAACTTCTTTCCATACAAAATATTATATGCAAGAAGTGAACCTTGTCATTTTTTATGAGTAATTTGAACCGCTGTGAGCCCTCTGTTTGCAGTGAAGAGCCGATACGTCTGGGTTTATGCTTCGATTCAGTTTGCCCTGGTGGTTCTCTTTGCTCATATATTCTACTCTCTGGTAAGGATCTTCAATAAAAACTATAATTCAGAGTTTGGATTTGTGTAAAAGTTCAGTGCTACATGGCGTCAAATGAACCTGAAATTCTCAAACTTTAAACTCCCGGATTCTAAGTCTTGCAGCATCTTGTGTCGTTCAGGTCCATCTACAAGCAGTGTTGTCGGTACTGTTTGCTACATTTGCTGGCTTCGGGGTTGCAATGAGTGGGAGTTCGATTCTGGTGGAGTTCCTGAGATGGAGAAGGACATGGAACAGTTCCTCTTCCTCTCAGTCACATATCTCCCAATTGGTCACCCGACCCGGTCGGTTCCCCAGAATCACAAATACGCAGCGTCCCGGCCGGTTCCCCAGAATCACAAATACGCAGCGTCCCGGCCGGTCACAGAGCCAGCAGGCTGAAGCAAGCAGTCTGGAAACTAATAGGCGGTAGCTGAATATGCTGGAGGCTAGGCTTGTGCGCGAAGATTAGAATGAATGGTGTAGGATTCTGTGCCTCACAGGTTCTGAAAGCTGTGATGCTCTGTTCTGTCGCAGTAAATTTTTGGTGATTTTCAAGTAAATATCTGTCCAATCACTGGACCAGTTCCCCTATCCCTGTACCCACAAATCACATCTCAATCTTTAATATCCATGAAGAGGGAATAAATGCAATGCATAGAATTAGAGAATACAATTTTCATCCCAAACTTTTGATCTGTCTATTTCATCTTCCTCCTCATGTTGTTTTCTAGTATTATATTCAGTAGTATTATTCATATATTATAGATAAAACTTCAAATCAGAACTGATTTAAATATGGATACGTGAAATAATAGTAAAATCAAATTTCTAATTTTTGTTACAAATTTATATATATATATATATATATATTCATCAAATGCCATCAATGCACCTCAAGCCCAACGAAACCAGCATTTCATGTGCATGCTTTAAAATTATCTCAATCATCGCAGTGACAAAATGAGTAGTTACGTCCAACTCCGAGTTGCATTTGCTAACTAGAAGGGCGAAACGGCGCCGCGTATGCTCCCAGCCAGAAACACGTCTTACATGATTACATCCCACGCGGGACAGCTAGCACTGACCAGACGGAAGAGAACGTAAGAAATTGATTGTCGTCCACTTCCCAACACATTCTCGTTGCTGACACCAGACGACATCACCTCCTTCGTCCATAAGAAATTGTCCCCATCTCCATCAGCGCCATGCCATGATACACGCGCCCTTCTTTTTCTCAAAAGCAGCCTTTCACAGCCTATTTAAATGAATATGTGAAATTTAATTTAATTACTATTACTAGGAGAACGAGGATCCGTCGGATCTTCTTATGTATTTCCATTGCCAACAACAGCTGGAGTGGGAGAGTGTATAATTATATACCAAAAAAATTTTGAATTTTTAAGAAACACACAGCCCACTTACTAATATTAACCACATCCAATTCTCTAGCGGTGTCACAGAAAACCGAATCTCTAACCACGAAAGAATCGTCGCAGTAACAATCAAGGTAGATCGATATAACAGAATATATGAATGGAATCGCGAAACAAACTCAACTCAAGACTAGAGAAATGAAAATCAATAGGCCAACGAACATTTACTTAAATCATGTGTTTGGAAAAGAGAATAAATCGGTGTAACCTCTCTAAAGAATCTCTCTCCTCGCTGCGTAACTGTAGTGCGACCTCCTGATGTTGTCCCTTCTCTTCTTGTAGATCATTCCGGCAAGCACTACGAGGCCGGCACATACAATCGCCGCCACGGTGATTCCTAGCTTCTTTCCTGAACTCATCCCGCCGGAGGAGTCTTCCGAGTTGGCGTTCCCGGCTGAGGTGATATCACTGTGGTTTATGTCGCTGGAACTGGCTGGTGCTGGGGAAGGAACGGAGGATTCCGATGGCGATGGAGACGGAGGGGAGGGCGATGTGGATGGAGAAGAGGCGGGAGCTGCATCCGACGGAGGAGGCGCCGGGGGAGATGAGATCTTACTCAGAGGCGCATTGGCCGGGGCGGGCGACGGCGATGGTGTTGGCGTCGAAGGAGAGATAGGAGAAGGAGCGTCGGAGGCCAGCTCAGGAGCAGGTCCAGGCGAGATCTGAGGCGGATCTGCGGAGAGTGCCACGCGTAGGGAGAGGAGAGCAATGAGAGCGTAGAAGCACAACTTCGCCATTGGAGAACTGAGGCGGAGAGCAGTGAAGAGAGTGCCAACTGGTAATCAGATCTGAGGAAGTAAGTGGCGGTTGCAGAGGAGAAGAAAGGAAGGAGACCCTGAGGAAACGACATACGGGGAGGTGCTTCGTATTTATAGCTCAAAAGGCTAGGCAGAAGACGAGGATTATTATCGACTGTTCAGATTTTATTTTGTTGGGTTGGATCCTCCGTAATATCAATAATTATGTTAAGATCAAAATAATTTATTAAAAAATAAAATTTTTTAAATTATATATTTCTTTATTTATTATATTCGTTATCCCTATTATTATCCTTTTTATTCTATAAAAAAAGATTATAAATTCTAAAAGGTAATTTTGCTGAGGAAAGGATATTTGAGGAATCACAGCTGCCATGGTTGCTAATCTAAAAATTTTCAAAATAGTAACAGAAATTATCTTTTTATTTAAATAATTAATATAATTTAGTTAGAATGATGTGATGTCTCCAATTTGAATACTAATGAACTAGAAAATTTATACCTGAGGATTTTATCCCTTGATTGACTAACTGACTAAATATGTTTCTAATTAAAGTGTGATATATTAAAAATGTAAAATGAAATAAACCAGTCTAGAATTTGAGCTGTTCGAATATATTTCTTGCTGTACGTAGTTTGCTGTAAGAAAGTTCCAATTGAATCGTCAAAGGTAGTGAGTGCAAAAAGAGGGCGTTGTCTAAATTAACTCGGTGCCTAATTGGAAAACGACCAAACTCCTAACCTCGTCAAATGTTTAAAAAAACATGGGAGGGATTCAATGGGATACCGATGCAAGAAGAGTGTTGGGATAGATTTGTGGATCCTTCGCGTAAAAAATTAAATTTAAATACAACAATAATGGGGATTGAAATGTTGCATGACAACATCGTATACATTAATTCTTAAGAAATGAAATGCACATCAATTCTATGCCCCAACTCTTGGTATCGACGCCTGAATTGAAATGATGTGAGAGACAGAGATCCAATCCCATGTTTTTGATTTGGACTTGGAGCCTACAAGTAATGGTTAGCACTTAGCATATATGATGTGGGGGTGCAACCAAAAGGGACCAACCTCGACAGTCGGTCGATGATCTGGACATGTGACCTCAAATCAAAGTTGATTTGGAGTTACATGTGACCCTGAGAACCATCAACGGTCCGTAATCAGCAAACACACAGAAACATTATTAAAATGAAAAACAGAAATAGAGATCGCATTTAAGGTGGAATTTCTTGTTGGGGCATTCAGCAGTGAAAAAGAACGAATATATAATGCTCTCTGATGAGCCTGCCTTTATTGGGCTCGGTCGTAACCACGTCAACCCATGGGCTGCCTACGACGTTTTTGATACGGTTTCTTTTGCTGTACTATTGCAATTACGGGCAAAAAATAAAGGGGCATGCAGCGAGCCATGTAGAATTAATTAATTAATTTAGCATGGATTGTCAGGAAACATGTTCTCGGGTAAAATTCAAAATTACAGTGTTTGCCATCACACTTGAGCCATGACCCGTCTTCTCTGTTAAGTTGAAATTTCACTTTTTTCAACACGCTCTATTTGACACGCTGCACACTCTCTCTCCTACTAATTTGTTAGAAATTCCATAGTTAAAAAATTTTGAAGCTCACAAATATCAATTAAAATAAAAAAAATGAAATTCAGAGGCATAAGCATACGAGCACATATATCTCGTAAAATGACATGAATGAGAATCCAAAAGATCTCAAGACCTAAACAGCAAAAAGACTTGCGTTACTACCCATATATTTACAGGAAATCATTTATTCTCTACCCCCCTTCGAATCTCATCCCCACCTCCTTGTCAAAAATGAGGAAGCAAAGATCCAAAACATCCAGCGATGTTGCTCCATCCGTCGAAGATTCTGTCTACTGCACTTGATGCTGATCCTCCTCTTCCTCGCAGCAATCCTCGGCTCTCTCCTCTTCGATGGTCTCTAAGCTCGGAGAGACCGAGCACTTCCAGTGGAGGTTGATCAACGAAGGCGCCACCTCGATCCATGGCTTCATCATCACCATCCGGGCTCTAATCTCCTTCGCCATAGTTTACAGCTGATAAGCAGTTTCTCTTTCTCTTTCTTGCTTCGAATCTAAGAAGAGATGGCAGGTTTGAATTGAAGAAAAACATTGCTCAATAGAGACAGATATATAGACCGTGCCCAGCTGGAGCTAACTGCTAAAAATGGAGGACCAGAGAGAGAGAGAGAGAGAGGGGTTGGGAAAAGGGAATGAAGGGTGAAGGGAGGGGCCACGTACTGGAGCGCCATTCATTATTCAGTAATCATAGGAACTGGTGATTGGAGTTGCAGGAAATGGACAGAGAGTACCGCTCGCTTGTTCTTCTCTGGAAGAAAGAAGGATGGACGGACGATAGGGGTTTCGGTTTCACCCCAATAATTGAGAGGGCAGGAAAAGATCTCAGAATCTTCTCAGATCCCTTATTTTCCTTTCACTGATGGCAGAGAGAACGACGTCGACCTTGAAAATATCTCCAAGATTCACCACGTTCCCTCGTTTACTAGCGACACGTTGGCCACGAATTTCTAGTAGCTTCTGTTCCATCCAACGGATGTGAATTCATTAGTTCGATCCAATGACTGCCCCTAGGACTAGGAAAAGTCCGATCATATTTCAAGCTTCAAAGGAGCACAATCCTCCCCCGATACTCGTTGTAGAAACTTGACATAGGTTGCGTAGATGATGGTGGGTGCAGCGTAGATTGCATGTGCACGTACGTTTATGCACGGGAGCAATTTTAATTAAAATGTCTAGATCGGAATCGGTCAAGAATAATGACTTGTGATGTTTCAATGAATTATAATACCCGACAAAGTCCAGGTTATATGTCTCAGGCTTTCTTTTTTTAAACAAAACTGCTTTCGTTGCATGAGAAATTTGAGGGTGGTTCTGATTGATGACTGGGTCAAGAAAGAAAAGCACACTCAATAAAGTATCTCCTTTTGATCGATCAGTGGGGTTGATTCTGGTGCAGTGAAGATTTGTATTCTCTTCTTGGAATATATTTTCCTGTCCTTATAATAAGGTGTACAGTACTTTTTAAAGAAACAAAGACAGAAGTCATGACTTTTGTTCCTGCAGTGTCGAAAAAGATCCGATACCCACTCCCAGGATCAGCATAAATTCGAACAGTATTTTATCATAATTAGAAATTGTGATAGGACTCCATCAAATTTATTTCAAGCCTTATAAAAAGCTTTTAATATTCTACCAATTATTAATTTTTTTTATTTATATGATCCTGTGGAGACATTGTCAAGGAAAATGAAAAAGAAGTATCATACTATTTCCAACGGTTTTGCTTGCCTTTTCTATTGCAAGGTTATCAATGTTGATCACTTCATTCATATGATCATATACATAAATCCCCAGAAAATGCTATCTTTCTTGCAATAATAATTCTTTTATTATGTTTAATATGAATTTGAAAGAAAACCTGACTTCAACGCATATGAAAAAGATTCACATGCATAATTTTAACTTTGAAAAACTCGCATCATCAAAAATCTTATAAGAATATTTTCAAGATCATCACTCATCTTTTGATGTAGAATTGTAGTACCACCATTATTTTATTATTATTATTGTCATTATCATAAGGAATTTGGTAAATCAGTTATTGAACTTTGTAAATTTGTGGGATGAGTGGTACATATGTAAAGGAAAATTGAATAAAACACACACATATACAAACATATACTTGAATATATAAGGCTACACACACATATGTATATATTATATAGGGCTGCGAGAACCCCAACAAAGCCAGATTCTCATTAGTTAAAAATATTGAAGCGGGGCATATAAGATGCCTTAATTCGCTAACAACAAAGCCTAATGAAATAATTAAACCGTACCTTTAATGCGCACGTGTCGTCTTCCCACCTTACTAAATTAATTAATAATAATAATTTAAAAGGGACACAGAGAGTTTAATAAGGTTAAGGCACGCATCATACTACTTCAAATAATTAGATTAGATTAATGTGAGGCGGTCATTATTGGGGACAGTGCAAACATTAACATCAAAGGTTAATAAATCCATGGAGGGGAGAGGCTGAGATTGATTTCCCATTTGTTGTCACAAGAAATTATTGAAAAATGGTACGGCGGTAATGGGTTAACATCTTATCTTGTCCTCTTTTTTGTCGTTAAGGAAGCAATCTCAATCAACATTCACAAATTAAAATAATTCGATATTTTTATAAATGTAAATTTAAATTTAAGTATTATAAATAAAAAATATATATATGATTATAACAATTTTATCTTTTAAGAAGTATGTTTATAGTGAATATTTAATATAAATATGTAGAAAAGATTCAAATTATAACTTCGAATTTAGCAAATTATTGATCACAAGAGACCAATCCTCGGTCAAACGCAAAAATGTCCTATGAAAGTACTATGCCTTATTTATGGAGACTAGATTGGCAAAAAAAAGAGGAAAATTCATCCAGACTCATGCGGTACTTCAAAGGGATTTACAGTCTCTCTCTCTGTAATCGGACGGACCCCGGCGGTGGTTCCAACTTCCCGTGCGGTCACGCCCACCCATCGCTCTAACTTCGACGCTACACGTGACTATCTGACCTCCAACTGGACACGTGTCGAGATCCTAAGCCGATAGCAGGCATGTCATTTTCCCTGGAATCGGATCAGGTGCACTCTTCTCCCGTTTTCTTCCTTCTCATTTCTTAGGTTTCTTCTGTTTCCCCGGTAGCTACGAATATGGATGGTACTGTAAAATGAGACCGATTTGTATTCCCAAGAAAACCCTGACCTCTCTGTCTTGTCTCCTGGTAAGGGAGTAAATATTCCATATATGTTACGTGATTAGTTCACAGTGTAAATTTTTTATAAATTTTAACACACGAAATTTTTATAATTTTTAAAAATTAATTTTATATATGTTAAAATTTAAATGAGAATTTACATGATAAATTTACTATGAATTATAGAACCAAATATTAACTCCTTAGTAAAGTCTCCTCCCGTTTTCTACTGTCGTGCGTGGCAGACATCTGAGTGGAAGATGAAAACTGTGTGCTAGAGCAGCAGATACGGATCCGAACCCATCTTCCCCATCTTAGAATTCTTCATTCAATTGCGGGGAAAAAAACTAGCATTCGTTTTAAAACAAACAGACCATTTTCTAATTCTCGAATTCTTGTTACAGCAAATGATGTTGAATTACCTTCATCCCCAAAAAAAGATGTTGAATTTGTATCCTATTTTCAGCCTATTTTCCTGCAATCAAATGGGACCGTAACCAACCTCCTCCACGACTCCCTCTCCATGACAAATGGAACCCCAATATTGTTGAAAATACAAAAACTCGGCGGGGCAGATGGAAGAAAAACGGATACCATTGGGGCATTCCGGTAAATTCACCCCAAGCATGGAAATGGGAGCGACCCCACCCAGCCTTATCCACTGCCACCCGTCCCCTTCCTCTTTATATAAAGCACATCGAAACCACTTCAAATCCAAAACAGAGGACACTGAAAAACCATCTTAGGAGGGAGAGAAAATCGGTAGGGAGCGACAGGGAACTCATTCGTCTTCCATGGCCACCGGAAGGACCTACTTCGCTCGGCCGAACTGCCGATTCCTCTCGAACGATCTCCCCGCCGTCATTCCCGCCGACTCAGCCTCTGAGCTCGATGAGGCCGACATCTACTTCTCCGCGTCCTCGAGGTCCGACTCGCCCGAATTCCGCAGGCCGGCACGCCCGATGAGGAAGTCGTCCAGCAAATGCGGCGATCTGATCGAGCGCCCACGGCAACCGCCGCCGTCGCTGCCTGTCAACATCCCGGACTGGTCGAAGATCCTGAGGGACGAGTACGTGGACAGCAGCCACCGGAGAGGAGGTAGCCTGGAAAACGACTTCGATGACTGCGACGGCGAGGGGGACACTGGCAACGGTGGCTCCGGGAACAGGCTGCCGCCGCACGAGTTCCTCGCGAGAACGAGGATCGGGTCATTTTCCGTACAGGAGGGCGCGGGCCGGACCTTGAAGGGGAGAGATCTGAGCCGGGTCAGAAATGCAGTCTGGGCCCGAATCGGATTCCAGGACTAACGGAGGCCGTTGACTAACATCTCTCCCTCTGACGCTCTGCCGTCGCCGATTTAACAAATTTTCCCTTTTGCACCCCTATCTTTAGTATTTTTCTCTAACAGAAATGAGTTTTTATTTTTCTTCTTCCTCTTTTTGTTCTTTTACCCTCTTATCTCTGGCGTCTCTCTCTGGCTTATTTCTTGGAGGTGACTGTGAGTCTGAATTCGAAATTGCGGAGGAAGTATTTTGACTTTGTCCCGCTCAATCGACTTCAAATTTTATTTAATGTCTCCTGTTTAATTTATTTATTTTAGTTGATTGAGTGTATCGGTGAATGGCATTTTGGTCAATAACTGGTAATAAGGGGATGTTAACTAATGATGGTCGGCGATTAAAAGGTGGGACTGTAATTTAGAGTGTTTTTTAAACTAAACTAGCGTCCTTTCTAAAAATATTTTTTAAACTAATTTTTTTAATAAATATTTATTATTTTAGTTTTCAAATTACGGACGTGCCAAAGATTTTATTTAATATATTAATGTCTTTTAACTCATCCTTAAACAGTATGAGGTGGTATGGTAACATAAAAAATTGGAAATATGAGAAAAAAAAAACCGATCTAACCCAAGCTGAAAAAACATATTATGGGTCTCGAAATGAATTCAAGGAGGTTTTTAAGATGGAAAAAATTGAACTAAAAAATTCGGGTCCCAATCTTAAAATCAAGTTTTGCTCAAAACTGATCAAAAAATTATGTTAAGTATATGTTATATATCTTATTATTATATTTTGACAATACACCAGTAACGTCCAAAGCAATCATTTGCCATTCAACAACTCTCCAAGCCTGTTCCGCTCCTTAGAATATCAAACTTACATACTTAACATAGTTTTTAAGTCGGTCTCGAATCCCGTTTCGTTTTCGAGTTACCATTCGAGGTTTTAGTAGATTTTTTCCACCTTAAAAACCTTTTTAAATTTCTTTCTGGACCCATAAATCTTGATTTCCCGTCTCAGGTAGGATCGGTTTTTCCTTTTTTAGATTTTCGATTTTTTATCTACACCTAGTAGGGAGTAGGATGTCATATTAGATTGTTTAAAAATGTATTAGAAGACAAATAATAAATTAAATAAAATTTTTACTGCATCAATATTTTAAAGACTACAATGAAAAGTATTTGTTAGAAAAAAGTAATCTTTTTTACAGACTAGACGATGTACTATTGTGGAGGACGGGGTCTGTCATTCTACAGCAGGACTTGGCCGCTTGTGTACTATTGCGGTTTTGTCCTCTTGTGCCCATTCCGTTCACCGACTAGACGATGACTAATAACCCAAACCTGTCCCTGGACGGCGGGTTTGATTTTTGAGGATCTTTCATGCGCTGAGAATCAGGACCGACCGGTTTCCAGAATCGGGATTGGGCGGCCTCACAAAATAGGCTGCAGATCAAGGTTATGACTGAAGTTAGATGAAACAGTGAAATTTTGGTGGTACTGCAAGTGTATTTAAAAACCACAACAGTTTTCTTCGTGATCGATGCCGGGTTTCTATGTTGAGTAATTCCATTCGGGTTCTGTTGCCGCTCTACCTGTAAATATTGCATGAGGAAACGCCTAGCTCATTGTCTGTCCGGCCCATAGACATGTCCATGAAAGATTTTACTGGGCCTTTTATGCCTACTTAATTTCGGCCCACTACCTTAATTTGAGCCATTGCCTGGGCCCCGTCAGTTAGGACCACTCGCGATCTCGGGTATCCGACTGATGATGATTCGGATCCGTTTCTCCACCCCACCTACCGGTCAGAGATTCCGGCTCAGGCTGGGCGTTTGTTTTGTTTTCGGTGGAGCGGAGAAGATGTTGCAGGCTAGAAAGGCAAACAGCGAAGACTGGTAGGACAAGATGTGAAAAAGGGGGAGCAGAAACTCACCTCTCTCTCTCTCTCTCTCTCTCTCTCTCTCTCTCTGTGAGTGTGTGCTTGCGTGAAACTATCCCCGCACTACAACCTCTCAGCCCCAATTACCAGTTGTCAAGGACCTGAAATGTCTTCGTCCTCTAGCTCCGGTTACGACTCCGAACCCAGCTCATCCGCTGTCGGTAGAGAGCCTAGCTCGGGGCTCAATTCCGAAACGATCGAGCAGCAGCTACGTTCCGTAGCCGTCTCTGAAGAACTGGAAGCCGTGGATGGCATGGCGGAGGGATTGACATTGGAGGACGATGCCGCTGGCAATCACAGCGAGGAAAATAAGATCCGCGATGGGGGGATGAACGATATGGAAACGTCTCCTCGGATTGCAGTGGAAGGAGATGAGGAGCTTGTTGGACAGGCTGCAGCAGAGCTGGAATCCGCGCCTGGTGCGGTTGACAATCGTGCAGGAGAGAGTAATGGTTCTGTTCCTGAGATAGCGGTGGCGGGAGAGGAGGAGCGTGTTTTAGAAGCTAGCCATAGGGGTGAATCAACCGCGGAGCGGGAAGCAGAGATCTATAGTGCTGGCAATCACATAGACGGAGGGGAGACTAAGAGCTTCAGCGGGGAGATTAATGATCCTGAGAACAATGGTTTAGCTCCCGAGATAGAGGTGGCCGGAGACGATTTTGATCGAGAATTTAGGGCTATGTGGAGGAATAACTCAAATTCAGAGCTGGAAATTGAGAGGCGGTCAAGCCCTAGCAGCAGTGGGTATGCTGGCGAGAGAGGGAGCAGCGGCGCCAGCAGTGCCTCTGCTGACTCTGAAGAAGACGAGATTCAGGAAGACAATCATTCGCAGAATGGTCTCTCAGATTCTCAGGCAGCTTGGGTCCCCGGAAAACGGCATGTGGATGAGGTACTTTTGCTTGTTTGACGGTAATTCAATTATATTCACGTTCTCAATTGAAGAGGGATTGCGATAGGACTCAGATGTAATGATTCTTATTATACTGGAGGGGCATTTGAGACTAGGGTGATCTTTGGGACAGGCATTTGAAGCTTAGGGGCTCTTTTTGGAGGGGCATTTGAAGCATAGGTGCTGTGGTTCTCTCTCTATTTGATATATCTGATGCCACCGTGAATGTCTTGTTGGATGATCATGTGGTATATCCTTTATCCATCAATCTAGTGAAGGAGCTTCAAAATCTAGTTGCTGGCAAAGCTATACAAGTGGGGCTAGTTGTCATACCCAGAGAAAATTGGGGTGGGGTGTTGTGTATTAGTCATGTCTGTAATGATGTCAAAAATTTGCAATGGCTTCAATTTGATCTAAGGGTATAAGTATAGTATCCATTGTTGAGCGAGTGAATGTGGTCTGCTTTTCCAGTAAAATGTTCCTTTTTCTGCTCTGAGAAACAAGTTGAAGGTGACTAAGAAGGAAAAGGAATTGAATCTGCTGCAGGATGATGCTTCAGTTTCTTGGAGAAAGAGGAAAAAGCATTTTTTCATTCTCAGTCACTCCGGGAAGCCAATATACTCAAGGTCGAGCAGTTGATACACTGAGTTTCAGCATTTTGGGGCTTTTGTTTAATTTGGTAAGAGTGCAAATTGTGGACTCTTGCACTTTGCTTTCAGGTATGGAGATGAGCATAAGCTTGCAGGCTTTTCAGCAACGCTGCAGGCCATTATTTCCTTTGTGGAGAATGGGTAATTTCTCACTGGACTGAAAGCACATACTATGAGTTTATTGATGCAGTCCTTGCTGTATATTTTTCTTTTTAATATGCAGGGATTTAAACATTTTTTTCTTCATTCAATGTTTTCCAGGGGAGATTGCGTCAAGCTGGTTAGAGCAGGAAAACACCAGGTTGCTTGCCTTATCCATACAGCACACCCAAATATTTCTTGCACTGAGAATTGAGTTGATTCTATGTATTTCTTTAAAATGCAATATTGTCTTCTCTTTGTTTTTAGAGCTGGATACAAATGTTTAAGTACTATAAATTTTTTATTCATTTATCAATATGCCTCTAGATTGCTCTGGTTGTATATCTGAAATCTGAGAGCTGACATCCGGACTATGCATATCTTGTTTTTTTGTTGCAGGTGGTTTTTCTTGTCAAGGGACCAATTTACTTGGTTTGCATCAGCTGCACAGAAGAGCCCTATGAGTCTTTGAGAGGGCAGTTGGAACTTATCTATGGTCAGGTAGCATTAGATCTCACTCTCTTTCTTTTCCAGATTGTTATTTTTCCTTGGTTGTACTTCCTCACTGTCTTCCTCCTTTGTCATTTGATTTTACTCAACCATTTTTCTGCAAGAAGACGCTGAACTAGTTGCTTGACTGATTATGATTGGTTGCAGATGATACTTATACTGACAAAGTCAGTAAACAGATGTTTTGAGAAGAACCCAAAGTTTGATATGACACCCCTTCTTGGAGGAACTGATGTTGTGTTCTCTTCCCTTATTCATTCCTTTAGCTGGTTTGTGCCGATACTCCCCTTACCTTATCCTTCTCCCATGTTTATTGTTTTTTGCAAATGGAAGATTCTTAAGTCCGCTAGCGCTTTTTTCCCCTCTCATTTTTGCACTTGTACTTATGGAACCATATGATCTGCTGAATCAACCATTTGCTGGAATTTTTTTTTGAAAAACAGTTAAAAGGATACCTGGTAAGAGCAAAACAAGAATTTCCTGCTGAAAAAGGAACTTTGACTTCTAGATCAAAAGTTTTGTGTTTCTTTCTTGATGAATTGTGTTCTTGACTTGCCTAATTGGGAAAAATGTTCAGTGTGGCGGCCATAGCCTACACTAAGCCCTTGGAGGAACTTTTTCTTGTACAGGACATACACGTGACTTCGTGTTATCCTAGGATCTTCCTTTTTTTATTTTTTTTTTCCTTTTTTGAGTTTTTGGTCATTCAGAATTGACATCTTAGATAAATAGTTCAGCGTTTGTGTTTGTCCAATATGATGATTTCAAAGTCTTATTAATCTATTTCTCCCATGGATATCGGTGCCATTTTTCTCAGGCTCCAAGATCAGTGATTGAGCTGAATTGCCTTATTAAAATTGGAAATTTTATTCAGGAACCCAGCTACCTTTCTTCATGCATATACATGTCTTCCACTTTCTTATGCAACAAGGCAAGCTGCTGGTGCTATTCTGCAAGATGTTGCTGATTCTGGTGTCCTATTTGCAATACTAATGTGTAGACACAAGGTGAGAAATCCTTTCTTTCCTCCTTTTCTATGCTCAGTGTAGAAAAATGCTTCAGGTCAAGGTCATTTTTAACTCAAGTTAGTGATGTCAGTTGGAGCACTTTATTATGGTGTTTGGTGATCCATAAATTTGAAGTTTGGTGCAGGTGGTCAGTCTTGTTGGTGCTCAGAAGGCTTCTCTGCATCCTGATGATATGCTGCTACTTGCTAATTTTGTCATGTCGTCAGAATCATTTAGGCAAGTACTGGCTTTTGCAAGCCTTGTTTGTCTGTCTCCAGTGCTTGTCTATGTCTATCTAGTCTCTTTTACATAGGAGAGCTCCTATCTGATGCTTATTATATATGAGTTCTCTGTATCCAGTTGAATTTAGTTGTCTTTTCACAGTAAGCAAGGTCAAATTGATCGTCTTACCCTAACCTGGGAACGAGCAGCATATTTTTCACATCGCTATTTACTACCTAAGTCAGTTTTATATCATTTGGCTTGAATAGCTTCATTGCCTTGTCAGTTCGCAACGATCTTATTGCAGTCAGTGTCCATGTACAGAATTGTCTAATGTTTAATATCAGAATGAGATAATGCTTGGTGAAGCTGGAAAGCAGTCTCCCTTGCTTGAAGTTTGGCATTATGTGCTATCTAGTGTTTGAGATCATCGTCTTGTTTAGGAGATCCCATCATGGCCTGTTCCTTGCTGCTGCAGGTCGTCCGAATGCTTTTCACCCATTTGCCTCCCAAGATATAATCCTATGGCATTTTTGTACGCGTATGTGCATTATCTTGATGTGAGTGATAATTGCTTATGGTATCTTGTTTATCCTGTTTATCCCTTTTTTTCCCCTTCTTTTCGTGTTTCTGTTTTCTCATAATTGTTCAAATGGGTTAGTATGTCAAATGACATGATGATTGTGCTATCTTGTTGCAGGCTGAGACATACTTGATGTTACTAACTACTCGTTCAGATGCTTTCTTCCATCTTAAGGATTGCAGGCAAGTGACTTACTAATTCATTTACTGAAAGCTCAGTTTCCTTCAATTAGCAATATAACTTATCTCTGCCATGAGAAAGGAGAGCCTTAGGGCCTGTTTACTTTTGAAGAATTATTTCCAGTTTTCAGCTCCACTTTCTCCTCCTTCTCTGAATTTAATTTTCAATAAAAACATGTGAAAATATGTTTACCATTGTATTAATTTAGAAAATTGTCTGTTATATGATAAAAAGGGAGGTTATAAATTAAATGTGGAAAAGGAATAAATATTGTAAAAGGAGAATTTATATATGGTATAGAAAAGTTTGTTATAAATTAATAGTCTTGAAATGGAAATAATTAACCAGAGGAAAAGTTTAAGAAAGAAAGCAAGAAAGAAAGAAATTCTCCAGTTCTTGTGGAATCCTGAACAATGGAGAGGAGAATTTTTCGTAGAAAAATTTTTATTTCATTTTTGTATATGTTAAGTGGATTTTTTTGGAGTTCTCCACCCTTTAAAAAATTTTTCTGTAAAACTTAGAAATTCACCATGAGTAAACAGGCTTACTAATTAAAAAATCCTACTATTTTGTGGAGGAGTTGCATATCCCCTATAGCTCAACCATGGTATTTTAATCCTGCATTAGTTATGTAAGTTGTAGGGACTTCAGTGTTGGAGAAATTAACATGGTATAAGCCTGGTTGAATCTGAATTTTCTTTTTGTAAAGCATCATTCGTGCAGCCATCTTTTTCTTTTCATTTTGTTTTTTGGTGGGAGTTCATTCCTATCATCTAGTCTTTATGGAATATATGGATGGGATTTTACAGGATGCGTATTGAAACGGTCCTACTGAAATCACATGTTCTAAGCGAAGTGCAGCGCTCGATAGTAGATGGTGGGATGCGTGTTGAAGACTTGCCCATTGATCCAGTTCCCCGTTCTCGATCTTTATTTCCTCATTTAGGTCATCTTAGCCCCCATACGGATTCTCAGCAGAGTCTTAAAGGAGCGCATGCAGATGCCGGAGTTGGCGGTCCTGCAGGGTTATGGCACTTCATATATCGAAGTATATTCTTGGACCAGTATGTATCTTCAGAGTTTTCACCACCAATCAGCACCTTGCAACAGCAGAAGAGGTAAGCTGCATTCTTCTGTTAGAGATGAGAAATTCTGGCCCTTCTGAAGCATTCTCACGTTTAATGATTCACATCAAACTTATTGTTTTTCAGACTGTATAGAGCTTACCAAAAGATGTATGCATCGATGCATGATAAAGGGAAAGAGCCTCATAAAACTCAGTTCAGAAGAGATGAAAACTATGGTGAGGGGTCTTCCAATTTTCAGAGTTGCATTTTATATGAATTTTTCTCCGGAAGCCATCTCTTATGCCACAGTCATCTTTTTCTTGCAGTTCTCCTGTGCTGGGTCACCCAGGATTTTGAACTTTATGCGGCGTTTGATCCGCTTGCAGATAAGGTTTGGTTTCGTAACTTGCTAAGCTCCCTTCTCCACCTCAACATATGCGAATATTGTGAATGGAGGATAGTAGGCTGAGGACTTGATGGATACCTGGCCTCAGTTTTTATAGAATGGAATGTGTTTACTGGTCGATAGACTACTTCCACATATTCTATCAAGTCTATAATGCCTAGTCTACTTACCATGGAGTCATATACAAACTCAGCTAGTCGTAGAATTACGTCCCTCTTCAAATTCAACTTATAAAACAGGCTAGAAGATTCATGTTCGCCTGATTTTTCCTTGGCTATGAAGTGGCTGAAATGAAGTGTTGTGTGATTTTTTCTGTGTTTGCCCTGGCCAATTCTCTTGGGGGATATTGAAATTATTTCACTATATGTTGGGAGCATCAGTTGCACATGCCACATGGTATATTTTCATTTTCCTCCGTCTGAAATAGCTCGGACTGCTCTCTCTGAGTTTGCAGGCCCTGGCCATAAAGACTTGCAATCGCGTCTGTCAATGGGTGAAGGATGTTGAAAACGAGATCTTTCTGCTGGGAGCCAGCCCCTTCACCTGGTGAACTTTCCCATTAGAGTACGTTGTAACAAAAGCTTGTAGTCTATTTTTCCTCTATATAGCCTAATAATATCTATCCCTCGGTAGTTTTTCTCATTCATTTCTTTGATGAGCACATGTCGTGGCTTTGGTCATGCCTGGCCGGCCTTTGTTTTTGGCATAGGGAAGGAAGTAGTATAATCGGCAATACCAGATAGCTATTCATGGACCTGTTTGGGGATAAAAAATTTCCTTTCTGATATGTTTATGTCAGATGAGTCGCAAGCTTGCGAGAAATGAAATCATTGTTATGGTAATAGTTCATCGTAATACCCGTTGCAAGTCTGTACAGTCCCGTTTCTTGAAACAGTTATCTACATGTCCTGTGCACATCTCACTCATTCTCAATGACTACACCACGTATGGTAGATCCTGCTCTCTGTATTTCAGGTTGCTGCCAAAAGCAAGTGGGTAATACTAACATTTTATTATATGATCCTGTTTAGCTTTATATTTACTTTCAGCACGGTGAACGTGAACACATTCAAAGGACATAAATGGACATCATGTGGGGAGAAGCGTTGGCAGACATTCATAGGGCAATCTGTGGGGAGACCGGCCTTAGATTTTGTTATAGAGCATTGAGCATGCTCATTAATAACCAACATTGATTAGCCCTCCCCATCCCACTTTCATATATGAATCGACAACAAGAAGAAAAGAATCAATTTTCAAACAATGTTTGTTCTCTTTTTATGCTGTTATGGAGAGGAGGGTCGATCGGATTGTTTATCTCCAGATGTGTCATCGTCCGGTTGGGACTCTCACCGAACCTTTCGACTCGGGCGAGAGGAATTTACTCACCTCATTTGGCCCCTCCACTCCCCTTAGTCAAAGGAAAAAATAAAAAAAGAACATCAAATTCATCATTGGCTATTTGGCTTTCCTTTTTCTTTTTTGATCAGTCAAAGTTCATAAATTTCGGAAATTGGTAAAGGGTTTTGTCACATTTCACATTGCCACCCATGATGAGGTCTTGGACTTTTACGGCTCTGCCTTCCCCTCATCCTCATGCACGGAGGGTGGAGATCTGATGGTGCTTTTCACTTTGGGCATCATCATTATCATTGGTGAATGAGAATGCACTGATTTTTTTTTTTTTATATATATGGAAAAGATATGTCAAATAGGAAATTTCAAAAGTAATGCACACGGTCACACCGCCATTTTCCTTTTTATTTGGTTTAAAAGGAGATTTATTTAATATTAATCAATAAGTATTAGTTTTAGAATTCATACAGATTGATCTGAAGACAGAGACCTTCACAATATCTAGTAAGAGTACCCTTTTCATACCTGGAGACTTGGTAATTTCCTGCTCACGGTCACTGTAAATCAGCCTAATGCATTACAAGATCACGATCTTATTAATTCCGTGGCCCAACAACAACAAGACCGCACTTATCCAGTTGTAGTCTAGTAAAAATTCATGCCTGAACGTGGGAACGAGAAAGTGGGAATTTCCTTCTTTTTTTTTTTTTTTTTTATCTCTTTTCATAAATAACTCAAGCCAGCGGGTGGGAATAAGCTAAAACGAAATGGTTCCGTTATAGCAACGACGTCACCATGAAAGACTTTGTCCACTCTTGTCTTTCATTGTACATCCTAAACTCCGTGTCTAACAATATTATGTGTCTAGCAAAAAAAATATTATTCGGTATTAAGTTATTAAATTACTTCAATGAAACCGTCGTCAACAATAAATTTTTTTAATAACTTTTCGGACCTATAAACATTCCTCCGTTTATAAATAGAGGTTAATTCATGTTCATGCCTTTGTACGAACTAGCTCATCAAGAATAGTAGTTTAAATGCAAGAATTGAAGTTAAAAAGCGAAAAATTTACTAACAACCGAATTTTTTTCACTTTTTATTTTTTTAAAACAGTAGCTTTTACTTTTTATTCAGTGAAATTGTAAAAGATGAGAAAATACAAAAGAATAAAAAAAAAATTACAAAACTCGGATTCCATGCAGAGTGAGAGAGAGAGAGAGAGAGAGAGAGGGAGAGCGGAGTTATAACGTTCAGTTGACTCCTCTCTCTCTTTCCCCACCGAGACTGGCTTCCCTCCTCCGCCCCCGCCTCCCCCCCCCTCTCTCTCTCTCTCTCTGTCTTCTTTCTCTGATCTCTCCATTAATGATCAGACCCCATTTCCATCTCTCTGCCTCTTGGGCTCTTCCTCTGCTTTTATCTCTTCGCTGAACTCTTGAAGGAGGATTCCTCTCCCTCATTCTCCCTCCCACTGTTTTTAGAAGAAAACCTGACCGGTTTAGTCCTCGATCTCGCCCGAGATGGATAGGCAGAGAGAGATTGGGTAGCAGAGAGGCCGCCCCATTCAAAGGATCCGACCCGGAATTTTGAAGAAGCTTTGACTGTGAGGAGGACGAAGAAAGGGAGAGGGGAAGTCAAAGTGGTGGAGGAGGTGGTCGTCACTTGTTGGTCGGAGGGATGTACAAGAACCAGCTGCAGGAGCTTGCGCAGAGGAGCTGCTTCAACCTTCCGTCATACACCTGCGTCAGGGAGGGCCCCGACCACGCACCCCGGTTCAAGGCCACTGTCAACTTCAACGGCGAGACCTTCGAGAGCCCGCACTACTGCTCCACCCTCCGCCAGGCCGAGCACTCCGCCGCCGAGGTCGCTCTCCACTCCCTCTCCAACCGCCACTCCCTCGCCGCCCGCATCCTCGTCCGTTCTCTCTCTCTCTCCCTCTCTCTCTAGCCCTCAATCATTTCATCAATCCATCAACTAATCAATTAATTAATCAAGAGGCCATGGATCTCCCTCCCTTCTTTCTTCACTTCATTTGCTGTTTCTCTTTCAGTTCCCTGCCCATCGCGTACAGGGGACGGTCGGTGCTAGCTAACATGCGCACACATTGTAAATCTTCGCTTACTCTGAGCAACGGCGAGCTCGATCGCCCCGACATTCTAATCTCAGAGAGAGACAGGGTCCTTCATCCATCAGTTAAAATAAAAAGGGAAATCGAGGATCTTTGCTAACAGGTTGAAGGAACCAAACAAAAGAATGAAAGCAAAGATCTTCCTTTTAGTATGTCTCTACGAGGACTTCTTCTATTTAACTGCTTGTGATTTGGTTGAAATAGAGTGAATTCTGAGCTTTCAATTAATTTAAAGCTCTTTTTTCAACAAAAAGGAGAAACTAAACATGCCTGATGAAGAGTTTGGCGAAGCACCTTCTCCAATTTTTGTTGTGCTTGTGCTGAATTCTCCATGCAGTCACTATGGGCATGATGCAAGTTCTGCTGAAAGTGATCGAGACATTCATAGAAAAGCTGCACTTTGCCTAGTGGCCTTTACAGCCTTATGCTGAATGCTACTCTGCTGCGGATCCCAGAGAATTAAATCAGTGGCTGTTTCTGCCTCCAGTCTTTTGTGTCATGGGCATGGGCAATTGATTCATCTTTTAACTTTCTTGATCAGTTCTGTTTGCGTTGAAGTGTCTACATGCTAAATCTATAGTCAAACGGTTCACTATTTGACTCTGAGCTAACTCGGCTTTTCCATTGTTAGGATGAGACTGGCGTTTACAAGAATCTCTTACAGGAAATTGCACAGAGAGTGGGGGCTCCGCTGCCCCAGTACACCACATACAGGTCTGGGCTCGGGCACTTCCCCATATTTACTGGGACGGTGGAATTGGCTGGAATAGTATTCACAGGAGAACCCGCCAAGAACAAGAAACAAGCAGAGAAGAATGCAGCCATGGCAGCATGGTCTTCTTTGAAGCAGTGTGAGTTCAATCTTCAAAAAACTTTCGTTTTAATCTGGTTTGGTTGGGTGGAATGTAATGGGTAAACTCTGTAATTATCTGTTCTAATTTGATCGGCTGCTGATTAACGCTTTTAATTTCTGTCTGAATAACTTGAATGCCATGACTCTATTGATATTATTGACTTGGAGTCATCCCACTTTTCAAGTTCCTGGTACAGCTTCAGTCTCAATTTATTACCATGGCTAGAATTACGGGGTTCAATGATGGCACGGGTGAGAAACGGGGAACAATGCAATGTGATGGATCCATTCCATTAAGTTTTCGTTTCTTTTCTTTGATATATATTGCCAGTGCGAGCAAGCATTTTTCAGAATATGGACTCATTTTTTCTGCTTCCATGTGACTATGACAGCAGATGAATTGATTTCAAAGTGACTCTGTTTCCTCTGCGTGCAGTGGCCAAAGAATCTGCGAGTTCTTCATCAGAACCTGAGAACACTGATGAGCTAGAACAGGTCACAGTTGCCCGAGCCTTACTAAACTACTGCTTCAAGGAGAGGGTTGCATTAGTTAACTCCCCTACCAGCTCGATTCCTTTCACAATAAAGTTCCCTTCCCAGAGTCCTAGACCGACTAGTCCACAACCTCCACCAGCAGCCACTTCTAAGATCCTCCCTCTAATCTGTCCCAAATCCTCTCATAGGAACAGATTCCCAGTGCCTTCTTTGAATGAAAATCTAGTCCCACCACTGCAGTCAATGTCTTTGGACAGCAGAGGAGTTCATGCCACCAGGTTCCCAGCAGCGGGGGCTGGGGCTGCTGCTTACGTTCCAATCCGCTCATTCAAGACAACTTGCCGTGGAATTGCGCCTCCAGTGACTATAAGAACTGCAACACCTGTTTTTTCTGCACCACCCCGATCTATACCACAGAGGTTGTCTTCTCCAGTGGCACCGCCAGTTGGAATCGCACCACCTGTCTGCATCAGGCAAGTTGTGCCTGTGTCTGCTGCTCCACCTGCTCGAAGAGAAAATGGCTCTCGTCCTCCTCCTCCTCGTCTTTCTCCAGTTCAAACGGAACCTCAAGTCACAACCACCATTGCTGCTGTTGAGAAAGAATCTCCAACTCAGCCTGTGATCTCTCTTGTCACATCAAATGAATCTGTTCCTCGCGTGAAGGAGGAAGTTGAGAATGCAGCTGGGATAAACCAGGTAGAATGCGATGTAGCAGTAGTAGCAATACGGGATATGAAAGAACTTAAGATCTGATTAGACATCGTAGTCTCAGAGAATATAAGACTGCAACTGCATGCGACAATATTACAAGGTTTCCTATTGTCTGTTTAGGTTTTTCTTCTGTCCTCTCTCCCCTTTCAGCATCTTCCCCACCTACTTGGTTTAGCATTTCCAAAGCTTGCTCTTTGGGCTGTCATTTCTGATTCGGTTGTGTTGCAGGTTCCTCTGTCTTTTCTACTGCACCGGGCCAAATTTTTATGTCAAAATAAACTATTTTCTGCTTGACGAAATTTCCTTAACTGCTATAAGGAATTGACCTGACCATGTTAAAAAAAGAAAGTGGAAAGAGAACTCTGTATTTGAGGAGAGAGCAAGTGTATAATGTGTATACGACGTGACAGTATTAACATAACGACACAAGTTAATTGGATTCAGTACTTTTTGGAATTTTTTTAATCAAATATAAAAGGAAAAATTTTTAAAAATGGCTCGATTTGATGAGTTTGTGATACAACATATACAATATATACTATCATGTAGTGTACTCATTACATATAAAACGTTATCACAATTGAGATGTTTGGCACTTTTTTTCCTTTTCTTTTGTTTCATCATAATGCGGCTAATTCGAATTGAGTTTGTCTAGAGTACTAATCTCTCTTTTAATATGATTTTTTTTTATAAGAGTCAGATTTAAGATTTTATTAGAAATCTCCTGTATGCCATTATTAGCGAGATGATTTGATTTCTCCCACTTTCTAGATGGTTTCCTTTTCATTACATAATTTATTTTTGAAAAAGGAAAAAAGAAAAGAAAAGAGCAATAATGTGGAGGAGGGGGCAACACTTAATAGTCTGTTGTTATCTCAGCCTACCCCTCTGTGAGAATATTAATGAGGGAGCTGGCCCCGCCCTCTGTTGTCTTCCTATCCCTTTCCCTTCTATAATTTTCAGGCATTAAAGAAGGGTAAAAGATGAATGCACAAATGAAGAGATTTGATATCCAGAGTGGTCCTACTTCAGTGGGTTATCATCGTGTCTCTCTGCCCATTCAATCCCACATGGACTTGTTACCTTTTTTACCAAAACCAACCAATTACAAGTCTGAGATTCGACCGAGTGAGCAGCTTACGAGACTCATGTGACCGAGATCAGGCAAGAGATGTAGAAGATACACCACAAATGTGTTGTTGGATAAGCGTTCACCATTGCTTTCACTTTATTGAATGCAGAGGTCGATTCAATGGATAGCCCCATCTAAGCTTTGCATCACAGATCGCAAGAGTCTGATCAGAGCTAGATGGGAACTGACAGCACTTGCACACTGTCTCCTCACATTCATTGACTTCTGCATACCATTTTAGACTGAAGCAAATACAATTTGAAGCTTCCAAAAAGTCGTGTATGCAGGGGATCACATCACATTCAAAGAATAATAGTCTGTTAAAATCAGAGACACATGAACAAGTTCACCAAATCAATTTCCTAAATAAAACGGTTCCAAAATTTTGATATTCCGACACCACCCTCGCTTAATTTTTACACCCACCGTGAACCCAAGATGATGACTCCCAAGTTTTCAACACTTATGGAGTAGCGAGATCTGGCATCCAAAAGAGAATTACAAACTTTTTTCGGGCTTCCTCCCTTATCACCTTCATTATCATCGGGATGCCAGAGACCAGAAGTTGAACAAAAAGGAAGGTAGAGCAACAAACCAGCTGATGAAAGCCATGGCGGTGGCAGTCTGAAACTGAACACAGTGGTTCTGGGAACAGCTCCCCAGGTCATTGTCGATGAGGACTGTGATTCCTGCCGATGCACAGGCTGCAGCGAACGTCAACGTGGAAGTTACCTGCAGGGGAAAGAGCAATTGTAATTGAAATGTAGGATGAGCATCTTGTGGTAGCCGCTGCCTGTGTTACTACATAGCTGTCAGTTGTTAACCGCACACAAATAGAGCTAGGAAACAAAAATGCGTTCTTGCTAGGCTTTACAATCAAAAGATACCTAGACATGTGCAGCGAGCAAATCACACAAAATTCTAGTGAGAAGGGAAGGCATCATGTAACTTAAGAAAGGAGGAAAGCGACATATATATATTCAAAGATCAGAAAATTTGATGCTGAGAGCAACTACTTAGCATCGTAAGCTGTAAGTAGCTTTATATCTTACCCCATCACCAAGTGTGAACACCATGACTGCCTGCTGGTTCTGCAAGGAGCGCCTTACTAATAGAGCATAAATGTCTGCTAGGGCCAACAAGAAGCTCCATATGCTCTGCAACCCAGCGGCTGCAACAAGGTAGCTGATAAAACAATTATAAGGAAACCTCTTTTATAAGTGCAAACTATCTGAGGCACGTAATGAAATACTCAGAAGCAGATTTGTACTGATGAGTTGCATCATGTTTTCAAGCACGTTGGCATCAGCTAGACGACAGCTAGGGAGAAACTTCATCATGTACAACAGAACCTATATCTATCCACATCAACTGTATTGTCAATCAATCAATATTTTCAGATTGTTTTCAGTATTATTTGTTCAGGCATAAGGCGGACTAAACTTTCTAGCTATCATAGAATGAAAATCACATTAACTATGACAAACTTTGTATATGTGAATATCAGCAAATTCATATTGAATGGGCCTGAATGATAGGGAACTAGAAGGAAGAGAGTTCAGATGTTCTATCCTAACAAGAATGAGCAGCCCAGCAACCCGTCTACGCAAATTTGTTCCCATTAGATCCGGGGAAAAGTCCTAGCAACTCCCAAAATCGAGTTGTCACGGTATAAGGAGGCAATGCATCAATAAATTCTGCTCACTTTCAAGCTCCAATTGCAAGTATATTAAAAGCGCTTACATGAAAGCAGTGACGGACGGAAAGTCACTGGTGGTTGCCATGATGCAAAGTGCAGCAGCTGCAAAGAAGAACTGAAATAGACGGAGGACAAGCCCACCAAGCGTTGCGGGCATGCCTTGTATGTCCTTCATCCTTGTCCTCGGTGCATTGGCACCTTCCCCAGTAGGAGGATCTTCCACGGGGTGAATAGATGAATGACTCACGTCCATCTGTTCACCTTGGGTTTGAAACAGGCAGCAGCTATTGGATCCCAGACATTTTGTAGCTCAATAGCTCCACGGAAAACAAAAACCAACAGCTACAACTTGGTCAAGGAGATGCCTATCAGTAAATAGTTATATAATTTCAAGAAATTGTTGAAAAAGCTGTATTTTGAAGGGAGGATGCAGGAGACGGAAGACATGAGACACAGCACTGCCCAGCTATAGAACAAGATAAATTCTTTAGAGAGAAGAACATGATGTGGCAGAAATATTGCTTGAATATTAGTAAGCTCCCATCGTCATCATCTATCTGATACAGAAGCAGCAATCAAAAGTTCGATCTTGACAGTGCATAGTTGCAGAGATCTCACCACGGCATCGGCTAGATCATAGTCATAAAAAAACATGTTATAAAAACCAAAAGAAAAAACTACAACAAAACAGCTCAGTGAAGCCATCAATTAAGTTCTCAGCTCAGCAGAAGGCGAACAACCAGACTGAGCATGAAATCCGGGTGAAATCGAGAATATCAGCGGTACCTGAGTCAGGCGAGCCCGAGGTAACGCTACAGAGAACACCGATCTCCCGCGGAGATGAATCAGAGAGGAATGCCGGCGATTAAACTCCTGGGACAAGCTCGGGGGATGAAACGGTGAAGCGTTTACCGAGCGGACATTTGCGGGGAGTTGGGTCTAACATACGGGGCTTATTAGAGGGAGAGTGGAGAAGATTAATCCATGATCCCGGCGTACCACAGCCTAATATAAAAGGATGAGGACCCAACCCGCCGTGTTTTTTATGGCACGGTGCACGGTAGACCTGGATCAGCCTGAGCGTCAGGGACAGTCGTGTGTCCGGGGTCAAATTGGAGGAGTTGTGGGGGTACTGTTGGTATTTTCTTGTTGTGGGTCGGGTCGGGACCTGTCCTAGGACCCGGTATTAAGAAGAGTTAGTGGACCGGTTGGCCATGAGTCGCTCATTCGCTGAAACAAGTATTAGTGGGCTGGGCCCATGGGTATTGGGCCGATCAGGCCCATCCCGTCCTGGGACGGTGTTTGGGGGTGGTGGGTGCGGGGGACATCCTTTCCCGCCTCCTCCAATTCAAAACTGCACGGTTTCTCAATCCTCAGCCAATGTGTTCTTCTTATCCCTCGAACCCTAACTCTCTACCCAACCCGGCGCAGACTATTCGTTTGTATAATCAGACTCATCCCTCGCCGTTTCCAGGTTCTCTTCTCGCATCTTGTAGTTTTACTTCTTTGTTAAACAGAATCACCGAAGCTCTGAGAATTTCCTGTGATAAACCAGCCGGTCGCCAGATCAAGACTAACACGGAGGAACCCCGAGAGGAAAATGGCCGAAGAATCCTAAACGGTTTCGGAAGTCCCTCTGAGTTCCAGGTAGAATAAGCAGCTCCGATAATAAATCTAACGCTATATATCTGCTTGCTTCTCCCTGTTGTTTATGTTTTCGTGTTGAGTTGCCAAAAATCTCCGTTGTCTTTTCCTCCATAATTATCTCTGCTTTCAGGCATTAGCGTTTGTTTGGCACATCCCAGAGCACGAGCATTTGCCCTACGCCTGTGGATGAGAAGAATCTTGCTGTAAAACCTGCACCAGACTCACCCTCCACATCCATAAACAAGAAACCCCCAGCGAAAGAAGGGCCAGTGCTGAGAAAGAAGGGCCAGTGCTGAGAAAGAAGCCGACTAATTTGGAGAATTAGGGAGAAGTCCAGTTTCGGCTCTTGAACATCGGAAAATTGATTAGGGAACTTTGATTTCTATTAGGCCATTTCTAATTTCATTCTCACCAATTTGAGTCTTTCTTTACACTTTATAACCTTTGTGTTGATTTCTGAATGATGATTTATGTGATAATATAAAGGAGAAAATCATACACAAATGATTTAATAAGTTGAGAAGAGAAACAATTAGGGGATTTAGTTGGAATTCAATGTTAGGGTCCTGTTCACGTAAACTAGGAGGAGGTGCGGAGCCGTGTAATTGGTTAATTGAATCGATTGGAGGATTTAGGAACGTAGGTCAATTTAGGGTTCTTAAGCTATGGGCAATTGAATCCGGTAGCTGATTTCATTATCTTTACATATAATTTCTTTGTGATGGAAGCAAATTAATCCTCTCCTGAGAGGAGGAGGAGGAGGAGGAGGAGCAACAGCAGCAAAGGAGAATGTGAGAAATGATCGGAGGTGATCATCCTGATGTTTTCATGTGCGATAAGGGAAATCCACGGTGCCAGAGTGACCGACTGTTCTTCCTCGTGGTCCTGCTTTACCTTGAAGGTTGGTTTGCTAAATTTGTTTGATCTATGTATGTTATGTACTTCTTGGCCCAATTTTACTTGTGATTTAGAGATCGATCCCCAAACCCATCTTTTTTTACAAAGTACAAATGAAATACATAAGAAGATATAAGAATAAATGAGTATAAACTGTCCATAGATCCAACTTTTAATTACAATAGTTACAATCGGTTAGGACTTAGTGTGCATATTTATTTTCCTTCGTCTATTTTCTTCCGCATTTATTTCCCTTTCACTATTTTCTTAAGCACGATTCTCGTACCCACAGCACGAGTTTTTCTGTTATAACCAAAAAATAATTAGTTAGCAAAGGACTGGGGAAAGGTGGGCCCCACATCTCAGCCATTCCCGCCCCGATGACGCTGTATGTTTCTCTCCCCCTCACTAACACGCCCTCGCGTCTCCTCGTCTTTAAGGACTCTCTCTCTCTCTCTCTCTCTCTCTCTCTCTCTCTCTCTCTCTCTCCCTGCCGTTCTCTCTACCTCTTCATTGTTGCTCGCTGAATGATGATCGCGAGAATCGACTATTCGTCTTCTTCGCTCCCCACCCTCGATCGCCATCTCTGATCTGCAACACAGCCTTTTCTTTCCCTGCAGCCGCTTAGCTCAGCTGAGTGAGAGGTGAGGGTTTTCATTAGTATTTTGTAGTTTGTAGTTTTCTTTTCTGATAGATTGAGTGCATTGGTTTGCGATTGTCGAATCAGGAGACAGTTGTTCGATTTCTTTCCGTTTCTGACGATAATGTACATTCTATGTGCAACTCATGTCAGTTTTCTTTCTTAAGATCGCTAGCGTTTTTTGGCCTCTCAGCCTAGGAGTGAAGCGTGTAAAGTTAACAAAAATTTCCTCTCTATGTTACTGTTGAAGGTCCTCGAACTTCATGGATTAGTTCTATCTAGTTTCTCACCTCTGTGTATTTATGTGTCGGCTTGACTTTGGGACCAGAGGTATTCTAGTTAGTTGTCTACCAACTAATCGATCCGATTTCTCAGTCTACTCGTTCATTGAAAAGGTGGGTATAATGATTATATTTTAGCATTCATAAGTTTGGACAAGGGATTGCAGCCAATAAATTGTTCTAAGTAACAATTGTCTTTCTAGTTGGGTACAGCACCTCATTTAGGCTGTAAAAACGATGGTGCATCTATTTACTTCCTTTCTGCTTATGTTGCATGTTCTCTATCTTGAAGTTGAGGTCAGGCGAGATAGAGATCTCAATCTAAAAAGCATTGCATAAGTGTGTAGGGGTAGCATGAAAAACGGTGAGGGAAGGCGTCCGAATGAGGAAGCTGAGGAAGAGGGAATGAGCCTAAGCTGCTACGGTATCATGGGAATCTCTTCAAGAGGATGGTCCGCAGTTGATGACAAGATCTTCGACCATGCACGGTATGAGACCACCGTCACAACATCTGTTTTCCGAATCCAAAATGGTCTTATTTCTTTACATCATTATTGGCCTTATATTTAGGATTCTGCTATGTGCCTATAATCTATCTTCTTCAATGTGCTTTTAATTTTTGCGACAACTTCAGTTTAGTTGACAAGATCCTCTACCATGCACAGTACTGCAGAAGGCTTTGCTCTAAGGCTTCACTTTTGATGCAGGAAGTTGAACTAGCCTCTCTGTTGCCTGCACAAATTGCAGACAAACCTTCTGCTTTGATTGCGATATTTGTATGGATAGGAGCCTGCGCACTAACAGGCCCAGGCTGTGAGAGCTGGAGGCATTCTAGATCTGTCTGCACCTCTGAAGAATGATAGCTCAAGTTGGATTTAGAAATATTCCAAATCTGCAAGGAATGGTACGCTTCTTGGTCACGCTTTTTTTCAAGCATCTTTGATTTAATTGATGCAATAGGAGCCCGAGCATGATGTGTTCATGGTTTGTCTTTTCAAGGGACAGCTGAATGGCGCCATTTCCAATTTCTACCGAGAGCGTGCATTCCCTTCACTTCAGAAATGCCAATTCTGCTTCTCTGTTGATGATGATAGAAATCATAGGGTGTGGTCGCCGTGCCTGTGTGTGAGTTGTGTGGCTTGGTTTTGCAGGCTCAGATATCAATTGCTTGATTTTAATTTCGGTGCTCTGGCCAATTGCGTTTCTTTTGACCTTTTCACTTTCCTCGATGAGGCCAGAAAGACGGCTGGTCTAGTAACTTGTAGCAGTGAAAGCCGAAGTCAGGCCAGAATTTCATAGGTACTTGTAGGAATGGTTATAAGTTGGGACGGTAAGGAATTTTTGAACCCAAATCCGGTTCCGCCTGTGGAACGTATTGACCCAATTTATAAAAATGATTTTAAAATATAAATTTGAATATAGCATACATTTAATTATATCATATAATATTTATTAAGAGTTGCACACTTTAAATAAAATAGAATGATTTGTTATCTAATTTACTAAAATAAAAGTACTCCATTAAAAAAAATGCAATTTTACAATATATAATTATATCATATAATATAGCAAGACATGGGAGAGGCAGTCCAGGAACATGAGACCATACGCTGTTAGAAGGCATATCCAACCCGCCCCTTTTTGAGACAGATCCCCTCCCCCGCCAAATCTAATATTAAATTCGATCTATGGATTTTTTTTTTCATCTTCAATGAATTCTTAAATAACTTTTCTTTTCTATTCTATTTATTTATATTTGAATTAATTTAAATTTATTTACCTAATATGTTACCCGTATGCAAAAATGGCATGCCCGCACCAACTACCCGCCCAGCCGCAATGAGGCCCGTTCATTAAACTTCGGCCAGATCCATAACCTATTAGAAAAACCGGACTGTTAGCACCCATAGTGAAGGCCATTGATCATGTTTTGGAATTATATGAAGATAACTAGCCCGTCAATGGCAACAACGAGGCCCATTGATCCTGGGCCGGCCAATAAATCCATACAAAACTTTCATGGCCCATTGGACTCCCATGGAATAACCTATCCCCAAAGGCTGAGCGACTAGTTTGTTTTTTTTTTTTTTTTCTCTTCGTTTTTAAACCATCGTCCAATTAGAGACCCGTGCAACGCACAGCTTGTATCGTCCAGAACGGCCCAATTCAGACACCTAGGGGCCCATGGCTTTAGTAGTTGGGCCAATTGGAACAGAACTCCCGTAATCAATGCCCTAGAACCAGTCCGAACCGTAAGGCTATTACGCCAATGACTTCTCTTTAAGTCACTTTATCCAGCGCAATGTACCTGCTCTGCCGGTTTGTAAATTTGCTACGAACTTGCTTACCAGATATACACAAGATATGAACTGAAAACCAGGAAATGCGTTACTCAGCAGAAAAAAGGAGTAAAGGCGCAACTCCTAAAAGAAGCTGATTGAACACATGCAAATAAAGTATGCGTGTAATAGGCAATACTGGCAACATGTTGCAACATCAACTGCACTGGACCTGCAGATACTCAATACTGGCCACTATCGTTGCTTTCCTTCATTAAAGCAATATATATGTGTGTGCGCGTGAGCACGCTAATATATATATGTGTGTGTGTGTAAAGCTCAGCAGTAATCTAACGTGACAATAGGATATCAATTTCAAGATTACCCCGCAAGGAAAGAACTCTGCATGTGGCAGCATCGTTTCTTCCTCTGACTGACTATAAACCTCGTTCAAATTTTAAGACTACCCAGTAAGGAAATGTCAGTGACCTACTAACTCCTAGGTGAATGGTTCAACCTACCGCTGCCCAAATCATCAAAATTTTCCTAGGAGCATCTGCAACTTAAAAAACTGCTCTAAGCAAATGTAACAATGATCCAATATTAGAAGGTATTTGCAACAGCCATCGTCTCATGTGTGCACCAAGAGTTCGTACGTCTGTCAGATGTTTAATGCCTCCATGCATGAAGGTAAGCACCACAAAAATAATGGCAGAGAAGATGGCAGTGCTTCCAATTACATCCAAGAAAATGTCGACAACCAACTTTTTTGATGAATAAATACACAGCCGACTTATTTGCACAAGGATACGGACATTAAAGTCCTGGCAATTTCAGATTGTTCAAGGAAGTTCAAAGCAATCATTTGACCAGGCAATTTTGTTCACAAATCATGCGAACCAAAATAAATAAAACTTCCAAAATAATACATCAACAACGAGTTTCCAGATAAACTGATGAACCCAGGATAAACCATAAGCATTCAAAAAAGTCTGCAATGAGATTGACGCTACCTTGATCATCGAATCTGTCAGCAGAGACCCTCCACAGGAACAAAGAACCTTCATATTAGTATTAAAAGATATACCCTTGCAATTTCTACATATTGCAATCAGGGAACTCTGTGCAATTAATGCCAAAATTGTAGCGATGAGATAAATATCCTTTTCTTTATTCTCTTTTGTTTTTTTCTGATGAATGAGATAATTAATCCCCAAACAAAAAGATGCATTACACAAATGAGCAGTAATGAAAGTGATCATGGATAGCACACTTATGGAAAGAATGACATGAAGTAGACGAATCAGTAAACATCTACCAGTTCCATCACCACCTTCTTTCGAACGACTTATTTCTATTTTTCTGACACCTTCAGCACTATAAAAGATATGAACAAAAGTCTAACATACATTCAGTTTCAATTAAGTACGAAAGGTTCCTACAATCATATATGATGCAATAAAACGAAACAGATCTGATGCCAAAGTGTAACTGCACAAGAGAGAGATATGGAGCCAACGAATGATATGAAATGTAGGACAAAATGATTAACATGATATCTCTGAGCAATCCTTCAGAGGAGACATAGTACAGACAGAATCTTAGTCCATCAAATACAAGGACTGTCCAGCCAATCATAAGCTCCAACACCTTAAATCAACAACATAATATTTAGCAAAAGATGAATAATGAAAAGATAACCAAAAGAGTTCTTGATGTAAGCCTAATTAGAAATCGGACTACAAACGGATCATCATCCTTGCCAAGAACCCATACTAGTCTACAAACTACAACACAAGGTAACATGCAAATGTTGACAGGAGACCCAAATCTCAAGAATCTTGTTTATCAAAACTGAGAGGGCAAAAGGTACATCTCAGCCTAGAACCCTTTTCTTTTTTTTTTAATCCAGATTGGATTGAAAAATTGACGGGAAAAGGAACTGATTACGACACAAACATGAAACATTGAAGGCAATCTCACACTTTGGCACTAAAAACAAACAAATAAAGGAAGAAGACTTTCCAATGTTGGTAGAGTTAGCATTTCAATTCTAATAGACCACGTCAGTCAGGATAGAGTCAAATCTATAACCAACTTTAAGTATGTGGGGGTGAATCTATTTATAATACATATACACAGTTGGTTATGGATGACATCAACAGCTCTATCAATTGCAGATTACAATAAAATTATAGCCAAGTGTGAATCTATTTATAGTACTTATACACAGTTGGTCATGGATGACACCGACAGCTCTATCAATTGCAGATTACAATAAAATTATAACCAGTTGGTTATAGATTTGACTCTATCCTGACTGACTTGGTCAATAAAATTCAATTGGAAGACTGGAAAACCAAATGCGCACCTCCTAAAGCAAGATTGTTATTTATATGAAAAGTGAGAGGTACGAGCACGATGAAGACAGTAGAGAATTCTAATGTCTAAAACAAGAAAGAGAAAAACAATGTGGAGCTGAGGGAGGGATAACTTACATCCAGCCACCGAATTCATCTCCTAGTCGGTGAGAATGGCGCGGGGCTCAAAACATGCAAAGCTATGGAACCGGACGGAATCAACTCGAGAGAATCACAATCGCTCTTGCAAAAGCGATCACCGAGAGAGAGGAGAATCTCAATAACTGTCGCCATGCACTGGAACCTACTTCACTGAGAACGATCACCGACTGTCTATCGAGATGCCTGAGAGCTACAAGCACGAAGAAGACAGTAGAGAATTCTGGTGATCGGCGACATTTCGAGGGAGATGGAGAGGAGAAGCGAGAAATTGAATCGGCCCTCCTCCATCAAAAACTATCGGACGTATTGGGGGATTATGCATTATCGTTTAGCGAAGTGCAGGCGTCCGGGTTTAATTAAGGCGCGCTCGTAACCGCTCTTAAATAAAACATTTTCTTTAATACCATAATAAATTTGCATCTATAAAATACGAATTCAGCTTTTGTAAAAAAATTATTTTAAATAAAAAATTTTCTTTAATATGTACAAATGAAATTTCTTAATGAAAACTGAAATTACATTTTCAGATACACTTTTATTTTTATATTGAAGGAAATATTTTCCATGATACCTATTTTTACAAATTAGTTATCACAATGGCTATTTGAACACCAAAACTGCGCTCATACAACATGCTGATTGCTTTTTATATATATAAAAGGAGGCATATAAATAAAGAAATGAATGGAAGGAGTATCGAATAAAGGACTTTAAAATATCTCATCGACGAGAATTGAATCTGAAATCAGAATGTTGAAACATGACCTTCAACCACCATTCCAGTAGCCCGTCCTTGTAGGTTGTCCCCAGCCAGGCCAAGGTTCACCTACAGCACCAACAACCCCAATCAGGCAACTACATTAAACTCCCTAACTTCACGCAGGCGTTATTTTAATGTCGATGCTGTGGTGGTGGAAATTGGATTAGCTATGCTGAAGACAGTGCTGCACGAGTCAGAGAGGCTGCTACCTCTCCGGATAAACAAAGAGCATCAAGCTGGCGTCTGAGGATCTGGCGTATGATTATTAATAGATAGACTTATCTATACATAGAAAAAATTGATAAAATTATACTATATTCGTAATATAAGATTTTGTAAATATTATATACCCATATTTATTTAGTAAATATTTCATATTAATAGATGAACTCCAAGGCACATATCGGTGTGGTGACAATTCCAAAATCTTATTACTCTCTTTACTGGTGAACGGGATGCTCCCGCTAGTTCCAACCGGAGGCTGCCATATCAACATCCCGAGTGGCTTCACGACATATAGGAAGACGTGTACGATCGCCATGTCATCAACAGGGACACCGGTAGTCTCTTCTTAGCTATGAGCTATGCTAGACTGTACTGTGAGAATTTGAGATACTCCAAGCATGCTCAAGGTGTAACCCTTATTCCCATTTGCAAAATGATGCATCATCAATTAGATAAATGTAATGACTAAATCCAAAAGGTGCTACTAATCTTCACTGCATCCTACCACGACAAAAAGGGAACCGAGTTTGTAAAAGAGAGCAATTACAGAGAATAAGACGAAGTTCTTTTCCCTCTGCGCTTCCCCTGCTTGTGTGCAAGTCTCAACTTTTCTGTCGTCGCTCTTTACATTTGATTCGAACTCAACTGGGACACAGGGCTTCCTACTTTTACTCTCTCTTCTCTAACTTCCTC
This sequence comes from Lagerstroemia speciosa, assembly GCA_037672795.1. Classification (NCBI taxonomy): domain Eukaryota; kingdom Viridiplantae; phylum Streptophyta; class Magnoliopsida; order Myrtales; family Lythraceae; genus Lagerstroemia; species Lagerstroemia speciosa. Next base: position 459,599 of record CM075299.1, read on the forward strand.
CAATGGCTCTTCTCGCAGCCCTCTGTGCCTGTTCCTTCACCATCATCTTCCCTCCATCATTGTTACCATTGCAATCGGGAACGCGCTGATTGGATTTCTCTAGACCATGCTGCTTATCTGAGATCCTCTCTGCATTTGCATTCTGCCCGATGGTGGAAGGGGAGGGTGGCTGATCAGGAATGAAGGGTGTTACCTGAGCCTGGAGGAGGAAGGAAAACTCCAGCTCCAGGAAGATTAGGATGAGGTGGTTGTGGATGTGGAGGAGCTGCGGTCCGTCCGGTGGCAGAAGCCATGGGAATCAGGACTGTTGCTGCAAAAGGCATGACGGGAGCCACAACCAGCAGCGGTTGCATCCCGTTTATGGGTGGGGTAGGCAATAAGTTTTCTGAGGGTGGCAGCTCAAGGAGTTGAAATCTGGCACCGGGCACATTTCCATCAACATCTTCCAAAGGCAATTCAATGTGCTTGATGACATTGTTGTAAAATCCATCAGCAATTCCTTTAAGGTTCTCGTCCAATAACCAAGAACCAACCAAACCACTATCCTCATAACAATAATATCAAGTAACAGAGCGTATAAAATACTTGCATATGATAACCTTAATTGTTCTCACAAGAACCGAAACATGGTTTCACAAGAACCAACATCTTCTCCATATTCTTAAGACAATCTTCATGTCCAACATCTTGCCTGGTTTCACAAAATTACCCCCAAGTTTTTCCCTCTTAGGATCGACTCTCAAGTCTTAATGGTGGTTAACAGGTTACATAACTAAGGTTCTATTAGTCCTCTCACCCGAATGAACAACCCATCAGGAGGAGAAGATGTTGAAGCAACATCATTAAGGAATTACAGTAAAAGTGGCAGTACAAGTTTAGACAGTATTAGCATAGTATTCTCCAAATTACCAAACAAAACTGACAAAAACAAATTGAAAACGTTAAATAAACAAACCATGTCCCTTTCACAGTTTTAAGGAGCAAAAGCTAATGGCTTACATTCTGAACCTAAATTTACTAAGAGGAAATGCAATTATCATTATCATAAAATTGTTATCATTACCATCAGCATTTCACCAAAAATCGTTGCCCTTTTGGTTACAGAGAAATGTCAACATAAAGGCTCAGAATCGCTATTGGTTAAGCCTTAGGAGAAAGGGCCACCATGCATGAAAACCGTAAAAATTGAAACTTCACTTCAATTTACCCCGCATATCCCAAGAAACCGAGAAGTATTGGATTGTGGTAATAAATTTGAAGAATATTTCTGAGAATATATATATTCTGGAGAATATTTTCTACATTTGTTATTAAATAAGATTTTTTATTCTAATCGAAATATTTCTAGAAAATACATATCATATTTTCTGGACATGATTTGGAATTATAAATATGTATATTTAGGTCATTGGGGAGATAAGACACAAAATCAAGAGAGTTGTAAATTCAAATTTATGAATACCTATTGTACTCTTCAGGAAAAAAAAAAAAAGAGTACATATTGTACTCCAATACCTGCTAAGCCTCCTTAGCCCGTGAAGTACATACTACAGTGGTATGGAATCACCTATATTTAGCGTGTGGTTTTCCTTTCCCTATTCTCTCGATTAATTATTGATTGCTCATACAAATTCGATTCCGATCCTTAAGCGCAACAAGAAGTAAGATGACTATGCAAACAAATATAATCCTTAGCTAAAGTAGAAACTAATTGCGGGTAAAAGAAAGGTGAACCAAAGCTACCTCATAAGGCACAATGAAAATGCCGCGACAAATGAAGAACAGCCTTTAGGAACCAAAACGAACGAAAAACCCAGAAATTAGTGGGACCTTTTTTGGCCGTGACAAAGTAGCAACAAGACAGAGGAAGTGGTTCGAGGAGGAGAAGATGGACAGAGATCAAGAGGGAAAATCTATTTGCGTTTGCAGCAAAAGATGATTTAGGTTTTTGAAAGCGGGCATGATCCAGTGCGCACTCTCTTTGGAACTTCATTCTAGGAAAGCTGTCCTATCACCGTCCATTACGCACGCTGCCGGGAAATATGGAGGAAGGTCAACGGTGCAGCATTGATCGAAAGGGGTCACGTGATTATTAGTATCTTCATTCCCATTTGCAAGAATCCGACATTAGAGTATGCATGCCTGCGGCTGCGATTAATTTAATCAATCAATTAATTTTGGTCCATTTTATTGACAAATTTTATGATGCATGTGAATTTGAATCTAACCAAAAACAACTCAAGCTTACAAATATTTATAATGTCTCGCCCTTACCCATGAAAATGTGCAATTTTGGACCAGCTCCATTCTCTTTCTAAAATTTTATTTCATTTTTTAAAATTTTTAAATATTTAGTATTGTAAACTTAATTATTTTTTTGTATTTGATATTTCACGTCGGTACTTGTTATATATGCACCCTACACATCCGTAAAAGGAGAATGATACAACATTACTACAAATATTTCACTGTTAATAATCTATTATGGAATGAATTAAACTATAAAATGGAATAAATATTCTATGATTCACTTAACTGAAATAAAACATTTAAAATTTGATACTAAAAAGTGAGATGGATTCGGGCTTTTTCTCCTTCATTTCTTAGTAATTCTAGCTGAATATTAAGGAATGGAGAAGAGAATAATCAACGAAGGAAAGAAAATGTGGAATTAATCGATCAGTGGACATATATTGAAGACTAGTCCTGGGGAAATGATTAACCAACTAAACTGCCATTGCATCCTCTTCTAGTCAGCCCTCTGTTTTATCTCCTCCTCCTCCCTCATCTTGAAATGCTGCATTTTGGGGAGTATCCCAACTGCGCCATCTCCCAGCTGAGCTTTGATGCCACTCTTTCATGGCGCGGGAAGTATTCCTGAAACAAATCGCAGTCAAGGTCTCGGTACTTGCCATGGAGACATAATTTTTTTGCATAGAACTTAGTATTATCTACCTCCATCTTCTTGACGAGCTCCTTGGCAGTGGGAGCGGAGACGATGATGTGGCGAGCGCTGGGACTGATGAAACCTTCCTCTACTGCTTTGTCAATGAACGAGAGGAGAGAGTTGTAATAACCATCCACATTCAGCAATCCCACCTGCAAATTTATTTGTTTATGAACAATGAAAGCTAAGACCAAAACCATTATAGCAAATCCAGTTTAAGAAGATGCGCGATGGACTAAATGGTTACTGGTTTATCGTGGATCCCGAGCTGAGCCCAAGTGATCACTTCAAGAAGCTCCTCCAGTGTCCCATAACCGCCTGCACATGTTCAGACTCATGATGGGCCACGGATGAAAAACTAAAGACTTTACCGGGTGTATAGTTTTAGGGAATGACTTTTAGGTCTCGATACCAAACGAACCTGGTAGGGCTATGAAGGCATCGGATTGTCTAGCCATCTCTGCCTTCCTCTGGTGCATATCCGCCACTGGCTTCACTTCCCCTACTGTCTCTCCTGTTATCTGCCAATTAATTCATTTCGCACATTTCAACAACCCCCTAAAATTTGATTGTTATCTTATGGATTTCTAGATTATTGCGCCTGCCATAGAATCGAGCACGTGTTTCCACTTTTACATGCTCAGCAGACGGATGACATGATGGCACAGCAAAAGAAAAAGAGCAGAAAGGTAGAGCAAGTGCAGGAGGATGTCTTCATGAAGCTGATACATGCTGTAATCATCAATACGGCCTCGGAAGAAAGTAGGGACCCATTACTATATACAATTGTAACAAAGAATCTCATGAGTCGATATGATTAAAACTATCATTGAAGGGACACATGGTGAAGACACATTAATTTGATGCCCAGAGCAATCATTTGCCTCTGGACCAGTCAAGGACATTCCGCTTCGAGTCCTATGAGGGACAGGCTCAATGATTTGCCAGGTAAACTGGAAGGTGAGCTTGTGCTGCCCGGTTAGGAAGATTTTTTTCGGGAAGTTTCAGGATCGGCATGACCAGTGGTTCCTGTAACTTTAGCGGCAAAAGCACGAAAAGGGAACAAGTGGGGAGGAACGGAAGGAAGCCTCACATTTCTGGGGATAACAAAGGTGAGGTGGAAAATTATGTAAACGTAGCTGCCAGAAGATGGACAATAACAGCATATGGGAACTGGAGGAAAGATGCAGATAATGTTCTCTCTGTCCCTCTGCTCGAGTCCCGTATGGTCATTTTCATTGGATAATTGACTGACAGTACCTTTTTTCACTTTAGCAGCCTCCGAATGTCTCTTGTTCAAATCTTTTTTACCATAGTAACAATGTTTCCCGTGGTCATTTTCGAGGCATTTAAGCCAGCAGTTACTCGATACGTCCCGTACATGACAAGAACATCCGTACAGTTCAACCAGTACGCATAGGTAGAGGAGGAAATGCTACATACCTCTCGCGGCATGAGGGTCTTTGGAATCACCCTGGACATGGGACGCAAGAAAGAATATAAACCAAGAAAGATTAAATTTTGAAGTAGAATAAGACCAGATCGGGTGGAACTGGTTTCAAGTTCTACAGAAAGATAACTGATCGAATGAAGAGAAGGGCTGGGACTCACCCGATAACGTGTCGACCGCCATCATAGACAGCCTGAGAGATCAGACCCATCAGTCCAATGCTGCCCCCTCCATACACCAGATCAATGTTCCTTGCAACCTTCAAGATTATGCTAAACCATTAGCATTCTGGTAGTTCAAGATCTCAACGCCCGGGGCAGGACGGAGGCAATCCGTTGGACCAGCATGGTGCATGAAATGCTGAGTCACTCAGTAATTTTCGATCTCGTTTACCCAACATGTGCGAGTGAGTACGTTTAGTGCACATTTAAAATGCAATCATTGGCATAACAAAGCGGTAAAACAGGGGATTTCAGAGCCCTCGAACGAAATGAGCGGCATACCTTCTCTGGAAGTAGAAAGGGAATTGACATCTAAAGGCATAAGTGGAGGACACAGATAAAGCTCAGACGAGGCAAAATCTTCATGTGAAGGAAGAAGGAGCTCAAGCAAAAGCTTAAGATAGCAGGCCAAGGGGATAGGACAGAGTTGGTTGAAGGAAGAGTTGGTATGAATGAAAGAGTCAGTACCAATTCCTTGCCGAGCTCGATGGCGGCATCCTTGTAGCTGCTCTTCTTGCCTTGGCTGCTCCCACAGAACACACAGATTCTCTTGAACTTTGACTGCTTCACCTCTTTCTCCATCTCTCTTTGTGTATGTGTCTTTCTGTTTTTCCCACCTTCTACTGGCTCTCAATTTTAGGGAGGGAACTATGCAGAGAAAGTTATGCCCTGTGATTCTGTGATCCACAGTGCTTGACAACCTTTGATCTTGCAGGTGTCTTTGTGGGTGTGTTTGCATATTTATAACGGTTCAGTGCAGGCAGACATTCCCTTCAGCTGCCATTAGAAAAGAAACGCAATTATAATGTATTTTCAGTAAATTATTTACGGTACGATAATGAACTTGGGTAACTATCCCCTGCAGTCACTTATCCACGCGCGATAAAGACATGTATGTTACAGTAAATTATTTATCGAAAAAATTAACAACATAAAGACATGTTTTCTTCATTCCTAATTAGAGCGATTTTTTAATAATTTTTTTATCTCATCATTATAGAACACGACTACATAAAATTTTCTCCCATTAGTCACATATTTATCCTGTAATTAAAACACAAAACTTAAAGGCTTAAGTAGATTGGTTGATATAGTTAGATACCCCTTTTCCATAAGTAAGGTCCCAGATTCAAATTTTATGAATATAGGGTTTTATCCCTAGAAGGTCTTTCTTACTCGAATTTGATTAGTTAGGCTCAATTGAATTTTTGAATACCAGTGGTTCAGATGAAAAAAATCAAAGTTAAAAGAAAATTAACTACTTTTTTTAGAGAGAATAAGAGAGCATGAAGCAGCGCCTGTTTCTGTTCTCTCTCTCTACATTTGACATTTTGATAACATGAATCTTTCATTTTAATCCACATAAAACCCTTGATTACCCCACAAAATTGGAAAGTGAAAGTCGACGAGCCAGGTCATTAACGACATAATCTTGATAAACAGGAAAAAAAAAATATCATCATCTTCACGACTTCGAATCCACCTAAACACGTTTTACTACTTGAATTGTTGGCCGGCCGGTAGCCAGCTCATGCTTGAGAGGGACGCCTTCAACGGGAATCTCTGCACCCTATCCACGTCCAAGTTCGTCGGTGATTTGGGTGGGAAATGAAGGGATTGAGACGCTTCACAATTCTGAATTGTGCACTGAAGTTCAATTGGTAAACGTGAGGGAAGCTTCCTTTTGGGTAGAGTTTTGGTGAGTTGCAGAACTTTGTGCTCCAATCATATTGGCACTAAATTTCATCTCTTTTTAGTGTGTTTGGCTGGAACACACTCACAGATTAATGCCATGTTTTATTTAGATTTGTATTGGGCAACTGAGCTCCTTTTTAGTTGTTACATCCGTCATTAACCCACAACAACGTGCCCATACATCTCTCGTCAAAAGTGTTCCCTTGTGTGCTTATAAGAGACGTAAATTTGCATACGGTATCTGTGAATCTTTCTTTCTCTGGTCCAGTTGATATCGGAAATTCAATACTTCTAACTAACATATAATGAAAGCGTCGCACCAGATCACATTTTCAGCATATTTACAGTAATAGAAGTAGCTAGGAAGGTGGTCGGGATATTTGATGAGAGATTTCAGGTTTAGACAGTTAATTTCCATATACAGTATTGTATCCCCCGCCCAACGAAACGACCTTATGCAGTAGACAAATCCTAGTTGATGAATATGAAACAATATATGATTTTTTTTCCCTAAAAAACAATTATATTATAATAATAATTGGAGGAAAGGAACAAAACAATTGCCATTCCCAGTTCTCAGTTGGACCAAACCATGTTGTCCCCTTTAGCCCCATACACTCACCCTGCCCTTTTTGTAACTTTTTTCCCCCAAAAATAGTGAAAAGATTAGGAAAACGGGTTGCAAGCAAATAGCCAACAGGGAAGAAAAGAAGACACCGATTTAACGTGAAAAATTCTTGACACGGAAAAAATCAGAATAGAATCTACTGCATCGGAGGTAATAAAACTGTACAGTTTTGTATAGTTTTCGTCTTGAAGAATGATACATTGCTTATTAATTATTTAAAAAAAAAAAAGGAATGGAGAGGAGAAAAGAAAATCCCATAACATTTTTGTCGTGTATATGTACCTTTGCTTCTTGTAAATAATATTCTTCTCGTACATTACATACAAAGACAGACATGCATGTATGCTCATGCATGCATTCATGCTGACAGTCAACACAACTGACCTAGCTATGTGTGCTTTATTTATATACTATCTCTGGTTCCATTATACGTCATTCTCTCCCATCTCCTCCAACACGTTTCCATCCATTCCAGACGTCCAAATCGAGTTTAAAATATATGAGATTCATATGCATGGAATTATTTCCACATAAAAAAATGATTTTTAAATTTTAATTTGTCGTTTGATAGATAAAATATAAATTGTCCCTGGTCAATTTGATGTCATTGAGTGGCTTGCATTAGCACTTCCCTTTTCTAGATGCTGGGAATACATACTATTTTTCATATTATTTATAATTAATATTTTAAATCTTGACTGGATGTATTTTTTTTTGGATATTATCGCATTCAAAAACTTAATGAACTTTAAACAATTGAGATTTGAATCGGGCGACCTGGTCGAATGTAAGACCAGTTTCCCAATCACAAATACGTTTCTTTCTTTTATAATAATCGACTGGGATACCTTATCTATAAAAATTAAAAGTTTGGAATCGCATCAAGGACATCTTTGACCGAGCAATTCGAAAATGCACGGAAAGAACGAGTGACGCATCGGTGGTCGACACGTGTTTCTGTGGGAAGCTGCAGGGTGATGAACAGTGATATTACGTGTATGCCACTACTCATCATTTCCCGACCTGATTGCCCTGTAATGGAAATTATAATTCATCCCTATGGATGACAATCGAATCTTAAATTGCAGCCATTGTCGAACTCCAGACGAACCCCTAAACGAATCACTCTTTTTTTTTTTTTCATTTTCTTTGCCAAGATCACGGAGCTCTGATCATTAAGTGGGGGGTTCCTACCTAAGCATATATTACTCGAGAAACTTCATTCTTATCGTATAACCACAACGAACCATTTAGTTACATTAAAAATCTCATTGAAAGACCATATTGGCATCTTGTAAATTTATTGAGAACTATTATTATTTTCAAATTTCTTCAACCATTCTAATGAGTCATACATAATTCAGATTTGAGTCATATCGATCCATTGAAAAATAAAATTCTCTCAATTATAATTTACAAGTCTCAAATTCTAGATTTTTTTAAGGAAAAAGGACAAATAATCTCAGCTAATCTATATTAGTTTTGTTTTAATTTTTTTTTTTCTAATTCTTAATAACAGGTTTTCGGAACCGAGTGGAAGTAAGTGTCTTAGCAAATGAGAATGTGGCAGGTTTTTTAATTAAAGCAAAGCCAGATTGGGTTTGTCCCCGATTGAACTGAGAGAGGTGGCAGGAAATTAGGAGGATGATACAGTACGTAATTTCTGTCTCACCAACTATGCATAACAATCTAAGCTATTAATCGACCGATTTATCAATCATGTTCATCCTAAAATAGAAATGTGTCCTATTGGCCTCTACAGCTCATTACACAGCTTGAAACTTGCCCGTTACTTATGCCATCATCGGTGAAATAATTAATTGTCCTCACAAATTTATGTATCTCATCTTGATGGGGAAGTTAACTAAACGAGCCGCGATATCTTCAAGCACAAACCTATTTCAACTCGACCCTGGTATACCTCCAACTTGCGAGTGGATTGGATTATTGGGTGTCAACGTTGATTGATGGTATACGTCAGCGTGAACTCACGCGACAAAAGAATTCCCCATTCGGCTAGCTTTACGATTTGATGGTTAGAATAAACACAGTTATGTTCTAGCAGTCCTTAATAATGTATGCTAGTTCTAATAATAATATGTCTTTTGACTTATGTTGGCATATGGACTCTTTTCATTGTGTTGCCATTATGTTCTATGTGTCTTTCAAGATCTGATGGAGCAGAGAAGACAAGAATATTACTCATCCAAAAAAATAATATAAAATAATGCCCAAAAAGAAATACATTTTTTTTTTACTATATAAACGAACACTGAAGGATAAGTTTACTCTCCTAGCTACTAAAAAGAGAGTTTAATTTCCGATTTCAAATTTAATTTTTATCAGTAAATTTTTTTCATATAATTTTAATCATCTCTTTCTACTAATTAACCCTTCTAGACTACAGGTCTCTCTTGGAATCCAAAAAAAAGTTGACCTCCTACTAGCTGATGGCGAAATTTTACGTTTTTTTCTTCCTGAGGATAAAAAGAAAAACATTTGGTCATATAAATAAATAAATAAATAATACTGGGAAGGAGAAAGAGAGCAACAGTCAACTATGGCATGCTTAATTGATCCATACCAAGTTGTTTTTCTTTTCGTATTATTTGCTTTTCTTCTCCGAATAAAAGGAATGTTTCTTCCCTCTCCATTCAACAGGAGTTGAATTTATTTAATATTGAAAAATGTGAAAATAGTGCAAGATTCTTGTATTATATAATTTTGGTTTCCATATAGATGTACATATAATACATATATATATATAAAATATTAATATATGCGGTGGAATTTACTTAATAAATGAGAAAAAAAGGGGGTTTGATTCAGTTTTACAATTTACAATCTGAAACTAAAATATTTTGTATTTCATTTCAATATTTATCCATGAAATTCCCCGTATCTTCTCATTTTCTTCTTCCTTTTATCTCTTATAACCTCATGGACCTCATCGTAATAAAATAAATAGTGGGATTCCTACTTAATCATCAGAACTAATTTATATATATTTTTATTTCGCCTTTTTGGTTTTTTTTTTTTTGGCATGGCACGCTTTATGATGGTTCTGATAATGGGGGCTGTGTCGAAATGCCATATGCTGAGTGACACATGCATTTGCCCATTTTGTATGCCACTGTCTGGTGAGACATACTTTGAACTCTCACCAATATCATGTTTTGAAGCTGTCGATCCTTTAATTTAATTTCCTCCACAGATATTTTACTGACGACCCGTACTAACTATTACTAATTATGTTCATAAAAACCCTTCCCCTTTCTTTGGCTAAAAAAATCTAACATGTCCATGGGACATGACATGGATTGAGTGATGACTCGTCCTACCGACAACTCATCAAAAATGCATACAATCTCTAATTTGGTCTTTAGATATATCCCTCTCGGAAACCCGAGTGTGTGAACGCTTAGCAGCTTTCTCCCTACCAAATCCTGCTGCTATCAGAACGCCGATCGGGGTCGCCAACTCTCATGTCGACTTTCTTTCTTTCCTTTTTTTTTTTTTTTTTGGCAGGTTTCCAGAGCCGCAGCCAGAGCCACTGGATCCTCAAGGTCACTTAGCCGGCCCTCTGAGTCCAGGACCAGCTAGCCAACCCGAAGGGATATCTAAAGACCGATTTGTCCACCCAATTAAGGACACGTCAATTTGAACAGTAACCCTTTGATGTAAATTCCATGGGTCTTTATGGTGATGGAATTGGTTATAAATGTTGCGTAGAATATAATTCCTTTTGCAGATATCTCTTTCCTGAGTTTTTGTACATTTCCGATGAGCCCCACACGCTGCACCGTCCGACAATCAAATTCATCCCAGCTATTCCGATGTTCTCTGACATGGACCACCAGGTGCAGTTCACGGCCGATCATCTGTAATCCCGTAAATTCACGGTAGATTGTCACATCCAACATCTCAAATTACCCACAATAGTTATGAAACTTATCATCCATTAGATTGTGCACGAAAAAAGTGACAGTGGGTCGGGTATATATATATTGAAACTGCTATATATATAAAATATATAGTACAAGACAGGTGTTTATTAATATTGTAAATGAGAAGGTTCAACTTCGATATATCAGAATTCGTACATGACCCTGACCCTCTACACAATGTGGTGAGCTTGGACTTTTCCTCCCCTTCCGTCACCTCTTATATCAAGTGAAATCGATGGGTCGGTATTGATATTGATGTATGGTCCAAAGAAGCTTTCAATTATTTTGGACCATAAGAGATAATAAAGCTCAATTAAGTCCCATTCATTGAAATGGATAGATTGTTTGTCGATAGTGATTATTCAATAAGGGCTGTGTGCACTGAAATTCTAAGCAGATCAGAAAGCTGCCATTGCTTTCGGTGTGTGTGTATGTATGTATGTATGTAACCAGCTTCGGCTTCCTATTCCAAAATTAAAATACTATTGCAACCTTTTGCTTTCTTGACTATGGATTAATGCTCCATCTCAATCGCACTTGGTATATTCAAATTCCAACATTCCTTTCACACTTCCATTCGGTTATAATTAAAAAAGTTCGTGAAAATTTACAGGGGAATAGGAAGGAAAAAGAGAATAAATTAGAAAAATATGCGAAATTCTATCTATGAGATTTGGATTTAAAATATGTTTGGTCTCATATTGAGAATAATGTCAACTATACCCGAACTCACCCTCTAAGTATCACACTTCTTTGATAATGTAAGTAACCCGTACATCTTTAAGAAAAAAAAACAACTCTAACTCCTAATTAACAAGTAATATTATATATATATATATATATATATTCTCTCTTTTTAGAACATCCATCTTATAAAAAAAATCAAATCTCATTAACAATAATCGTTATGATTGTCATTAAATAAGGCATGGCTTGTCTTGCATCGTCATGCCAATCCATTTGGGAGAGAGAATTAAACTATATATGCTTCATTACTTTGGTCATTCATTTCAATACCCGGCTGTGATACCACTTGATACCGGGGATGCCAGGGGCACCTGGTATTTGGTAGGAGGGTTAATTTGGGTCTCCACAGTTGATATGGGAAATAAAAACAAATGACCTATGTGGCACGGGATGGTTGGTTTTTACTTGCGATTTGTTTAATTAATAAGTATTTCAAGGGAGACAAAGTTCGGTGGAAAAATAAGAAGACAAGCTCAAAATCGAGCTTAATTTATATAATGATATTTCATAAATTTTATCAAGTCTCTTAATCCATCCCAATAATACGAAATGCATGCGACCATGCAATGTAACCTTTAACCTTCCCTCCTTAATTTCAAATGGTCCCTCTTATTAGTTAGAGGACCACTTCGTTTTCGTTGGTTTTGCAAAAGGTTGGCGTGCCTTTAACAGTCTCCTTTGGAAGCCACACAACAGGCACATGTCGGCGCTAACGAGATTAATGTCAAACTTTTATATATTAAAAAAAAAGAATTTGATTTAATTACATCACCACCATCAACTTTGAATTTTTTATTCAATTTGTATAAGGGATGAATTTTAGATAAGCGTAGATGACAATCACTTCCTTTTTGAAGTTGAAAAATCTATAAAATTTGATTCATCCCTTATTCTTATTGATAAGATTTTTATATTCGTTTGTTTTCATCTTCCACCCAACTTCTCCTACATTTATTGCCTCTTTTTATAGAAAAAAATGTAAAAACTTACATGAAGGGTAATTAAAAAAAAAAATCATGGCAATGAAAGGTCAAGTTAATGTCAACTTTTCAAAGTTTGAATTAATTAATTAGTTAATTCATTTATTTAGATGACCAAAAAAGAAGGATAAAATTGACCACCGACTTCTGATTTGTCCATTGGGAATGAATGTCACGTTCTTCTCTCTCGTCGTCATCGTCCATGTCAGATCGGATGCCTCTGAGAGGCTCAGAGAAGAGAAAGAACATCCGGCAAGAAAACCTGATCTCCATTATGAACCGAACTTGAGGAAAAAAGGGGATAAAATTAAATTAATAAGAATAATGACGATGTGAACACATCAAATTGTATATAGTTGATTGTTTCTTAGAATCCACGAAGTCTTCATAAATTCTGGGTTGGACCCAATGATCAAGGCGCTGTTTAAGAAAGGGAAAAAGGAATAAGCTTTACGTCTCTTTGGGGGGGGTCTCCTGCCAATTTTACTGATTCAAATTTAATTTTCGATTTAGACAGAAAGGAAGAAAAGTGGAAAACTTTTAATTATCAGCATTTCAGCCTACGGAATTGAAAAGAGAGGAATTAATTGAAAGTGGGGGATCGATTGACCGATGATATGGGAAAGCCCACGGACATGATGAGCTTTGAACCCAGAGTCGAATTATATTACATGTAAGGTAGTTGGCATCATTCCTAGTTAACTAACCCGACAAGTTTGACTTTTAAGTTGTTGCACCTTGGTAAGTTGGAATAATAAACATATCATCCATTATAAGTCTTCTTCACTCGTAAAAACCCAAATTTGAGACTTTTGTTTAAGAAATTAAGTGCCGAATCACTTGAACCAACTCATATTGGCTATCTCATTAACATTTCGATGATATTATTTCAACTCAAATTGTATATCCACTTCGAATGCCTTAAACTTAACCCCAGCGAGCAGGTGTATGCATGCACTCATCCACAACAGCAAGGACGGGACCAACATAAAACCGAAGCAAGCAAGCTAGCTAGCGCAGGGGTGCATGAACACAGGATTCACGATCGTGTATCTGCAAACATCAGTTAATTTGCGGGCAGTCCAACACAGCAGAAGAGAACTTACTAAGTGGACCTGCATATGATCATGGATGCCCAGATGATGAATGCTGGGAGATAGGACACAGAAAGTGACCGTGTAACTTACCCACTGTCATCATGTGCAATCATATGCACCTCAGTACTCCATTGTCAACTCCCTCCCCCACGACACTTCCGTTCAATGCATGTGCATGATGACCGGCTGAAAATCTTGCATCGGTTCTAATTTGTCCACTGGACGACTTCCTTGAGCCAAGCGTCGACAGTCGATAGGAATTAATGTCTCGCACCGATCTTCCTTATCCTTCCATTTCTTTGGTTTGAATATCCACGACAAACCTCCAATTGCGGTTGTACGGTTGACTGAGATCCCTACTGATAACGGTACAATACTTGATGCCTCTAGAAATGGTCGAGTTTTAGCAACCAAATGGCAACTGTCCACGCTTTGCAGTGCCCAGCCATTATTGGAGAATTTTACTTTTACCCCAGTAGACCGACCTAATTGCTCCAACTGAATTAGTCGCAGTCCGATAGATTTATGAATACATACAAATTACAAAAGAAGAAGAAGAAGAAGAAGATTGGTAATAAGATATGATGGTCAAAGACGATTTTAAGGATCGAACATTAGATTGATCTTCCCACAGCATGGGTTAGTTAGTCAAAAATAATCCCCAATTGTCTTTTGATGGTGGCTCTAAACCATTGATTAGAGATATGACATGTGCTGTTCTGTTCTGTTCTACTAATTTGACTGAGAACCAAACGTTTTCCAAGAGACAATATCATTACAACTCCTTTAAATGATGGTTCTCTCGCACTCTTTTCTTTATAGGATGGGAACTGCTTGCCTGCCTGCCTGCCTGATCTGAGCTATATAGCCTTCCTCTTCTTTTTCAAAATTTCAATTAGAAGTTTTGAAGTGCCGCTCGTCAAGAATCGTACTGTTAACGCAACGAGAAATTTTAATTACCATCCTAGTTACATCATCAACTTTGCTTGACCGAGTACATGATCGAATTCAAAGTTGGGGCGGGGCCATAAACGACTTATGTGCTCATTATCTCATCCATCCACTTACAGCGAATTCGTTCGGACTTGCAGCTGTCCAGCAGATATTACTCAGCAATGGTGCCATTTCTTTAAAAGAAGAATTAAGCCGAAGCGACTCTAATTTTGAGATATAATTTGCCCCAAAAACTCTTTTGGGGATTAAAAAGAGAGGGAGAAGAAGAAACTTTAGAAGTCCAATGTTTCCTTTTTCAAACAATTTGCGAAGTCGATGTAGGTTGTGGCTAGGGTGGACAATACTCGGCCTGGATTTGTTATCAATTGGACTGATTCGCGTTTCGGGCTTGACAGAACAAGGCCGGATTTTAATGTCTCGGATCAGCAGAAAATGGTCACAAGGCAGCCTGAGTTCGATTGCAAGGAGAATCCATTCTCGGTTTACTACGAAACACCCTGACCGGTACAACAAGATGAGCCTATTTTGGAGTATTCAGGAAAAAGCTAGAAACCGTCTTGTAGGTGATTATTTGCTCCTGTAACCTAGAGGGAGTCGCAATGAATTTTTACCAACTAACTCTACGAGTAGGCGTATATCTTTTCATGGTGTTATTATCATTGATGCCAATGGTTTTGCCATGTGTAATGCAGTAGTGCTAAATAATATTTGGGAATTTAAGAAACAGAGTTATTTCTGCAGGACAGGTGGCTGATCTTCATCTCTTTCTGCAAAAGATTCACTGAAGCTATGAGAAATATTTAGGGCGGGGAAAAAGGACAAGTCAGACTGCCAATCAAAAGGATGAATTGGGCATAAGCAAGGGAGGTGGGAGATCGATCTAACATGCAGAGAAGGCTGTGTTATCATATTAACAGATGCTGCTTGGAAGGATCAAGAAACATGCCTAGCAGGGATTGCAAAAACTGATGGCAGTGTCATTGTGTTGTGGATTCCAAAAGGAGAAACTGTCATCACCTTTGATTGAGGAAACAGAAGCAATTTTATTGGTTTTATCAACAGCCAAGCAAATAGGATGGAATCGACTTCAACTTCAATCTGATTCCTTCCTAGCCATACGTGCAATTACATATGACTGTGATCTGACATAGGAAATTAGAGATCTTGTTATGGATATTAGATAGCTAATGAGCTCTCTTGAATACTTTTTGCGCTAGTGTTCTAGTAGGGAAGAAATTAGTGAAGCTCTCAGGTTAGCCCAAAACGGGGCTAGCCTTCCACCCTGTGACACCTTTTGAATAATGGATGAATATTTCAGTATATGGATGAAGTTTCACTTATCCAAAAAAAAAAATATTATAGTATTAACACTGAAGAAAACGTGCCAGAATTACCTCCATCTTGGATAAAGGAAAAGAAAAGGTAAGCTTTAGTGAAGATGAATGGAGATACTGGGAAACAAAACCTCGTCTCGTACAAGGATAAGAATGAGAGCCTCATCATTCCCCTACTCAGATGACGCTGAAGCAGCTTCTTTCAAGCATGATCTCATGATCTTCCTGAGCTTACCACAAGCATCAAGACAAACTTTCATTGCCTGCATGTGTAAAGCAGCGACTTGTCACATCCCCAAACATATTTTGTTGTCCTACCAGTGATAACCCTTTGCACATATGATCATTTTTTAGTGGATTACATTGAGTCAAAGATTTCATAGACACAATCAAAAAGGCATATGTGCAGCAGGGAATTTTATCACAAATTTATCAGGATACATAACAAATAACTGGATTGCTGCAAGAATGTGCCCCCAATCCAGTGACGCTCATAAGCCTGTCAGAATGATGGCAAGATATTTGCTTGTTCTTTTGCAGGAAACTTAGGAAGAAGACATACTTCATCGATAACTTACCTCGTTTATCTTATCAGTTGACCATGCCCCAGTAATGGCAAGCTGAGTGACCTCATAGCGGGAAGGCATGCAACTGATCATTAGGCTTCCATCCTGGTAGCTCTCCTCCTCCGATATCGGATCGATCAGAAGGTTTGACCCAAGTGAAGACTGAGGCACCGAACATTACATGTATAAGATCCATGCAATTAGAAAAGCTACTCAAGATCTGTTCGAGCAGTTAGCTACCAACTGAATAGTCTGTAAGATGCTCATAATCAACGGAATCTTCTTGATCATCAGATTACAGATTACAAGCCCACATCCACTCGTACATCCACTCTTTGATATGACAAAAGCTCAATCACTTGATTCATGTGCAAACATATTTGTTGTTCACAATATAAAGAAGTTGGTAAGTAAGTCGGCTTTTATTTCCAAAAAAGAGATGGAAAAAAATTTATTCTACATAGAGAGGCATACCATAGATACTGAAGCAACAAGGTCATACATCATGATCCCAGCATCCGCCAGGGCTAGACTAGCACAAGATATTATTACAGGCAAATCACCTGCAACAAAAAGAATGAAATATTTATCAATCTTTCTCATTTCACAAGATACAAATGTAAGCACGTTAATCCTACCGGAAAAAATAAGCACATCAATACATTGAAAGAAATCCCAGGAAATGCTATAGAATCAGGTCTTTGTTTTTCATTACTCAAGGGAAAACTGTGCTCAATCCAGTAAGTAACACCCACAGAAGATACGTCAGAGTCTTACTTCCACCAGACTCCAGGACGAGTGCAAAGACATCGACAGTTGTCTTTGGAAATGATTCCAACATAATGGCACCTTCCAAAGCCTTATGAAGCATTGAGGAATGCTCTTTGTGATCCAGTCCCTAGTCAAAGTCCTCAAGATTTAGACAAGGAAAGGAAGAGACCAAGGAAGACGAATAATAGCTCATGCCTGAATAGTCCCCCCTTTTCTTTGTCGAGTAATAAACCAATCGCATTCATCATATGAGCTTTACAAGGATTCACAAAATGCACACCTTGGGGATATACTTTGCTACATCCTAAATCCTAAAGGACCAGCTAGCTGACTACTATACATCTTGAAAGTTAGATTAGGGATAGATAAGAGGCTAGAGCGGGCAGAACATACAATGGTTTCAAAAATACCCTGCACGGAGAATGGTTTACCTTGGAATAAAAGGTTGTTCCTACCTTGCCATACATAGTAAATGTACAATATATATATATGTCCTTTTCAGTATACCTGTCCCCTGATTGAAGTGGAAAATGTTGTATAGCTGACGTTACAGTTCAATCTACCAATGTCGCTGTACATCATCGCTTTCTTGCTTTCTCTTGGACCAAACCTGAGCACAAAAAACATAATAACTAACTATTTTTTTAGCTTCTGGACATCTGGGAAAATATCATCACCAAACTGTGTTGATTAGCAACTACACAAAGGCTTAAATGATAATGTTCGCTATTTAAGTAGACTCCAAACTTGGAATGAAGGACAATGTGAAAGAAAATTGCAGGACGAATTATTGAACTCACACGGACACTATGACCTGAGTATTTCCGATTTCGGCATAAGCAGAGCCTGAAGCAGCATTCACTGCACCTGTTCGGAAATCTGCAGCAGAAATTAGAGAAGTTAAAATGTGACACATGGCACTAGATTGATCCTTCAAAAAGGACCATGTATAATCGTGTTCACATATGTATGCCTACTGTTTCTTGGTATGAAAGAAGAACAGGGGGAAACAAATCAAGCCGGCCAGTTAATGCTTCATTATAAGACAACTAAGGACGCCTATTGTCAGCTATAATCTAATGTTCGGAGCATACAGGCCTGTCTAGAATATGGCATGTGAGTACAAGTCTAGCTCAGTCCAGAGACAAGGAATAGTTTCCCAGTACAAGGTTTAAGGGCGGCAAGACTCCACTGCTTGGATTCATGATTCAGACTGAATTGCGACGAGATAACCTAATACACTCAACAAAACTAATAAGTTGATAAATGATTAACACGAGTAAACTGACTGATCCTCACATATAGTGAATGCTGAATAACAATAGATAATCTAAGCTAAAGAACTATCCTAGGCACTGGGCACCAACGCGTGCTCCTGATGAATAGGGGAATGAATTAGGACAGATCAAGATTTTCCAACAAAGAATTCCTAGCACTGGTCACTCCAAAAAGCAATTAAAGCTGCCGCCTTTCTAGTTGCACAATCACGAACCGAGAACACCATCCTAATCCAACAACCACACGAAACCATTGAATATATATATATATATATATATATAATATTGAATCAAATGAAGCAACTCTGGCACGACGGATGAGAGTGTGAAGTATAGAAGCTGTAGCCTTTGAGCTTACAGGCGGGTCTGCACTGCTGAAAGCCCCGGCCGTCGGGGCGTACCCAATCGAGGTCGCTGTCTTTGTAGATGGGAGGTATCCCTTTCCGTGTCGCCGGAGACGGCGAGTACGTCGCCGGAGTGGCACTCCCTTTGCCCGCCATTTTTTCCACTCGGTCCAACCGGGGCGTTCTGCGCCGCTCCTCTCCGATACTCCTGTTAAATTAGACGCGAACAGGCTGCCCTCTTTGCCGGCCGCAGTAAACGCAGCGTTTCATGGCTTCAGAGTCATCTTATTACCGGGTCGGTTCGGATCCAACCGAACAACCAGAGCAAATGTCCTTTAATGGGCCCAGATCCAGTGACTTCCTCTGGTTGGGCCTAGCAAAGGATGAGGCCCAAGCCCACGAGTCACGCATTCGCTTCTAAACCTAAACCACCTATCACAGTCTTCGACCTCTTGAAAGATTTAGCGGTAAATAATTTTAACATTTTCATGATGATTAGGCAAGTGGGTGAAAGTAAAAGATGGATGAGCTTTCACTTAAGAGATTCCTTGTCACGCTATAGGTAGGCTTATCAGTGTTGAATGCGTTGAAAAAAGGAGAGGAATAAAAACTCCTCGTGTATCGATTACCAATTGAGCTTATATCAATGCACTGGATCTTCTTCTTCTATTTAAGAGATAATCCATTCATTGCTTTCTGTCCGGGCCACAAACATGCTGCTCCATTTGCACTTGGTCGATCCTTGAGGTACTTGATAAGTAAAAAATTTGTTTTTGAGTGCACCAATGTATCGAACTTTCTACTGAGTACGCAGCGTATGATGTCATGACTGAAAATATGATAACAAGTGGAATAAATATGTGGTACCTATGGAGTAACGCAAAGAAGTAAGACAAAAGGGAGGGGACAAACGTACTGTACTGGGGCATTGTAGGATTTCCATTTTTTTTTTTTCCACCTTTCTGGGTGGTGGTGATGGTTTGACATCACTAGAGCAAGGATGCAGGTTGCACCACAGATTTCACCACTCCTGCAATCTGCTGCTACTGCTGCAGCAGCGAGGGAAAACATGGGTGGATTTTACCTATTTATAGTGCATGGTATCGCGTCATCCGTGTCTCTGTCTGGTCAGTAGGAAAGTGGTATTAACACTCTCTCAACTGTCGGAGTCAGTGTTTGTGGACAGAACGGAGGGACGCAGATTTTTTTTCCCTTTTTCTCTCTTCAAACGGCACATCATTTTGGTCACCTTGCCTGACCTCGGTGGACGACACTTGCTCTCTCTTCGCTCACAGATTAAATAAGAACGAATGATAAAAGAGTAACTAAACTCCCCGTCGTCATCATGATCTTCCCCTTATCTTTCTATATATAGTGCTCAAAACCTTCCCTTAGTTTATTACTTATCTAGCAATAGAACCACACACAAAGGATAAGTTCCTCTGTCGATTCACTCCACCGTGGTACTGGTAAGTATCAGCTAATGCATGCCGCACAACTCCAAATGATAGGATGGAAACTCGACCGGTAAAAATGGTCATCCATAACATACTTGCAGTTCTGTGTTTCAATCGTTCGATCAAACTGTATCATCAAGCATATCCACTTGATCACTTGACTTTCTTTTTATATTTTTACCTAAGTTCTCTTGTCAGGAAGTGAGAATTGAAGAAACGAGGAGGTGTGACCTAGTGTTGCTCATAGTGGTGCCAAGCTCGTGCTTGGAGATGGAGAGTACCCTTATCAATAGCCACGAGCAGACACGGGATGGGGGAGGCTGCGGCTTTGCAAAAGAAGGCGGTGCTGATTATGACTATGAACCACTCCTGTCCTCCAGGAACCCAGCACCATCCCGGAGGTGACCCGCCCCGGAACAGCCGTACATGGTGTCATCAGGTCCTCCGTCAATCATTGGTAGGAAATGCAACTAGTTAAATCTCACGGTTAAGGGAGCTGTTTGATACCTCAAGGTATTACTTAGACGCATATCAACTCGCTCAACCCAGTGACAGTGACGGAGGGACATATACTTGCATGTTAAAGCATGTCTGCATTCTCTATAATCAAAGGGAAATTGTGAAGGTCTTGAGATGCGTTTGTAATGTTGAGAGTTGATTAGGCGTAGCCTCTGGTGTTTTAGCAAAAAGATTCAGCTAGCCAATGAAAACGACTGTTTTTCAAACCCAGAAAGCTGGAGCGCATGGAAGATGATTACCTGTTACATCTCCTTTTTGCCATACACTAGCTAATCGAAATTATACTAGCACAAAACATTATCGCATGCTCTCAATTTCACAGTTCGGGCAGTCCTATATCCTGTGACACTGACAGCCCAAATTTGCACCTACATGGATGGACTAAATGCAGACAGTGGACCTTGGGGAATATGCATGGCTCCCAAGAGAGGGCATAATTGAGTCAATTTAAGGGTTAGTCTTTAATTCAATTAAGCAAGAGAGAGACCAGCTACAAGACTCGAGCCCATCATAGACTTATGATGTGGTGATCATGTCCTCGACCACTCAGACCAGTTACAAAGCTTGGACCAGTTAGGCCTCCCGCCATGAATAGGCAAGTACTAAGTAAAGCTAACAATAAAGCTAATGCAAATATTACACAACTTACCAAGGGAGAAAAAAGATAAAATGTCTTACCCGCAAATCCGCCAGAGCTTGATTTGCAGGTGTGGGAGGAAAGAGTTGCTTCCCCCTCCGTGACTCTGAAGCTTCTACTAAAAGGAGTCATCGAGGTGGTTCTTGAATTCAATCCACAAAGTCGTGCATCATTTCACCTCCAAACTGCTGCCTAAGCTCATCGTCTTGTCGCTGTGCATTGTGCCTTAGCCCCAGAGAGAGTGACACAGCCCCGATCCCACCAAACTCGATCCCGCCCTGTGGGAACCTCATAAAACCTATCAAGGATCCTTCTGAGCTCACAGGAAGTTGACCCTCAAGTCGAGAACAAAGCTCCTGGTTCCACTGCTCCGCATTTAGGCCATTCCCAGAGCATCGAGTTTGGTCCTCAGCCGCTGCTGAAGCCATATGATGTTCGAGTCTGCTAGAACTGGAGGCCTGATGTTCCATTGCCTCTCTTCGGCTGGAGACCATGGAAGAGGTTTCCCCAGTAGGGGCAGAATGTAGGTTCGCTTCAGCCAAGCGTTTTGTCTCAAGTGCATGTATTTCTTCAACCATGGGTTTCCAAAGCCGAACACGAGCATTTATGAACCAATTAGACACCTGCATCAACAAGAATTTTACCTTCAGTGTATACATATATTCGTATACACATAAATTCACGTTTTTCTTCCATTACATTCTCATTTCCCCCTTATTTTACGATGTGAATCCCGATAAAGTTGGCTGTAGTAACAACTAAAAGTAAGAATCTGCACAACCGAAAGGTTCTGAAGAAGAATAAAACTTATAAAAATAGTTTTAAAAGAAAAAAGTGGATGATAATATGAATTTAAGAGGGAAAAATCCTTATGGTAACAGAAGCGACATTTTCATGGTCCAATCAAATGTACAAACTTTGCAGAAAGGGGCAGTACTCCAATAATGTGATATAACAGAACATTCCAGGACAGGGCCCATATAATTAAATAAGCAATAATTGGGCCTAATGACTGGCTTCTAGTTACCATGAGAAAACAGTGCATGCAACATGAAAATGCTGTAAAAACATTACGAAGGCAGCACCAGTACCTGGTTTCGGGATAGTCCAGTTTGAGTGGCTAGCATATGCTTGTCTGTGTCAGTTGGATACCTTTAAAAATTAACACAGTGAACAATAACGAGACTACATCATACTGATGACTAAAGGAAGCCTGTCTGTACTTCTGCTTGAGAGAGAGAAAACTTACGGGTGAAGAAAATGCTCGAACAGCCATGCCCTGAGGATGGCCACCGACCGTTCTGGGAGGCCTCGCTGGGGCCGCCAGACATGATGATGTGCATCTAGGAAGCCCATATTACTCACAAAAGACCTGGTCTTAGCAAAGCTCTGACTAGCAGGTGACATCTTGGATGAGGATAAACCCCCCTTACTATTACTAGCACCATTATTAGGAGGCAAGAAGTCGTTCCCGAAGGATGACTTCACATTCATAAGCTGCTCGGATATAGCATTCTTAAGACATCGGAAGTTCCTCGCAACTGTCTTTAGAGCCAGGGAAATATAAGGAGTGGCTGCACTAAGACCAGCCACTGTCTCAAAGGATGAAACGATCATTTGCATTTGTTGATAGTATTGCTTATACCTCCTACAAATCTGTAAAGAAAATAATGAAGCGAATTCAACTAGTGTAGTTTCAACTAATTAAATACACTGAAACATTCAAACGCAGGAAGAAAAAGGATAACTGTACTATAGGGAAAAAAAAAATGTCATGATTTATAACCCCCAGACCAAGAAATTCTAAGTGGATCCATTTGTAAAGATAAAAACATCCTAAATCAAGAAAGCAAACGTAAAAAATGCGCAGCGACAATATTAGAAATCAAATCAACATAAAAAGCTTGACAATTGACAACAGTTTGTCAATCTTGAATTTTCATAAAGTGAGCTAAAAAATAAGTGATCTGCACTATTGATTTGAAATTCTGATGCCATTGGTGTTGCACATAAGTAGGGCAACTCCACGACATTTATCCATCAATAATTGCCTTGACAGTTGTCTAAATGATGAAGTGGGGCATCACATTTTCTATCTCACCATTCATACAACATAAAGTCACTCAAAGATTACTCTTCTCCTGATTTCAGTGGTCCACTGCAGCAGGATTGTAAAGGAATCTTTCAAAGGAACACCGTTCGCAGTCTAATGATAATACTGAAAGACTCAAAAAGTTTGTCAGGCTTTGTTGTGTTTTTGCACCATTGACCACTTATGCAAACAAAGCATCTCGTCCTGAATCGGAACGACTTTCAAGTACATTTCAGAGACTGGAGAATTCAATTTCACTATAGATGCCCCCCAATGTGCACCTTTGAGATTTTAAACCAACGAATAACACCCACCTAATTTCAACGGGCTGTTCTTATGCATTTACCATATCTAATAGTCCATTGTACATTGGAAAATATCATGGGTTTGAAACCAAACTGATTCTCACATGTGATTGAAGAATTGCAGAAACAAATGTGCATAGAGGCCCAGTTAATACACTGTCTACATTAGAAATATTGTCAGAAGAGATGTGCATAATGCACTGTAGGTACTATATCTCCAATCTACCAAATATTTAACACAGAGCACCTGCTTCACCGAATAAATTGAACTGCTACCAAACCCTAACATATGATCCCTGATTTGATAGCCTGAACTTTATGAAGACTGAAATCAGCTCCTGTGAAATATTTCGTACACTAAGATGAATACTTTAAATAGGCTGCAACCTGAACTACCAAATCAAGAAAGGTTCAGTAAATCATGATAGCACTAAAAAATGTCAACTCCACAACCAAATATACGGGTGTCTTCGTGTCGGATGCTGGATTTGTTGAAGAGTTGCAACTAAGACTATATGTTAGAAATACGGGAGTGCATACAAACATTTTTTGGTAGCTTAGTGGTAGATCAATCGGCTGTTAACTGAATGGACATAGGTTTGAATCCTCCTTAGGGGACTATGGCCTGCCAACAACTTATATGATTGAACTTTACTGAACCTTTCTGCCAACCACAGGCAACATGATTCCATATATTTTACCAGGATGACTAAATAGGAGAGCGAGTGGATAAACTCCCGTTTAAAACTGAAAAACCAAAGATCAGAGCAGTTTATTTCTAGGACAACTCATCTACTTGAGCTGGAGAAAGGTCCCTACGCAACAATGACATCATAAGCAACTTGGCTCCTCCATTCATATTAGCAAATCAAAGTGGGCAGAGAAATAAAGGAAACCAACCTCATCTTGCATAAACAAGAGTGTTGCTCTCTTTTGTTGATCCTCAGGGGGGGTGTTGGTAGATGACCCACTCCCAGCACCGCTACTGCTCATATAACCCTAGTCACAAAATCAAGAGAATGTCAGCACTTGCTTTAATTGGACTTTTACTTCGATTTTCAGCTACATTTTGGGACCTACCAAAGTGCTAACCTCTCCAGATATTCTCTTCAATATGACATGCATTTCTACAGGTTTTGGGCTGTTGACTCTGCATAACTCATCCAAAAGATCTTGAGCTGGCTTGAGGAATTTCGAACTCTTTAAAATGGTGGCATACCCAGTGAAAGGCCCGAGAGGTCCGGTACTCCACTGAGCGCTGTAAGTGGAAACCCCAGTGATCTCATGGACAGCCTTCCCTTGTTTTTTACCAACTATGGAAGATTTTGCGGCCGCATTAGGGTAACCCAAATTGATTGCTTCGAGTTCCTGATCATTCCGAATCATAAGCATCGAGGAAGATGGATTCGATGAGAGCGTCAGAGATAAGCCTTGCGCACTAGTGTCACCGACCCCTGGATGGCAGCTAACATCAGCTGTATTATTGTTCCAGGCAACAATGTTGTTGCGGCGTAACTCATTTATTTCTCTTCCATAAGTGGGAAGAAGGACAAGTTCATTACCAGCATTTAATTCAGACGCTACAGCAGCGGATGAGACGACTTCTTGCAGGGTGTCCTGGTAAAATTTGAAAGGAAAGCCATCTGCATTTCCATGATGCTTTTGACTATCTTGACTACATATTTCACTGGATGGATCTTGGTACCTACTCAATGTGTCGTTCTTAATTAAACAATGTACTGGCGCAGACATAGTGTTGCTAGCCTTCAAATCAGCTGACAATACTTCTCTGCTTAACACCGGGTTTTGATTATTCTCATTAGTTGATCCACTAGAATTATAAGCTGCCCAATTGGTAAAGTAATGTGGAGATAGTCTCCTTAGACTATCAAAACTGTGAGCATCTCCATAGAGTTTAAAAGAGGCATCTTCAGAAACTACCGGATGAGTTGATGAGGAAACGCCTGCAGCAGCTAATTCACGCAGCATTGTGTCCCTATGAATCAATTGAGCATTTGATGCAGCTGGATAGTCGAATGCACCTGAAGGAAGCATGAGCCCAGAGAATAGCATCCTTTGCTCGAGATTGCTTGGAAACTCCTCTAGATGGTGGCCTGCAACTCTCAACTTGTCACGCCTACTTCTCTGAGCTACATGTGATTCTGTCCTAGGTATGCGCGCTTCCATTGAGAGATAGACTTAGTCCTGGTTCTCAGTTTATGTTGATAAAACCGGTGCCAGAAACCCTTCCGGAGCCAACGAAGTCCGAGCAGAACTCAAAACTTATAAGAACCTATCACTGACCTGCATGAGCCACATTTCAACTTCAGTAATCATTCTATAGGAAAATGACACCGGCAAAGTCATAACATTCGCGAGCTGAATCTTTCTTACATGAAAAAAAAACAAAAAAAGGTCTAGATAGGGCTAATACTGAATCGGATAGATCAGATAAACGCATAAAGAGAAAAGGAGAGAGAAAGGAAGAGAGAGGGAGAGAGAGCTCCTCCATGTAGAATTTCGCTTGATTTCATGTATGATTAACAGGAACTGTAAGAAGAAAGCGCCAGTTGATGACGAATCAGAAGCTGAAAATGCGAACAGCGAGAGTGCAACAGCTACTCCGCCGGGAATGAGAGCTAAAAGAAACACGAGCCTAGAGAGAGAGAGAGAGAGAGAGAGAGAGAGAGAGGGAGAGAGAGAGAGAGAGGAGAGAAACATCTTCACACTTTCCTTCACCTTTTTCATGAATTTGTTACTTCATTTCGGTATAATAGAAATTTTCATTTCCGGTGGTTTCTGTCACTAATTGAACAAACAGAAGAGGGACCTGCCGCACGACATCAAAGCATCCTTCACGCACATATCGCTCTAAAAAAACTGTTAAGGTTCCTGCCAAGCTCACCGAAACCAGCTTGGTTCCGCCAAGATGCAGAAAAGAGTACACCGCACCACGAAAATGAGAATCGTCGAAAAGCGATTGAGCAGCCGGAATTGTCCGTACTACAGTGCCATCTCCTCCATGTAACCCTAATTCCCTCGGTTAAACGCAGAGAACAGCCCGTCAGTCTGACGGTAGTCAGAGACACTGAATCTATTGCGCTGATCTAACGGCCGAAGCTCCTTCTCTAATTCTACCTTCAACAGAAAATGACCTTTGTAGGGCAGTTTAGCTGCTTTGAGAGTGAAAGCTGGTTCAAAGATATATGTGCAGGCACGTATAAACATAGGTCGAACGGATAAGGATATAGAACAACGAGAGATTATTAACGCTGAGGGGAAGAAGACGGAAGCGTGAGAGTCGAGAAAGCGAGACGCAGAATCATCACAAGTGAGGGACAGCACAGTGGAGTTGGTGCTGTGCGGAGATGTCGACCGAGAGAGAGTAGGGCTGCAGATTCATATACCTTAGCTAGTAGGATCGTCGCTCCGAAAAGCTTGGGTATCCGCCGGCGATCTTCACCGGTGAGAATCCGGAAACGCTCCCGCTGTCGAGAGAGCACGCAGCACACTCCTTACAGCAGAGAGAGAGAGAGAGAGAGAGGGAGAGGGGGGAGGGAGGGAGGGAGGGAGAGAGAGAGAGAGAGAGGGAGGGGGAGAGGTGAATTTAGGAGCTAATGGCTTGTTTTTGTAAGGCCAATGATTACGAAGGCGGTTATAGGCGCCGTTAGGGATGACGTCTGCTGGTTGGCTGTGGATGCGCTTCTCATAACAGGTGGAGTGGAAGCTCCGTTAAACGCAACGGGCGCAGTGTCAGCCAGGCGAGCCTCCGTCTTCCTTCCCTTCCCCCCTCCCCGTGAAAGTTGAGCCATTTTTAGGAATTTAACTCGGGCGGGCGGTGGGGCCCTGGACTCCGCGAGCGAGGGCCGGTTTTACGTTAATGCCACTCGTTGCCGGGTCCATTGACAATTAGGTTAGGTGTCTTCCCAATTTAAGGTATACTCGATCGAATGAACGTAAGTTCTAGACAAAAAAAATAGACTTCTTAATGTATATTAATTAATGATCTTGATATATGCTAAATCTTATATCGGTCATAAGAGAATAAATTGGGTACCACCACATATTTTTTTAATCTTTTATTTGGAAATGGATTCGATATTCTATAAGACCCATTAACAATAATATAATATACGAACGCCTGCTCATGACAACTTTTAATATAAATGCAGACTCGTCTCCACTAGCAATCCCCATGCTATAGTAAACCTACAAACCGGACGGTCTTTTAGAAGTGAGATTGATGTTAATAATTCAGCACAATTCAATAACTAGATATTCATGATAATAGTAAAAAGCGATGGCCCTAAAGTGATACATACACACATACATACATATATATGATATGATATACATGATGCGTATGCTAAGGAGGAGGAATAAATGGGTGAAAATGATGAAGCAGATGCTGTACTTCACCCGGCTAGCGGCCACTCGTTCTTACCTTTGCATAATTTTTGCGGTATAATTCTTCTCCTCCTTCGTCTTCTTCTGACATGCACGCCCATATGGTGTACGTAGCCAGCCACCCTCTCCCCTTCTTAATTACAGCTCAACTCTGTCTCCGCCATGATCGATCAACATCCTAGCTAATAATATTCAACAGATTACTTGTTCTCTAATTACTGTGAGATGCATACTTAACAATCATTGTCTTGAAGTACGTAAAGACAGAGAAGGCTGCAAGAGGATAAGAAAATGATTAAGTAAAGAAGTTGTTGGAAATTTCAAAATCTCTTATTTCTTCTATTCAAGTCAGTGAAAGTCTTTGTGATTTAGTACACCATTTTTAATTTAACATCTCATGGTTAATGAATTTAAATTAAAAAGGAATTTAATATTTTATAATTATCGTCTTACTTATGAAAGGATTAGAAGTGATTGAACTGTAGAATTTTGCTGCAACGGTGTTCAGCACAAAACCCTAAAGCCTGGTGGGGAGGGGCAGAAGAGAGAGAGGAGCTCCTGGGTTCTATCGCCGGATCTTTTGCTTGAGGGCCGCTGCTTGCTTTGTCAGCAGTCCCCATGTTGAATTGAACATGGAAAAAAAAAGGTTTTTTTTTTCTTTTTTTTTGTTTTCCCTACCTTAAAGAAAAACCTTTGAAGCTACCGTAGGCTTTCTTCTCATCGATACAAGGAGCAATGACCCACGTAAGCATACGAGCGATAAGCGCGCACACAAATGGTCGGAACTGTAATTTCATCGATAATTTTGTTAACAAATCTGGTAGACGCAACCAACGTGGATTAATTGGTTTAGTAATAGGGCGCGTCTTTCCCTTAAATTATAAGGTCATAGATTGGAATATTGTAAATTAATAGAATTCACCTCGAGAGAACTCTGCCTCTCAGTCGGTCATCCTAGCATAAACTAAATTAGTTATAACTATTTAGATTTCTGAATACCAGTAGTTTAGACCGAAAAATCGGTTAGATGCATATTTAATGAAGATTTTAGCATATTTTAATTTTAAATTATTTCGTTATAAGCTTCGATTCCTTTTTTCCCCTCGGAAAATTTAATCAATTTCGACTTTTTTTCTTTTTGGTCGAAAGATCAGATAATAATTAATATCTCACACTCTTGATCCAAAAAAGAATAATAATAAATTACTTGCATGGGCACCAAAAAAGCTGTACCAGTCGAATTGTTGTTTTCCGATCTATGCCAGCATCACCTTATACTGAAAAAATTGATGGATTCCGATTGATGTGAACTCGAGTTGGGTCAAATCATTTAAAAATCTTCTGATTATAAGTTTTCTGAGTTCCTTAGAATCGAATTCAATACTTTATTATTGCCAAAATAGATTAGGATTTAAGCAGGTAAAATTAGGAAATTTTATAAGATAAGAAATGTGTTGGTAAGTCAGGATTTTATTATTTTCCACGTGGAAAAGGGAAAGCATTGATTAAGTTTTTATTTTTTATTTTTTGTCAAATAAGAAAAGCCTGAATTGACTCCAATCCAAGCAGTGGAACAGTAATGTCTGAAAATGGTTCAGTTCTAACTCACACTCTCACTCCTAGTTATTGTCCCCCCTATCTATAATAATAGCTCAGCTCAGCTCAGCTCTCCCTGGACTCTTCCCTGTTCATCTCTGCTGCTGCCGATGAACAGCTAAAGCTTCCCCACTTCTCACCCGTCCGATCTTCAGTATGTCCCAGAGATCACACCGTCAGGACGGGGAGAGCGTACTGGAAGTGGAAGAAGCATCGGGGCGCAAAAGCTAAACTAGAAAGTGGGGGGTGGAACTGGAGGGGGGCAGCAAAAAGGTTGATTGGGATTCGGTGGTTTCGTAAATAATCGCTCCTCGGGTGCGCCCGCCCAACATCGGAATCCGCCGTCGGATTTTTATCTGACGGTCACGTGACTCGCAGGAGAATATGATGCTGTTGGTGGGTTTTGCTAAGAATAAAAATTCTCAGACAAGCTCCCATCCGACCAATCATAGAAAGAAAAGGAAGCATACGACGATTACTATTATCATCCGACGACACCGATTTTAATTATTTTCCTTAAGACTTATTATTAATAATTTACAATCATCTTTTATTTATTTAATGATCTAATATTAGACTGTAAAATTTTTTTTTTACCTTAATTGTTACTCTTCGGCTTGTCCAAATAACATTTAATTTTTCATAATTTTCCTCTAATTCCATCCATTTCCTTTCATCCGTCAACCCCTCACAAGCACACAGCGATAACTTACTTCACGATAATGTAATAAAGAAGAATCAATCAAATAAGTATAATAATTACTCAGATGATTAATATTTATTTACTTATTTAATTGATACATTTTGACGTTATATGATGGAGTGTGATAAAATACTCAGTGGCAGAGGGGTTGGTAAAATTATGAGATGTAATTAATGAAGGTGTTTTAATGAATGAGAGAGGGAGAGAGGGAGGGGAGAGGGGGAGCAAAAGGAACAATCGGGGCTCTATCGTAATATTAGGATGCGTAGGGTGGTGGGGAATTGAGATTGGAGCAGTACTCCGTAGTAGACTTGGAAGTTGAATGACATCATCCTTTCACGTCACACAGATCCCCTACTCTCTGCTCTCTACTCTACCTCCACTATTCTCTCTCTCTCTCTCCCCATGCTGTGCTCTACGTGGTAGTGCAGAAAATGAATATGAAATATTAAATTTACTAGTGGGAAAGGTCGCGCTACGCTGTGGAATGCAAAGATTTTTTTAATTTTTATCACGGCTTGCTGAAGAAAAGAACATAAAGATAAAGAAGATGATATTCAATAAAAAATTGTCATGTGCGTGAAAAATTAAGGAGAGATGTGCTGCTGGCATTCAACGAATGTATACATTGATTGGCTACTGAATTAACCATTACATCTAAAATAAAAATATTGACAAACAGCGGGAAGAAAAAGATAGGAAGTCCCACTTACGGTGGGTTTATGAGACAATGCAAGAAAAACCAGAATCAGACAAATGCAAGAAAAGCCAGAATCATGCCATTGCCAAACAAACATACAGATTTCTTCACCAAAAAGTATATTGGTAATTCCACGCTTGAACCAATCCATTCACATCAAGAATGTCTACAATAAAGACTGTCTTATGCAAAAATTATAGTTCACCAGGCTACTCCTTGCACAATTACATGATGATTCCATTTTTGCGCAAGATGACAAATGCATATTAGAGACATTACCATTTAGAACTTGTGGAGCATATATTCTTTTTCCAAGAATGCATGCTTCACCAACTTGAAGAGAAGCTTCTACTTGAACAAAAGGGTAATCTGCTTCTTTTGCATTCTTTTAGTTCAATCCTGCTCATATATCTGTGTATGAGTGCAAGAGGCAGTACGCAGCAAGTCATTCAGGTGAAATAAATGGAGGGAGATTGAAGCAGTCTAAAATGCTTAATGTATAAGATCTAGTAAGAAATTTTTCATATAAAAGTAATCATATTAGCACAACACTGTAAAAGGGCTCTGTCGTTCATGCTCAACATAATAGCAATTGAACATAATCACCAATGCAAAAAGAAAAAACAATAACTGTTATCTAAACCGTGGGTAAAGTCGCTCCTCCTTAGCTCCGTCATCAAGGATCTCATTAGATTACCCTTTGAAAGTTATGATTCATCAAGTTTTTTCTTTTACCTCTAGCGCTTGTAGTTTTCTCGCTTGTAGAGGCTTTAGTGTGTTTAATAAGGCCACAAAGCAGGTCAAACGCCAAATAAGAAATAGACCAAAAACTTCATGCCATCTAATAATCTTATTTTGATTGTTTGTACACCAGATAAGAAATAGACCAAAACCAAGACAATAGCAACTCGTGATTAACAAACCTAAAATTTTAGGTTATGCATGATCTCGACCTGGTGGATGAATATTTTCATGTTCATTGGGTTTCACACTCGTGGGCCATAGAAAATAAAAATTCACTCCAACATAATGATATTAGATGTAAATTGCCAGATATAAGAAAATCTATACAAAGTTATATGCAGCAAAATATACATAGAAATTATATAAAGAAAGTAACACATTTTCTCTAAATAAGTAGGAAATTTTCACCATTTGAAAGAAAGCTGTAAGAGATCGAGATACAAAACTGAGGGAAGAATCTCAATTTCATTAGTATGAATATATAGATATAAGAAGAATTCAAAAATGGGAAATAATCTCCTAAATAAAGTAGGAAATTATTGCCTATCTAACATGATTATCAATCCTATTTATATATAGTACAATTGCCAGATATAAGAAAATCCACACAAATATGCAATAATATATAAATAGAATTCAATAAAAAGAAAGTAACATATTCTCTATAAACAAAAATAGGTAATTCACACCATTCATGTAAAAGCAAGAAATTATTGCTTGTCTAACACGATTATTAATCCTATCCATATATGCGGTACAATTGAGCATTCAGATATAGCAACAAACACTCATATCAACACTTTGCTAAACAACTTGAATAGCAAATGAAGATACTGATGACAGAGAGAGGGATAAAGATTTTTGGAAAGCTGGAATAGACTGATTAATACAGAGGCCAAAGTCACTGAAGATAACCAAAAGACGGGTTTTGGATATACTGATAGTCACCAAACCAAGTGAAAATAACTAAGTATATTTTAACATTGAAAACTTAGTTAAAATATGCTCATATCTTTTGAGTCATCTAATTTCCTGAAATTCTTTTTTATGTATAAGAGAAAATCCCAATTTCTTTGAATCATGAAGCCTGCAAGAGTATGTTGAGACAATCAGCAGATAGCTAGCATATGAACTAAAGGAAAAGCTATTTATGCATTGATTAAAACTTGCCTCTGAAGCTCTCAAGTGTCAATGAACCTAAGGGAGAAACTGCAGAGCAAATAGCTGACTAAATTAGATATAGTAACCTGGCGTGATGTTTTTATGGGAGCAACGGTAGTTGAGCCTGCGTTCTGGTTCACTTGTATGATTGTATCATTATCTGGAGATGCAACTCACACAAAATCAAGACATTAATTTTGGACTAAAATGCATAATGATCCATCCA
Organism: Lagerstroemia speciosa; assembly: GCA_037672795.1. Lineage (NCBI taxonomy): Eukaryota > Viridiplantae > Streptophyta > Magnoliopsida > Myrtales > Lythraceae > Lagerstroemia > Lagerstroemia speciosa. The sequence continues at coordinate 493,104 of CM075299.1, forward strand.
TTAATAATTTGAAAAGTAGATAACAACTTGAATTTAACCTAAAATTCTGGCGGTTAAGGAATGGTTCTTTGAATCGATGACATTGTTGGAGCTTCTAGAATCTGCTAAAAAAAAACCAATTTTCTATTCACATTTGAACTCAAAGTTAGTTAAGGACAAATCACATGCACGATGATGCATTGCCATCTTCGAATCAAGGAATCTTTAATAAAAATCTGCAGAAACAGCAAAAAAGATAGTTGATTATACATTCCAGGAAAGAATTGATATATTCATGAGAAAGAAAGAAAATTCCAAATAAACAAATAATAGGATTTGACTATGTTCCTCAATACTAATAAGTCAGAGAGGATGCAAACTCTCACACCAACAATTAGTGAAACAAAATGACAGAAAGCAGAATGGATGCCTTCTACCCAATCGTCCAATGCACAACCTTTCTAGACCCATTAGGCATCATTGCGAAATTCTACGATCACAAAAAATTTGAAAGCTATCGGATTCAGAAAGCTTCCCAGATTATTCGTGGCCCAAGTCACCAGGACTGGAAATGAAAATCACATGCCTTGCAATGCATTACAGAAACCAATTTGAGATTCTGAACATTCCATGAAATGAGAAAAACAAACCAAACGCGATGGGAGTATAAGATTTACTTTTTCTTTCTCCAAAACATACAACAGAGGTGCTCACTTCTTAAATTAAAGGGTCTAAACTAAGTGATTAAAGCATCAAGTGAAAGTCTCTATATGCAAGTGGGGACATATACATGCTGTATTCTGGTAGATAAGTAATATAAATTCGAAAATTTCTCTTTGCTAAATCAGCTCCAAGAGGATTGTCTTATAGTTTGCTTACCGATTTATATGAACTGTTCTTGCAACTGTCATACTAAATCACCGAGGCTCTAAGGCAATCTCTTCTATCAAGATGAGTTAGCTTGAGGTAAAACCACAAGAATTCTAGTCAGAAAGAGCATATACATAGTTATAAAAGGTTCTCTCTCAGGCGCGGAATGTGTCATGGCTCCTGTGCAGCAGAGGAAATAGTGCAATCTCGATTTAAAATACTATGCCCTAAATAACCTCAAACAAAAATACAGAATAAAGAGAAAGCTTGCATGCCTTGAGGACACGGAGAGAGAGCCAACTCCAGGTAGCAAGTGCTGGTGGATTGGAGAAGCCGACCTTTTCGAAAGATGCATGGACCTTCCTGATTCTCGATGCTGGGGTTTTCACCTTCCTGGTTCGAAGGAGAGAAGGGACTCACCCTCTGAAGGCGAGGCAAAGCAGAAACTCTCTCTTGTCGGTGAAAGGAGGAGAAATGCCACAGCGCTAGCGATCCACAGAGAAGATAGACGACCAATGAGGACGGCAAGTATTGAGGGTTGATCGAGAAGAAAAGCCACCAATCAAGGGGAGAGCACAGAGGAAGCGAGATGATTCGTACAGGAAAGCAAATGGCTCTTTAGGTTTTGGCAGAGAAGCAAACGATCTTCTTGGATCTGCTCGTACAAAATGGAAAGACAAAAGAAAGGAAAGTACTTCAAAAAAAGAAGGGGAAAATATTTTACCAAAAAATAATTAAAAATAGTACTTGAGAGTAGCGAATGGAATTCCTACTCGCCACAGAAGTGGCCTTTGTTACTCTGTTTTAGTTTATAAAGAATAGATTATTTATTTATATAGTTAATTACATATTATTTATTTATATAGTTAATATATATATATATATATATATATGATGTGATCCTGCAACTGATAACTCCCTAGGCCAAATGTATGACAATCAATTCATCAAAAAAGAAAAATGCATGACAATGAAAGTGCAATGCAGAAACTCTATGCACCACACTCTACCAATTCACAATCCTTTCACAAGTTCCTAAATTGTCCATAGACTGAAACCCAAATAAAATGCTGTCCAAAATTTGTCGAGAGGAGAGGCAAAGTTCATATAGCAGTGATTGACAAGGATTCATTTACATAAATGCAAAGAGCAAACTTGTTCAAACTACATCAAAATTATTACCACCATAGATTATTTCATCATACTCAAGAGCAGAGGAAACATTTCCAACACTAAAGCACTTCTGCAGATCGTAGGTGCCAAAGCCAAGATGACCACCAACCAAGTCTTTGTCACATTCATGTCCCACTCCCAGAAAGGCGTGCTCTGTTCCCATCACTTCATCCTCAAAAGCAGAAAGAAAAGAGACATGGCGATCAACCTTCAAGAACAAGAGCAATCATCGCTATAAACTAGTCATCCAACTACCAAATCAATTGAGATAAAATGAGAACGATGAATTGGTGATTCGTCTAGGCTAATGTTGAATGTCAAGTGTCAACAATATCGTTCCTTCAGCAATACAAAAATAGTACAGGAAAAGGAGTGTAAACAATTATACTAAAAGCATGACGTCTCTCATCATCTTTATATTTATTTTTCCGATGAAATTTATCGGCTTCTCCTTCTGGAATCTGGTCTGTACAGGGCCCACGGTTAGGGACTTAAATATTGAAGGTTCCATGTCAATAATACCTAGCATGCAAGGTTGTATATATGCTTTGTTTCCAAGAGATGTTTCATAAAAATATTAACCTAAGCTGGGTAAGAAGTGAAAATATTCTTGTTGTCATCCGTATCCATACTAATAAATGCATCCTTCATTGCAGCATCAGTCATGATCCAACTTTATCAGCGCCCAGTGTGCTATCCGCCAATGCCACCAAGGAGAAAAATGGTATCGCCATTGTCACTTCATATGTATCATAATTTGGTATACAGGGTGCTTCTAACATCTATTTCCAAATGATATCTTCAATGTAATGAAGATAATGAGTAAATGTTAAGTAAATCAATTTCTTCAAGAAATTACCATGTAGCAGCAAATACAGCAATCAATAAATGAGGTCGCAATTGCCAGGTTTAGCAGATCGTTTTCCCAACAAAGATGAGTATGAACTTTCAAAACAAATTCGAAATAAATACAATATCAACAGCCACTTTGTTTTTCAATGGTTGCATCACGGTACTTGTTCTCAACAACAATCAGAAAAGGGAAAAGAAGGATATATGCTCCAACTCTATTCTGCGTAATTTTCTATATGATTTCAAAAATTCCACGCATACTCTTACATTCATATTATATGTAGAATTTCTACAAAGAAAAATTAATGGAGAATAAAATCCAACAGTGCAGCGATTGTCATATTCATAGAATGAGAATACATCAAAATAGAAACGTTCTCTACCTAATACTCACAATCACACAGAATATAATAAATATGAAGCACGATCTTCCGGATCACATCAAATCCCATACAACTGGTATCCATGATTCTCTACCATACATGTCATAGTCAGCCCACAATTCACCCCAGCCTACTGCAAGAAGCCCAGACTCGTATCAAATGGTCAATACCAATGGGACCTGACTACTTGCATGTTCACTACTAATCTTTCAACCAATGGACAATAGAAGAACAACACGATCACTAACCAGCGGATGTTAGAGCATTTCAACTAACATGCACGAAGAAAGAGGGGTGAGAAGAATCAGCTTACTACTTATCAGTGAAGGACAGAGAGAAGGTAAGCTGAACTGCAAGCTCGAGAGCTATGGGGTCGGAGCGATTGCGGAAAAGGAAGCAGAAGAGAGAGAAGAGGGGGGAAAAAGAGAGGGAAAAGCAGTACACAGAGCTGAGACTGAAAGGATGTGTTTGTTCCAGGCAGACTTGAAATGTTCTTTGAGTTGCATTGAACTGCGGAGGCGCGTGGAGCCCGGGGCTTTTGAGCGACCGTCTCCGGCCGTCAAAACACGTTGACAGCGTTACTTTTCTCGGTTGGCGACCGACCGGTGTTCGGGCTGGACCGGTTTTAGATCGGTTCTCAGATTTCTCTCTCTTAAGTTTAAATTGGGCTTTTATTGTGGGCCGGACCTTTCTAACGGCCCAACAGTGAATGACGGTTCCGAAGCTACGTTTCCCTCCAGTTTGTTTCCTGTGCACCGCAGGGCTCCACAGCCATGGCGGCTGTTTTGCGGTGCGCTTCGAAGAGACAGAGCTACAGCTCTCTCTCCGATGGCGCCAGAAGGTTCACGGCGGCGGTGGCGACTGCTCTTTCTCATCAGGTCAATGATAGGCCCTTCAAATACTTGATTCAAGGTAACCGCAGCTTCTCTCTGCAAATATTTGTCGTTTCACTTTCACACCGATGATTTTTCCATTTTCAGTTGTTAATGGCAAATACTACGTCGATACATTCACTTGGTCGATTGAGCGGCTGTTAGCTTTTTTGTTTTTTTGCCAACGGCTGTTGACATGTTACATCCGAGTAACGATTTACTCGTACTTTTGGAAAAGCTATTCGGTCAGTGTCAATATCAGAAATTTGTGAAATTCTCCAACTCATTTAAGCTAAAATGGAACAACTTGAGTCCAACTCTTTCATTGATTGGGCTCCTGCTGGTACACCTGTACAGTGAGATCAATGACTAGCTCGCCCGAGTCTCTTGGCGGGTTCAATGAGATGGATCTGGGAAATAAGCGAAAATACTACATGATAGGCGGGAAGGGCGGTGTTGGCAAAACAAGCTGTGCTGCTTCCCTTGCAGTGAAGTTCGCTAACAGTGGGCACCCCACCATCGTGGTCTCGACTGACCCTGCTCACTCGTTAAGCGATTCCTTCTCTCAGGTAATTGCGGCCTTATTTGCTTTGAACTGAAAAAGGCAGTTTATTCATTTTCTGTCAAACAATTTGAAATTTTCTATGACGTGTGGTTCTCTCCCTGTAGGATCTATCGGGAGGCAACCTTGTATCCGTTGAAGGAGTCAATTCACCACTTTTCGCACTCGAGGTACTTTTGTAGGAGAACATGCTTTCTGTTAGTAGTGGCTTTTTTTTTTTGTGTCATATGAGGACCTAAGTACTTACTTCATTATATTCATTTGTTTATTTATCTACTTATTATTGCCAGGAAGTTATCTCCCTCTCTCTCTCTCTACTTATTTGTGCCAGGTAGTTTCAGACAAAATGAAGGAAGATCTCCAGAGCTCAATGCAAAGAGGTGGTAGTAATTCCATCAAAGATGTTATGGACAGCATGGGCCTTGGAGCAATGTTTGATCAGGTGACAGCCTACTGTTACTCTTACTCTTAAAGCCATTCTGGTAGTTGAAATTTAGGCAGCTCGTTGTGAGAAAAATAGATAAGCCTACTGTTACTCTTACTCTTAAACCCATTCTGGTAGTTGAAATTTAGGCAGCTCGTTGTGAGAAAAATAGATAATTGTTACATAAAATCCACGCTAGCAGTTTTTAGATGGAACAACTGATCCTTGGTCAGTGTCAATGATATTGCTAACCAGTGAATATCTTCATTCTAATTATTTAAAAAAATGAATATATTCATTCTTGAGTTTATCTTATTACATGCTGTTTCTTAGTTAGGGGATCTTAAACTTGAGGAACTGATGGAGAATCCTCCTCCTGGTACGGATGAGGTTGTTGCCATCTCCAAGGTATGCATATCTTCTCAATTTTCATCCCACTAGCCCCTTAATAATGATCATGTGCAATATTTATCCCTGTCTAATCATTATGGTAATGAAAGGATAATGTCAATTCAATAGCATGTTGCTTCTTAGGTTATGGGCTTCCTAGAGTCGCCAGCATATAGCACATTCACTCGCGTTGTATTTGATACGGCTCCAACGGTGAGTGAGGCATTACTTTATTTATGATTCCATTTGCTGAAATTCCTTTAGTTTTCCACCTTAATCATGTGATAATGATTGGCTTGATTGAATGTTGGTGGATAGGGCCACACTCTTCGACTTCTATCTCTGCCCGACTTCCTTGATGCATCACTTGGCAAAATGATGAGGGTATGAGCAGTAGTATCTTCACTTCCCTACTCTAGATCTTATTTTCTGTCGTGAAGTTGATATTAACCATTAAGAAAAAGATGTTGCTGAGTTTTTATCTAAGTTCAATCTTTATCAGATAACGTTCCTCAATGCTTATGCTCAGAAATAATATGCTTATTTATATGAAGTGTGGTAGTCAAATAAACTTCACTTGTGCCACCTGAAATACCAATTCTCCATCTTCCAAAGATGTCTTTCTTTTTTTGTCTTCAACTTCCATAACTGTTACTGCGATTACCTTGACATTTTACTTTCATTTGGATGCACCGATCAGCTTAAGAAGAAGCTAGCTTCAGCTAGTGCAGCCATCAAGTCTGTTTTCGGGAAACAAGAGAAGCAGCTAGATGCTGTAAGTATAATACTTGTTGATCACAACTTCTTCCTTCTGGTTCCTCCCCTTCCCTTTTGTTCATTCTTCCTTCTCAAGTGATCCTTAAACGAGTAACTCATGCTTAAATCTGTTAGCCGGAGAGATTGGAGCAACTTCAGAAGAGTGCGAGAAAAGTTAGGGATCTTTTTCGTGACTCAGACTCCATGGAATTCATCATAGTAACAATTCCTACGGTAATGTTCTAGCTTTAGCTTGTCCGCTTCAGAGTTTTCTAGGATATTTCATCCTATACTGTGATGTAAACTAATTCAGAATAATTATCACCAGCAATGAGAAGCGAAGTTAGAACCTGATGAATTGAAAATTTTCTGATCCACTGTTGAATCTGGTATTCTGCTCAAGAGCATTTATTCATGAACTCCTTATGTTCTTTTTCAATTCACAAGTTGCAAATTTGATGGAATGTGCATCTTCCTGCTTCCTTTTTCCTGCATTTCTCTGTTAGGGCTGTAAATGAACTTGTCGGTGATTGACCTTGATCACTCTTTAGGTTATGGCCGTGAGTGAATCATCAAGATTATGTAGATCCTTGAGGAAGGAAAGTGTTCCAATACGGAGATTACTTGTGAATCAGGTTCTTCCCCCATCTTCATCAGACTGCAAGTTCTGTGCCATGAAAAGGAAGGTAAACAGCCTCACTGTTGATCTAGAAATGCTCCCAAACAGGTCCATAATCTGCTTTGTGAACACTGAGAATTGGGGTTGATTGTATATTGTAGGAGCAAATGCATGCGCTGAGTATGATCCAAAATGATCCAGAACTTTCCCAGCTAAGGTTGCTCGATGCGCCATTGTTCGATGCGGAGATAAGGGGCGTCCCAGCACTTAATTTCATGGGCAACTCCATTTGGAAGTAAATATTCAGAATGCTGGTCCTGAGATGAGAGGAAATCAGAGATTTGTGCTCCCCTTAATTAGGCTCGTTGGAAAAATTAAAGTTGGCAAGAGTCTCGTTCTACTCTTGGGGGTCATCTCGTTGTGTCGACGGCTCAGGTGTTTTTGTAACTTGTACAACATTTTTTTGCTCCCGATGGGTCGTGTTTTTTTTTCCCTCATCTTTTCTCGACATCTCAGGAGTAGAGTAGAGTAGGACTGTTCATGCTCTCAATTAAGCACCTAATATGAAGCTATAACGAATGAAAGAGATGCAACTTTACCTTAATGTTGGTCTCCTTTTTCTTTTCAAGTAACCGTAATGTGCATGTCATGTTATCGAATAGCAAGGTGATAATAGAATTTTCCAAAACAAATCTTTAGCACCTTTTGTCATTGTGGAAAAAATTATCTCGATGATTCGTTACGGAGTAGTTTTATTGTTGAAGGTTGTATCTAAGGTGGCACATAGCTCTTTATCTCAAGCCCTAAGGATCAAACAACTGTTGTAACGATAATACTCTGTATCAATTTTTATAAAGTTGTACAGTTTTGAGTTATGAATGCAATACAAATTCAATTATAAAAAAAAGTGATAATTGTGCGCAACAAATTTCGAGTCTGTAAACTTTAGACATGAAAAATGAGCAAACAAATTAAATTTGTATTAATTTCACGAGAACAATTTCTCTAATGAAATTCTGGAGAGAAAATATAGAAAATGGTCTACTTTGATTCCATTTCTTGGTTGGTCTCGAGCGAGAGCTGAAGAAGCGTAGTCTCAATCGAGAAAAGCTGTGGTCCACTAGGGCTTTTGAGCGTGATCCAATGGGTTCGATGAAATCTCGAGCAAGAAGCCTCAATGGCTTGGTCTCGGTCAAAAGGTGGGTCCGATCAAATCTCTAAAGAGAAAAACCTCAATGGCTTAATCTCGGTCGAGAGCTGGGTCCGATGAAATCCCGAGAGAGAGAAGCCGCAACGGCTTGGTCTGGATCGAGAGTTGGTGGTGGAATCAGTGGGGCTTGGGAGCTTGATCCGTTGGGTCCGGCTTGTGGCTAGAGCGAGGGCTAGAGAAGCGAGTCTCGATCGAGGGTTGGTACCGACAGGGCTTGTAGGCTTGATTCGATGAGTCCATGCGAAGTCTTCTGAGTATCTTTCTAAATTGGCAGAACTTCGACAAGTTTTGAAGAGTCTCGATTTCGACAAAGTTTCTTCAGGCTTTGGCGCCTTTTTTTCTATTAAGTGTCCCGATTTCTAAAGAGGAGCCCTTTATTTATAGAGGAGGGGAGCCGATGTGTCAATCCCCGTGCTTGAATCTGATTGGTTGATCATAATTGATCATAACCGTCCATTATAATTTTATGGATAATTATATGATTTTATTTGTAAATAATATCCATTTGTAGAGATATTTTGTATTTCTCCACATTCTAGTAGATAACATCTATTTTTTTTATTTTAGATAATATCCACTAACTGAAGATATTATATCATTCAGATTTTTTTATAATATCATGTATTTATCTGTACAATACATTATAAGTATTATCTGAAATTATATTTGTTTATTCCAAATAATATCAAATATATTGATTAACCATAGATAGTTTACCGTATACTACCGATAATTTCCCGATGACAAGTTTCGTGTTTGTACGTATCCAGAAAGTTGTGAAATATAATTTATCGGTGACTTTAATACCACATTTAATTAGGTATTTAATATATCGGATAAGTGAGGTGGTAATTTGTGACTGACTACGATTTTTCGAGTTTTATAATAATAATTAAAATAATAACTTTTTGATATATTTAATTAAAGTAATATTTTGAATAAAGGACTTTCATCCTCTATTTTCCACCCAGTACAATAATTAGTCCCACCCCAAATTCTGCAGTTATTGGCCGAGGGAGGAGGGTCAGCGGGGTGGTGCACGTGGCGTGAACCGATTGGCGGGCTGTTGGTGGACCACATGGCCAGTACTACTCTGACGACTGCAACAGTGAAAAGCGCCAAACTGAAGATGCTTTGGCCGTCAGTTAACGTCTAATGTCTGTTACCCCTCCCTCCGTCCCTCCCTCCGTCCCTCCCGAGTCTCTCCGCCGATATCGGCGATATGATGCTAATAGAGAGCAGTGATGAGTATGCTGCATCACGCTGCCGAAATTAATAATTCTCAACTCGTTATATAAATTAAATTAAAGTAAATGTTCGTTTGAGAAACATTATTTTAGTTATTTTTAATTTAAATGATTTTATCAGAATTTTTTTACTTGTATTATGCTATATTTTTAGTCAATCGAAATGCACCTTATGACTAAATTATAATCGAGTCAACCTAAGAATTTATTTTATAATTATTTATTTAAGGTCTGATAAGGGAATTATTCGATCAAGTCAGATTACCATAATTTTATAAGCATTTCTGTCAAGACTATGTACTGATCACGTCACGTCTGGCCTCTCTTCCCCCTCCCTGAAAAGATTCCTTCTCTCCCTTCCTCTGCTTCTCAGCTCAGGTCGTCCTCAAGTCTCCCATTCACGCGGCGTCTCGCTAATTTTCGAGCTTGTTTCCCCTGGGACGTTGATGATATGGTTGTCCTCTCCCATCGGCACTAGAGTTACTGACAGGATCTCCCCGCAAACGGTTTTGCAGGTTCGTTGCTTGATCTCAATGCGCTTCGAACCTCCGGCAATGTACTCGTTTTCTGTTTCCTCCTCCGTCCTGCTCGGCTTGTCGTTGTGCGGCCCGGATCCGGAAGTATGAGCTCACCAGTATCTAGTTTCCCGAACAATAGTTCTGGAAGCGTATTTTTATTGATTGTTCTACTGCGGTATCCGGATTCTTAAGTCTTTTTGGATTTCTTACCCTGTCTAGCGGCCTAATTGCGAACAATTTGCTGGCACAAAATAGCATTTTGTCACCAGGTTTTCTCTCGATTGCACTTTGACTGCATTGTGCCGATTCATCACTAGCTTTAGGACTGCCCAGTTTCATCTGATGGCATGTTTGCACATTTTGTGTTATTGTTCTGAGCTGAAGTTACTGGATCACTCCCCTGAAGTGTTCGATGTCTTAAATGGTTTATCCCTAATGTCCACGTTTCATTAGGGTGGACTTTTCTATGTAAGTGCGCAGAAAAACGCGTCAACTCAAGCAGTAGGAGCCTCTACTATTAATACATGTCTCATTGCTTGGAGGAAGTGCATTTTTCTCTAATACCTTCCTTCATGCTTATAGGCAGTGCTGTTGGAAGCAGAGATACTTGGATAGAAGGAAGCATGCTTTAGCTCCTGTCTTAAGAGGGAAGCCCTTTATGGCTATCTTCCACTGGGCAGTGGGACTGTTTGATTGGGTTGGAATGGACTCTTGGTTGACTAAAAGGGAATGCTCCTGGATATAATGCTGTAAGGAGGGCAAAATGATTACATATGAGCAAGATCCTGATGTTGTTCAGTGGGGACTCCGGTTCTTTGAAAGCGACCCCTACTCAGATTGTGGATATTGTAACACCCAGATACAAGATGATATAAGCTGTTACCAAGGCCACTATGTTGAGGAAGATCATTATGGCATCCAATGCAATGACATAGACAATGATGAGCTCATAGCACATGCGCTTCAAGAGGAATTATCACAACTTGCAGTCACTGAGACGCCTGACTCTCCAAATGAGGGATCAGAACAATTGCAGACATCTATCTTTTCACAGGATTGGCATGGCCGTTCCATTGGGAGATATGGATCCGGTATGTGCTGAACTATGGCTTCTAATCAATCTGGATGGCTTTGCTTGCTCAGTAAGTTCATTTCTTTGTAGGGCAGGAGGAATCAGAAGATGTCACGCATTCAAGTTCCTGTTCTAGCCCTGAAGAAAATTCATACTGCGTGGAAGATTGGGCGTATTCCTTGGAGCCGGCAGATGAGTATGCTTATGATGGTGAAGTGGGCAAAAGGTTGAATCAGATGATTCCTGTTCCAGTAAGTGTGACAATGAGATAATACCTTCGTTAAATGTGTTCTTAGCATTCGGCTTAACAGAGGATCTTTGCTTTGTGTGCGCTGCAAATTTATCAAAGATGACTCTTTTCAAATTAATTTAAGCAGACTCTTGACATTTTGAATGGTTATGATATTGTATGTGATGAGCATCTAAAGTTGGACTTGGTGTGAAGATGCTACCTACGTGGTCTTTTGCTGAACTTTGTTTAGTGGTTGGCTAACACAAGAATGTTCCCTTTTTACTTCATTATCTCATTATAACGTGGCCACTTTTTTTACCTCATAAGTGACTGTTCACGGTAAGAATGGAGCTGAGACTTCCCTCTTTTTGTTTAACCTGTGCAGCACGTTCCCAAGATCAATGGTGAGATTCCCTCGGTGGATGAAGCAACTCTGGATCATCAAAGGTTACTTGAGAGGTAACATATTTTAGTTGATCTCAGCCGTTCTTTTGCCATATAGTGGACTTCTTTATCACAAATAAAATGCCGCAAAAGATTTAAATGGATTAAGTGTCTCTTGTTTTTCTGTAGACTGCAGCTCTATGGTTTGGTTGAGCATAAAGTTCAAGGAGATGGTAATTGTCAGGTTAGTTTTAGCTCAGAGTACATACCTTACTGCACTTTAGATTCCTTATAGCACTTGCTGAAGAGTGGATGAGAGATGGAAGGTCAGCAGTCTGTCAATAATATCAACCTGAGCAAAGTAATTAGCTTTGCTCAACAAAGTATTCAGTACATCGAATCTCATTGCTTGGCGATGTGCAGTTTCGTGCCCTTTCGGACCAGATTTATCGCGTATCTGAGCACCATGAGTTTGTGAGACAGGAAATCGTGAATCAGGTTGTTTGCTAATTTATTAATATAATTTAGTCTTTTACTAACCTAGATCTTCTACTTGGGCTGTGATTTTACCTTTCTCACTACATTTTTGTTATCAGCTAAAGTCCCATCCAGAGACATATGAGGGATATGTTCCTATGGCCTATGATGAGTATTTGGAGAAGATGTCTATGTACTTTTCTGCTCTCATCTATTTAAAGAGTCAATTCTTCTGCTGCATTAACCGATATTTCTTTTTCCTTCTTGTGGATGGTATTAGGAGTGGCGAGTGGGGTGATCATGTGACACTACAGGCTGCTGCAGATTTGGTATGCCCTTTTAGCGTAATTGTTTTTTCTCTTATTATAATCAGGAAAATTTGCTTTTCCTTTCTCTTCTTTACTGTGGTGAAGATAGAATCGAGCTTCTTGTTTGACGTGTCTTGCCACTTAGGATAAAGATACTTAAAATGAAATTATTGATTGGTTCGATGATTTTTGCAGTACGGGGTGAAAATATTTGTCATAACATCTTTCAAGGACACATGTTACATTGAGATTCTTCCGAATGATCAAAGGTCAAAACGAGGTATATCCCAATTGAATGCTCCCACTGAAGCGTGTTTTTACTAGCATTCATGGCAAGGGCAGCTAAGCACAGGCTTCCTTTTCGCTGTCCTTGCACAGTTTCATTATATGAGGATACATTGCTCGATATTTAACTTCCCACCGTTTTGTGTTGTGCATCTTGTTGATTATTTCTATTCCTTGACAAGCAGATAATCATCAGAAATGCAAGATTTCTTTGATTTTGCAGTGTTTGCTTGTCCAATAATTCAATGTGAGATAGATAGATAAAATTCACGGTCATGTTTCCCTGGTGCAGTTATCTTTCTGAGCTTCTGGGCAGAGGTTCACTACAATTCAATCTACCTTGAAGGAGGTAGAAGCTCCCTCTTTTGCTTTCTAAACTCTTGCCTCGGCGTATGCTACAATCCTAAGTTTCTAAACATATGAGCACTGTTTTGGCTTTATCTTTTAGAAGACCAGGTTTGTTCACTCAACTAATGCCAACCTTAACCAACCTAGATGTTCCTGCATTTAAGAATAAGAAGAAGAAAAAGTGGCGGATGTTCCGAAACAAGCAACCGGAGCTGACTGATGGCTACTGATGAGAGAACAGCTTGGATAAGAAGCCTAGAGCACTCTTGGCTGAAGCTCTCGGGCATTACGGTCACTGCAGGTGCCACATCTTCTGCATCCATGCTCCTGCAGCCTTCTTGTATTTATGTTTCCTGCATACCGGAGCAGCTGCTCAGGTTTGGTTCAATCCTTCAATAAATGGAGTTTTCACTGCAAGAATTCTTGTTTGGGTCGTTGTTGGATCTAAAATTTTACTTTCATGTTCCATCTGAATTGTCGTAGTTGTCTTTGTGACCTGCTGGAGCATGTTCGTGCAAATTTTTGTCAATCGCATGAATAAGCTATGGCAACCAAGTTACTGAATAAAATCCCCTCTAGCTAGTCCTTCCAACCTACTGAATGCTGTTGGCGGGGACCCCATTGAGAAAGAAATTGGAACAAGAGTAAAACCTCTAACCCCTTACATTTAAATTTTTTCACTTACATGTTCTGAAATGAGATAAAACATCTGATAAAGCCGCTCACAAATGCTGTGACTCAAGCAGCTCTTGGATGTTCCCAATTTGTGGTAAGATTCTTCAGCATTTCAGAATAGAATCACTGAGTTGATGCTACCACTCAAATTTCTGCCAATAAATAGAAGAGAACTTGCAGGTAATCCCTTTGACTGGTCCTGCTGGTCATAGGCAGCTTGTAAAAGTACAACAAATAATATTGAACTGATTCAGCTAGGCTAGAGATGGGTCTAGGTGGGTGCACGGGATTGCAATTACTAATCAAATTTCACTTGATTTTATCTATATTTTTATTAAATTATATTATTCTGCCCCATAAAAAAAAAATAAAAGATTTCTAGATGCTCTTACTGTAATTCCTAACAATTCCCATGCCCAGGCCCACATTTCTTTTTTGTATAAAGGATTCATTAGAGCGACGGCCGTAGGATGCCCAGCCCAGTTGGTTGGCTAAGCAGCAACACCTTTATTCGACGATGAACTCGACATAGATATAACACTCTATATATATATATATATATATATAGGGTTTATCATTTTTCTAGGCACTAAATGTTTTTCTTGAAGGAATGAAAGGAGTCTTATTAACGAGAATCGACTAATTATAATTAATCAATTAATGACTAGCAATTCTAGATAATCTATATTTTCATTTATAACCTTTCTACATAGGTAAAAAAAAAAAAATCACTTATAATCTTCGGATGCATTTATTAGATGCTGCATTTTTTTATTAATTTGCAGGAAACTTTTGCACAGTAATTGGGTTACATAATAGGAACATATGTATCATGTCAAATAGATGAATTACTTAACATTTTTTGGATTTTCAAACCGATACTATAATTTTATTTATTTATTTATTTATTTGTTAGTTTGATCGGTCACAACACCTAACATGCTTCTAATCTATATAATTTGTTGACATTTTATGGTTTCCTGTATAATTAAATTATCCTCTTTTTATTTTTATTTTTACTTTTTATTTTTCTTGAGGGAGAGGAGGAGAGCCGTGTTAGCCACAATTCATTTTTTTTTTTTTAAAGGAATCAATAAAGAAAGCCATGCAGGTGGTCGACATACCACGTAACGAGAAGGTCCCCTCAAATCATTGGGACAGTCGTCAATTTATTGCCCCTATTCCCATTCTCAAATGTAACATCTACACGCCTAACCATGCCCATAACACTTGAGTCCATGTTCCGCTCCGCACAATCCAACACCTGCTTGCAATCTCGGTTTCATTTCAGTGACCCCGTAAATTATTTATAAATTTCCACTTCAAAAAAGAGTGGGGAAAAAGGGCGGCATGGCTTGAATAATTATTAATTAATAGTAATAGTAATGAGCAGGCATACCGCTGACCGAGACAGCCTGATACAGTGAAAGAAAATATTTTAATTAGGTATAACAATTTTTAACACGATATGATATGAAATTAGGCGAGCTTGGATTGACCTAAATGAGTTGAGCTATATAATCCGTTTATATAGAATTAAACCGGATTGAACGTATGTAACCCGACACTACACGATTAAACTCGTTTAATTATATGTTTATTTATCAAATCTATCTATCCATATAAAAACACTAATTTAAAATTATAATTATACAATACTCATTTAGTTATATGGGTTAAATATATTGTATCATGTCGACCCAATTTTAAATGGGTCGTGTTCTTATTTACAATTTCTGACCCGTTTATTAAATAAGGTCATATACGGGTTGAGGTGCTTCTAACACAAATCCATTTAGATGCGACACGACACGACATGACATATATTAAGGGACTTACTTTTAATCGATCAACATTTTTTAGCGAATACAGTCCCTATCACCTGATGATATGATCACAATTCACCACGAAGAAAGGGGGACTAGAAATATATGTAATATTTGAATTTTTTTATATTTAATTTCGATGTACTAGCCGAGTCGGACAATGTGCTGCATCCCTAAATATCTGATACAATTTAAAAATTCTTTTTTCCTCCCACCGTAGACCCACAAAGCACCCGGGTTTTTTCTTTTCTTTTTTTCTAGCAAATATTTTAAGATAAATTTATGGATGCCATTCAAACGAGGGATCTTCAATCTATCTCCATGCGTGAGAGTGAATTTTAAATTAAGAGATTTGCCATGAAAATTGACTTTGATGGTATAAGAACAAGTGGTGATGTTTGGACCACACATGGGATATCTTAGGCTACCCCTCTAATGGAATTGATTGATTGATCTCACATGGTTAAATCATCACAGCCACGTGTCATGTCCCATGAAATTAAATTTTAAATTAGCATTATTCGTTCGCGGTAAATAAATAATGCCAATTGTTATAAGCCAGTTAGAGGCCGTGGTCGGCCTCGGTCCGTACACCTTTTTCGGCCATGGTGGACTGGCTTCCTCGAGACAAGATCTGAAACACGTGAAGTCCACGTGAAGCACCATCTCCCGCTGCCACGTAAGCCCACCCACACCACTCCCACCCCTAACGCTCGTCCAGTAGGTGTGGGCCCCCTGTGATCTGCGATGCGATCTTTTATCCTGTCACTTGGTTCTGAAGAAAACTACAGTACATTAGTAAGGGGATCTAAATGCGTGGCTCAGGTCGGTTTTTTTCGAAAATCATCATCCCTATTTTTATTCGGTCTGATTTTTTAAGTTAAAATATCCTATCAATAATTATTTATGGATTATAAAGGCCACCATTCGGATTCGATTTTTTCATGCCTCAATTTTTAATAATATATTAAATAAAAAACTATAAAATAAAATTTATTATGATAAATAAGAGATACTAATTATAAATATTTTAGTATATTATGAAGATCAAAAATATAAATATAAATCAAGATTCAAATTTAAGAATATTAAATATATTATTTGTATTTTCAAAATCCAATGATAAAATAATTTATTAAATATAATATAAATTTAATATAACTTTCCGTTCGGTTTCAGGTCTCGTCAGGTTTTTTCAGGTTGGGGATCGAATTTTTCGATCCAGTTTTTTCACCTTAAAAACCACATTGAATTTATCCGGAGATCCATAAATCCGCCACTTACCACAATATTGTACCATTCAAAGAGAGAGTCTTTAATGGATGTAATAATACTGATATGATATATCTGTCCAATTAAAATTCACGATTTATATATTTGTCTAATTAGAGTCTATTATTTATTAGATTTTTTTTATATTTTTAAGAAAATTTTAGGATTTAGTAATTATATATGTATAATTATTGATAATATATCGATTTCTAATTAGATGAATATATTATATCACCACCGACATGTGATATAACTCGCTCGCTTCAGTGAAGACTTTCTCCTCATCACATATAAATATATATCGAAACCTTTAAATTCGGAAAAAGAAAAAAGAAAAACTCCAAAGAAAATACACTTTTTTCCTATTTCTTTTGCTATGGTTGTAGTTGAAATGTAGCATTACCTGAGTTAATGAATCATTATTAACCCTTACTCCAGGGCGAGTCAATTCATTGAGAAAAAAAAATGCTTCAATTATGGGTTTTACTATCTGTAATCTTCAAATGTAAAATTATTATTTAAAGGAGAATTGTGATTAATCATCTCGATTAACCCATAATTTTTTAAGTATAATAATATTAATGACCTTTTTTTTATTTAATGGTGTGCTATACATATAATATATATATATATATATACACACACATATGCACACGGATACCAGCTTAGGAATCTAATCATCACGTGATTACCGTCCGTCGAGTTGAAAGGGTGCCCTAAAATTCAGGCGAATCATCAAGGTTTTTGTTGAACATTTTTCCATGGAGGGTGAAGGGAGACTGTGGGGGACGACGAAAGAGATGTCAACTATACAAATTGCAGAGCTCACTGCATGGATGAACAGACTCATGAGTTGAAAAGAGACTGTACATCACCGACCATCGAAATTTTCAAGTTAATTAGAGCAGATTTCGCAATGATGAATGGAATTTATAATTATATTTCTATACACCTTATTCAATTTTTTCTTTCTATTCTTACACGTTGGTAGTAAATGAATTATACATGCCGGATACGGTATCCAGAGTTGATGATTCCCTTTGAAAACTGTGATGGTGAATCATCACGGGTCTTCGACTTTTCGTGCTAAACCACGGTTAGAAAAACAAATTAAGTAGATTAGCTAGGCATAGCATATATATGAAAAAGTAGGGGGTGGTAATTACGGTTTGCTTTATTCGATCACATCGCTCGTACGTATAGTTGTTCATTGATAAGGATTAATTAAATTGAAAGTTTCTTAGTACTGGGTCTATATACATTAAAAACATTAGGAGATAAAGTCATATTATCTTAATTAGTCATACACTGATGATGTTTGGTTGGGAGAAATACGACCAGCTCGTTTAGCATGTCATTCAATGCCGCCGGCTGGTCTCTTTGTAGCTGTTGACGATGAAAAGGATATGATTAATAGATGCCACAGAGTTATTTAAAAGAAAAAGAAACTGAGGGTGGGAAAGGAACTGAATTAGCCACGTCAGTTTGTACGGATTGGGCCCCGATCGTCAGGTGAGTGCTCGAGTCGATGGAGAAGCAAGGAAGGAAGGAATCTAGCAATCTACCACTTCTGCAGGCGAATTTATTACCTGAGCTGAATTTTGTGAGTTACCTGGTGAATTTAATTAATTAATATTTAATGTGTGAGTAAATAAGTTAAGTTATATTTAATAATAATTATTATTAATAAATAAAAAAAGATAATAATAAATGTGTTAATTATTTATTGATATGAGTGACGTGGTAAGTTTAGTTCACGTATATGAATATCTTCTTCTATATTTACAATTTTTCTTTATTTAATTATTTTATTCCTTCTCGACGGATTTGGATTTCCCATTAAAATATTAGCGGGAGCTGTGGATGCTCCGTGTTAAGAGATTCGTCGACTATCAACGAGAATTAATCGGGTCAAATCAATTGCTTGTTAAGGGACACACTGCCATTATATTGATTGGACCATAATAGGAAAGCTACATACCTATAAAGAATGGCCTATGTCTATGTGTAGTCTGCTTGTCGAATAAAAGCTTTGTCATGCGCAGTCTCTAAATTTCTGGGTACAATCGTAGTAATTGGACTTTCTAAATGGCCTAATTAAATTAGTCATTTCTGAATTTATTTATATTTTTTTTCCAGTTATACTTACCAATCGTTACTGTTACTTAAGTTTTAAGAACAAGAAGAAGGTTTTAGAGATCTTAGACATACCATGTTTTTTACTCACTGCTTCTCAAATTAATGGTGTGCGACTCCCTACTTCATATATATATATATATACATTATATGTCTGCGCGTGTGTGAGAGTATATGTACTGCATACAAAATAGAAAAACCTTCAAATTAGGGTTTGGGAAGAGAATATGCTCCATCCTAACCTTTTTCGCTCCATTGTAACTTAAAAATTAGGGTTTGTAGGGGTATAAGAACTGCGGTCCCAGTACTTTGCTCGTAAGAGAAGACAGGGACACATCAACCAATGAAAAGAGCAAAGAAACTCGCTCACCAATAAATTGCGACCTCAGCCTCCCCTCTGTTTGGTGAATTTGGCTCTGTCAGTGGCCTGCAGTGCACCACTAAAAATTGAATTTTTTTTAAAGAAAAACATTAAATTAAATAACCAGAAAAAAGGGAGGAAAATAAGATATTTCTACGGTTGCGAGCCTGTGCATTTCTCAAGAACCTGTCACTGTTATCTTTCGCCTGAGTTCCCTAACCCTCTTTCTTCCCTCCCTTCATCTTTCCCAGTCAGATCGCAAGGGTGACTCCTCCGTTCCTGCTTCTGATCATAGCTTTCGCGTATCAGAAAAATAGTATTAATCGCAACTTTCTTCTTGCTTTTAATTTCTTTTCGGGTCACCGTTGATGTTTTCTCAGATCGAAAGCTGCAGGGAGGTGTGATTTCCCTCCATTCAATTTCTTCTTATCCTCGCTTCCTCTTCCCCAGATCGTTTAACTGGTCTTGAAATTCCTTTCGACCAACAGCTATTTTTCCCTTTTTTTCTTGGGTGAAATAGTAATTACAGGGGCATGACTCATGGCCGATTCTGTTAGTTGCTGTTCTAGATGTGATTTGTTAAGTTTTATTTCTATATCTCTTTTATCGATTGACATTAGACATCTTATTTGTACCATCCATACTGTTTTCTTTGTGAGCATGAGAGTGTAGCTTAATGGGACACGTGTGCAGTAGCTATACATCTCATCAGATTTGATTATCGTACATCTGTTCCTCTTGTCACCGGTCCGTTTCTTTCCACTATAGGAGGAATTTCAAACAGTTCAATGCAATCTCCTTTCTGCAGTAAATCATAACTGTGACTGTCTACATTGTTTTCTTCAAGGCATGGACTGCCTAATATATATGAGAAAGACGCATTGTGCGGTAACCGCCCTTCTTGATTAGGTTTTCTTCCTCTCTATTCAGTTTCAGTTGTTGTTTGCGGGTGTAGCACCATCAAGATTCACATGCTGAATCTGCTTGAAGTTTGTTCATTATCTCTATTGCTGGTTCATGGAAGTGAGAATCTTGATGATGCTGCATCGGCAATAAACAACTATGGGAAAAAAGGAGTATGGAGCGAGGACAAACCCGAGCCGAGCATCAACCGAAGATCCAAGCAAGGTACGTACATTGATGAGATTCTTCTTTTGCCGCCCTTTTTTTGCCATTCTGCTTTCTGGGGTACTGTTAACTGCTAAGGAATCCCATTAACTTGATCAGATGATGTTATCGAGCAAAAAAAAAACTTGATCAGATGATGTCCTTTATTGAATTATTTAATTCCCATTTTGCGAGTCCTGCAATCTGATCCAGAACAAACCCTAAGATTTTATTTGCCTTTTGTGTTGCCCCATTTAACCTCGATTCTGACAGCCCAGATCATCCATTCATTCTTCTGAATCTGTTGAGGGATCTTCGAAGAAACTTGTTCGACCAAATTAAAGAGAACGGTAAGATTGCCAGTGAGATACATTAATTAACTAGCATCAGGCTCTCATTTCAGTGACTTTTTTTTTTCTTTATTTTGGTGAAGATCTCAACAATTATTTGTGGACTCTAATGCTCGAGGTTTCAATTTCATGCCAGCTTATCCCGGGTTGATGTGGGGTTCTTGTAGCAGGCGGTTCGTGCCGAAACTGTTGAGCGTTTGGAATATGGAAGAATCAGGTACAACTTATGGAACTGAAATTCAGTGCATATCGATCCGTGACTAGAGGTTTGTCATGCAGTACTGTTCATAGAGATCGTTATATAGCTAATTTTACAGGTATATATCCCATGTTTTGGTGTATAGTTTTTATTAATGCGTATGCAAATGTGGAATGACGAGCTCGGAGTTGATGAGACCGACTTTTCTCTGAAGCACTAGTGCACAAAGGATATTGGATGAAGATGGTAACAACAGTATAAATGTCGTTCCTTGTCCCTCATACATGCTGGGGGTGGACCAACCCGGTCTATTTACAGATAAACTCTCCCTTCAAATCCCACATCAATGGATGGAAGTATTATTATATCTTCATTTCATCGGTGGAAGTGCTCTCCATTACTCGTATGCTGGGGCCTTCCTGGGGGCTGAAACTCGATTTGCATATGACAAGTTATCCATGAAGTTTCATTAACTGGTTCATCTTCCCAAAGACGCCACCGTTTTCTTCCTGTGTAATCTGCAATTCTTTTCATTACGTATATGCTGCGAAGTACATATAGGCAAGCTTCAAGAATTTGCACTTGAAATTATTCACAAGTCCGCTGAGATTTCTTCCTTGTTCATCAATTGTTTCATCAGTTCTTAGAGGCTTTTGGGACACCGATGCAATTTGATCGGTCTAGATCGGAGATACTGTCCTGCTCTCGGGATCTCGGTCATTTGTGATCCCTAACAACTGGCCCTTGAGACATCTTGCAGTCACAGAGGTAGCATAAATTCAATGAGATATTTCTATTCAAGAGTAAGTAGCTGGTCAGAAGGACATAAATATCAGCCCCAGTTTACTATATTTTTTTCGTCTCACGGACATACCCTCCGAAGTGCAAGTGTGCATATGTATATAGATATTCCTCTCATACACAGACGCAAAATTGCACGCATATATGTATATGTATGTCGGTAGGCTAGTTGGAGATCTGCTGATGGTTCAATTATTTGCCCGTTCAGTCTTCTGGACTCTCATACAGCCTGTAGGGAAGGAACAATACCTTTGACTTACGAAAAATTTACAGTGAGACTTTACGTTTTTTGACATTGAATCTCATTTATATATATACACACACACATATATATGTTTTGTGTTGATTAAAACATTCTTAAAATATTAATTCTATCAAACAGTTCATGGAAAAGGGCACAAATTAAATCATGTCATGGAATTAACAATTTTAGAATTGACCTAGTTGAAGTGAAACAAATATGAATAAATGTCAAAAAATATAAGCATATAAGATTTCCATTGTAATTATTCCTTTGAACCACATTATCTTCTGCACACATGCATCTATTACGCCAAGAGAGTGAGGCTGATACATGAATGAGATCATGACAAGTCAATAGCATACACGCATATATAAATGTGTGGACATAGCACTCACTGTCATGTAGGGTTTAGGATACATATAAATAAGTTTTGGCAGAATACGGACTCGAAATTCGAGAGAAAAGGCTAAACAATTCAAGAGTTGGTTAAGACAATCCCAGAAATGCCATCTAAAATAAACGTTTGATTTTGAGAGGTGGGTGATCAATAGGGGTGTGCAAATACCTGCTCGGGACTGAATCAGTTTCGAACTAAACCAAACTAAAAAATGGTTCGGTTCGGTTCGGGGCATTAGGTAAAGAATTGTAACTGGTTTGTGTGGAAAAATCATATTGTTTAAACCAATTCGGTTTCGGATTCGAACCAAATTGACTTTAAAATTGGTTCGGTTCAGTTCGAAACCAGTTCAAACCGAATTGAATTGTTTTTGAAGCAGTTCAATTCAGTTCATAATGAATTGAATTGGTTTTGATACTGTTTAGTTTGGTTCAAAACCAGTTCAAATTGAACTGAATTGATTTTTACTTTAAAATTAATTCGGTTTGGTTTGAACCGATTACAATTAGAAATTGACCGAACTACTTTTCGGTTTTTTTTTTTAAAAAAGCACTAAAATAGAACGGGTTCGGTTCAAGTTTGGTTGCACCCCTAGTGATCAAAGTGGTGGATGCCATAAGGAGATATGAGGTGTACACTCTCTTGCACCTAAGTTTATTGTAATGGTCATACCAATATTACATGAGAAGTCTTGTTTCTAGTTGTTTTCACAAATTCTCATTAACCCACAACCCAAATTGTTCCTCGATTCCCATGAGATGCACAATTACTATTGAGCTTCGTCCATTCAAGTCTAGGCCGGCTCCACCCTATCCAACATGATTAACTCCGTTCTTGGTTTGTTATTAATTTGGGTAAGACTATTCTTTTCTCGATTATAGGAGGCAACTACTCTGAGCACAACTCCATGCTCTGCACTAATATAGCTTGTAAAATTCTTAACAAAAATATGTTCTTGTTTCTTCAACGCCACAACAACCAACAAGCAACCCCAAATGTCAGATTTTTTGTTTCCTTTTCACAAAGACTTTCATTTTCATGCTCTGTACAATAGTTTCAACGTCACTTATTATTCTTTGAAAAATCAATGCTCTCTCTCTCTCCCCGCACTGATTGATACTCTCTCTTTTTTTTTTTCTTTGGATGGTCTGGAAGAGAGCTGGTATGATGGTCCACGTTTTTGTCTTTGGTGGTCCAATTCGGGCAACTTTACAATTGGCTGTACGACTGGAGACATGGAAGTCCGGTGTAGGACCAGAGATAGCTTGCATGCATGAGAGATATCGAAGGGCAACACGATCACCTCCTTTTTCCTGTTCATCACAGTCACAATCCAACAATTGATGCTGAGATTCAATCAATACAGGTGATTTGGGTTGCCGTGATCTGTAATCCGTGACATCCAGTAGCCTCGTCTATTATTGTCGTAGATGAATATATCTATTTTAATAATATATTGACTAAATGCAATATATATAATACGTCATCTTGAGATTTCTTATGATGGTAAAAGGGCATGGCATACATATGCTGAGATTTGCATTCATCTGGAACTGGAAGTGGTTTCTATTTTGAGATGAAGATGCGAAATTAGGAAAAGAAAAAAACATTGAGCCTTTGGTGCCCACTTGGGAGATGAATATGATGCCCTAGTGGTCCTCTCAAAAAGTTATTCCCTGGAATTGATTTTGTCCATGTTCCAGCTTAGCTTCTTTGAGTTGGAGAGCACGCAAAAAGTATAAACACATCTCATTTTCAATCTCCAAACTTCTTGCCTGAATAAAAATGGCGTTTTTCTCACTACTTGAAAAGCGCTGGGCAAAGTGAAAACCGTCCCATAAACTTGATTTAGATTAATGAAAGTGTCGAACGCTTGTAAAAAAATATGAAATGTATGGATGTGCACAGCGAAAAGGGTGTTTCGATGGGAGCGGCTTCCTAATTATATTGCCTTCTCTTTACTCCTGGTGCTCGATTTGATTCCAATGGTTACATGTCGGACCTTTGTTACATTCGGAAGAAATAATGATGCTGCTCGATCGTTGGCTTCTCGAAGTTTATTCGACAGTAATAATATGTACGATGAAACACTTGAATGTCGGAAGTGAACAATTGTGGATCCCTATAGATCAGAATGATGGAGCTTCTGCCGGCCCATTAATTTCTAGCCCCATTCTGGCCCAGGAGCATGCCAACCCAATCAATAGCCGCTGATTATTAGTGGGCTCATGATCAATCTCTGGAGTCCTAACCCCGACAAAGATACCTGCGATGAATGTTTTGGTTTTTTGTGTCGATCTAAATCATTCAGTTACCAAAAAAATTGAATGAAGGCCTGTGTCCACACTAGACATTTTATCATACCTTGTCTCTCTATATAATCAAATAAGTATGCGGGAGAACGCATGATATGAGAACGACAACCTACGTGTGCTGGCTTTCCATTGGTTCATCGCTCGCAAGATCACCTAAACATATTCTACATTGTCTGGTGTCGTGTTTGCCCTGCGAGCCGTATGATGGAATTAACCAGGAAAAAGGGGGATTTCTTCGTTGTCTCTGTTTGGCCTTTGCCTATGCTGTCGTTCAACTCATCCCGGCAATAATAAAACCTTTCCTGTCGGATTCTCTCGGCGGAATCCTCCAAGTAAACAAGTCTCTGCTGCTTTGCTTTTCTGCAGCAACCTTTGTCTCTGTTCATGTTCGGTTTTCCAATTGAAAATTTATATAATCTGCCCCGAAAAGAATTCATTTTTGGGGGTTGGTTTGTTTTCTTTGCTCCCTCTCTTTAATTGTTTGTCTCCCCCTCTGGACCTATTGCCAAGGCAACTCCGTGAAAGGGGGAATTTTTTCCCTCGAGCAGAAGCTCTCTCTCCTCAACTAAGGGTTGGTGGGGCATTCTCCGTCTTCCTTCACTGTGTCTGGAAATAAGGGATTCTGTCGGCAGGTCAGGGTTTTCGGTGGATTGAGTCGGATTGCGCGGACGGCACCGCTATTCATCAAGCATCTGAAATCTCTTCCCTGCATCTAATCTCGACAGTAGGGTTGTACTACCTCTACAAGGCAAGGTTTTCCCCCCTTTGGTTTGTCTCACCGAATGTGCTTCCAATTGGGCTTCGATCTTTCAACGATTTAGTTCGGTGGGTAGGTTTATTGGTGGGGTAGTGATGATGCGGGAAGCTTCAATTACTGAATAATCACTTCTGATCCTGAAGATGGGACATGAATCCACCCCTGAAGTTTTGCAATTTTGATTGTTAAGCTTGTGCTTGGCGTTTTATTTCTGCAGAGAATATAAGCCTCTGCCATTCCGTTTCTTCTGAATTCTCTTGGAGGAAAAGCTATTGCGCATTAATTTGCACACACATTTTCTCCAAGTAAGAGCACGTGAGTTGTCAAGTAATGCAAATGATCTGTTGTATCCTGAGAGTGCATGCGTTCTTTCTACTTGGAACTTCATTGAAGGGTTAATTTTAATGCCTCGTCAACGGGAACCTTGTATTTTACTTGCATGAAGGATGGATTCCAAAGTTTCTTCTTCTTGGCTTCCATGAGATTGTAGTATTCTTTAGCTCCTTTCTGAACTACTGCAGAACATTGTTTGTGTACTTATTCTGGCAAAGAACTTTAAAATAATCAAATTTCGTGCATTTGGCTGGGGATTGTGCTTTTTGATATGAGGGTTGGTTCTGTTGAAAGACAATGCCTTTTTTATCTCACATCACAGGCCATTGGAGTTTTATTGATCTATTTGAACTTCAAATCCTCACTAGAGTTACATTCATGTATAGATGGATGAAGTTTTAAGTCTGTGATTCAAATTCGGCTGCTTGAATCTCCGTGAGTGAAGCTTTATATTGAATTGGAATTGCCCTTCCCTTTGAATTTGCATGTCTATACTCATCATGCAAAACTAAGCAGGCCATCCTATTTAGCCATTTTGTGTTATTCGATTTACTCCCCGAGTACTAGAAAATTATGTGAGTTGAAAGTAGACACAAGTATGCAACTCACTTCTATTGCTGCTAAGGATACTATGAAGGAAAATACCTTGGGCATGATCAATTTAAGGAATTATATGCTATCTATGATCATGTATTTGTAACGTTAATAGATATGTTTTTGCACCTCACATGCTCAAGCTCTTGAATTGCATTCTTAATAATATCTATCTTCTTTAGTCTTCGAAAGGGATAAGTTTGTATGCCTTGCTTTGCTGACAAAGATTGGTGTTAAGTTCCCTTGCGTTTCTCTTTTCCACTGAGAAATATGAAAATCTTTGATTCTTTCGACAACTGGTGTGAGTATATTCTAATGGTGGACAACTTCTATTTTTCAGGTCAGTCATTGCTTTTGATAATCCTTTCTTGATGATTCTCTGCTGCTAATTTGGATCTTTCTCAACATGAACGCTCAGGGTCCTGGAGATAATGTAAGAAACCTTGGTATTCATCACCTTCGTTGTGTCATCACTTATGACCAAGATATATGACATGATTAATTTGCAGGAAGAACGAACTGTGGTGGGATTTGAAGTTCCGAGATCCCCTGACTCAAGCTACAACAATGTGTACCCAGTGAATCAAGATGAGACCCGGGAACCACCCCTAGTTCCACCGCAGCTCCGGCGTCCTGTTCTTGGGTACCCTCAAACTAGAGATGCTTCAGAGAACATTCCGCCTCCTCTCAATGCGCTTCTAAACCATCTTTACATCGAGAACCGGGAGGCCCCGCGATCTGTTGTGGCTCTTGGGTTCACCCACCGTTTCAGGTCGAAGTATGTTAGTGTGGTGTTATACAAAGCGGTTCAGAGAAGTGGAGGGACTTAGCTCACGATGATATCTTAGATTGCTTTTTTAAATCAAAAATTTTCGGTGTCCTCTTACAAGATGGGACTTTGCAATCAAAGAAAGTATCAGAGTAGTTATAGTGGATGGCACAACTTCTCTTTTCACCACGCTTGACAAACTGTTTTTGTTTATTTAAATTTTTTAGATTCAATCTATGTTGTGGAGTTAGATTGATCACATTCATTCAAGTTGTGGGTTCAGTTTGATCTCAGTATTATCTCGAGCTTCAACAGTACCAGGATGAAGCTTTTCCATGGGAAGTTGTAGCATGCTCTTGAATCTATCGAACTCACTGAACATGCCCACTGCTGAACTACAATTTGAAAGAACATGATGGGTCACCAACGAAGGTTGATGTATGTAGAAGGGGTTGTGTTGCTTAAGTAGAGGATCCGGGTTCAAATTCATGTGGATATAGAAGACCTTCTTGGGAGGGTCCCCGGAAAACCCGTTCGATAGTACCTCGAATCCATATTGGTCGGCTAGCTTTCGGGTGTCGGATACCGGGTAAGAAGTCAAAAAAAAAAAAGAACATGATGGGTCAGATTTTAAGAGTAAGGTAATTATCACCATGCACAATATTCTTTGTCATATTACGCTAGCAGTGGAGGTTTATTGACTTAAATGTTATCATAATCAGTCATGAACTCTCCTAACTTATATTGATTGAACAATTTGAACTTGCATATTACATATTTATAGAGATGAAAACTCTCTCTCTCTCTCTCTGTTAACTTCACATATTTGCAAAAACATATTATTTTATCCTAATACCACCTAGAAACTTCTGTTCAACTGAATATATCTAGAACTTCATTCAATAGAATATACTTAGAAATTTTTCTTCAACTGGATACATCTGGAGTCTTCTCTTAAGTACACGTAGAATCTCCTCTTATAACTGAGATTAAAGAACACCTAGAAACTTCCGTATTAAAGAAGAACAGATTCACAGACCAATGCTTAGTGCTTATTTATGAATCGAGGTCTCAATCGAGAAAGTCATTGAACAATGCTTTTATGATCAATTTAACCTATGATCGAATCATCCTAGCCTCCTTGGGATGGCCCAGCTCCTTTCCTGACCCTCTGGCTCGTGATCTGGCAGGTCAGTACTTGGGCGTGAAAGGAAGGCACTGGATTTTACGGATCCTCGAGACCCTTGGGAGCTTTGTCTACACCTGGCTCGGCCAAGCTAGATCCCTTAGTGGTGATCTTACCCAATTAGCCCGTGGGAAGATCATCCATTCATTTTGAGGTCGTCACTGGATCATCTTAGGCCTAATAAGGGATCCAATTAGCCCGTGGGAAGATCATCCATTCATTTCATTTCGAGGAGGTCACTGCATCATCTTAGGCCTAATAGGCGTCATGGAAACTATGGGTTTAGACTGACACAGTTGATCTTGTTCTCACGCTCGAGCTTCTCCACCGCAAAGAGCCTGTTAGTCATGGGGATGATGGTCATGTACTGTACTCTTCTCGGGGCCCTGGTGCACTTCCCAATGGAGCATCCTTCAAAGGATACATCGTGAACTTGATGGGTTATATGAACCTTATAAGTCATCGAAATTCTAATAGAAAAGTTGCTTCAATTAAAAATTGAATAAAGAATAAATTTAAAAATAAAATAAAATAATTTCCTGAATTACTGGAGAAAACTAAGCTTCTTCCATGAACAGATCTGCTATGTTAGAGAAATACGTAGTCATAATATCTAAGACCCAACTAAATTTGGATATCATCAATTCCTCCTTTTTAAGGTTATATATTTACAAAAATGTCAAGAAAAATACAGAAAGGAGTACCAGAGTTTGAATTCACAAACACTTTTATGAGTTGATAATTCAAATACCAGCTAGAGCTTCAACTTCCCACGTCCATCGCAAGTAATGCAAGCTCGAGAAGATGAGCATTTTGTACAGTAACTCCATTTCTTCGGGAGCCTGTTAAAATGCAACTCAGCAAAATTAGCTTCCTTTTGTCATGGATTAATCTTGAGCATGAAAGAAACTATTTGGATCAATATTTGGGTAAAACGCATGTACCCTGCTGTATATCGAGTAGCCATGTTCTTTGCAGTCAGTCTCGCCCTCTCAGCGCTTTCTTCTGAAAGCCTCCTAAGCACGAAGCCCTCACCTTTGCACTCCGAACATATACCAGAACCACCACAGTCTTCACATGTTTTCAAAGGAACCTGTGTTTTCAAAAGAACATTCAATGGAGAACAGATGTTGGATTGCACTTGACAAGATGGCTTTTCAAATGAAAGAATGAAAAGAATCTCTCACTGATAATTTGAAGAAAGAGAGATCTCATGGCACATTCTTCACAGAAAACTCGGACTGACTAAGACAGTCGGTTTACGGGCATTTGACACACTAGAAGTTTTCATTTATGTTTCTCATTAAGAGCAGTTCAAACCATGTTTAATCTCACCAATTGCAGTAGCGCGTCTGTTCTTAGAGATAGATCTCTAATAACTAGGAATAAGATGCCACTGGAATGTAAATAGCAAACCTCAAGTTCCCCAGAAGCTTTTGTTCTCTTCACAAGAAGTGTAGCCGCAGCACCCACAACTGTAGCGGCAACAGCTACTGAAACTGCTGTTTCGGGTAATGAAGAAGGAATAGCAGAGAAATTTTTTCTTTGAATCCCTCGAAATTTTATACCAGTCGCGG
This sequence comes from Lagerstroemia speciosa, assembly GCA_037672795.1. Taxonomy (NCBI): domain Eukaryota; kingdom Viridiplantae; phylum Streptophyta; class Magnoliopsida; order Myrtales; family Lythraceae; genus Lagerstroemia; species Lagerstroemia speciosa. Next base: position 522,964 of record CM075299.1, read on the forward strand.
GATGAAGAAGAAGATCAATGGACTCCGGCACTTTAGACGTGAACCAGCTTACTGCTTCAGTACATCATTAGATATATATCAGACAGCAAACAATAAATGGACAAAGAATGTTTCACAAGTGATATTATTCGCAACCTTTGAAAATAACTATAAATTGTTAAATTCTCAGCGACAGCTCTGCCCGTGCGATTATAATACAAAACTAGGGATACAAAATAACAAATTCAGACAGAGAAGAGAAGAGACACAAATCATAGCCAGCTAATTTGGGATTGGACGGTGTTCTGCCTCTGCCAGTTACCCGAACTGCAAAATCGATGCTCAAAAGCTAGTCCGCTAACAATTAGATAGGCTATTCGAGGAAAAGGAAATTCAGAAAATCAATAAAATCAGAAACACAGCTAACACTACCACTAGAACTTGTAAGAAAATTGGGGACGAAGCTATCAACTTTATAACTAATATAACAACATAGAGATGAATTCTCCATCAAAACTCGGAATTGAGCGAGTGGCTGTTGTGGCTTCTCCAAATTTTAGAATACCCTGTTCCTAAATGGCCATGAATCTGCTACAGACGCTCAAAGACAAGAAAACCACCTCATTATTAACTTCCGTTTAAGTCATAACCCCATAGTCTCTATCGCAACAAGCTCCAGAATCTACAGAAGCCAGCAAGTTGTGTTCTTGAATTCAAGTGCGAGCTAATAACCACAAAAAGATATAAAATGATAACTTAGCTGCAGAAGAAGTGCAATGTAATGAAGTTCCTGAAGTCTTACAACTGGTAGAGCATAAACAAAGGGGATTGTGAATTGCAATCTCCATTTGTTCGACACAGTACCGGGAGAGGTGTGGAGTCCCAAGTAAGCGAAACAGAAACAGTTCCTTGTTCGCTTCTCTTTGTTGGGTTCTCTTATCCGGTCGTTGGGCCTGACAGTATTGGACTGAGGTTGCGAAATGAAAGAAACAAAATAAAGTAAATACCAATTTCCTTCATTATTATTTTTTTCCATTTTTCCATTCCCCGTTAGCTTTTTTACGCTCGGTGAAGAATTTTCACAACGGGGTAGAACATGAAGTATCATTCCTGGGCAGGCATTTTCCTTTTTCCCTGACTTTCAGTATTATTTGTGTGAACAAAAAAACACTGGCCAATAAAATGGCTCTCCATGTCTTTTTTTTTTCCCCACACACAGCCTCATTGCAGGTGAGAAGATATTTATTGGGTGATTGGTATTTCACCCACGGAATTGCAATAAATGTACTGCTCCAACACATTCCAGGCCTTGAGAAGAAGGGAAGAAACAATCTCTTGTTTGATTGAACTTATCAACTCCCACAATTCATATGGATGCTTTTCATTTTTTTTGGGGGTGAATTCTTTGTTCTTATTAATTTTTTTTTCGAGTATATGACATCCGCATGACACATTGGGATTGCCAGAGATGGGGAAGGCAACTCTGGTCGGTGGCTTGAAGCCCAATATTGTGACTGCATCTTCTGTTTCGGCTGGGGCTCTTGGCTTTTAGGTATGTCATCTTGTAAGTTGACACATGAGTTGTCAAGGATTTTATCAAGAATGATCATGCCCCGATGCTACTCAGGACGGCATGTTTAGGGTTCAGTCTAGCTCGAGATAGGAGACCGAGGTGCAGTGCACTTGTTTGAAATCCAGTTTTGTACACAACTAGATTTCTAGAGGAGGGTCATTTTTCTTCTTTCACAGACATCCATATTTTTAGATGCTATTCTTCACAACTCATGTCATTTATTGTTATTAAAACATTTTTTTGTGTATAAAAAAGGTACATGTACCTAGAAGAACTGCACTTGTTTGAAGTGCAGTTTTGTACACAACTGGTTTCTAGAGGAGAGTCCTTTTCCTTCTTTCATGGACATCCATGTTCTTAGATGCGATTCTTCGCCGCTCATGTCATTTATTGTTATTAAAATATTTTTTTTGGTACACAAAGAAGGCATCTGTGCTTAGAAGAGAATAAAAAGAAAAACAAATAAAACATGTACAAGAGTTTCACTGGTGAGATATGAAATCAAAATCTCTTGATCTCAGATTTTAGTTTGGATTCGATTGGTTTTTCTACAGAAAAAATTATGTGTATATATATATATATGTATGTATATCTAAAATATATTTTTTAGAGGCAATAAAATGTACACTAGGGATGAAAGCTGGAAAAAATTTGATGAAGGAAAAGAATTGAAAGGAAAAGGAGACCACATCTTCATCCATATATAAAGAGATCGATATTAATGCTACAGCTGCAAGTAAAATCCGATTTCATTCAGACGGAGAGACAGCATTCACAGAAGCTCACGGGCATCTTCCCCTTCCCTTCTTCCACAATCAAAAAGTCCACCGCCACCTTACCCACCTCCCTAGAGAAAAAAAAAAAGATAAAAAGAGCTGTATTTTTCTTTGGTGCATGTTTGTGTTTCAGATATATGCTTCTCTTCTGCCTCTCTCGATGCATCTTCCTTAGCTCAGCAGCTCACGAGCCTATTTAATACAGTTACTATGTACTATGTGTTTGTGTGTATATATAAACTCAATCCTTCCTCTTCCATACGAGCACCGAGGAAAAGATAAAGGGATCTCAAAGGAAAAATGTGTCTCCGTTCATTTCTCCCTTATGCTATTCTCCTCGTGATCTTAACCCTGTGTCCTTCCTCTCTAGAGATTGTGGATGCTGCCAGATCAGGAGGAGCATTCCTCTCGAGTGTCCCGAGCACCCGGATGCCGACGTTTCCCGAATCCCGAGATCTCACGACCATGAAGCTCCCTCCTTCCTTCAGGGAGCATAGAGTTTTCGGTGGAAGGGAGGTGAAGGGCTGCATGCCCAAGGGGCCAGGGCATACGTCGGCTCCGAGCAGGTTCGCAAACTATCAGCCTCTCGGCTCCGCAGCCGGTAGGTGTTCATGGTCATCGTTGCAGCCATCCGTACCACCATCCGTTGAACCTTGATGATCGATCCGGAGCTAGCAAAGGGGTCAGAAAGATCAGAGAGAGAGAGAGAGAGAGAGGAGACATTTTGAGACTCATGCAATGTGTGGCGGCCGGCGATGATATGATAATAATTAATGCATGGAAGTGGCCTATATATATGGATGGATATAGTCCATATATATACACACACACTTATGGAGAGACTTTTGTTTGCTTCTTGTTATATATATTTGTCTCGATTATTATACTAATTATTGTATTGATTATTTGTAATGATATGCTATGTGTGTGTGTATATATATATATATTATGAATCTCTTCGTGATATATAACTCAAGTAAGGATAAATGTCTTTATTATCATCGTGATCTAATTGTGCAAGGAATTTTCTTAGTTTTTGATTATTATTATTATTATTATTATTTGGGTTTCTCTAATGTCGTAGAGGGAGCATGCATGGCCTAGCTAGTCATTGTACGTATGGCTAATTTTAATGCATACGCAAGTGATCTTATGAGTCTGCGACCGCCGACGACTCCTTCACCTGAGAATCACGTGACCACAGCAAACCCTCCATTCGGTTGCTACAAGAAGCTATCATTATTAATTGTTCCACTTCTTTCCAGATTTGGCTGGATCCAATCCAGCTGCCTTAATTTCAACTTTTCCACTGGGATTCCTGATGACTTATGAATAATTTGTGCTGGGCATAGTATTATCTCCTTTTTCAATGCATTATTATGATTTGTTTAAGATTTTATCGAGATTTGGACATTAGATACGTTTCATATGAGATTATGATATATATTCAATGGAATGGATCCATAGTTCTGGTATGGTTCCAAACACATTACAATAGTCAGCAAGCCGAGTGATGAACATACATACAGGAAACAAGGTCCCCTCGGCAAAATATTCTATCCTCTCTACGTTATTTACAATTTTAATGTCTCATGATTATAGCCTCACTTGAATCGCATCACATGACCGTACAAGCGTTCGGGTTCTCGTCGTTGAAGAACAAACATCCGGGGTGCGTGCAGATTGTTTCCGTATGTGTACGCGTAAGGGTAGGGATACCCATATCCAGCAGGGCCGTACATGGGACCGTAGCTCGGAATCGGCAACCGGACATACTCCATTCTGTTCCCCTCGTTCAGTATTCCACCGTTATCCGACTCGTCACCGCCGTATCCTTCACCAGATTTCTTCTTACTCTTCCCCCCGCCTCCCCCTCCACTGGAGTCGTTATTCGTTTCACCTTCGCTGCTGCGGTCGCTGGGCTTAGGAGGAACAATTGCGATGGAACTCTTCATCTTCTCTTCCAAGCTCTGGGCTAAGGCTTTCGCACCCATGGTGCCTTTCACGATCACCATCTCCTTCTCCTTGCCTATGGTGATGCCCTTGACACCGACAAATATATATCATTGACCTTTCAATCAGACAATGATCACCTGACATTTCAATGCGATCGAAACGAAACCATTGCTTGAACGGCAAGGGAAGGTTAGCCATATGCAGATATTAACCTTTGGCCTTGGAGGCAAGTATGTGAACCTTGACAATGCAACCCATGAAGTGGAGTCTCAACTTCAGAACCGCCGCCTTTACCGGAGCCTGCCCTTGATTGAGCTTCACCTTCTTCTTGAGTCTCTCCTGCAGCTCCTCCGTCAGGTCCGACGGGTCCACCTCACCCCTCACAGTTAACTCGTTTGCCTCCCATCCTGCCTTGGCCTCGTCCACTCCTTCAAATGCATAAAAAAATGCAAAATTTCCGTCGTGACTCTTCGGTCTATAATAACAGCAATCACAACACTCCTCCCATTTCGTTCGTCCATAATCATCCAAATCTTGGAATGTGCAGAATGTCCCATAGAAAAAGAGAGGAAGTACAAAGAAATCAGAGCAAATGGAGGGTGTGGTGCCTTTAATGGTCTTGACGAATTTCAGTATCTTAGTGGCGCAGCCTTCGCAGTGCATTTTGGTCTTCAAGACCGCAGTGATTCCATCCTTCTCCTTCTCGCCTTCATCCTTCCTGCCCTTCTTCTGCAACACCAAGAAAGAGGATGAAATTGTCACATAAAAAAGAAAACCCAGACTCTCTTCTCTAATGATTGAAAGCAACAGAGTGAGCAAATGATGACAGGTGATCGATGGGATGGCAGAGCCGCAGAGGGGAGAGGATGAAGGGATAGATCGAGAGAGTTGAGGTTGACCCACCTCGCCCATGGTGCCTCTCCTCAGCTAGAGGAGGATGAGAAGCGAAAAAAGGGGCCTCATTTCATTTATAAGTGGCCATCAGGAGTCAGGACAGGAGCGAGGGAAATGGACTCTGGTAATGTTGGTAATTAGCTGAAGTTTTAATGATTCAGTGTTAGGAATCATCCAGTACTTCTCTCCCACATTGCCTGATAGCTAAACAAGGAACCCAAATTGACATTAGAACTGATCATCACAGATCGCTTATTGCCAGTCCTTTTACTTGGAATTGACTGCTTATCCATCAGCAGCACAGGAGTTTATGTAAGCCGGTGATTCGAGACAAAGAAACACAATGGATGCGGCCAAAGGGCAAGACAACAAATTGAAATTGGCACCCACCTCTCTAAATAGACTCTCCCTCTCCCTCCTCCATGTCCATGATGAGATTGGAGTTTTCGTTCCTGGAAACTTCCTCCTAGTGATAACAAAATTAGCTTCTTCTTATATTTTGCAGCAGCCAATCGTTGGAGAGACCTAAACTCACCTGATCCGACCAGCGACTTCTGTTTTCCACGAATTATTGGTTGTTGGCTCTTCCGAACAGCCAAACCTTGCATTCGTTTTTCTTGCTTTTTCTTTTGGAAAAAATAAAATCACAGAGGGCACAGATTAAGTCTAATGATCACAAAAAGGAGACAACTTGGAACCGCAGGGTTCTGAATTCCATTCTGCAAAAGTGGATTCAGTTTTTCATTATTCTCTATTCCTCTCATCCCCTTGGATGTCAGCGGGGCAATGGGCATCAGTATCGGCCCATAACCTGATATTAGGCCTGATCGTTCCTCTCTCATTTGGCCCATACTTTGTTGGGTTAGAAGATTGACCATAATTCACGTATTCGGCCTATCTAAAAACCGTCAGATCATATTGCTTGCTCTCTGCTTTAGAAGCCCAATCCCAGCAAAGTACGAAAAGGCCAAAAGGTAGAGTGAAAGTCCTCCTATAAGAACATCGCATAAGGTGTCGCCACCTGTCGGATAGAAGCTTTCAACATCTGAACGTCAGACGAGGTTGTAACCATCCAATAAGAGTGAATCATCATACGAGGTTGAACACCATTGGCTGAAGATAAAGTCAGGAAATGCTTAAATAGGGATATCCCTCGGAGATGCTCCAGGTTCATGGCTGATGAAATGGGTTGAAAACATCCCTCAAACTTGGATCTTTATGACTACATCAGCCAATACACTGATCTGCGGTCGAGATCATATAGCCAGCTGGTTGCAAACTTACTGAAAGCGGCTATGGAAATCAAGAGCTCATCCTCGAGTTCTGCATTTCATATGCCCCTTTTCAACATCTTAAAGTTCCTGCAGCTGACTTTTTTGCACCAGAGAGGTTTGAATATCTCTCCTTACTGTTCGTATTGTGAGGCTGCGGAGGAGAGCTTGGACCACTCGCTTGTTGCTGTTGATTTTTTGGATTAAAAATTCATTTACCCGTTTCCAAAATCTCACGGTGAAAATAGATACGAACAAAGTGCTAGCTCAAATATTATGAAGCAACTCAGTCAACAAATTATAGAAAATTCATACAAACCATATCTACTAGGAGACGAATTATGTGACGGACCTTTGAGAGTTGTATCAGCTAAAGACTGTGTGTTTATATTTTCAGTCAAAATAACATGATACTTTCGTTCAAAATTATGATCCTAATATTTTTATCTTCGTCGAGGAAAATGAGGTCCAATCAATAGTAGTTTTATTGTTACCGTGCCTATCCTTATTAGTTTAATATCTTGGATTAGTCCAATCAACACCAATCTCCTCAGTTTATGATAACAACCTCACGCGGCAACTAGAGCCATATCCCCACAAAGTCAATTTCAATAAGGGACTACAGAAGAATTGACATGGGAAGCGGAGATGAGAGCAAGGGGGGCTCCCAGGGGGGTTCCCTCCCTTCCAAGAAGAATCCCCTCAACCCAATCTCGGCCCCCACTCAATAAGAATTCAATTGTTAAAATCCTCCACTAAGAATCTCATCCTCTCGCTCCAAATCCATGATAGATATGTGCCTTGGGTCGGCCGGTCATCTATCTACGACCTTATTGTGAGTGGAACTGGAATTGGATTCTCAGTTTTGGTACTGCCCGTTTCCCTGTCATGGGAGGGTGAGTGGACTGGTCGAATCAGTGACACGTGGCGGGAGACCATTGGCTGTGTCCCACGTGGGGAGGGCCCATTGCATCACGTGGTCTGAACCAACATGGTCCTATCCATATCCTAGGACAGCAGACAGACAGCAACCACAGCTATTACTACTCATCGATCTACTTTTTTCCCACTTTGCACTAATTGGCAGAGGCTTTTTCCAAATCTCCATCTTCTCACGGCTCCCTCTCTCACTCTGCCTTTCTCCTTTCCCCTTTTTTTTTTTTTTTTTTGTAATTTGAATGCCTTTCTCCTTTCATTTCCGGTGCTTCTTAACACACGCACGCACACTCACGCACATGTATATATACACGCACGCACGCACATCGATTATATATGTAAACACAGACAAGTGTGTGTGTGTGTGTCTGTGGCTCCTCTTCTACTGCTCAAGAGTCAGGAGAACGAGCTTCTTTGATGAAGCATTATAGCCAAACGCATCCAAGATGTAGCCTTCATCTGCATTTGCACCTGCACCTTAATAATGCATGCTTATATTGCCTTCCGGGTCCTCTTCTTTTCCTCGAGATTTTGAGATCTGCACAAAACCCTCCACAGCTATCTCTCTCTGTTATACATATCGTTTGAACGGGTTCGAGTCGATGTATAACCAACCATTCCTTGTATTTTATGTTCGTCTACCTGGTCCTTCTCACAAGATCAAATTCCTTTGTTTCATCTTTGTTCTAAAGAAGAGATCTGTTATTCCCGTACTGATCCGATAAGTATGTTAAAAAACTTGTGCCATAGCTATATATGCTGCAGTCTGCAGAAGGCAGTTTGTAAGCGTCGAGGTGCAGGTGTGGGTGCAGATGGAAGCCATTTTGGTTTCAAACTTTCAATTTCTTCGGTTTTGTTTACCATAAGCAAAAGATTGCAGATTACTCGATCCCAATAATTTATGCAATCTCTCTCTCACAGGTTCATCGATTATGACGATAATTGCTTGAAGCCGCTACAAGTATCTGCATAATGCTGTTTACGCTCTCCATGCAAGGTTGCAATATGATCGAAGCCATGTAACACTTCCCGAGTTTCTGTGGGATTCAGAAATTCTTACGAGACTATTGGTATGAGGTTAGTAAATTCTTTCAACAGCTCGGGAATCCTTAGTGATAATCTTCTAAATGAATGCCCTATTCACGGCCGAATAACTCAAGATTTACTTAGCCAGACATGTACACAACTTAACTTAATATGAGATTCAGTAATGATGCCACATGGTCGGATCAGTAGTCATATATTCATGGCTTCCTGCTGCATATCTGCGGTTTGGGGAGCCTCTTCTCTTATTGCTACGGCATTGATCTTTCTGGGACAGCCAAATGTTAAATGAGGGGCCAGAGAGACATTATTATGGCGAGGAAAGTGACACGAGAGCCATACCCAGTAGGAACTCTGAGTCGATGAAATTGAAATACTCTCTCTTCTCCCCAGGCTGCTATATCCTATGCTGGCCAATTTCTGCTCGAGCCTGACAATCTACCGGATTGAAATGCTTTCGCTTCGCCCCAGGCTGTTATATCCTATGCTGGCCAATTTCTGCTCGAGCCTGACAATCTACCTGACCGTGACCATGAGGTTCTCACTTGATTTGAACCCCGCTATGGCAGATAAAGTCCACCTAGGTCGAGCACAGTTTGCCAGCATAATTATGGGTTCATTGATATGTTCTATGCTCTCTAGGACCCAGCGAAAAAAAAAGAAGAAATATTCTACCACATCCCTGTCTAAAAGATTGTTTTTACTTTTTAAATCAGTGGGTACAAGACTTGTTTGGATGATCGATCTCATGTTCTAATTATATAATTTCATGTGATGTGGACATTCTTCATGCCAGAGAGAAACCCTTATCAAGTTCATGACCTGCGTGATGTATTTTCACGTACAGTGCTTCATGCTGTGCTCAGGCGCCAGTTTGATTAGTGAAAGTTGTGGTCCGATGAAGTTCAAAACCGAAAACCGTTGCAAGTTGTATAGTTCAATATATAGTCTTATGTGTCGTGAGGGTGACTCTTCCAAATCTCCAATTATATAGATAGGAAGAGATTTTCAGTAGACTCGTTTCTCTCAGCAAATCAATGGATGCAAGAAAGAGGTTTAATATAGTGATATCATCGTGAGTCTTATCGGATGGATCCAAAAGAACGAGTTAGGTGGACAAAACTGAAAGAAGAATTAAAAAGATGGATTTTAAAGGGTAAAATAACATAATTTAATAAAAATATAAACAAAATCAATAAATTTTATATAATATCTTAAAAGTATTACCGAGTTTAGAGATGGAAGAGGCTTATTATCGTGCACGTTGGAATCCATCCTTGCATGGTGTCATAGACCAACATGTCCTTTATTCAATTTTTATTGGTAGCATTTTCTGTATTTCTGTACTCCTTTATTGCATACTTATCTTTTCCCACCGACATGGATAAAACATCCTTAAGTTTTTTTATAAACATCAAAAAGAATATCATGCTCCATCTTGTTCTATTAGAAAATGGGCCAATGACAGGGAGAGCTAGCTTTTCGGGTTCTCTCGTATGAATGCGCCACCCCAGCAATTAAGCCCATAAAAGTTCCAAGTCTCAGAGGTATTGACCCTTGAACTGGGCCCAGCACATCGGCAGACCATATTGAATTTATAAGGATAGATTTGAATCTTAGTAGTAAACAGCAATGAGACCATCAATATTAGAATGTGGAAATCAACATGGAAACCGAAGATCTCTTTAAAACTTACCATTTCATTAGGGAAAACAACAATTGAATTAGTCACTTCTCCGCTACTTTTCTGAATAGATTAAATAGAGATTTTGAAGAACATTTGAGAAGCTCTTATCTATTGCAGAGAACGCGGGACTCGATTGCTTTGTGAGATACCATACCCATACCCTCTTGAGAATCTGCTTATAGAGGAGGACTGGGTGGTCATGAACTCTGGCGACGCTGCCCACAAGGACGACATTGAAGCATGCTTGGCTGAAGTCTCAATCCAAAGTGCAAACAAGATCAACCGGGTGCAAGCCTGGTTCAAGAAATCCATCTCAACCTCTCATCTCTTCATGCAAAGGCACCATGGGTGATTACATCAAGTCCATATGACTGGCAGTATTGAGTATATGATGCTGCTACCTCCTTTTGATAACTTCGAGATAGCTTGGATTAGCAGAGGACTAGCTACAGACACTGAGGCTCGCAAACTCATACAGTAGAGTAGAACAGCAAATTATTGTAGACGACCTACGCTACTGCTATATGCGTACCTTTGAAACGTGTCCTAACATAACTGCACACAGCTCATCCTGCACCGTTGGATGAGCCCAGTATCAAACCTGCATGGTTTTTTTGATAAAGGCTGATCCCTCATCACTCTACTGTAGCAAGATGTTTGCTTGTAAAAAAAAGTAGTATTTGTTATGAAATAACAATGTAGAGAGAAGACGATGAACACCCAGAATCTTTTTTGTCAATATCACAATACAATCTCATGTCGCTATTTATAGGCATGTGGAAGATAGAATTCTCGAATAAATAAGAATTTATTTGAGAAATACTGATAGAGATATACATTATATTTCCTTGGAATGCTAATTATTTGAAACTTGGTTTATAAGATTACGAGTACAACTATACTGTTAGCATGAGTTTTTAGGATGGACATGAAGCCAACCTTTTATAAGTTTGGTAAAAATTTCACATGATATCATAATTAAGTTATAGTGTGGATTCACAGTACATCAAGCTCGAGTGTGAAACTCATAACCCATAAGTCTGAGACCAGAAGAAAAAATGCTTGGCACTAGGACAATTGTCCCCGCTTACCCAAAATCGGAAGAAATATGTCTAGCTCGAGGTCAGTTATTAAGGGCGGATGTTTGACAGCATATGTCAAATATGAACATATTGTCATGTGAGGACAGAAGTTTGAAACCTGATTTATAAGATTATGAGTACTATCATTATATCAGCTTGAGTTTAGGACACGTGTTCAATTTCTTGGGGACTTGGTGAAAATTTCACATTGATGAACATTCATAATATTATAACAGTATTATTTCTCTTTTTTTTTTTTAAAGGGCATTTTGTTTCGTCTCTCAGACTTTTCAAGCCTCACCCAATCTAACCATCCTCTATGCCCGTGTCAATGACCGTTTATCACTGATTTTTAGCTGCAATCACTCTGGGAATGGCTTCAACGCGCCGTTGAGCAATTACTTATCAGTCCTTAATTTTTTTCCAAAATAATTAGACAATTCATTAATTTTTTGACCAAAAAGTTATACACCAGCCGCCTCTTCGTCAACCCAATAAATTATTTGGCTGTTCAATTATTTCTTTTTTGCTAGAAGTCAATAAGGCTGTTCAATTATTTCAACTCATTCATATGTTCATTACTTAATTTCTTGACCTGACTATATCAGAAAATTTCTCAAATTTCATGGTACATGATATATAACTTTTTTCTCCCGAAAAATAAAAAGGAAAAAGTGTAAATACGGGAGAACTTATTTATATAAAAATCCAAAATAACACACTAACCTGAGTCGATTTATTAAAAAATAAATTCTATTAATTATAAACTCTCTCCTTGATAAGACCGAAATCTATAGTTACATTTTTTTGATGAATCTTAATGGTCAATGAAGAGGCTGTTTTAAAGAAAGTATAGGGATTGTCAGACTGTCGGTTCCATGCATTTGACCTTTTACCTTTCACTCAAATAGGACATTCCACCAAGAGGGGTTGGGCCGAGTGGTAAGCAGCTCGATGCCGCTTAAGGAGGTCTCAGGTTCGAGACCTCACGTACGCAGACACCCCTCTTGGGAGCCTCACCCGCCATTGCCAGGCGTGCGACCCGGGGCGACCAACGGATTAGTCAAGTATGGTTGGCTGAAAGATGTCATCTCACCGCTGGTGGGGCCTGCTTGGATACCGTGGCGACCAAAAAAAAAAAAAAAAAAAAAAGGACATTCCTGGAGAACCTTTTCAACACTAGCCGAAAAAACGACATGTTTTGGTCTAGAAAATAGGAAAAAGGGTAAGGTAAATAGACACTGAACAGTGAAAATGATACAGCTGACGACCAATCTATATAATATATATAAACATTCATATAGTTTGCTTTCTGACACAATAAATTTATCGCTTGGATCTGACATACACAAAATTTTTTTAAATTTTGCGCTACACAACAAATGTGGAACACAATCAATCCACGTGTTTGTGAGCAGTGCCGTACCCTGACCCAGATCGGTCGCTCAATTTTTGGTCTCTTTTTGCTGTATTCTTTTTTCAAATGGCTAGTTTATAAAAGATTTCGTGAAAACTGTGTCAAGCATATGTGAGATGTACCCGCATTAGTGTTCTACCTCTGGTAAGAGGGAACTTGATCGATGTTTGATAACGAAATATGTTCGATCGAGTGCGCGGATAATCCATGATGATGCTGTTAATCAATGTAGGTGCACTATCAAGGTGAGATTGGAGAGGAAAAGTCCATGCGTGGATCGTGAAGGAACACATAAAATAATGTCATCAGTCCATGATGCTGTTCCATTTATTTTATTATTGCATCTAAGATTTTAAATTTGCAATAATGCAATGCCTTCTCACAAAGCACATTGGACAGTTTCGCAATCACCATTATTGTTATCCGGCAGATTTCCTTGAGCTACATATCACACAACTGAAGGAAAATTTTGTTGCATTTGACTGAGTGTTCGAAAGGAAGCCTTTTCGATTTCTTCAAGCAACAGTCTGACAATGTAGAAGCTGTTGGATCGGCTCGTTTGTGGTGCGATATGGGTTTTAAGTGAATTGATCATACAACAACAGCATTCAGGTTCAAAGAATTTCGGACAAGCAGATTCAACTCCGTAACAAAATTTGCCCAAGGGTTAATGTGGGAAACAGTGCAAGGGGGGCAGCGTTAATTTGGTTTTCTCGATATACTATTCTTGAATAAATGTCGGATATTGGGACTTCTCTAATTCCCATGACATTGATTATTTGTTTTGTTTGTTTTTGTAAGAAAAATACATAGTCCTTTTTATAAAGAGGCCGTATTTTATTATATACTCTCAATCAAGCGATAGAGAAAAAAGTTTGAAATCCGATTTTCCAAAAAGGTAATGGGAGAGGCTTCCATTTATTTGTTTCCTTCTAGGGCTGGGTTTGCACAGAGCTTTACAGTCGCATAATATCATCAACCTCCCAAAAAAAATTACAATGTAGAAAAGTTCTACAATTTAATGATTGAACGATGAATTAGGTAAAAAAAAAAATTGGAAGCCGTTAGCTTTTATCTTAATTTAAATCATTAATTATAAATTATTAAATTAAATTGTTGAATAATATAGTAGCCGGGCAAAAACTTTTATGCATTAATGCAATGCAATGCAATGCCACGGATCTGACTCAGACACAAGCAGTGGTTTTTTTGTTTTTTTTAAGAAAAGGGGACATTTTATTTTACCTAGTACTGTTGGAAGACAGAGACAAAGACCAATTTATTTTCACCATTTAATCGGTGAAATAAATTACACAAATTCCCACGAACTGACAGTAGTCTTTCTTCTTTCACCTCATGATATTCATCAACTTCACCTTACCCCATCAAATCTTTCTGATTTTTCAAACATTTCCAGTCAGAGAAGAGCTTGTCAGAAGAAGCAATCAGTACAAAAAGCAAGATGAGTCATTATATATATATATATATGCCTATATCACTATCAGTACAGAGAACTGAGGAAGCTGCTACTGTCACTCCCACTACTGCTACTTCCAATCAACCTCTTCACTTCCTCAAGATCATAGTCCATGGCATAAGAACTGCTGATCATTTGGCTTTCCCCATAGAACCCATCATTCCTCTTCTCCTCCCACTGAGCCTGATGATAGCTCTCTTCCCAACCATTAGAGACAAATCCTTGAACATGATGAGTCCTTTCTTGCTTGATCATCATTTGACTGCGATTATTATACTGCATATCCACTGGATTTGCCACATCGGACTCGTGGGTTTGGAACATTGTGGAAGGATTTGTGGGATGACTGCTGTTAGTTAATGGACTCATTGATGGAACTGATGATGAGAAGTCAAGGCCGGTGAAGAATGAAGACTTTGTAATAGGGCCAGTAATGGGAATGTAATTAGACGATGGGTGACATAAGTCGTCTGTGTACACAAGTGATGGTGAAAGTGGTTGAGATGGCAGTTGCAATGGAGAGTTCTGGTTATAAATATTGGAGGGAGGAAATATCTGGGATGACAGAGAGGGTTTGATGATTCTGTGGTTCGGGTTCAGAATCATCGTGCCCATAAGCTTCTTCTTCAGCTTCGTGTTCCAGTAATTCTTGATATCGTTGTCGGTCCTGCCTGGGAGATGGGCTGCAATTATCGACCACCTAGTAGCGTACGAACATAAAGTAGGGGGTAAGATTTTCAACAAAACTCAATATTGAGGTATACAGTTGATGGGTCCAAAGATTGACTAATCAATGCATGGACGAGGATAATGGATCTCATCTCCGCTTGGCCTATATCGTTGAAAAACGATACCATGGTTCATTGTTTGACAAAAATTTGGAAAGCAATTAGTCATAAAGTCAGCTCCATTTTCTTCAACTGGTATCGGAAAACAACCATACCGTGTATTTTAACTCGATTGCAGGTGGATTAAAAATCAGAAAGGAGAAAGTTTTAACCTGCTCCCCATGCTGGCGAAGAGAGTCAAGATGACTCTATCCTCCTCTTTAGAGAATTCACCATGCTTGATGTTGGGCCTCAGATAGTTGAGCCATCTGAGTCTGCAGCTCTTCCCACATCTCTTGAGACCTAGTTCATCAATTCCGGAAAGATCAATCGCAGGGTAAACCACAAACAAACCTTAATATATATGCAGTCTCTTGCGAACAAGTATATATGGACAGGTTATCCAGAGATTAATTGAATCAAATAAAACTAGAGAAAAAGCCAACCAACCCAGTTGGCAAATTCATTTCAACATATATTGGTAGCTGATCGCCTGAGATAATCATACTAGCTACATATTCACGAGCATATGCACAACAGCGCAGACGCTGAGAAGCATACCAGCTTTTTGAGGGAGAGCAATCCAGTTACCTCCCGTTCCATACTTCTCTATGTAGCCTTTGAGCTTCGAGTCCTCTTCAGGTGACCACGGCCCTTTTTTCACATTCGCCTTGTCACAGCAAGGAGCTCTCCCCATCTCTGCGAGGAGGAGGAGGAGGAGGAGGAGGAGGTCTGTTAAGTGTTAGGTTAATGTGGGGGATACAAAAATAAGGGGAGCCCTAGGAAATGAAAAGGCCGTGGAGTGGTGATAGCTCCTTTTATCAAGAAACTTCTGCTTTCAACAGTAAGAGACTTTAATATGCTCATTATATTTGATTATCCTTTCAGGCTCGATGTACACAGGTCAAAGCGGAATAGCAATATTATGTTCCTCCTCCGTCTGCTCTGAGTGCATAGTAAGGGATCCCTTTAATAGTATCGTATCTTAATTGTGATTCGATCATAACGCCTCATATAATAAGTGTGCAATTAGACTCTTATAATAATTTGGTCAATGTTTCTTTCCAATTTTTACGGATAAAATTTATAAGTTTAAAAGAGGATGAAAAGAAGATATGAATAAATGATCAAGAGAATCTAATTAATAAAATTTAAAACAATATCTTTTTATTTCGAGTATTAAGAATGATATTACTGTACCAGTCACATTATCCAGCAACTATGTTAATTTAGCTAAACGAACTTTCCATCTCGATCTCCAAACCCTTGACGGAGATCTTCAATGCTCTCTCTCTCTCCCCCTTTCTTCCTCAGTTTCTTGTCTCTCGTTAAGGATCAAAAGTCCAGTTAAGTTAGAAAAGTTGCATCCATTGCACTCTGATAGGCACAAGTCCTGGCGGTTATGTGACAACTTCCAAACCATTGACCAAATGAATAGGACAAACATGATTTTTTTTTCTAATTTTTTTTCCATGTTCATAATATATATATATTACGAAAGTAGCTTCACAGATATCTCCAACACTAATTGGAGGAATTGCCTCTACTAGTATATAAAAGGGGGGGATAAGAAGCAAAGGAAGTACATATATTTTACAAGAAATACAATGATGTTATGCAAATGATCGATCCGACTTGAATCATCTCCATGATGATTGCAGGTATCCCAAGACATTGTACTAGGACGAATAGCTGATTCAGAATACAGTACTTTGTATTGGAAACAGATGCAGGGATATTCAAGTCCCATTTTTATGAAAAATTTTTTGGTCGGCCTGCGAGTTGATGTTTGAATTGATTTATTTTGTATATCTACCTCATATCTACACTGTTTGACTCGTAAACCGATCACGTGCATTTAAAACCAAGTTGCTCAATCCCATTGAATCATTACAAATGTCAACTAAATGAAAGTTTCTCCCTTTGCGACTGGAAAGAAGATGGGGGCGAACCGTCGGTACATGTCGTACTTAGTTGGAACTAGATAGGTTGCGTTGGGTAACACACTGCAATCATTGTCTTAGATTGTCTTGTTTCATCTTAGTGATGTAAATGAACAGTTACTTCATTCTACCTTTTTGGATGACTCCTCATCTACTCGATGTAAATTATGAACCCACCTTCTTCTCTCTCTGTTTTTTTTTTCCCCTATATATCTAACTAGCCGTAAATTGCATGAAACTGTCCTTGAAGATGATAATTGAGAGTGAGATTGATCGATCGGTCTTTGGAAGCGTGTAACAGAAGATTAAGTGCAGTATCATCGATGATGATCAGCAGGCTGCTCTCTCACACGATTGACTACTGATCAACAATAATTCCAACTCACCCCAAACAAAATATTTGACGCATCACTAGAAATACATAATATCTGGCTAGCTAGCTGGCTAGCTTGGCCACTTTTCCTGAGTTATAAATAAATGTAGGGAAAACGAATTTTGCCTCTCACCATTCACCGAGATCTCCTATTCTTTTAGGGCTTGGCTCCTTTCGACCCCATTTGGAGCAGACAATGAAATTGATGTCTTAACTGCTTCATGCATCAGTCAAAATCATTGCAGTAAACTTCAGTTTATCATTTTATTTCTTATGTACTATGTAATGTTTAAAAGTTTAATAGTTCATTAATTAAGTTTAAATTAGATTAACCTAGCTAACGAGTAAGATCTGCCAAGATAGTTTTTGTCCATTAGCCAAAATTCTCCCAAGTTGGAGGAAAGATCAACGAGAGATGTGAGAAATTTTGACAGACACACCCATATAGAAACAATAATATATAAGCTACAATTTTGTTATTATTTCATGGAAAGTTCCAAGAAATCCCCAAATATTGTCGATATGAACGCAATTGATGTCAAAACCACACTTTTTTCCCGGTCGAGATGTCAAGATCTTATCGACTTTTCTATCAATGTTTTTTTGCAGCCTCAAATTGTCAATAGAAAGTTCAAGAAACATGAGCGGGCTCCACACCACGTCACCGATTTCCAATGTCAAATTTAAGCTTGAGACGCGTTCATAAATATTAACATATTTAAATTGCTATCTCAATTTGATTAATGCAATTAATTAAGGTACGTTTTATTGCATGAAGATTATTTTTATGTTTTGCAATTACAACGATCCATTCTAAAGATGACGGGAACTTAGGGGTAAAGGATACAAGGAGTTCGAATACAAAATCTTTAAATCTCGGGCTGAGAAAGATGTTCGCTGTACCATATGTCCTTTTTCTTTCACGAGATTTTGGGTTGTGTTTTATTATTCGACCAACATATAGCAGGCACGGTACAGCCATCGTTCGATTTTTTTTTTATTTGTCTTGAATTATAACGAGAAAGTAGACTTTTTTTTAATCATATTTCACGAGAATTTTTTTAATTTTTAAATATGATATTGATATTGGCCTTTGTCTATGGATATTCACTAATTTCTTCAATAGGGAAGGGACAATTAGGGAAGCTAAACAATCATATAGGATGGACATTTTTTTTCTTGAACAAATTTTGCAAGTCTACATTGAATAAACCCTCTTTTCAACGTACTACCAAGCCAGCCATTTCATTCCGTTGAAATTAGGTGGAGAAATTGATTAGAAGAAATTAATTATGATTATGTATATATACTTGTTTTAATAATTATAACGTAAAAGAAGACCATAACAGTAACCCTCGAAAGAAAAAACAAGAAGACAAGACCAAGAAAACGTTTCAGACCGACCTTGTATTATTATCGATCATCATCGTATGAAATGACAGTCGCCTGTATGTCTTTTTGTTTTAATTAATTAATCAATTGATTGATTACCAACAGGCATATCCCGTAAATTAATTATTAATAATAAGAAGACGATAGGAGACCATTATTGGTGCAATTTAAAATTTGGAGAAATAATATTTGATTTGGTCACTATCATTGGCAATTAGATAGCTAGTTAGCTTGCTGTCTGTGTAATCAACAGCCAACCACCCATCTCGTCAGCGGATCTCAGTTTTTCTCCTCACTGCATATATGCTCGATAAAAGAAAAAACCATTATTTAAAAAAAAACGAACTGTTTACCGATCCTTTCTCCATTTTCCATTAATTTCTCTCCAGCACATAGGAACGTCTACTGTACATGTACGTGTACACGTCTAGTAGAATACAATACTTCTTATCATTTGTGTGAACATATAAGAGATCATTGATTTGACTCGTAGAAGGTTCTTTGTTCCTTTATTTCCATAACCTTTTCATTCCTTTTCAGATTCACGAACCTCTTTGTAATTTGAAAGTGTTACTTGTGCTAACTTAAAGAATGGTACAAATGGTATTACTATTGTAATTTGTGTACATTTGAATGAGTTCTATTGGAGAGAGATTAGCACCGTTACAATGGCACTGCCATCGATTTAAAATTAAGAAATCATGATTTCAATTCTCATATGTAGAATTATCTGAACACGTTTGTTCCATTTTTCTTCTATCCAAACCATATCGTTATCTGACACGTTAATATTTTAAAAGAAATTAACATCTATAATTATTTCAAATTCTATTATATTATATACGATAAAAAAATGATTATTCGAAGTGACTTGCTAAATACATAAACTCTTCAAAGTTGTATTACCCATGTCAATAATTCAACATCTATATATATATATATATGCTCTCTCTCTCTATATTATATACGCATAGGTTGGAACTTGTTTATGCTATATTCCCTCTCACCAACCGTTAAGTATTGAACCAATTTTCATTTTTAAATTAAATAGAGCCCCATATCTACGAAAAATATTTCTTCATGCACCATGAACGTATTTTATTGAACCTTCGATGGGTACGTCGTGTAGATAATCCTTACACACACACACACATACATATATATGTATGTATGAAAGTAGTTTCCTCAATTGCATGCCTTCTCCATGCACGTCTTCTTTATTATTGTTCGGTCCAATAATTTAATGGCACATTGACAATTACAATAACTATTTCTTCTAGACATTTGAATCTCTTGGAGCATTGACGACGACCTTGTCTATAACATAATCGAATAGATTAATTATCATAATGTTAAAGTGGAGATCCTAATGATGGATTTAAATTATTAGAATCTAGAAGGATTATATATATCATCGTGTTTCGCTTGAGATCAAATGATCGCAAACCTAATTTTCATATAAATGAGATTTTCTATACCTATTTATTGTCTTTTTATTTTTTTTTCCTATCTTTAAAATGAGGGGAATTGAAGTGGCAAATAGATTGGGGTTCTATATGGAAGACAACTATTGATTGTCTTATCGTAATTTAGGAATCTCTATATAATATGAGCATAAAGAAACATCGAGGCTCTTGACTTGTCGCGATCTCAACAACATTGTTGAAAAAGATAAAATATTAATTATTAAAGCACCCATTCTTCCTCTGCTTCTTCTTCTTCTTCTTTTCCTTTGAGGGAAAAAAAAATCAATGTTGGTAGATGAAGGAAATTAAGTCGAGGGTTTCCTATGAGAAAACAACGAAGAAAAAGGACATGTGTCATCGTCCAAGCATTGACACTTAGAAAAGAAACAAGGGTGGGGTAGAGATTTTTTTATAAGAAGCTGAGGATTTTGATAATAAATAAAACAAATCGTTGCATGCGCAGCCTGGATATTCAATCTTCCATCATATAATAATTATAATAATATATATTAAACGATGCGAATGCAGACTTTGATCCCGTGTTTAATTAACAGTTGATGGATAGGACCTTTTTGCTTAATTGATTATCCTCTTTCCTCCTCAGTTTTTCATCTAAAGTTGTAAGATCAATTTAAAAGAAACCCAATACGCAATTGATTGCTCCTCACTTGAAATTTAGAGAAAACATGTTGGATCTTTATTAATAAAACTCATCGTGCTCTTTTATTCTCATCTTTCTTATATCTCTTTACATTTCTTTTGTGATAAAAGAGAAATTAAACTTATTTTAGTTACTGCGACTTTTATTGAATTTCCGAGGAGATTCCATTCTATACAGTAAGATGTACATTTTTGCTGATTAAACTCGATCAGTTCTAATTGATTTCAGGCATTCGATCCATCAGTTCTGCTGACTCGGGCGGAAGAACCGGACCCCCCACCCCACCACCAGTTGTGGGGCCCGCACGGGAGGCCGGCTCATTTTTTTATGTTCCCAACCACGTGTCTGCTTGGCAATGGAGAATATGGCCCCGGCCCACCAACTGGGGCCGGTTTTGGTTTGAAATTAACGTCCGTAGCTGTGGCCGAGTTGGACCGGCTTGGAGAACAGAAAAGAGCGGCCAACGAATCGAATCAAACCGCCTCATTCAATTCGTCACCACGCTGTATTTTTATCGAAACTTATGTGATCCAATCACTTGATTATTTAGTAATTTAATCTAATAACTTAGAATTATATTCTCAAATTAAATAAAAGAACTTAATAGTCCGTACTTATTTTTTCATTTATTTAATGATCCAACAATTGGACTGTTGAATTTCAAATACCATTTTCTGATTTCTTTTTAAAAAGAAAACTGATGATTAAGCTTTTAGTATGAGATTGATTTGGTTGGTGGTGTTGGTACACTACTTTGAATTTCTAAATTTGTCACTGGTCTGTTAATTTATATGGTGAGAGGAGGACAAGTCCCCGGCCCCATCGTTTAGTTGTTTAAGGTTTTCAAGAGCTAGTTGTGTTCCATAATAATGCTATTTCAACTAAAACATGTTATATTCTTATTTATTTATCATTAAAAAAAAAGGCACATATCACAAACACAGTCCTAAAAATAAAAGAAATTAAATCATCCTTTATAATGACATGGAGATGATCATTTAAAACTTTTTTTCTTTGGATTACACTATCTGGAATCCTTTAATACACCGATCTAATTATAATTTTTTTTATTTATAAGAATCGAATTCAAAATATTAATTAAGAGAAGAGGTATCGAATCACCATAAATCATTCATGTTAATTTTAAAGAATTTTTTTCCAGGGTGTATTTAAGCTACTTTGTTCTAGTTTTGATCTTCTTTTTTAAAAGAAGTATTTTGCTAAACTATACCTTTTGTACGTAAAAAAAAAATGATGGCATGTCAGCATAGCTCGAACTTCGAGAACCGATGGATAAGACTGAAGCAATACGGTAAGGATAGCGCATATCGAAATCTCCTAAAATGCTTCAACGGGAAGGCAGGCTTAGAGTCGGGGCGTTGAGATTTTCAAACCCAGGGGAAGGTTGCCACTTGTCTTATCTGTTCAGAGTCAGCCCTATTAAATCGAATTTGCTCCCTTCATGTAGAAAAGTAAACATGCATTGACTTTGTCTCCGCGAGGGCTGAAAAGAGGTAAATGATTACTTACTTTTATCTTTATCGTTTTAGTGAATGATCAATAGTCTGGTACCTTATATTTTTTTGGCACTAATTTGATCCAAATGTTCACAGTTTTATCGTCGCATTAGATCAACGTTAAATAACGGTTGAAAAATCCGATGATTTGAATGAGAGGAGAATTAAATGAACGGGAATTGTTCATCTCTAAAACCTTATTCTTCTCTTTACTGAAACTGGCTCAGTGCATAATCAACCAAATGATAAAGAATGAAAACATTAATGCTTGCACTAACAACTTCAGCCTACAACTAAATAGAGCGGGCTCGCATCCTGAAGACAATGGTCGACAAAGTTGTGAAGGAGAAGGTAGAAAATGTGATCAGAAATTGAACATGGAGGCATGGAAGGTTGGGCATCTATGAGCCAGTGTGGAGGTAAAACAACCTTGCAGTGAGATATGTGCGTATAATTGGGCCACAGAACAATGTAATGCAAGTTCTCTGGATGGTTTCTCAGATCCTTCTTAACTCGAAACTGTCGACTCTGTTAAGCCTTTTCACTTGTTATGGTTACATTTATGTACAAATTAACAATTTATCTGATTCCTAGTGGTATACATAATGGAAAAGGAGTTTTAATGTTCTTCATGGTTAAAATTCACACAAAGGGTTATGCATAATATAATCTTTCAGGGGCCTTTACTTTTGAAGTTGATGAAGACTCTGGGACGGTGACAAGATATTGGAGAGAATGCCAATGATCATGGTCCAGTGTGCCATATCTTAAACATATTCTCATGATCTCATCTCTATGTAATTCTTCTTTTATGTCGGCTCGGCATGGAACACAAATTTCTTGTCATTAGGCAGTGGCTCCTTCAACCTTTCCCTTCATCCAGCTCTGCAACATCTGCAGAGAAGCCTTCGGTTGATCCATCGGGACCATGTGACCTGCATTATGAACCTGCATTCATTGTTTTCCACGATCAGGACTCGAACTTAGAATCAGACTTAAGAAAATGAACCTCCTGGAACAGTCTGACTCGAAAAGCTCTCGTTAATGTTACGGTGCGAAGATACGAATGCAGCAGTGGAAAACGGGTGGCAGACCTTCAAGAACGAGAGCGGACCATAGCTCCTGAGAAGCCCTGCTTCTGCACGATCAACTACGAATGGAACAGTAGGGGCTGCTGCAAAACTCTTCTGACCTGACCACTGCATTGCGTGGACCCACTTTGAGTTCCCTGCTTAAAGTTTTAGATTCAGCTCTAGGGTCCGGTGCATAATTTGACCGTATACCTAATGCTCAAATCTAAACTGCAACAAGATTGAATCTTACCAAGCCAGTTGCATATAAGGTCATATTCCCCGGCATACATGAGAGCCCTGATCCCGTCCTCAAGAAGAGCAGGGATCGCTACGTCTAGATTCTTCATCAAGTCATTTTCCATGTAGTTGTGTACCTCGGTGCTGCAGGACACGAACTCTATGTCCCCTACTCCGAGTGCTTTTTTGACTGATTGGTCATTCAGGAACTTCTCCATGGCAGAGAAGTCATAGCACAGGCTCCCCTCGCACTTCTTTCGAATATCATAGTACTGCAATTGGAGGAAAAAGAGGACGTTGCAAAAGATCTAGAGAATGAAACTCATGACACTTCTTTCTACACAAAAACATAAAATGCAGATAAAAGTTTAACGATTTAATGCCGCTCATCATGGAAATGGAAACATCCCACAGCTAAAATCTGCAGTATCTTACATTTAGTTCACCTCCAGGGACGCTGAGGAGGATTAATTCAAAGATATCATTGCAATCCGCGTCTGCTCTCGAGCAAGCATCGTCACTGGTTTCTGTCAACAATTATCAAATTGTTAACAGATCAATTCATCGAACAGAAGCACATCTGTATTATGCAAACCACTGCATCTAAAGGTTGAAGAAATTACGGCAGTTTCTTATCTCCTGCTGGCAACTAGGAACATGTTTGTTTATATCATCGTAGTCAGATCGTTTGATTAGTTTCATGTCCAGTGCATAGTCTGTGTACGCTGCATATTGGATCTCAGGATTCGTGAGGCCGTTCCCGATAGCAAATCCCTGAGAAGATATTACAGGTAATTTATCAGTCAGCGCAATGATGACATTTTGCAAGAGTCGTGATCGTATCAATAACTTAATTCTTACTTTCAAGTTTACATGAATCCCCTCCTTTGCCTTGTTCCCCTGGTTAATGCGAGAGGCCAGAGCAGGAATATAGTGACCTGCATACGATTCTCCAGTGATAAAGAAGTCGTTCTTCACCAACTCGGGATGCTTGGTAAAAAATGCCTGACATTTAATTCAGTAACTTAGCCAACTGATCTTAAAAGAAAATTCCGTGTCTTGAGAAGACAGCTGGAAACCAACGCACCTGCAAGAAGTCGTAAAGGTCATTGCTCACACCAGTTTCATTTTTCCGCAAGTCGGACCTGTCACGAGCGTAACTGAAACCTGTTCCAGTGGGCTGGTCAACGAAAATGATGTTCGATACCTGAAAGAAGATCATAGAAAGTGATCAACTTTATAGTTATCTGGGGCAGGGAAAATAAAAGCTGGAATGAGCCAGGACATGCTGTGATCTGCATAACATTTGTACCTTGTCCCAGCCATAGTCATTCCATGAAAGAGACAAGTTAGAGGAAATATGGAAAGGGCCGTTCTCATAGAACAGTGCCAGTGAACCGCTGCAACCAGGGCCTCCCGTCAACCAAATCACGAGAGGGTCATCTTTGCTACCTCGGGACTCAAAGAAGAAGTAGAACATACTGCCAAAACAGAATGACCAGTGATTCAACATCAGCAGACCTTTGGCTTTAAATCCAAAATTTCTCGTCGGATTTTGTCACGGTTCTTTGCAGGCAACCTTATAACCATATCGCATTAAATGTGGAGCCTCAACCATATCCAAAGTAAAAAGTGTTGCATATTGTACTGAAACTATAAGGTGACTCAAGCCAAACGATCGACTGTCGGTACACTGAAGAGAAAGTCCTACCTAGTCGACTGGACGTACAATTCGAATAGTAGAATCCTATTTTTGAAACTGATGGGAATTTAATTTCGGGGGCATGGAGGTAATATGTCTACCTAGAAGAGTGGGTGTTAGGGAGCCTGAAATAGCCAGCATGGTGACCAAGATTCTGAAGGGTGGCCCCTCCTGGACCCGAGGAAGCAGAATCCTTCCCAACCCTCAAACCTGGGAAGCTGAAGCTCCACTCCTTAAGACCTGCACCCAGTGATCGTGCAGAAGAAGAAGATGGGTCCAGAGGGGCCCTGTGATCAATATTGGCAGCCTCCCTTGGGAACAGGTTGAGGGATCTTATAAGCCTTTCTGCTGTCAGTCTCGGGGAGTTAATTGAGTTCGTTGTTGCAGATGAGAGTCCTGGGGAACATAGCAAGAGAACAAGGACAAAGGACAGGGATCCAAAAGAAAGTGCTGATGTTGATGATGCCATGTCTCTCGTTCTCGGACAATGTAATGGGATGAAAATGAATTGGATTGATTCATTCTTATCTGGCTGTTTATAGTGTTTCATGTCATGTCATGGATATTTTCATTTATTTCAATCCCTTATGGAATTCAATACAGTCTATTTGATTAAATGGAAACTGATTGAATGCAACTTTCCAACTCTAGGACTGCATTGCATGAACATAATTGTGAATTTATCACTGCATTAAATTAGAAGATAAATCATGGCCAAGTTTATTACAGTATGTGGAAGCAGGCAACTCATGCGAGCTGTACGTACCATAATTTCTACCCCCTCCTTCCTTTCCTGGGGGCAAAAAAAAAGGGATAAGATCAATAAATATACTGTGAGGTTAATTTTAAGTATGTAAGAATGAAAAGAAATCCAAACACTTACCAAAAGATATTGTACCATTTTTATTTCAATTTTTTTTATTTGGTTGTACGTTAATGGGTTGTGATTTGCATTCCATTTTGTGGCCAAGGGGTTGGGTAATGAGAAGGTGCCCATTCAAAGTTCAAATTATCTTAGGTCAGTTTATACTCTGAGTTTATCTTGCCATGTGCACTTATAGATGTGCCTGCATGGTTGTGAGATTAATTGGAGAAAACCCATATATCCCGTAGTATATAAGAAAAAATTGCATTCCGTTGTGTTAAGCGTGCCATGAATCACTGGCTGGTTACAAAGTCCAATGCCTTCTCCTTAAGAAATATCATATCTTAGTAAAAGTTCGATGTCAATGCGATATTGAAATAGGACAAGTTCGGACATGGGGATTTTCAAGAAGTTGGTGGCTGTAATAGTGACAATTGTTCCTCTAATAAGTTCAAGTAATTCTTGGAGTCGTTCAATGTACTGTTGATAGAGTAAGTTTTGCTAGTGTATGCAATTGAAAGTATTGTTCAGGGAGCTTTGCACATTTCAAGACAAGGCAAAATTTTGTAGAGAAGAGACGGTAAATTGGAAGCTTGTGAGGTGTTTGAATGAATGAAAGTGATGGTCATTGACATTTTCTTTTCTTTTTAAGCTGAATTCAAAGTCAATTTTTATTTAGAATTCAAAATCAAAGAAGATGACTTTCAACTTTATTTACCAAGTCCAATGGAGTTATGGAAGAGAAGGAGGACATTTAGAATTAACTAGCTCTTTTGAAGACAGGTGTTGGTAAAGCTTAGCTCCATATCTCGAACATATTGTCATCTCCATGTGGTTCTTCTTTATGCCGACTCGGCTTAGGAAACAAAATCCATGTCATCGAGTGGCTTCCTAAGGTAGAAGATGCGATCTGTAGATCTAGTCCTAGCAATATTTCCTTTCATCCGGCTCTGCAACATCTGTAGAGAAACCTTCAGCTGGTCCCCCGGGACCAGGTGACCCGAATTATAAACTTGCATTATTTTTTTCAAGATCAGACTCAGTTTAGAATTAGGAACCTCTCGATATAGTCTGACTCGGAAAGTTCCTGTTATGGACCTTCAAGAGAGAAAGTGGACCATAGCTCTTGAGAAGCCCTGCTTCCGCACGATCAACCACGAATGGAACAGTGGAGGCTGCTGCAAAGCTCTTCTAACCTAACCATTGTATTGCGTGGACCCACCTGGAGCTCCCTGCCTAAAGTTTGAGTTTCAGCCATAGTGACCTAATGGTAATTCAATTGTGTACCCGAACTCAATCGAGATTGGGACAATACCATGCCAAGCCAGTCACATAAGGTCATATTCCCCGGAATATATGAGAGCCCTGATCCCGTCCTCCAGAAGAGCAGGGATCACGAGCTCTAAATTCCCCATAATGTCATTTAACATGTAGAGGAATATATCAGTGCTCCAGGTGGAGAACTCCACGTCCCCTATTCCGATTGCTTCCTTTGACAAGTTCTCAGTCAACAATCTATCCACAGGAGAGATGTCACAGCAATGGATCCCCTAGCACTTCATTTGAATATCACAGAACTGCATTGGAAGGAAAAAAGAGAACACCTATGACACCTCTTCCTATGCGGAAAAATAAAATGCTGATGAGAGTTGAGCGCTTCAATGTCATTCCTCACTAACCATCCTAGGGCAAAATAGAGCTTTTGCATTTACGGTATCTTACGTATATTTGTATCACTTCCATCGATGTGGAGGATGGACTCCACAATCAAATTACAATCCCAGTATGCTGTACTGCAAGCGTGATCATCAGTTTCCGTGGACAACAAAGACAGTGTTAGCAGACATTGATCCATCGAATGGAAGTGGCTCTATCAGTCACTATATTACTAGAACCACGACATCCAAAAGTTGAAGAAAGAAGTACGGCAATCTCTGATATTCTGCTGACAGTTTGGGACTAGTTTGTTTATATCATCGTAATCAGTCGGTTTGGTTAGCTTCATGCTCAGTGCGTAGTCGTGTGGCCTGCATACTGGATCTCAGGATTCATCAAGCCGTTCCCAATAGCAAATCCCTGTCAAGATGTTACCGGCAGTAATTTATCAGTTAGTCAACACAGTGATTACATTACATGTTGCAAGAGTCCTTGATCATATCAATATCATTTTTTTCTTTTTGCTCGTAAAGATAATTCATTGAGATAAGGGGAACAAAATGTGAGTTCTCTTGGCCTAATACATCTGAGGCTCTCCTACAAAGATTTGAGATGGGAGTTTTGAGATGTTAAGAAACCCTGAGATTCCGGTACAAGCTGCCCAATGAGCTAAATTGTGAGCTAAGAAATTGTTCGCTCTAGAAACATGCAAAATGTTCCAAGAGTCTAAAAGGCCTAGTAGGATCTTGGCTTCTTTGATGATCGACAAAATATGAGGGGATAAAGTCGGAGTGATAGCATTTAAATCTTCAACCAAGTCCTTTGCATCTCCTCAGAGTGTGAGTTGTGATATCTGCATGTTGTGAGCACATTCAAGGGCCTTTAGAGCAGCAAGGGCTTCACCGTGCAGAGGACTGGTTGTTGTGAGTGGTAATGTCCATGCAGATTTGATGGAGCTCTTTGCATCAGTACAGATAATCCCCACCCAACTTGAGTGGCTCCTGAAAGCCACATCAAAGAACAAATTGAGAGAGGGCTGGATTCCATCTGCTTCCTTGCCCTGGCACTGCCCCTGTTGACAGAGTAGGAGCTGTTATAGAATGCACCATACCTTCTTTGGGACCAAGTTCGAAGGGACACTTATACCATAGGATTTAGTCGCTTAACACATCTCTTCATGGCATCCATGTGACCAACTCTGGGTTGTCTTCGATCAAGAATTACCAAAGAATCGATTAGTAAGATGCCTTCGCCGGAAGACCTTCTCGCAGAGTACTGTATTCTCTTTTGGGTAGGCCATGAAAGGAGAAGGAAGGCTGGAATGCCAGCAGGCATCTAGAGTTCCAATTCCAAGAGCTGATTCTATAGCAGCAGTAAAAAGAAGAGGGCAGGATTTACGCTATGCCTTTATAAAAGCACCAACATCGGTGACTAGTAGAGTAGGGATTCCGCCAGATCAGGCATCATCTCCTTTGGTTGTGTGAGGTGCGTTGTTGTTTCTTTCTCGTTATGGCAAAACACACAAGATGAGTCCTGAATTTGAAAGCGAGCATTAATTATTGAGCTAGTTAGCAGAATGTTCCATATGAGCTTCCAGAGGAGAAGCTTATGTCGCTCATGTATTTTAGCTCTAGGTAATTTCTTCCATTTGACAGTAGTGAGAGCAGAGGATGAGCATAGGCCTCTGTCCAGTCCCATAAGGTATGTGTACTTGTAGAGAAGTTTCCATTTGCTGATGAAACCCATGTCCACTGGTCGTATCTTCTGCTACTTGATGGTTGAATGGAAGTGATAGCTACCACAACATGGTCTTCAAATAGTGAATGTAGTCTAGAGATGTCCAACCAATTGGCGTCTGTGTCGGTGAGTTAATTGACCCATGTTGCAGCCATAGAATTACCTCTGTTTCGAGGCTTGGGCATGAATCCCTCAATGTTTGGGATCCATGGGTCCTTCCAAATGTTGATCATTGCACCATTTGCCACTCGATAGCAAGCACCTTTTTTTACAAGATCATGCACCTTGCATAGTCCTTTCCAAAAGAATGATGTATTATGCTTTGGACTATTATGCATGAATGAAGTGTTTTTGAGGTATTTGGCCTTTAGAAGTCGCACATGTGGTTTTTCTACATCCTGGATGAGGTCCCAAGCATGCTTGCCCACTAATGCTCTACTGTGCTGATGAGATTCACGGAAACCTAGGCCACCCAGGGATTTGGGATAGCAGAGTGCCTCCCAAAATTGCAAGTGGAGTTTAGGTGTTCTTGAAGGATTGTAGCCCCACCAAAAATTAGAGAAAAGCGAATCAATGCGCTAGTAGGTGGTTTTTGGGAGTAAGAAAGTGCCCATAGTGTAGGAGGGGATGACTGAAGCTATTGATCTAATTAACACACCTCCACTAGCTTGTGAGAGAGTTTTGGCTTTTCAAGAGGCGAGTCTATCAATAACTCTTTCAATGATGGGTTCAAAAGTGGTTGTTTTGGCTTTTTGGATATGAAGAAGGAGGCCTGGATATTTTGAGCTAGCTATGTCTTTTTTGAAGACCTAGGCTGGATGAGTAGTGGTTCCTAAGCTAATTAGGCATGTTCCTACTGAAAAAAATGAATGATTTGGCTTTATAAATTTGCTGTCTTGACCAGCTTTGATAGGTGTTTGAAAGTTGAAAATATTTTGGAGGTTTTCATCAGTGGCTTTTCCAAACACAAAAGGTCATCCACAAATAGGAGGTGGCTGAAAGAGGGGCTACCATGGGATACTTTGATACCTTCAAAGTTGTTTGATGTTTATGATTTGGTGAAAAGACGGGAAATGGTCTCGGTGGCCAAAGTAAAGAGGAAGGGCGATAGAGGGTCTCCTTGCCTGATACCTCGGGTTGGCTTGAAAAAGCCACAAAGGTTCCCATTGATGAGAGTAGAGTATATCAGACTATGGAAAGGCACTCGGCTATCCAATACAACCATGTATCATGAAAACCTAAACACCACAAAATTTTGAGAAGAAATGACCATTCTATGCGATCAAAAGCTTTTTTCATGTCTATCTTAAAAGTTAGAAAGTGATCTTTGCCCCTATATGTGCTGAGATGATGCATGATTTCATGGGTTATGATGGAGTTATCATGAATGCATCTGTCTGCGATGAATGCAGCTTGCATGGGTGAAATGATTTTGGGGAGCACATGTTTGAGTCGATAAGAGATGATTTTATACATGACACTGTAGAGACTTATCGGCCTATAGTTGTGGATAGTGGTAGCAAATTTTCCTTTGGGAATGAGAGTTATGGATGTATGATTTAGTGATTTGAGGGGGAAATTACCTTGAAAGAAGCTTTGAGTTGCTACCACTATGTTGCCTCCTATTGTTTTCCGGTGACGACGGTAGAACAAGACTGGCATTCCGTTCGGGCTAGGAGATTTGAGTGACCCTAGAGAGAATACAGCTTGTTGTACCTCTAGGCTATCCGGTAATGAGCAAAGGAAGGCATTGTCTGCATTGGAGAGGATGGGTGGGAACAGGCCGTTGATTTCATCTGGGATAATAGGCCTTACTGTGGTGAAGAGCGACTCAAAGTGACCGGTATAGGTTGGCCCAGTTTCACTGGGATCAGAGGTCCATTGTCCTTCTGGAGTCTTTAAGAAGTTTATGGAATTGTGCCTTCTTTGCACAATAGTAGAGAGGTGGAAGAAGCGTGTATTGAAGTAAGTGGATGTGAGTCAAGTGACCCGTGATTTATATGAATCCCTTCCTTCACCTTGTTTCCTTGGTTGATGCGGGATGCCAGAGCTGGAACGTAGTGGGCCCTAAATGATTCTCCAGTGATGAAGAAGTCGTTCTTTACCAACTCGGGCTGCTTGGTAAAAAAAAGCCTTACAAAGAAAACCAGGAAATTGGATTCACTCATGGAGCCAAGCCAGCCGGTTTAATAAGAGAAAACTCTTTTTTATTTTTCTTATGAGAACACGGCTGCAAATCCACACACGTGCAAGAAGTTGTACAGGTCATTTCTCACGCCCGTCTGATTTTGCTGCAAGTCGGACCTATCATGATTAAAACTGAAACCTGTTCCAATGCGCTGGTCAACGAAAATGATGTTTGATGCCTGAAAGAAGATCCCGAAAAGGAAATCCTTCAGTTAACAAGGTATGAAAACCAAAAACTGAAATGAGTAATTAGGGACCTCTTGTAATGTAATCTAGGTAATACTTGTACCTTATCCCACCCATAGTCATTCCATGAAAGGGACAGGTTGGAGGAGAGGCGGAAGGGGCCGCACTCATAGAAGAGTGCCACCGCACCACTGCAACTGGGGCCTCCCGTCAACCAGATCACCACAGGGTCATCTTTGCTAACTCGGGACTCGAAGAAGTAGAACATTCTGCAAAAAGAATGGTCAATGGTACAAACATCAGCGAATGTGTAGCTTTAGATCCAAATTTTCTCTTGTCAGATTTTGTCAGGCTCATCTCACGTAGGCCACCTTATCAGCATAGCATAAATCTATGGCTGGCATGCAATAAATGTGGAACCTTAACTATTCAAAGTAAAACGGGTCTATTCCAGTCGATTAGAAGTGATTGATCGACAGGTCTGTAAACCTCGAAGCATGTCCTACCTAGGGACTAGACGTACCATTCCAGTCAATAAGAATATACTAGAATCCTACCTCGGAAATGGACGGGAATTTAATTCCAGGGCGTGGAGGTAATAAATCTACCTGGCAGAAGGGGTACCGGGGAGCCTGAAATAGCCAGTATGGCGACCAAGATTCTGAACAGTGGCCCCTGCCGAACCCGAAGAAGCAGAATCTTCCCCCACCCTCAAACCAGGGAAGCTGAAGCTCCACTCCTCAAGGCTCGCACCTGACGACAGTCCAGAAGAAGACGGGTCCAGATGGGCAACCTTTCTTGGGAACAGGTTGAGGGATCTTATAAGCCTTTCTGCTGTCAGTCTCGGGGATTTAATCAAGTTCGTTGTTGCAGATGAGAATCCTGCGGAGCAGAGGAACAGAACAAGGACAAAGGACAGGGAACCAAAAGAGAATGCTGATGTTGATGGTGCCATGTCTCGTTCTTAGACGATGTAACACGATGAAAATGAATTGGGTTAGTTAATTCTTGTCTGGTCATTTAGTGTTTCATTTCATGGATATTTTCATTTATGAATTGTTTGGTTCGAGTACAGTTAGATTATAGTATAAAGTTATATTACATGAAAAGTTGTTATTTTACATGAATTGTAATAAAATATATTTGATTAAATGGACACAGATTGAATGCAACTTTCCAACTCTAAGACTGTATTGCATGAACATTTATAATTGTGAATTTATCACTGCATTCAATTAGAAGACAAGTCATGGCCATGTTTATTACAGCATGTTGAAGCAGGCCACTCATGCAAGCTGTACGTGCCACATACAATCCACTCCCCTCCCCCTCATTTCTTGGAAGAAAAAAGGGTGACAAAATCAAGAAATAATATCGTGATGTTGCTTTAATACATAAGAAATAGAATGAATATTTCACCTTTTATTTCAATTTTTCATTGTTATAGGGGGTTGTAATTTGCATTCCGTTAGGATGGAGTTTTACATTCATATTCCTTCCAATGGCTGTGAAAGAATGCTCAATTAACTATTTCTGTCGTACGCATTCCTCGAACCAGAATTAGACACATGTGAGTTGAATTTATCGGGATAGTTTTCCAAAGCCTTCTTTTCTCGAACCTTTCGATTTTGTAATGACTTTGATTCGTTCTGGCTCTGGTTTATATCGCTTATATATTTGTAGAATTAAAAACCAATCGTAATCCTTATTAGTGTATACACTGTTCAAAAAGAGTTCTATAAGATTCTTAAACGGATTAGGATACGCATAATATCTAATTAGCAGAATCTAAGTTGTATATTCTTTCCAAAGCCTTTGCTTCTGGAAATCTCCAACCTTGCTGAAGATTCTGGGATGGTGATATTCTCTCATCTCTGTGTAATTTTTCCTTTATGCCGGCTCGAGATAGGAAACAAATGTCATGCCATTAGGCAGCATCCTCAGAGAGGAGGTGTGACACTACTGGAACCAGCTATAGCAACCTTTGCCTTCATCCAGCTCTGCAACATCTGCAGAGAAGCCTTCGGCTGGTCCATTGGAACCATATGACCCGCATTATGAACCTGCACTCATTATTTTCCACGATCAGGACTCAACTCAGAATCAGCCTTAAGAAAATGAACCTCCTGGAACAGTCTGGCTCAGAAAGCTACTGTTAATATTATGGTACGTAAGATACGAATGGAGCAGTGGAAACCGAATGGCATACCTTCAAGAAAGAAAGCGGACCATAGCTCTTGAGAAGCCCAGCTTCTGCACTATCAACCACGAATGGAACAGTAGGGGCTGCTACAAAACTCTTCTGACCCGGCCATTGCATTGCATGGACCCACTTTGAGTTCCCTGCTTAAAGTTTTAGTTTCAGCTCTAGCGATCCAGTGACAAGTCGACTGTATATTTAATCTTCAAACCTGAAACTACTTACCGAGCCAGTTGCATATAAGGTCATATTCCCCGGCATATATGAGAACCCTGATCCCGTCCTCCAGAAGAGCCGGGATCCCAACCCCCAGATTCTTCATCCAGTCATTTGCCATGTAGCTGTGTACGTCGGAGCTGCAGGACACAAACTCTATGTCCCCTACTCCGAGTGCTTTTCTGACCGAGTCATCGTTCAAAAACTCCTCCACGGCAGAGAAGTCATAACACAGGCTCCCCTCGCATTTCTTTCGAACATCATAGTACTGCATTGAAGGAAAAAGGTCAGAACGTCGTAATGCAAGATCTAGAGAACAGAACTCTTTGACACCTCTTTCTCATGGAAACAACCCGCAGTTTAAAATGGCATTTGTAATGTGCAGTATCTTACATTCAGATCACCTCCAGCAATGTTGAGGATTGATTCGAAAATCTCAATGCAATCCATGTATGATGTCTGGCAAGCACCTTCGTCAGTTTCTGCAGAAAAACAATGGTGTTATCAGATCCATTGAATGAAACTGAAAGTACAACTGTTGAAAATAGTAACATTAAAAGTTGAAGAAATTACGGCAATCTCTTATCTCCTGCTGGCAATTAGGAACTTGACTGTTTATATCATCGTAGTCAGACCGTCTGATTAGTTTCATATCCAGAGCATAGTCCGCGTATGCTGCATACTGGATCTCAGGATTCGTTAGGCCGTTCCCAATAGCAAGTCCCTGTCAGAACATAACCGGTAATTTATCAGTCGGTGCAATGATGACATTTTTGCAAGAATCCTTATCATATTGATAACTTAGTTCTTACCTTCAAGTTTATGTGAATCCCCTCCTTTGCCTTGTTCCCTTTGTTAATGCGAGAGGCCAGAGCAGGAATATAGTGCCCCGCATATGATTCTCCGGCAATAAAGAAGTCGTTCTTTACCAACTCGGGATGTTTGGTAAAAAATGCCTGAAATTTGATTCACTAACTAAGCCATTTGATTAAGAGACAATTCTTTGCGTCCTGAGAAGACAACTGAAAATCTACGCACCTGCAAGAATCCGTAAAGGTCATTGCTTATGCCTGCTTCATTTTGCCGCAAGTCAGACCTGTCACGAGTGTAACTGAACCCTGTTCCAGTGGGCTGGTCAACGAAAATGATGTTTGATACCTGAAAGAAGATCAGAAGAAGTGATCAATCTTATAGTTACCCGGGGTGAAAAACCAAAAAAAACTGGAACGAGCCAGGACTTGCTGTAATCTACATAATACTTGTACCTTGTCCCAGCCATAGTCATTCCATGAAAGAGACAAGTTGGAGGAAATATGGAAAGGGCCGTTCTCATAGAACAGTGCCAGCGAACTGCTGCAACCGGGGCCTCCTGTCAACCAAATCACCACGGGGTCATCTTTGCTAACCCTGGACTCGAAGAAGTAGTAGAACATCCTGCAAAAAGAGAAAAGGATGGTAGGTACGGTAGGTGATTCAACACCAGCAAACTTCTGGTTTGAAATCCAAACCTGAAATAGACCTACTCGGAATTAGAGCACGTGATTTCCCAAACATAGAGCAGGAGAAAGGCACTTGAAGAAACTAATGTTATGTATGTAATCCCCTTCTTTTCTGGGGAATTTTGATTTTGTCAGGCTACCCTGTCGGCTCCCTAATCAGCATATCATAAATCTGTGGCATACAGTGAACGTGGAACTTCATTTAAAGTAAAACAGGTATAACTAACTATAAGGTGACTCGTAACTGAATGTTTGACAGGTCTGTAAACACAGAAGAACATCCTACCTGTACCATTCCAACAGATTAGAAAATACTAGAATCTTATCTTGGAAATGGACAGGAACTTAATTCCGGGGCATGGAGGTAATAAATCTACCTGGCAGAATGCGTATTTGGGAGCGGGAAATATCCAGCATGGTGACCAAGATTCTGAAGAGTGGCCCCTCCTGAACCAGAAGAGGCAGAATCTTCCCCCACCCTCAAACCTGGGAAACTGAAGCTCCACTCCTTAAGACCTGCATCCGATGATGGTGCAGAAGAAGAAGAGGATGGGTCCAGAGGGGCCCTGTGATCAATATTGGCAGACTCTCTCGGGAACAGGTTGAGCGATCTTATAAGCCTCTCAGCCTTCAGTCTGGGGGAGTTCATCGAGTTCGTTGCTGCAGATGAGAATCCCGAGGAACACATCATGAACAGAACAAGGACAAAGGACAAGGAACTAAGAGAGAATGCCGCTGCTGCTACTGCAGATGATGATGATGCCATCTCTTGTTGTTGGACGATCGGATACGATGAAAATGAATGTGGTCGATCCATTCTTATGGGCTCATTTATAGTATTTCATTTCTTTCCATTCCATGGATTTGATTTGATTGGGATGCACTATTCATTTCTTGAGATTCACTCTCTTTTTGCTGAATGCTTTGAATTCATAACAGTAATAATCCTTTTCGGTATTTCATTTATTTTTTTGGGGATCATTTTCTACTCCACACATGCAATTTCAATCTCCTATGGAATCTCAATACGGTGCTTCGTTCCAAATCTAGCGACATAATAAATGAAAGAATTACTGTTACATTAATAAATGAAATTAATATTTTACCTTGTTATTTTATATTTGTTTAATAATATTTTAATGAGCTGTGATTTGCATTCCACTATTATATAATTTAATTTTTATAGGCAATGAAAAATCCCTTCTAAAAAGAGAGAGAGAAACGCTCTTTAAATCTTACCAATTTTTATCGAATATGATTGTTCATTTTTAGCCAAATAATTTACTTCCATTCTGTTCCATTTGATTTACATATACCGGACATGACATTATTTCCTAATTGAGGATTAATGGTTTTGTGTTTTCCACCCCGTGACTATAAAGGGTATATGTTTCACCAGGGCCATGCCCTGTCACTTTCCCACATCAGAATGAAAACGAGGGGGGAAAAGTGACATAACGTTTTCTGTAAAAATTTCCTATATGAATTTTGTAAACGAAAAAGATTGGCGTGTCGTGTACAACATTTGCTTCCAACGATGGATCATTGCTTAGAAGGCACCATTTTTTCTTTCTTTGTTGGGGGTGGTTTGACATCTACATACAAAGACTGTGGTCCGTGATATGTGAAACGCACTTTGTTGGAAACATATTTTTATTGGTGTTAATTAAATTGGAAGAGATTGCATAAGATCATATAAGACATGTTTGTTGATTATGTGTGGTTCTCGTTGGTCGAGTGCACTAGCTGACAATGTTCCACTTGCTCCACCGAGGATCCATTTGCATCCAAAAGATGTACACACTCAAAACGACACGGTATACACGTAACGTTATCGCACTACGGCCAATATTGGGTGGTTTCTCCTCCGAAGAAAGTGCGGTCGGGCAAGAGCTCGTCCCACAAGATGCCCACTTCTATGTGGGTAATCTCTAGGAAGGAAAGATTCAATAAGAACTTCACCAATCAGTATCGACATATCAATGTGAATCGAATTTATGTTACCCAGGTTGGGTGAATTTCTAATTATTACTCGTGCGTGCAAATCCTTAGGGGGAAAAAATAAATAAATGCGTGCCAGATGAACTGTACTTTCACAATCAAGAATGGATTTGTCTGAGAATTAATTTTGGTATTAGAACCGTTGATTGCGTGAAGACTAGTCATCATAATTGTCCCAACTTCCGTGGGGGATTGGATGGAAGAGAGAAGACGTAATGTCTTGAGAAACATGCGTTTATTCAAAGCATAATCAAATGGAGTGTCTGGCACACGAGAAGAGAAGCTCTTAAATGGTCCAATCTCACCATGTAATTTTAGGGAAAATATTAATTAATCATCCGATTAGTTATCTTAATTATTACTAATCAAAATAATTTAATTAGTTGTTCACCATCATATCATTATGAAATAAGGTCACAATCTTGATCGGGTGACAGAGAAAAAGGAGAATGTCACGGGCACACAATAGGGACATTTCCGGTCCGTAAGGCGAGATTAATTATCGAGAGAGCCAGCTGAGACGGTATTTGCAGCGGCAATCGAGCAAGGATAGATCAGTAGATAGTGTTGAGTTTCAGCTTATAAAAGCCCTTCCTTGGGCCCCAGGTGGTAACGCGTCGCATGTTCGCCTCGAGCGCTTCGACGAATCTGACATTCGATGGAGATGGCATCCGAGAATTTATATTTATTCCCTTAGCGTCTTCTCTTACCTGAAAGGAGAAATCCCCATGAACAGTATTATGGGCCTCAAAAAGCCCAACAATGAAGAATGGAACCCTTACGTGGGCTTAGAAGAATCAAAAGAGACCTGGGCCCAGAAGTGGCCCAAAATCACACGTACGATAGAGACTAAAACCAGGTGCCGTATATCCTTCCGCATTGACCTAGACATGGGATCTTGAAATTTTGGGATCAATTATTCTCATCTATGAAACTGCATTATTTAATTTTACAATATAGAAACTTGCATGCATCTCGTAGAGCAAACCGACCTTAGCTCAGTTGGTAGAGCGGAGGACTGTAGTGTGTTCACAGCAAATCCTTAGGTCGCTGGTTCGATTCCGGCAGGTCGGATTTTTTGTTTTCATTTTCATTATTTGCTCTTTTTTTTTCCTCAAGAGAAGAGAGCAATACGTTTGCTCTTTTTTTTTTCCTCAAGAGAAGAGAGCAATACGTTGAAATAGTTACTAGGCGAGGAAGCTCAAAAAGATGAGAGATCTTGGCATAAATCTCCAAGTCCTTGTGAAGTTTTGAACGGGAGACAGTCCCATTTTATTTTCTTTTATGATACTTTGACTGTCACACGAAGAATTAGTTTTTTTTTTTTTTGAATCAGTCATACTAGCAGCTTTGAACATGCTGTGTTGGACTTTCTCGTGCTTACTACTAGGATCCTTCCTGTAGCTCGACTCGGCTGCGATCCTTAACCACGTGACTAAAAGACGTGTCCCATACTCAGCAAGTCCCATTGTATAGACATGAATGATTAGAACTTTTAATGGAAGGATTGATAGAATGATCTTCTTTTCTCCTTGTTAAATAATAAAAAAAATATCATTTGATTTGATTAATGAGACAATGCTAATTGAATCGGAGAAATGGTCTCCTAAAATTGAATAAATTTTACCGGATAAAGAACTATCACCATTTACACACTTCGTTACATTTTTTTGATCTCAATATATATCATAAAAATCTCGACAAGATACATACAGTCGCCTATCCAATCAATCTCGCGGGGCCCGCGCACCCTAAGATTATCGACAAATTCACACTAAGGTTATCACGAAGCTTGCTTCTAATGGTAGACTAGCGCGTAAGGCTGTCAACTATCGCCGCCAGTCTCAGGCTGGGTCGGGGGGGTCCACAGCAGCGGCATATTTACGACAGGGCCCACCATCTGATCTGACGCCGCAGTCCGGTCCAAAAATGTCCAGCTGTCCTCCACTGTCTGCTTTGCTTTGCTTTGCTTTGCTGTGCTGGCGTCTTAGGTAAGCATTGCATCCAACCCACGTGGTTACCTCTCATTGGAGTGAAGCCCCAGATCTCCTGTACGATCGGTCCAGTTTCTGGGCCAGCGACCGTAGGATCTGCCACGTAGCGTCCCCCTCTTGCACCTGATCATTGAACAGGAGGGCCCGCCGAATCCTCGGGTCCCACAGGTTCCGCTGAATCGCCGTGAGGTTGTTTGACGCCACGCGGTCGAGTATTGCTCCGAGCTTCCCCACGTTGGCCTCGGCCACCGTGAGGGAGATCTCCGGCCACGGCACCGCCGAAGGGAAGGGCAGCCGGATATCGTCTGCTATGATGACCGGCACGCAGCCCAGAGCCACAGACTCCACCAGCCTCGGGCTCCACGGCGCCCACCCTAGCGGGCATAGGCAGAACACAGACCGGGCGATCTCCAGCCGGTATCCGGCGAGCCTGTGCCGTCTCAGGTAAAATCTCCGGTCGCCTCTGAACTTGTGCCATATGACCGACCGTACAGCCCTGCCAACCCAGAATCAAAAGTACATATGTATTCTGCAAAACACAGGAGGGAAAATTCGAAGGGCAGGACGGTAAAAGGAGAGGTTCTGGCGATTACTTGCTGTAAAATCGGCCGCTGACGTTCTTGGGGTGGACTTCCATTTTTCCCCGGAAGAACGCCCAGATATCTCGCTCGCGGGTCGCCGGAGCTGCGTCCTCCAGGATCTTCCGGACGCTATCCGGCGGGATGTACGGTGGGATCACCACGTTCTCGACATTTTGACACGGGTGGATGCGGTTTACCCCGAAAGTCTGCAATATGATCGAGTTCTTCAAGAACTCTGGTATCCCATCTTCAATCGCCCTCTCCTCCTTCAAGATTATCAATTCAGTTCAATCAAAAAACTAAAAGATGGGAACTTTGTTGTAGAGAGGAAAAGAAATTAGACCAAGAGAACTTGCGATTTCTAAGGTTGTACATGCAGGAAATATTACTACAACAGAGAAAGTTCCCCTTTTTCCCGTCCCGGACAACGTACCATCGAGTGGAAACATGCCCCATAATCATGGGATGCAACGAAGACGTGGTCGGAGCCCCGGGACCGGTTCCAGAAGGGGTACTCCGAGGAGATGAGCTGCACGGCGGAGGAGAGCAAGGACCTAGCGTGGCCAATAGCAGGGAAGCCATTAACGGTGCTGAAGTTGCAGGAAACGTAGACGGGGACGAAGAAGAAATCCGCCTGGCTGGGGTCGGACGTACGGACGTCGCTGGTCAACAACGCCCGGTGTATCGCAACCTCGGCCGCGAACAGGTGGCGGCTGCACCTCTCGTCCGATAGCCATTCCGAGTTGAACTTGGAGGGAAGCTCGTACGCGTAAATCCTCAAATCCCTCGGGCCTGTAATAATCGCGATGACGGTAAGGAATCGAGCTCGATAATAACAAAAAAAAAAAAGGAGATATTTCAACGTTTATGGGGATGGATGGGGGTTGAACCTTTGTCGATTACGGGTTGTTCAAAGCGGGCGTGGGAAGAACGAGATGAGATGGGATTGAGGAGGTGGGGTCTGCGAAGAGAGGATGGATTGAATCTAATCACATGAGGGGCTATGAAATAGAGACAGAACAGAGCGGAGCAGAGAAGCCATATGCAGGGTCGTCCATAAGAACATGGGTCGAGGTTGTTCTTCCTCCTCCTCCTCTTCTTCTTCCCGTGCATCATCATCTCCTGCGTCTCCCTTCCGTGGAAGAATCTCATCTTCACAGGAGCGGCCTTTGCTGTCCGTGGTGGTGATTGACCTCAAACATGGCTGTCACCAGAGAAACCATGATCCTCCTCGGAGGAGGGAAGATGACGAGAAGACTGGAACAAGCTAATACTTCTGATTATCATAGTTAGGTGAGGAGGGGCATCTCGTTTTCGGGTTATCGTTGGAAAGAAGTGTGTGGAGATTAAGGAACAGTGATTGGAACAGATGGGGGTTCTGTTTGTTGGGTAGTTTTTTTTCCCGTCCAAATCACTAACTATTTGAAAATTCAGTAAATACGGATTAATTTTAATTTAAACTCGAGTCGTTGAGAGTTTGTTTTTGTTCGGGAATTCTTTTTAGGAAAAAAAAAAAGAGTACTTACAAAAATGAAAAAAAAAAATGGTGAGATCGTACAAAGTTTTTTTTTTTTAATTTCTCCATGTATCCTTTGATTGAATTAATTTTAGCCGATGTCACATTGATATTTAGAAAAAGATGACTAAAATCGTGATGGACCGAGTGCCCAGGCGATTATTAGTCCAGGAATGCTCTTTCATGATCTTGTATTTGATCTAAATATGAAAAGAGTGGTGGGCGATTCTTCTTTCATTATACTAATTCAAGTTTTAGTAATAGAGAAACTTTACAACCTAAAGAGTTTCATTTATTGGTGAAGTGATTCGATTTTAATTATATTGCTCACGGTTCATTAACCGTGGAAAAAAAGAGGGGACCTTTATTTATGCAAATTATACATCCATCTACAATGACAATCAAAAAAGGGACATATCATTGAGACATCATTGTGAAGAGAAACTGGAGATCAATTTGGGAACATAAGCAAAGACATGTAAGCACCCATGAGTTTTAACAGCTGTTTAGTAATATCATCTTTACTTTAGAGTAAACCCTACACGACCACCATGTAAATCTAATGATAATGATGATGATGATGATCCCACCTAATTATAATGATGTTTGAACGAATCATATGTTAAATTTGTCTCTTTTTTTTAATCTTGTTCCCTTTTCGGTCCGTTTCACGCTTAAAGAAAAAACAAGGAAAAAGAAAGGACAGAGTAAATAGGACGCTGAGAACAAATAGTTGACTTCATCATCTACCGAGCACTTAAATACAGCTTGGGAGAATCACCCCCAAAATTAGACTTGGGAAGCCACCGGTACAGAGTAGTCCATGCCATTAATCTTCACTGGGATGAGCTAATTAAGATGATTAACACTTCCTATATTCTAAAAATAAGTATCAATAGAGCCTGATCATTTAATAATTAGTCCGATTCGATTTTGAATTAACTCTATTGTTTAATTTTTAGATGCCGAGCCAGAGATTGTTTAATAAGAAAATAACGTGATTAATTTCTTAATTGTGA
The DNA here is from genome assembly GCA_037672795.1 of Lagerstroemia speciosa. Taxonomy (NCBI): domain Eukaryota; kingdom Viridiplantae; phylum Streptophyta; class Magnoliopsida; order Myrtales; family Lythraceae; genus Lagerstroemia; species Lagerstroemia speciosa. The sequence goes on from CM075299.1 coordinate 565,904, forward strand.
AATTAGTTGGCATCCATAATCACATGGACGATTTTCCAGTGTGAAATTTATCGTGTGAGAAAATGGAGTTTATTCTTTTTTGACTCTTATTTTTCAGCACTTGACTGGGTCAACATTGATGGTCGTTGAAGAGTGTCGTGCACCACAAGTTACTGATTTAATCGAGTATTTAAATAAATAAAACCTGAATGATGATCTATCTGATCCGTCCAGTTCAGGAGCCATCATCGTAGTCGTCCACACGTACAGTACCTTTTCAAGTCACTTCCACTTGAGCTCGCTAGAATTTCGGGTAACAAATATAAATATACTTTTTTTTTCTCAGAGTAAATATGAATAAATAACGATTAATAAATGACAAGCAAGCAAGCCTAAAGCGTTTTTTGCGTAGCCGATTTGATGATCTCCAGTGCGTCTTTTGCCGACCTTTATCCGATGAGATGATCGTCGTCTTCACGGCCACACGTATGGAGGGAACATCAAAAACAGCAGCGGCTTGGGCAGACGGGGGCCCACCGACATGGGACAGCCGAATTGCAATCAATTGGTCCAATCAGAGAGCGGCGTGTGTGGTTAAGCTTGGACAAAAAATTTTATATCATCATCATCGTCATCACGGGACTAACAATAATCATAGTATCATACAGATATTTCAGTGGCTTATAAGGGGATAAGTTTCCCCTTCGTACAGATTAATCCATCGCTATCGTGTCAATAAAGTCAAATCGAATTCGATTAAAAATTGATTGCACCCATAAGTGCGTTTGTCCAGTAAAAGGTTGGGGGCCATTAGGCCCAATCCTACGAAAAAGGCTCGACCCTTCTTGAGGCACTGACCCTACTTGCTGACAGGGTTTGTCGATTCGAATTTATGCGGGGCCGAATGGTTCCGGCACGCACCATTTGGACCTCACGATCTTCCGAGCATTCGAGCATCATGGGATAATGTTGGAATTTCTAATGTGCTCATAATGAAGTAAGGACAAAAAAAAAAAGAGGAGGAGATAATGAGTTGATTTGAATTTAATTCTATGAGAAAATTCGTGATTATGAATAATTTATTCTTGAATTATCCGACTTCATATTAGCAAAAAGCGCCGGAAAACACAGGTTAAATGAAAGGGGAAATTTTAACCAAGGGAAGCGTATGGCAGGGCCGTTGGATCTGGCGAGATCCTCTTACAAATCCGACGGTTGCATTTCTTCCACTGGTTCGGCTAGGAATCCGACCGTTGCGCATTTGAATCTCAGCCTCAGGTCGGCGCCCTCCTGCGGCCTTCCTAATATCTGCTTCGGATTGCCGTTAGACCGCCGAACTTGCCCTCTCTTCCTCCTCTTTCTCATCTCTCTTGTACCCTGTTTTCATTTCAATCCTCTCTTTCTCCCCGTCACTCAGTTCGGCGCCTCCTTGACCCTTGTGCTTGCTTGGAATCGAAGTTCTTCAAGTGAATTCCTAAGACAGGTTTTCACTATTTCCAATCGAAATGAAAGGGGAAGTCAGAGCAGCGAAGAGAGCGTCTCCCAGCAAGACAGTTAGAAAGGGTTTGTCTGATATCACTAACTCTCCACTTGTATGCAAAAAGGTCTCGAGCGAAGAACCCGCCGAGCCGCTGTTAGTTTCCTCGGAGATCACAAAAGACTATGTTGACAAACTAATTCAGGTGAGATCATATTTCTGTTCTTTTGGATTTCTTGCTCCATCGTTTTTAGGAGATTCGGAAATTTTTCGCTTTTTTTCATGGTTCAATTTGACCAGGAGAACCGGACGCTTGTGAAGCTTATTGAAGAGAGAAAGTATCCTTTTGCATAAAGTCTTCCTTTCTTGGCAATGTTTGCCCAAGAAAATCCTGCCTTTTAGTAATTTGTGCTGATTGTGAAATGGATTCGAACTAGAAAGGGGAAAGGGGAAAGATTTGGAGACATGGATATCTCTTAACTTCATTGAACAGCAAAATCATCGAATTGAGTGGAGCAGAGCTGCAAAGGCTGAGGATCAGTTACCAGAAGACGCAGCTTCAGAACTGGAATCTCGCTCAATCCAATAGCCATATGTTAGCGGTTCGTCGAATCCCTCTGATCAATAACTAACGTTAATGATGCCTGATATCTTTTGATTATGCTTTTACTTTCACTGGGGTTTCGACTAAATTCCACTTAACTTCGCAGGAGCTCAATCTTGCAAGAGATAAGGTAACGCAATTAATCCCATTGTTGCAAGGATTTTCTCTTCCAAATTGGACAATTTGCACTCTTTAACATTGAGTGCTTCTGTCAGCTGAAGGCACTTCAGCACGAACTGGCGTGCAAGGAAGTTTTGGTTAAGGCAAAGAAATTGGAGGCTGAGGTAAATGCCTAAGTTTCTTTTGGATGTCATATCATTCAACTGCAAAGTTTCGGACTTGACATACAAACAACCTGTAAAAATCTTGACTTGTGATGGCCATTTTGAGAATTATTAATGTCGGAATCGGGTGAATACATTAGAAGAAAATTAGGCTGTATTAAGGTTGTCGAGGAATTTAATGCAAGAGTCCTGCTTTGCAGGGGAAGCTGGTGGACAAGAATGTAGTAAAGAATGGTTCGATGGAAGGAGGCGAGGAAGAGAAGGCGAAAGAATTAGCTAATGATAAACAAAAACCCCCATGTCAGAACAGAAGGATCCATAAGAGAAGTCAATGTAACCATTTGATCCAGTATACCTTCTTCATTTCAGCCTCTTTGTTAATTAAATTACTTTATCATCTGAAAATGTTCTACAGCAATGGGTGTTCCCAGTAGGAACAAGCAAGACTTGGACAAGGAGAAGGCCGAAAGCAAGCAAGACTCGGGGAAGGAGAAGGCCGAAAACAAGAGGTTTGGGCTGAGTGCCTGAATTCTCATTTTATTATCCTCTGAAATGTGCTGGTGGTGGATCTGTATCATTGTTTTCATCCTGTTTCTCTCAGGCGCTGCCTGAGAAGGCAATCAGCAAGGTTCGTGTCACAGGGGAGGGAGCCTGCAGAGAACTTGTTTGAGACAGAGGAAGCCAAGTTACTGCCATCCCGGCCTCTCAAATCACGTCTTTCTTCAAATCCATCATCTGCGAAGGAAGATGAAGAAAACATTGCTCCATCAAGGGCCGATGAACTGGAGGAGGCACATAGAAGATCATCGATTGTAAGACCTCTGAGGAGAGCTGCTGAAAAAGTTAATTCCTACAAAGAGCCTCCATTAAATATAAAGATGCGGAGAGCAGAATAACAACGAAAAAAGAATACGCAGGCATAGTCTACTGATTACTTGTGCCATAACGTTGAAGCACTAATCGTTTTGCTGTCATACTTTCTTGTCGCATGGGTCAGCAGCAGTTCTTCTGCTTTTAGAGGTTGTGGTAGCTAACTTGCTGTACCAATTCTTCTAGGATCGGTTTTATCTTATGAGAAGATCCTTACTAGTTATGGTATCTATTTCTGCTTTCTTCCTCAATCCCGACTTACGATGGTCTCCAGGTTGGGTGTGGTTTGGCTGCATCGTGCAACATTTTTAGTGAAATGCAACGAGGATGTAGGGAAACCATGTTTTGGTGGCCATAAAACCAGATAGACGAGACAGCTTCCAGCTCTACTTCATGGGCTGCTTCAAAATACAGGGATTCATTAAATATTTCATTCATTAGAAAGCCCGAAATCATCACTTGACAGCCCAGATGAACAGACTTCTGGACATGGGCTTAAGATTGGGATCCGTATCACGGCCCGGTGAAAACTGCGAGCTGAATCGGAAATTAAAGAAACGTAAAATGGTGCAGAACACAAGAAAGAGGTCATATTGATTGCATGCAGCAAGTAGAGTGAATGGGAAAATCATTGCGTAGAAGCCGGTAGTGGAGTAACTAGAGATTCTTATATGTGTCATTCCCATCACTTCATTCATGAACTTGACTAGTGGATATCTGTCACGCTCACAAAAGAACAAATTACTTTTTTTAATCAATTAGTAAGATTCACTTTTTAAAACTTATGTCATATGTCTCACCGACAAATCAAACTACTAACAAGTTCACAATATCGTCTGTAAACTCGGTTGTTCCAATAGTACCTTTTTCCCCATGACAAGGAGGTCAAGGGAAGGATGACAATTTTCAACTTGTAGTCTTCTGATGCTGAGAAATTAGTAACGCATTTTAGCAGGCTTTCTTCACGGAGAGAAGAAGTCTCGGAACTCTTCAGCTCAAAATAAACACCCGCCATGATCAGTGGAAACCGCGTTGCTCTGTTTCATCTTTCAGTAGCAGCCAACTAAAATTGTCTTCTAGGGAGAAAAAGGAATTAAATACTTAAGACTCGATGTGACTGCAAGAGCATAATAACAAGTCAACAGTAATAAGTTTACTCAATATCAAAATATCCTTTTGATTTCTTTTTAATCGACCACATGATATCCACAAGTTCGACAGAAACTAGTCTGGGTTCAAGCCAATTAGTACAACTAGGGATAAACCTCATATAAGTACGAATTTTTCCCATTCACAAACTCAAACAATAAATCTTAATTTTATATGTCAATCCATTTCAACTTATCTATGTCAACCTTTTTTGTTTTCTTTTTACCCAGTGAGTTTTAGATGCAATTTAGGTGCAAACCGTGTGGTCCCTCTACAGAAATTAGCACAAAATGCTAACCCTATTCTGAGCTGTGATGCCCATCATGGTCGTCATCATCTTCCCACCGCACACCATCATCTCAATACTGTATTCTCTCGACCAAAGGAGTTAGGCAATCCTTGCACTTCATTGCATTCGTACCAAACGTCGTCTTGTATAGGTCTCACTAATGTCATCTTTGAAATGATGGCGAAAATGGGCGTAGAGTTCGTGTGGACCGTCACATTGTAAATTTCCAGATACAGACAAAAATTCCGATCAGGGTTCAAGTTTTGAGGATGATGGGTTGATTTTGTGCCAAGCAACCATCCTTTTAATTCAAAGGGCATCTTAGTACACGAACACAACTGCCATATACCTACTAATCAACCTCCTACAGGGTAAAGTGTCGAGTGAAACTTGACAAGACATTGAGGGGTTCTGTCTTTCCTTAGATATTCGAGATCAAAACCGAGTAGAAACACGATATATTGTTCATTCTGCTGGTAATGAGCCGCTAGTCAAAACTCTTCTAAAGTAAACTCATCGTTTTACTTGGAAGTGATTGATTTTTAACGAGAATGAAGTACTATTTCACAGGGTTTTTACTAAAAATCTGAGACTTCTGCTGGCACCAGTAGTTGGAGAGTTGCTTTCTCGGTCAATAACGAAGTTCCAAAAGACAGTAACGTTATCTGTAAATGTGTTGTCATTTGGCTTCTTTCGTGTCCGCCAATAAGGCCATGAAGCAAAGCACGTAGCAACAGGAGCGAAATATCACAAACTAACACCCGGATTTGATGCCGATTAATCTCGAACTGTGTACAAGAAAGATGGAGATTGCCGTACGTGCGCAACCATTCGAGCTGTTAATCGAAACCCTCTCTGTGAATTTCGGAAAAATTAAAATGCATTACTCGAGAGCTGCTGCAGCAATCAACTTTAGCTTCTCCATGGAGTCAATTATTTGGGCTAGTGAAGGGGACCTGCTTTAAGACAAAAGTTCATCAAGAACCAATGGGAGCCCCCACAGGAGATGATTTGAGATGCTCTTTGCAACGAATTATTGATAATCACAAAGATAAACCCTAAAATGTTTCTTTTTTCTTTTTTCCAGTTACATGTATACAGAAATTGTACGAAGAAGATGAGTATGAAGGTGAACGGAAGTTCCACTGATGAAAATCGAGACAAGAAATTGTAAGATTTCAAATCTAGAGAATAATAATATTGCACTAAATCTATTGCTTTCTTAAATAAAATTTGCATTTGAATAGCTTTTTTTGTAACTACCGCTTGGGATTCTAATTGTGTATGCTAAGAGCAATCGATTAAATATATAATTATGAAACTGACGACCCACCTAAATGGGATTATTATGACCCACTCGATATTCTTGAATTTTTTTTTCTTTCTCGATCGGTCCCCCACCTCCTTATTATTACACACACATGTCCCATAGCCTAAAGTTGGAACCCACCTCATGTGTGTTTTCCATAACTTCATTCATAAGATGGAGACTCGGTTGATGTTTGTGATGAACCCGTTCTTGTTGTAGCTTAGGGAAATTAATTAATCAATATCTATGATATTCCAAGATGGATGATCCGAGGGATCCTATCGATTATTCGAGCTTGCGTGTGTTAATTATTTCTAGCCTACTTGTTTCCGTCTTTAATTATGAGTGTTTTTTTTCTAAAGTGTCATAATCGATTAATCAAATCATATCTTCGGGTTCATTATTGTAATGATCAGCTTGTCGCCAAAACGTTTTAACTTGTTAGGTTCAAGTTTAGACTACTCAATTATGAATTTTGTTCTTTCTTTTTCCCCTCTATTTCTAGCTAGGATGTATATTTTGTACAATAAATGCAATTCACTTAAAAATAAATTTTTTTTAAAAAAGAAGAAAATCTATGCCTATGCCTTGTAATGTAACACTTCCATTTTTTTGGATAGGCTTGTCAAATGATTGCCTTCGTCCATGGTATATTATACTAGATTTTGTCTCTTAAAGAATGTTTCGAGTTTGAATCACGTAAATGGAAAAAATCTATAATTTGAAGTTGATCAGAGTCGTCCATTGAATTTTTGAATATTAGACATGATGTTTAAAAAGATTCGAAAAGAAGGAACATAGGAAGAACTTTAGCATAAATGCACTGGTAGTGGTTCTTCTGCTGCTTTTGTTATTGAACTTTGCCTCCAAGGTAACTGCCATAAAGAAGTTCGTTAATTCTTTTCAAAATTCCCTTGTTTCTTTACAAAATGTGCCATTAGGTTACAGAATATATACAGCACCTTTATTCCCAACTATGCCTGTATGTACAGTAGTAGCCTCTTTATACATTGAACTCGAGAAATTCATATTTCTAAGTGCTTTCATTTCATGCCAACGAACAGCTCAAAAAAAAAAAGGAAATTAAATGAGAATGACTATTAGAAAAAAAAATCTCATTGAAAGTAATTGGCATCTGGGAAACATTTGTTCGTAATACAAGTGAGTCCATTGAAAATCATTCACGTCGCATTTCTCGATTGCTTATATATTCTCTCCGAACGCTTGAACTACTAAATGTACTGAGTAAGTGTTCCGAATATATGTAAATGGAAGCTCTGACTCTCTTGAAACACTAGAACAAACTGAACTCAACGTTCCTCGTGCATAGATCGCTGTGTACGTGCGTGTGATGTGTGTATGAATATTGACGTGTAGGAAGGACCACAGCCATAAATGAGGATGGGATTAATGAGATATAAAAGTGCAGAGAGTCTCGTCGACGAGAATTAATGCATGGACCCGTGACTTTTCAATCTCGAATCGAGAGCAATATTATTTCGAGAACGCGTTTTCTTGGTTAATATTGATCTTGGCTTAGTCCAAGGGAAGCCCTATTATATTTTCTTCCAAGGACGACTTTAGTGCTCAAACTGGGTCATTATCATCATACTATTCTCTGGCTAGGGCAAACATTGGTGGAGAAAAAGTTTGGTCAACAGCAGCAGCTCCCTTATTTGACCGATTAACAGAAAAATCTCATATACACCCAAGCACGTATAGAAATATTTCCGGATTGGAGGAAATTAAAGAGCATTGTGGAAGATTTGCACATATATATATGTATGTATATGTATATGTATCTTAATTTAAGGTTTGATTTATAATATATTTCTAGCTAGTGCACATGCTTGGATCACCATTGTCAAAAAATAAACACGAAAGGTTGATTATGTGTGGAAACTACAGAACACGACCTCTCCTCCTTACCTTATTACCTGTCAAATGTTGTGCATACATATAGTCTAGTAATTTGTTTTCCAAGTTGGCATGAAAGGTGTCCTTCTAGAACTTTTTTTTCTTGAAGAAGCAAAATCGGGCGGAGAGGGGGGCATGAGATTTTAATTTCTTCTTCCCTTATGACGACGATCGATGTTCACACTGATATGGCTCGGCAAACAGAATGCGTATTGAGACGGAACTTATGATTTGATCATGAGGGTTGAAATTCTTGATGTGAATCATTAACCCCTTTGAATCAAAACTTACAAGGATAACATATATAAATTGAACGATGCAGCCTCTTGCTCTTACGTACTATTCAACTGAGATTGGGATGGTGAGATGGGATACGGGTTTAGATTGAACAAACAAACATCAAAACTTTGAGAGGTTGTTCGGACTTCCGGTTGACCGTGTGGGCCGGGGCAGCCAACGTGTCCAGGAAGATCATGAAATTTAGCATTTCATTCCGTTGAGAATTTGATGTAATATTCGATAATTAATAAAAAGAATATTGACTCAGATTTTTAAATAAACATAGATCCAATTCTCTTAAACTCAAAACATCTAAAGGGAAATCATATTAGAAGATAATTTGATATTTGTAGAGTTGTCTCTACCCAGCGAGAGGATAAACAGATCTCTCAGTGAAAATCACCGAATTATTTCTTCTGCAAAAACTGATTACCCTGGTGGATGGCAATGTGACGGAGAAGTGCAGAAGACCGACCGAGAGATGTAATGCTGTGTGACTGGGAGAGATAAGTATAGTTAGGCTGCCGCTTTTGTCGTTGAGTTTTCTTGTCATTCCTGGCGCCAGTTTTGTGCATATGGACAGAGACTCCTTCAATACATTCGACTGACAGACAAGGGGACTGGAGAGAGAGGGAGAGAGAGGAGACTTCCATGGAAGCAAGAGGTAGAAGGAAGACGGAGGATTTCTTGGCCTTTTCTGCTTTCGTCCAATCGTATCGAAGAAAAAAGAGGAAATCTAACATAAAATAACTAATATAAGTACCAATGTAAGGCTAGACCTACACTTCCCTCACTAAATTCTAAAATAGGTAATCCCAAGGTTAATTTTCGCATTGGAAGGATTGATGGAAATTTTCCTGAAAATTCTGACTTAATCGCAGATTAATTTTGAAATACATTTTAGATTTAACTGGCGTGGGACACTTCTCCTTTGTTCAAATAAGTTCTTGCTTGAGTTAACCGATAGTAAGAATTTATAATTAAAAATGTTGCGTTTTTAACTGTCTGTCTGCGTCAGTACCCAAGAGTACCGTTGAATTTATGATACAATGTGATGAAAAAAATGAGATAAAATAAGAGTAGAAAGCAGTGGTGGAAAACAGGAGAAGTGAACAGTGAACCAAGCAATCCTCTTTTATAAAAGCTAAAGGAAACCTCCCCAAAACCCCTCCTCAGACATCTCTTCCTCTCTTTATCTCTCGCTCTCTCTCTCAAAGTCTCCTGCAGTGAAGTGAAGTGAAGAAGAGTATGGAAACTGACAGAAGCTCTCTTCTCACTTGGGCCTACTGCTCCCAAGATAAGGTACATAAAACGTTACTGACAGCAGATACACTACTTCATCTTCTTGAATTGGCATTTACCTTATTGAGGCAAGGCGCATTTGTCTGAGCAATGGCGCTTAATGTGGCAAATTGTCCGATTTGATGTCATTGCAGAGCATGGAAGAGCTGAAGCAATGCCTTCTCTGCACATCACTCGAGCTTGAGAGCACAAAGGCATTGGCTCAACAGGAGCTAAGAATAAGAGAGGACCAGCTGGTTCAACTCAGGGGACTCCTCGAGAGGACTGTCCGGGAGAGAGACGAGGCTCGGGAGAAGTACCAGAAGGCCCTGCTCGAGAACCTCCTCCTCCAACAGCAAATGGCGGGAGCTCTTCCTGTCTCTGGGGGGTCGAGCATCGAGGATGATCCCAGGAGAGGGGAGAAGAACTCCTCCAACACCTTCAATGGCGGCTTCTCCTTTTCCGACTGCGAGGGTAGCATCGTTTCTTCCCCGAACATTGATCCGATTCAGCCTCCGCCATCCGAGTCGCTGAAGAGGTCCCTAGACTCATTGCTACCGCCGGGGAAGCCGTTGCCGGAGAAGGGAAAGCTTCTGCAGGCTGTGATGAGGGCGGGGCCGCTGCTCCAGACACTGCTGTTGGCCGGCCCACTCCCTCAATGGCAGCATCCTCCACCGCCGCTCGAGTCCTCGGACATCCCGCCGGTCAAGATCCCTTCTCCACCCTCACCACCACCACCTCCACCACCTCCCCTGTTCCTTCAAGACTCCCCCCTGCTAATCAACACTAACAGAAGCAGCCATAATACAGTTACAAGTTGCGGAAGAGTTTGCAATAAGAGAGGACCTTCTGAGGGCCTGTTCGATTTTCCGACGGGGCAAAGTACCAGAGAGTTGCTCTCCTCTGACTGAAGCTCCATTATGGAGCAGCATACCATCACTCACTTATAATGACCATCTGTACAGAGGTTTGATCTGAGACAAGGAGAGCCAATGAAGATTTGTATCGCTTGATCTATTCTTACATTTCATTTCAGTTTATGGTATGTGACATGAGAGGAAGGTTGATTTTTCTGAGTGAAGGAGGATTATTAATTGCTGTTAGGTGTACAGTGCAAGGTGATAGTACTGAGTGCAAATGTTGTAGTGTAGTAGTAAGAGTCAGCGTGTCTGTGTGTTTTTTACTGGACAGATCTCATCACCGTCACCATCATCGTCAAATCGCGATAGAGATCGAAGGGTGCAGAGTAGTTGATCGAGGAGGACCGGACAAGTACGACCAACAACCTCAGGGGCCTGTTTGGTTTTGTAACATGGAGTGAAGCTTCCAGGAATTTCACTCCCCTCTGTTTCCATATGGAGGAAAATCAGCAGAAAAATGCATCGGAGTGTAGCTCGCAAGATGTGTCAATTTTGTAATACACCTTATCGGAGTACAACCCGATGCATTTTTTACCGGGTCTTCTTCAGTTTTTCTTCTAAAAGGAGATGGGGAATGGGACAATTGACAGCATCTGTGGAGTTCCATTGAGGGGGAGCCGTCAAATCAGAATCTGTATCTATTGCAGTCGTGCATGATATCTGCTTAGGCTTTTTGTAAGTGTGTGGTTCTTGCGAGTGTGATATGATCTTCTGTACCATGATTTATTTAATAATATATAGATCATATTTACTGATAAAATATTGTCCCCTGTCTACCAGTTTACCCACCATCAATCTCATTTTTCAGATTTGCCCATGTATGATGTCGAATTTAATATAGTACCTTGTCTACCAGTATCCACCTCGGTAACTCAATTATTTCCCCGCGTCCTCAATTAAATCTTACTTCAGGACGGCAGATAAAGAGTCTCCGAGCTAAGAACATTTCACAAGAAAGCATCAGTTAGGATAAGAAGGTGCGACCGATCCAACTCAACAGTCCATCATGAGATCATGTATCATTGCAGGCTGACTCATACCTTTTAACATAAAAGAGGATAGACGAAAGGTGGGCGACTTAAAACTCGAAATTTCATTGAATAGGCAGATCTTTCCAAGCACAGACAACTGAATACGGAGACTTTTCCAGGAAGAAAATTTTTATGAGCTCGAAGTTCTCAAGATGCTCACGATTCAGTTTGTAGCTCAGCTGGTAAACGACACAGCACAAATTTGACATACGGGGCATGCCTACATCCGTAAGCAGAGATCTTTAACTCCAGCCACAGACATATTCTCAATAAGTGCCATGGGTGGAACTGGGACATTGAATGCACGAAATTATGCAGGGAGCTGCATGCTCGAACAAATCATGGACTGTTCATAGGCAAAACTGGTACATGTCCAGTTACACAAGGGAGGGCATTGCCTTTCATACTTCATTATCATCTTGATAATTCAGGTCGATTGTGCTTTTGAGCATTATAAAATCCTGCAATCTGAATGGGAGGGAAGACGGATGCTTATAAGCCTTTGATCTATTCTCCAAAGTAAGGAAAAAACAAGGTTTACTTGTACAGTGTCAAAGTTGAGACCTTACAGCTATAATTGATCAGTTCGTGCACAATAATCGTCCATCAGACAGTTCGGGTCAATGTTTGCTCACTTCTTCTGAGGATGTGGCTTGCTCAGGCACTTTGTCTTCGTAGACGTGAAGGAAATTTGGAAACCAAATAGAGGAGACACTTTTTACAAAGGGAAAGTTGATAAAGTGAGACTTATCAAAAAATAAAGTTATGAATCTGAAATCTCTGTCTAGAGAAAACATGAAAAGCACAGACACAGATACAGATCAAAAAGGTAAAAATCATTTTGAGCATCAATGAGATGAGCAAACGCAAACCTTATCAGAATCCACTACGTCTACTGCAGCCCAATAAACAGGGCTGATAGTTAAACATGCTGCTTTCACCTCCAAAACCTGTAAAAAAAAAATGTTGCAGGTCAATTTAGAAATCCAATTCCAACTCAACCAGTAAATTTGAAACAGTAATTTCTCACTATAACGTTGTTTAGCAAAGAGGAAACTTTCTGTTTTTGCTTTGCTCTTAACTGTAGTAAATAATTAAGAGGTAGAAAGATAAAAAAGTAATGCAAGAGCAGAGAGAGCAAATTGCAAACTTCTACCTCAATGGGTAAAAAACACACATATGGGCTGTGTATCTGAATAAAGGGAATACAGCTGAAATAGACGAGCTACAGTGTTAGCAAGAAAAATTCCCCCCTGGAGAGAGCAAGAAGGAAGGAGTAATAGACATACCTTTGGCTTTGGGATAACTTCGGAGCAAAGATCTGGGAGATCTTTCTTCAAGCATTGCTTCAGAGAAACCAGTGGCTGCCAGTCATTGATAAACTATCAATATCTTCCAGCTTCAACTCGACCATCATTCATTCCAAAAACTAGCTTTACTCAATAATTTTGCATATGTTTTGAAATTCTTCATTGTCTCCATCATAACAAGCAACGAAAAAGGAACCATACACTCCTAAACAATATGTGATTAGTACTAACCAAACTTAATTTGGACTTGCAGCAAAGATTAAAGAAGAAGAAAAAGGTTCTACAGCTGAAATAATTAATGTCACTGGGTGAAAGTAAAGGAAATTCCAAAAGTAATTCAGGTAGCCAGTGCCTGTACGTTTCCCCCAGCCATAAAAGCAGCAAGTGGTACTAAATTCACAGAATCACCAATACTGCAGAATGAGAGCAAATCTGAACCTACAAACTCATAATTAAGTGCAATCATGTACCAAGGAAAATAAACATTTTGCATCCATGTAATCCTTCTTCAACTTCAGCCAGTTCAATGACCGTTCGCTTGGAAGGCCCATATGTAGCATCTCTATCCAATGTTCTGTCGATCAAGCCTTCACCACTGCATTAGAATATACAAATTGCATTGACAGAGGAAACTTACAGCCAATAACCTTCAAATTCATATCAAAAGGTCGTCTCTGATACCATGCCTGATAAATAATCACCAATGAGTCTAGAGCATGCCTAGCATTAGCAGCAGCTTCAAGAAATGATTGGATTTCTTCTATTTCATTCAATGTAATTGCAGCTGCAAACCGAAAATATGCAGGTTCTTCCTCAAATGAATCATAAAGCTGCAGCATAAAGAAAGGGAAGAAGATCAATGAAACTAACAGCAAGTTCAAATATCTGTTCATAACATCAAAATGAAGATTGAAAGAACCTTTTTCCAGAGTACATGTTGTTTTTGTACATGTATTTGATATTGTACACCCTTGGACCTTCTTAATCATATTTTGATCTTTCAGCTGAACTGAACCAAAATTAAAACCATCACTTTTACAGCGAAAAGGAAATAGCAGTACCAACCCGTGCACATTGAATTCTTCCTGACTAAGTGGCTTTCCATTGGGATACAGCAAATCAGAAGCACATATGCAAACATCCACCTTGATTTCAGTTAAAACCACAGGTTTTTCAGCCGTTGTACCAAGTAACTAGCAAAACAAGTTACCATCCAAAGCAACTTGCACGTAAGGTCCTAAATCTCCAGATTGCCTAGATATTATCTTTTTTTCAAACGGGGTAGAAATTAAATGATCGTGACTACTCAAAAGGAAACGAAATGATGAGTAAACTATCACTTTCATCCTTCAAAATTTTGTGCCAGACATAAACATTTTCTCTTAAGTTGAAAAACCATTGATCAAGATGCTGCAATTTGAAAAAAACCTATCATTTACCATGACAGATGGCTTAACAGTGTCACATGCCACGAAGGCGCGCATGGGTGGGTGAAAAAAAATTTGAAATTTAATTTAATAAATCAAAATTGGAAAAAAGTCCTAAACCCCTGACACTAGTCAAGGGTGGGTTGTTTCTATCGTGGAGGCATTGCTAAGTGCCACCACCACCAGGATGAGTTTACTGCACCTCCTAAGATAACCAGCAAAACCACTACCTCAAAATCTGTTGACATTTTCTTGGGTTGTTGGTCTGGGCGACGGCCATCGCCCCCAGATGAGGCCACCTTATTGAGGTGCTAATGACCTCATCCCACGGGTGGTTGTGTCTTTCCCAGGATGGTGACCAGCAGCACCATCAAGAGGGTGGTGGCTGCCCCAGTTACAATTCTCCAACGAGGAATCAGAGTTTAATCCCAGTAACTATTCTCCAAATTCATTTTCAAATCCACAAATGAGACTAAAAACCTTAAGCTCTTGAATGTGCAAACATGGTCGTCCGTGTTTTCAATATCTGTTTTACAGAATAAAAGTAAGAATTTGAAGATGGGAGAACTAGCAACAAGAGGTACATTCAACTTAATAGGAGTTGCACAGCAAATCTAACTGTTTGACCGTACCGATAGATAGGCCAACGAGGAACCTGAGTTTAGCCCCAGTAACAGTTCTCCAGTCCATTTTCACATCCAAGAAATGAAACCGATAACCTCAAGCTCTTGAGTTTGCAAACATGGCTGTCCTTATACTCAATATCAGTTTTACAGAATAAATATAAGAATTTGAAGACGGAGGACAAGCAACAAGAGGTATATTCAGCTTAGTAGGAGTTACAGTGCACATCTAATTATTTGACCACAACTTAGCAATGAGCCGGAAGGTATCAAAAACCTTGGAAACATTTCATGGATCAGGCTTTCGCATGATGGATTGGTGATGATCGACTCGCTTTTGCAACATGACCAGAATCTCCTAAGACCTAGATATCATGAAGACATTGTAAGCGGGGAGAGAACTAGTTTTGCTGCAGCAAATCGATGCAGCCCACCCAATAGAAGCTTTCCGAGAAGTTGATGGAAGAAGAATCAAGAACAGACATCTGAACCTCCAGCTTACTGCATTCAACAAGCACGATAGAAATGCAAATGACAATCATGCAGAAATTCGGTTGGTTCAATTGATCAACGAACAAAACACTAAAATTTTCACCTTGTAG
Source organism: Lagerstroemia speciosa (assembly GCA_037672795.1). Classification (NCBI taxonomy): domain Eukaryota; kingdom Viridiplantae; phylum Streptophyta; class Magnoliopsida; order Myrtales; family Lythraceae; genus Lagerstroemia; species Lagerstroemia speciosa. The sequence goes on from CM075299.1 coordinate 581,255, forward strand.
TACTGCTTCTTAATCTGCATCAGTCCTCCTGCTAGCGCATCCCCAATTCCCAGCTCCAGCCCATCATGAGCTGGTCCAGATGTGATCAGGCTCGGCTCCAACCAACATGTCCACTTGGATATAGCGACGGCAGTTTCTTGAAAATCCAATTGTAAGCCCATTAGACTACGGTTGAGCCGACCTCATCAATCCAAACCGAGAAAATCTGAGAATGACCAGATGAATGAGCCCAATTACCTTAAAAGCCCACATGCTCCGCCAAGAGATGACCAGAAACTGAGGCAGGCGAATGAATAAGTACTCCCAACTCCCTTGTCATCACGTCTTGTCCTTCTCTTGCACCTCTCTCTCTCTCTCTCTCTCTCTCTCCATGCACGTTAGTCCCCGTGTCGAAGCTCTCAATACAACCCACAGTCGACTTCTCCTCTGCTCTCGCAAAAATGTCTCTCAGGTCCCCCATTCCATCCATCTGCTCGACAGAATGTGGATGTGACTGAGATGCAAATGTAAGTATACACAGTCACTGGAGCGAGAATTCTCTAGAGATTCGTTCTCGGAGTTTCTGAGCTTGGTGCTCATTTGAATCCTCCTCTGCCCTTTTTCCTTTACAGCATTCCGGTCTGTTTTCGGTCCCTGGCAGGAGAGTTTCAGATTCGTTTCCTCGCCATTCTATGGTCTGTCTCAGCAGAACCGAGCGAATTGGCGAGTGCTGCTTCCGCCGGATTGGTTCTCTGGTAGTGGAGCCTTAGTATTCGATGCGAGCTTGCTGCTCAAAATGGATGCTAGGATGAAGAAATATCGGCAAGCGAGCCCTGAGAGAGCCAAGGTTTGGACTGAGAAGTCGCCTAGGTGCTACCAGAACAGGAAAGTATCTGTGGTTTATTATCTCTGCCGGAACCGCCAGCTCGAGCACCCTCATTTCATCGAAGTTCCTCTATCTCCCCCCAAGGTCTCTACCTGAGAGGTAAGTCGCAAGATCATAATGCTGAGAGTTGTTGTCTCTCATCCCTGTTGTTTCAGTGACATTTATGATTATCAACTTTTTTGTTTTATTTTCCCCGGTGCAGACGTGATTGAGAGGCTCAATGTTCTTAGAGGCAGAGCAATGGCTTCCATGTACTCCTGGTCTTCTAAGAGGTAGGTATATCATCAGAATTCATGATGTTTCTTCAAGATATTTAGTTGACACATGTAGTAACGAACCTGTATTGCCCTTTCAGGACCTGTGATTATTATTATTTAGTTGAAGTCAAACTGCTACTGATTTGTCGATTTTTCCAGAAACTACAGGAATGGATTCGTCTGGCACGATCTCTGCGAAGATGACCTGATTCTCCCCTCTAATGGAAACGAATACGTACTCAAAGGTTCTGAGCTCTTCGATGAATCAAGTTCAGGTCAAGGAAGTCTGCATTTCATAGAAAGTAAATGGGATTATGTAGAAAGGGAAAAATCACTCGTTTTGTGTAGCAATGTTGACATCTTGCATCCACTTTCATTGACTGCAGATCATTTAAGTCCGGAAGCAAACATCAAAATGCAGGCCTTGAAGCAATTGCCTGCACCAGCATCTTCTAGAAGCCAAGATGATTCAACCTCATCTTCTAGTATGATCGGAAAGGAAGCTAAGTACATTCGAGAGGATGAGCAGTCTTCTCCACTCCACCCCCGCGGCTCCTCAGGCGTGTTGCCCAATTCTGGAACTGGAAGGAATTCTTTCTGGAATGGTTCTCTGAGTATGACTGAGTACAAGGTATACAAGGATGATAGATTAGCTGATGCTTCTACACAGACCGGAGAAAATGTTAGCAGAGGTAAAAATCGAGAAACTTGTACAAAGGGAGTCTCGACGGATGATGGTTCATTAGACAGTGAGTGCTCTGAGGCCTATCAAGATAAGGCCTCAGTTGTGAAAGTGCATTCAGATGGTCGAAGTGAGTCCGTTTCGCCACAACCAACGTCCTCAAGTGCCTCATCTTCTGGTGGAAAGAATGAAACTCTGGAATCATTGATCAGGGGCGACATTACGAAGTTGAACAGTTTTAGAATTCTCGAAGAGGAAGAAATTAGAATGCCGACCAATGCCAGGCCCAAATCAACTAACATGTTGATGCAGTTAATCTCATGTGGATCAATATCAGTGAAAGACAATAGTTTTGGCCTGATTCCAACATATCGCCCAAGATTTTCTCCCTCGAAATTTCCATCTCCAATGTTTTCAGCTTCAATGATGTTGGGGGAACTTAATTGCCTTTCAGAGAATCCAAGGTTGATAAGCTCGAGACTCGAAGATAAGGAGTATTTTAGTGGCAGCTTAATTGAGACCAAAATTCTCCAGGAAGATATAGATGTTTGTGGTGCTCTGAAGCGATCTTCTTCCTATAATGCTGACAGGTCAGTATCAACTCTTCCTCTCTGGGGATGACCAGCATGGTCAGTAAAATCATAAAGCATGACTCAGGTCTAAATGATGCTCATCACACCGGTTACATTTAATTCTCTGAACTTATGCAAGACACTGAATTTAAATGAATTTCAAACTATGCTTAACGCAGTGCTATGTAGAATCTCTAGCTCCACGAATTCTAGGTACTTACCCTATTCGATGATTTTGCAATTATGTTGGTTACATGATGACCAACCCCATCAATCTTCCACTTCTTTCTTGATATATTGTTTGATGTGAAGCAAAGTCTTCTCTACGAGTAGTCACTAAATGCTATTTGCATCTCAGAACGTCTCACATTCATTCAATCATGACAAATAACTGTGAAATGTATTACGTTCTTGCTCTCTCTTTTCTTTATATTTGCGACTTTTTCTTCTTGGAGGGCTGTTTATAATCGTGTAATTCCTTGCGCTGAAATACGTAGTGGAACTTCCAGGACTTGTAAACCATTGGATTCAGCAGTGAATGGCGAGTCAATGTCTGTAAGATCAAAATGCATCCCACTCTCAATCAAGGCTTCCCTCGTCAAACAAACCCGAAGCAATTCTCTTAGATCCCCTCTCTCAGATAAACCACGAAAGTCTTCAGATAGAGGGGACAGCTTCATAACAACACCGTCCAGCACATCCAACAACAGTAGTAGAAGAATCATGGAGCCCTTGCAAGGAGACAAGCAATTGAAGGGATTGGATTCGTTCGGAGAAGACGAAAAAGTGATCAAAATTGAAGAAAAGTTAGTTCTCAACTTCTTCCCCCGTATTGAATAGCATATTATCTTTTAATTTCATATCAGCAGTTTTAGGATTCAGTAGGTTAAAACTCGGTTCGATTTTCTATCTACAGGCTTGCTTCAGGAGCTCGGGTTATAATCCAATCCAAAGCATCTTCCAATACTGAAGTTACCAGCTTCTCAAAGCCCCTGAAACTGAAGGTCGACCCAGTTCTTTTCTCTACTTCCATAAGCTAGACACGGTTTTCTTGCTTCCTATTTGAATTTTGAATGAAAGCCAGTTATTGGCCGGTTGTTTGTTATGATGAATTTTAACAATCTGGAAAGTTCAGGGGAAGTGGGGGAGAGATGTGGAAAGAAGAGAGAAAAATCATTGACTTGGTCATCAGTAAAGGTCCCAAGCAGCACTGGCAAATCAAATTTTTTGGTCAGCTTTATCCCACGTTATCATTTTTTGCTCCCTTCTCTTTTAACTTTTTTTGCATGTCTTAATTGCACTTCCACTGTTTCACACCATCTTTTCACAGCCCCTTTTATTAAATTGATGGGGACAAGCTCCTGAGAGCAACAGCGATGATCAGTACATGGATGCTGCCGAGGAACTTTTGGTGGCCCCCATGAAAGTTTTTGAAATACGACAATTGAGGGACAGGACCTCTCCGGTCTCTGAGCTCTGATCAGTATAGTAATTGAGTGCGTAAGCGGCAAAGGAAAACAAAAAGTGGTACTCTGTTGAGAAAAATCTTAAATTGTCTTAGTTCATAGTATCATCAGGAGAATCTACCAACAAAATTATTATTAATTATGACTGATTATAATATCTATTTGGGTGTTCATGTACATTCATATTTTTGCTATTTTTGGTATAATTTGATTTGATTTCTATTTGGGTGATGAGGGAACAGTTGGGGGACAGAATCCTATTAGTTGACTCACACTGATAGAAATCCAGATCACAGTCTCTTCTCTAGTTACTGGCTCTCTGTTGTAAAATCCCTTTTGTGAAGTCTAAACTGTTCCTGATTTGACCAAGGGGGAAGCAAGAAATCCATCTTTTGAGCACAAGACATGCAGGTGAAAGATGAGGAATAATAGAAAATCTTAGATAGACAGCCCTTTCCCTCTTCTTTTACTCTTTGTTCTGGTCAATATGGTTTGGGGAGAGAGCATCCGGTGATTTCTCCCCGTCCCGGTCTGCTTCCACAATGCGGTGCAGAATTATTTCGACCAGTGGGTGGATATTTGATTGGGGGGGATGACATGGTCGGAAAGAGGTAATGATGAGAAAAAGGGGTGAAGGCTTTTTCATGCTCTTTTCGTAGCTTAGCCGACGGGATGTTTGATTCCAAACGAAGCAATTGGATCATTAATTTATCAAGCGTGGGGTAACCCAAACCCACTTTCCATCCTTCCACTGCCCTGTCCAAATCACCCCTTCCTTTCCTCTCTAGAGGCAAACTGGAATTACCAATCCTGTGTGGCGTTTCCTCGTAAATAACAGGCTGGCTAGCATCGGCTAAATCTAGCTCATATTGCGTCAACACGACAAACAGCAGGGGCAAGTTGAAATGGACTCTATCAAAACCGAAAATATCTAAGATTCCATTTTATAGAGCAAATGATGGAGGTGGGAATGTGATTCTGTGACAACTATTGACAATTAGCCTAAAAATTTGTAGTGCGAGACAACTTTAATGAAAGGAGATGCCTTAAGAACGGGATGCCCAAGGCTCGTTTGCCCTATGGAACGGTTTTAATTATGTACCAAATTGGAATTTAATTTTGAAATGGCACTTCAATACATTTTTGTTGGAGATTGCGCAAACCATTCTTTTTTAATAATTATTTAGTGCACTAATTTCTTTGATGGCAATGGGTTCTGTATCTTTTTCTGGGCTTAGACAGGCCTGCACGGGTTGGATTTAGGGTAGATCTGTGCTATGCTGGCGACCCTTTCACTTTCCTTTTCCCTCCTCCTTTTCTTAAGCTTTATTTCTATTTCCGACTTAAAAGGGCATTCAAAGGCTGAAAATGTGCAGAATCCAATTCCTGCATGGCCCATAGTTAATTCTTGAAAAAGTCTAGTCCATTCGAACCGATGTCAAACATTGTACGATGCGACGTTTATGTCCTAAGGCCAATTGCAATGGTCTGCAGAAATACATTATCTCCTTTTCTTTTTCTCGCCGTGACTTGCATCTTCGTATCGTCCTGCTTTCACGTGCGGAGGTTTATTTGACAGAAACAGGTACCTGATATTTTGGAGGATATTCAAAATCTCAAACTGCAGAATGTAGACCATCAGATTAATATCCATTATCCTGTACATGTGTACTGCGTACAAGCAGTAAGAAGATATTAAAAAAAAAAAACAGAAGAGGAAAGGAAAACGTTTTCCTCTCTTGGGAAGGAAAGCAAGATCTACTCGGCCTCCCAGTTTTCTTTAAGTGTTCATCTACTGCAACAATTTAGAAGAATTCGAATCGCCAAAGAGAATCTATAGGGGTAAAGACCGAGGCCTCATCATAAAGCAGCGGCACTGCTGAATTCATTATCTCAGCATCTTGGGCACCCCCACTGAGCAGGAGTTTGGTTGGGCCCGCCTCGAGTTTGCCGGGTATTGTATGATTTGCAGGTGAGGCACTTGTGTGCTACTATGTGGAACTGAACTTGGGATTGTCCTCCACAGTCATTGCAAAGAATCCACACCTATTGAGGCAACAAGGAACAACCTTAATTATATTCAGAGGGAAAAAAAAAAAGGGATTTGAACTGATTCCCACAAAAAACTCTTCCTGTACTTTCCTAGTGCTTACCATTTTGTCCCGGTACATTGCGGGCATGGGTGTTTTCTCGATCTGCATTAGAGTCAGTCAAAAAGAGCATTAGATTTTGAGGGAGGATCAAATCTGCAGAAGCTGATAAGATAAAATTTACCTCTTGATCGAGCTGCCTCCACAAATTGGACATGTCCCAGATGGACTTGGAGCAAACTGGGCAAGCGTACCTGCAAACACATCAAGTAACAAAATAGACAGACAGTAAGACCAGATGGTCGGGTCCAAAGGAGGATGGTAATTAACTTTGAGGATCCCTAATCAGCCAAGAGCTAACAGGATTTTGTTGGGCTTCATCACGCCATTGTAAGGCAAATAGGACCATTTTTAAATCATCTTTGAGAGGTTACGAGAAAGCTGCAGTGCCCACCTGAAATGAAGCTCCATTTCTTTCACGCATTCCAGATGTATAGTATGCCCGCAAGGCAAGACGGTTATGTCTTTCATTGTGTCAAAGAGGAACTGCAAATCGAAATAAATCAGCCTAGGAAATGAGATGAGCTTAAGCCTCTGATGCTAGAGGCGGTTCGAGATTATTACCTCAAAGCAAACAGGGCAATTGTGGTGCATTGCTCTCTCCACGCATCGATGGGCATCTCTCATTGACTTTGAATAACAGCATCCTGCACGAGGAAGTTCCAAAGCATTCAGCCATGGTGAATAAGTGCAAGGGATTTCCTTTCCCTTTTCCATTTCTTTGCTAGTGGCATTAAAGATGTAGAGAGCAATTAGTGAGGTTATTTATTTTACTCACCGCATCTGTTGCAATGGAAAAAATTCTCCTTGCCTCCAGTTCTGCAGAAAATGAATCATAAACGAGTGGCTTAAGAAACGTCCATCAAGAATAACAGAATGATGCAGATCAAAAGAAAGACAGCAAGTCATTAGAATCACAGAGTAACTGAAACACAAAGCAACTGAAATTACCTGCAGATGCCGCATTCGTCACAATGGTATTGTTTCTTCGAAATCTGAAATTCATGATTTTAAATAGTAAGATACTTTTACAAATCTAACCAGCACAGGGTGGAAGAAATTTCAGGAATGGATGGATGATTGGTATTACATCATCATCGAAGAATTTGCACTTTGCACAGAAGTACTTCCCCATGCAAACCCCACATTTTATGCAGTTCTGGTGAACCTGGATGAACGAAGCAAGGAGAAAATCTATAAGCATCCATTTTATGTGAAACTGATTTTCATTAACTCATTTATCTTTATATTCTGTGGAAAGTGCTCTGTGTTATAAACTCACATCTTGTTCAGTGCCACAGAGTGAGCATATGATCTGCAAAAGAGAAGCACAATAAAAATGCCATTAGAATTGAGAAAATAACAAGAAACCAGCAAATAGGAAAAGAAAATCATCTTGGTCCCAAAAATTCTTACAAATCCCTCAGAATGCATTCACTTGATCAAGAAATGAAAAATTCTCTCTTGTAGTTAAATTGGGGCAAAAGCAAATGGAGCATAATATGTTGTGTCACCAAAACTATTTGACATTCTTAACTGACAAATCCATCTACTTTGTTGTTGACCAAATAAAATGTTAAAAAAATTACAGCTTCTTCAATTCATGCTAAAACAAATAACAGTAGAATCCAGCTTGTTATTTGAGAATAATAAAGTTGAAATAAAAAGACCTTTTCCACTTCGTGCCTCGGAATATCGTGCCGGTCATCAGGCCTTATCTCCATTGAATTCTGTTCAATGTAGCATCTGATGTTAGAATCATTTGCAAAGGCTGATCACGCTCTTCATGTGAAGAAAATCATTGTTTCAGACTGCCGTACCTTTGCTTCATTATGGCAGTGTCTGCAATCAAAGACCTCATTGCAGCAGGGAGCTCTGATTTTACACTTCCGCTTGTAATGCGAGCAACTAATCCATGCAAAACCCCACAAAAAATGTTTTTCCAGTCAGTCACTTTTGCATTCTCCAACTCGAAACACTTCTCTCATCTGCGAAAACTAAACCCATATTGGAAATCAAGAAAATGACCCAGCTGAACTTACCCAAAACTCCCAGATCCAAGACCCATCATTACAGGCCCGATATTGCTCCCAGATGATTGATCAATCTGCATGGCCTTTGGCATCTCGGTTATGAAACTGCTCCCCATTATGGTTGAAATCCAATCCTTTTTCTTCTTAACTGAAAAATGACCCAAATTCGAGCATTCATTGTCACAGATCTTTTACAGAAGCTTAAAGCCCACTAAAAGCAGACAACCAATCTAATACACTTATCAATCTGCCTAAGATTAGAAACGAATCAACAACCACAAGTAAAACCACAAAAATGGAAAGAGGATCACGCGTTCAACCAGAAAGCCGATCATATGCCCAAAAATACAAGCGATCAGAAAATGGGTCTCACCTTAGCTTTGATCGGTGGACTTTCTTCCCAGCTGCTTACAAATGGAGAAAAACTCTGAAGGCTCTTGCAGGGTGGTTTTGGAGTCGGCGCGTTTTATATACAGCAGCCGGAGACCGGTCCGGTTGGCGGAGGGGAGAGAGGACAAAGTTTCCAGGAGGACGATAAAGGGCATATCCTTTCGGGGGAATTTTGGAACTTACCGCTGCCTAACGGATAACGGTAAAGGGCATTTTCGAGATATCCCTTTCTTTGAAGAATGAAAAGCCTCCCATTCCTCCACGCGCTGCTTCGTCGATGTGAACGGCAATTGCATACTATTCAATTGAAAGTCCTAATCTTTTTTGAAAGTTTCACTTTGACCCTTTGATGTCAAGCTGGCCATCGCACAATAAAAGGGGCCTTATATTTTATGGAAGGATGTCTTAATATATTTGTTGTGATTTAGATTCGTATCAAAATGAAAATAACTGAGAGAACTCATAAGTAAGAGCAGAAACACGTACTAGAATTACATGATAAGAGAGGAAAAGCATCCATGATACAGGACAAACAACCTATTGGATTAAAATATAATATTATAATTTTACGGAGATTTTCAACCATGTATGCAGGCCTCTGTTACAAATCCGCTCAGAAAAGATCACAAACCTGGTCTATTAGTTTATCTCGCACACACATTATTGAGAAATTTTGTCAAATCATCACTCAGAATTCATCACATCTTGCAACATTCTATTCAACTCCTTTTTATAAATCTAATACAACTGTAAAGATATCAAATATTCACGTATTCTCTTATGAGATAAAGATACCAGAAGTTCTATATGTTTGTCAATTTTTACAGGTAAGTCCTAAATGTTTTAAAGTGTTAACTCAAGTCCTATATGTTGTTTGCGTTACAATATCAAGTCATTTCAGTTACCTAATGTTACTTTAAACTGACATGACGTTGATACACGTTAGTTTAAAGTAACGACAGGTGATGAAAAGAACCCAATGTTGTAACGCGGATAACATATAGGACTTGATTTAACACTTTGAAATATTTAGAACTCACTTGTAAGAATTGATAACATATAGGACTCTCGGTATCATTATCTCCTTTTAAAAGTATCTCGATTTGATTTAAATGAGAATGTATAAGATCAACATATTTACAAATTCAAAATCGAAATCTATTTCAAATTTTATTGATTTTCACTCATTTAATTAGGTTTTTAAATCTCACAGACTTCTGACTTAACATGAGATATCAAATGATATTTGTGTTTTACATTTTTATTTTCCCTTGAACGTACAGTAAGATGCCCAATTTACTGGCTGAAATATCTAAAATGCCACTTTATTTTAATATGATAATTCCTTGCGATAGATTTAATCACATGGAAGATGCTGCATCTTGTCTTAGTCGTGTTTCATGTCATGGATCATGATCCTCTGATGTGTTACCTTACGAGCATGAAGGTGACTATTTCACCTAATTACTAAATATAAACAACACAATTCCCATTTGAAAACCTAAGAGTCAAATGTTGAATTGTATGTTTGTGTGTATTCTCACTTCCCCTTTAAAAAGCCTCCCGGAGACTGAAAGTCAATGTGGAATAATAGCCTAACAAAGGAGAAAGTATGATGGGGTTACAAGAAATTTCACAAAGATGATGATGTCATGTCGGCAATGGAGGATTTGATTCCACGCGCTGTTCGGACGAGCGTGAAAGGCGCTCTGCCGGACCGGAATGACAGCCGTTGGAAAACAGGTGGCGCCTGTCGGATGGCAGCTCGGTAGATATTTTCTGAGCAAAAAGGAAAATATAGAAAAGGAAAAAGGAAGGTGTGAGGGGATTAGGATCTGAGTAATTGCTGACGAGGAATGGGGCCCACTTTCTGCGGTTCAGACGATGTTTGTCTAGCGACGACAAGACAGACCACTCCCCGACCCGCGAAGACGCGGCGCCCAACGAGTGGCTGGGAGAATGAGGTGAACGAGGGCCTAAGAATCATCCCTGACCCGGGAGCATGCTCCTTCTCTCTCGAATCAGCAGGTAAGCCCACTGTACTCCCTCGGGGTACTTAGCACGCTCCCGGCGTACGGAACTGAGGACTTGCTTTTCAGGTATTCGCTTCCAAGTCAGCTGAACTTCTTTAGCAGCTGGCTGCCTTATCCTTCTCGGTGGGGGCTCACTCACTCTCGGTTCTTTACAGGCAACGCCATAGAGATGCCCACCAACTTATCCTTTCAAAATTCGATATCGACTCATGGAATTGATACCTTATCATCAACGACGACGGACTCGTGACGATTCCTACTGAAACCGAGAAATATAGGCATATCTATCATCCACATCGTAGTACTTAATTGGAGCTTTTCCTCGATTTTTTTTTTCTGTATGAGCAAAATATCAGATTCATGATAACTAGTTGACATGTTTTTCATTTATATTGTTCCAAAGGTGCAATATTAATTAGGGATCGAATTTTCTAGGCCGGAGTTTTCAGTTGAAATCGGAGGATCGATGGAGATATGGGTTTGTTCACTTTCCATGGAAAATGGCAGTGCTGGGCTGTCTATCTATCTTCTGAGAATATTTCGTGGGTAGAATTGGTCCAAAAGGTGTGCAAACTGTGGATATGGCTAGGAACTTTTGAAGATCTGATCCTTCTTTTGAAATTTACTGGCTGGATGAATTTTCCCCGGGATTTTTTCATCGTTGATTTTAGTACATTGTGATTTGTACGAGTCATGAGAATCCGATCCATTTTTTCTTCAATGTACACGCTATGGAACCGGATTGAACGATTCAGACACCATGCCTGTGTATGTACAAGTAGCTAGTAGTTCTGATGAATCTACTCGTAAACTGCTCGAACCGGTCTCCATCTGCCTGCCTGCCTGCCTGCCTCAGCTGCATCGTCATGGTAAAGCTCAACTTGCCGAAAAGCAAGTGAAAAGAAACAGAAGATATTCCAAGAAGGTGATAAGACACCAGAAAGAAAGCGCCCGGCAATTTTTACTGAACAGCGGAAGCATGACTTCATGGTGGTAAATACTCGAGGTTCTTCGATCTTTCTGATCCAGTATTGGATATTTATCACTTTGCTACTCCTTGCCGTCCCAATCCGCAGGAACTTTGTTCACCGAAAAGCATGGATTATGCAGTACCATCACGAGCGACTTCCACTTTTCAGTTCCGCGAATCCTGATCCGTGCTACGACCCAGAAAGCCCTATTTAGCTTGGAGAGTTGATTATCAGAAGAGTGTTCACTAAGAGTTCTAATAATTCAAACATTATACATCACCTCGAGCCTTGATGAAATCACAATTTCTTTTAAAAGTATTCTCGAATTTCCATTGATTAAATCGGCTTCACATTGCACGTCTCAAATGAATTACGTACCTTGGACGTTAATGACTTCAGCCTCATCCAAACGATGGGTTTGTGAGATAACTAAGAAGATAATATCTCAATGGTAACAACTTTAGGTTTTGTCAACTCAGTCTGCGCAAGGAAAAAAATCCATCATCCAATGACCATGCAGTTTGATCACGTACGATAAGAGAGGATGTAGGGTTTGATCCTCCAGTTATATACATAGTAGGTCAATGGAAGGAAGTCTAAATACAAGCGAGCTGAACTCCCGCAGTAGAACCACCGGATGCCCGGGGTTGAAGTTGAACCTCGGCATGATGCTTGAAATTGAGAAAGTATCCGTCAGGAAACACAACCTAGACGTGTAACATGTTTAAGCTCAACAATAAGCGGCAAATGTCCAAAACAAGATGCTAAAACGAGAGAAACACCTGTCGTACTTTCTATTCTTTTCTGTCTTCTCTTCTCTATCTGTTGTCAAACTCTTGCCCGTTTTTCTTAATCTTAGCAGGATGCTGCTTCCAACCAGGAGAACGGAAGAGGCCATGGGGAGGATAGATGGGCCAGGGAACAAAAAGAAAATGGTAGGCTGACGGGCCTGATTCTTCATGGGCTTCACTTGGAAAGGACAAGGAAAGCCACTATCGTCGCAAGAACTCACCAGACGCTCTCGCTCTCTTTCTCGCCTTCCATCTGCCACCGCCACATATTATCTCAATCAATCTACATCTCCATTCACAGTCCACCGTAGAACTCCAATCTCACCCTCCACCAAAATGCAGGCCTCATCAGTATCAGCCCACGCCCTGTTCTACCCCAATTCGGCTCACAGCCACCGGACCACCCAGTTCTCCGCCTTCCATGGCGTCTCCTTCAGGCTCAAGCCTACCCTCCGCTCCTTCACCCTCTCCAGAGGGGCCCGGAGATCCCTCACTATTGTGGCGGCGACTCAGAAAGCTGTGGCGGTGCTGAAGGGCAACTCCGATGTCGAGGGCGTCGTGACATTGACCCAAGAAGAGGGCGGTCTGTATCTGCATTTTAATCTTGATTTTGTTTTGAAGAGAAACTGTAGCATGTTCATTCAGGCGGCTATTAGCAACCTTAAACAGAATCTGGAAAGGTCGAGATCCCGTGGGTTTGACCAAAAATTGAAACTTTCGAGGCTGGGTGATAGTGAAGTTAAAAGACTCGAGGGGGGATTAGATTTTCCCTGGAATAGAACTGTGAAATACGTTGGTTAGTGCCTGTCTGGGTTGATAAAATGAGTCCATTTGCGTTCGATAGGTCCGACAACAGTGAATGTTCGAGTTACTGGGCTGACTCCGGGACCTCATGGGTTTCACTTGGTAAGTACTTACAGTCTTAGCTTCTTTTTTTGCTTAATGCTTTGTAGCTGACAGCATTCTCATCACATTTGAGTTATTTTTTCTTCCTTTTGCCTTAGCACGAGTACGGTGACACAACCAATGGCTGCATTTCTACCGGTAAGATTTGGTTTCACTTTTGGTTGGTTTTTCTGGGACAGCCCCTTTCCTCAACACTACTTTGTAGTATTTGTGGTATGTCTTTAGTTCTAGTATTTACCTTTGAATGTAGGAGCACACTTCAATCCGAACAATATGACACATGGTGCTCCAGAGGATGAAATCCGCCATGCGGGTGACCTGGGAAACATAATTGCCAATGCTGATGGTAGTTTCTCACCTGAACGTTTTTTCTTTTATTTATTTTCTTCTATCACAAGTGAATTGATCACTTCTCTGATTTTGGTCACACAGGTGTAGCTGAGGCAACTATTGTAGACAGTCAGGTACTGCTGGATACATCTCCTTTCCCCATTTTATTGCTTGTCTCGTGGATTTTATTAGCTCCAGTTCCTCATCAGCAGTTAAGTAAAAGTCCCTAAAATGTGCAGATTCCACTGAGTGGTCCTAATTCAGTCGTCGGAAGAGCTTTCGTGGTCCATGAACTCGAGGATGACCTTGGAAAGGGTAAGCATTCATGAACTTCCGGTAAAATTTTAGTCTATTCAAGTCATCTGGCAGAATAAATGGTTTCGTGCTCTTGGACACACTTTTTGCTAGAAGAGTTGAGTATCAAGGGGCAATCTTACTCCTCCTGATTATTGAATGGAGAAAAAAGTACTCCCAAATGAAGAATCAAATTATTTTAGAAGCTATATTTCTTTTGGTCCTGGAGGTTTGACAGGGAACAAGAGACCTTTGTGTCCTCAAACTGTAGATATATTTGCCCATATTGATATGTATGAGTGCTCTTTTGTCTCCAAGATTTTTAAGTCTTCTGTTTTACTTTTTTTCTGACCACATAACACATGCAGGTGGGCATGAACTTAGCCTCACCACTGGGAATGCTGGAGGAAGACTGGCATGTGGTATGCAGAAATCATATGCTTTGCTCTCATTTTCTTCCCTAGGTGTAATCGGACAACCAATAAAACTGAAATGAGAATTTAAGTGGACTCCAAATATAGGTGCTTGAGGGCACTCTTTGCTGCATGATATGCACTTTCACTCATTGCATGGATATGAACCGGTCTACCTTTAGCACAAGCTCTGGCTAAAGCATCCTCTTTCAAACAAGTAGTTAATTCTTTCACACAAAACTTACATCGTCATTGCTCTAGATGATACGTGGCGAATTTCATTTTTCCAGAAAGACAATCTTTTTTCATTTTTAGTGGGAACTCATGGCAGAAACGAGTTTGGCCCAATTTTTTCCTTCAAATGGTAAAGGGAAGATAAGGCGGAAAAATATGTGCTGCAAATTAGAGGACATGTAGGATTGTGGAGCCTCTTATGTGGTGAAAAGCAGCGCGTCTTTCTCCTATCTTCATCATTTTGCCAAGAGAATAATGGAAAAGTTGTTCTTTCCAGTTCCGGGACCAAGCTGAGCTACTCCCAGTAGATATATTATTAGGTTCTATCTCTTATTTCCTTTTGAACGATGCATGCTCTTCCTTAATGACTCATATAGCTGACAATATGTTCCTGCAGGTGTGGTTGGTCTTACTCCAGTCTAATGCCATATATCCCAAGCCCCGTTATAGATTCCCCTTCATTACTCGAACCAGAGGTTATTCGATGTAAAATCATGGAGGCTGCCTTGTTTATCTGCAGGAAGCGTGAACATTGAAGGAACCTGCACTGATAAAACCGATGAATCAATTCTCTGGAGGGATCATTTCATTCTGTTCATGAAGAATAAGATGTCTATTGTCTTGTTTTGGCATGGCTGTGTTTTGCGTTCATCTTGCAAGATTGATAACGTGATAGTTCACTTGGGATCTTACCTACCTATTTCTAGGTAGAACAATGATTTTCTTGGAGGTTTAAACTGGAAATAGCAGGAAAAATAATATGGAGAATGAGGGAGGAAGTAAAATATGAGAGTAACCAATAATGGCTCATTGGTTCGAGAAGCGGCAGAGGATTATTTGAACAATAACAACCGCTAATTATTGGTCATTATTGCCAATAATTTCAACTGAAAGTCAAAATAATTATATTCTTTGCTGCCAGTTAAAGAAAAGGAATCACTTTTTTAGTTTTCTTACTTACTGGTCAAGGGGTAATTAAATCCCAGTGGGAGATGAAGGAACAGTGAGCAAGTGTCCGTATTAGTTACCGGTCTTTTCATGTCTCACCTTGGTGTCTACTGCAAATCAAAACAGGGAAAACAAGCAAATGCCTTAGTTCGATCCTTGTTCGTGCGCTTGAACGGAAATTTCACAAAATAATTTAAACTTTTTTTCTTAAATGGGAGCTTTAAGATTCGTACTGTTTTATTATATTTCAAAGGTTGCTGACCGGTGCCAGAAGATCGGGCCAAAGTCCAGCCTTTTCAGCTCTATTCCCTCTGAGAGGAGCATGCAGAGCACTGCTCTGAAGAACTCCCCAGCAAGATACCCAAACCTGACAGTTACTGATAGTTGGCTTTTCTTTGTTCTTTCAGAGCCCGACTGGAGAGATGGGCACTGTTGTGTTGGTTTCAGTAGTCTTCTCAGCTTTTTCTGTGTGCTGGATGGAAAATCTCTGCAAACATCAGAATCAATTTTTTTAAGTAGTTTTCTTCCTCACGAGCTTTTGATGAAGAAAGAGACGCCAAAGAGTGCTCGAATTGACAGCACTTTAGCTCATGACCATGAGCTCAAACGAGTGTGTATCCGTTTGAAAAGGGAGTTCGGTGCAATTGACATTACACTATGTTGAAGATCAAATTATTCTGAGCAGAACTTTCGTTGCCCTTATTTTCTTTCTTTTTATCTCATCGTAGACTCACGAATGTCATTTGTATCCGAAAATATTTGTTTGTATGCATACATGCTTTCAATGCCTCCCATTGCAAAATCCCACTTCCTTTAAAACTAACCCCAGAATTAAGAAAACTGTCACACGCTGTAACTGAAGCTCTAGGAGGTAAAATTTGCTTATTCTGCAGTTACTCTGGTTTACTCACAGAAAATCATCACCAATGTTCAGGTTAGATTTCCCTTAATCCCCAATCAATGAAGCTTGATTAATAAAGTGCGTTAGTGAGTTTCTCTAGTTAATGAGTAAATAAATCAACAACCAAACAATTAAAAGAAAGTCTGCTAATCCAACACCATGTCGTCATATGTGATAAGTCTCTTCGTTTTTCCTGAACTAAAGTGAGGATATCGTAATTGTCAGACATGCAAGTCTTGAAAATCGGTGGCAACGTAGACTATTCTACTGTATTAGTACAATGGTTCTTTAAAATGTGCCAAGAAGAAGATGAAGAAGACGACATTGAGTGTGGGTGAAATAGTGGTGCATAGTAACTTTCCTCCACTAGTCACTGAAATTTATGACAACAGAGGGAGATGTTCAGTTTAAGGTTTTAGGTTGTCACTGTTGACTATATAAACCAGCGGCCTCACTCCCACCACCTCTGCCCTCCTCACCTCTCTCTCCGTCCTCTTTCTTCCTCCTCGTCCAATTCCTCATCACTGCTGTGCTCATAACATCAGTCTTGAGACTTCCATCTGGCCAGAACAGAACAATTCTCTTGCTCATCTATGGAGACCCCAGAAAAATTCATAGGATCGAGCGATCGCTCCCATGTCATCAAGAGGCACTGCTCGAGGGGGCTAGCCTCTCCCCATGGCAGCACAGCCATGGCAGCCTCCAGCTCATCCAGCGTCGGTGGAGATTGTTCGATCTCGGCGGAGGCAGGGGAGGACGAGGAGGACATGGCGAACTGCCTGATCCTGCTGGCCCGAGGAGACTGCCTGAGCGATCATGAAGATCCACGGGAAGAATCCACTGGTGAAAAGTCGGAGAGTATGATCAGTTCTGTAGTTAGAACCAAGAAGGTTTCTGAATTAGGTGTTGTTTATGAGTGCAAGACTTGCAAGAAAGTTTTTCCTTCATTCCAGGCACTGGGAGGCCACAGGGCGAGCCATAGCAAGCCCAACAAGGGCGCTGGCACGTTAGATGTCCAGAACAGGACAAGGGACCACGACCAAGACCGAGGTCGAATTTACAGAACCACCACCATTAGCCCTGGCCTGGCACCAGCCGGGCCTGGGAAGGTCCACAGGTGCTCGATATGCAGCTCCAAGTTTGCATCTGGGCAGGCCCTCGGGGGCCACATGAGGCGGCACAGATCATCATCGGTGACTGGCGATGATGCTGCAGCTGTATCTGTAATGGCCAATGACTCGAACAAGAAGCCGAGGAAACTCCTGCCGCTGGATCTCAACCTTCCGGCACAAGAAGACGAGGAGGAGGATTGCAATATGTCTGGGTACGAGCCCGGTCAACCGCTGCCACCGCTTCTGTTATCCGCCAGTGCCTTGGTCGACTGCCATTACTAATCATGAGACCACAAAAAAAAAAAAAAAACAGAGAGAAAACGAGAGAGAGAGAGAGAGAGGAGAGAGAACATCGATGGTATGGCATCAATATCAACTACTGTTATCATTAGCTCTTCTTCATAATTACAGTTGAAACTTGAAATTACAAGGGCGAACTGGCATTTAGGGTTATGCTTTTTCGATGACCTTTTCTCTCTCATTTCTTTATTTTCACACCATAGCCATAGGTTTTCTTGGTGGTCCGTGCTCCAACTGGGTATGTAACAAGATTTTAAACCAACTATTGATATTTAGAAATCTAGTGGATTTTGAATGATGCACGTTCAAGCATGATCGACTCTAAAAAGTTCTCATAATCATATCATATAAAAGAAAGGGAAGAGATGTAGAACCACCTTAATGAACAGACATCGATGGAATTCAGATCAGAAGGGAAAGGTTCCTACCCTGTTGACTAGTTAGAAGCGGAGCGGATGGATGGCGTTCATATATGCATGGTAGCCTTTCATCTTCGATAAGCGAGTGATGGAACATATATCTCTTTCATTTCCTCCCAGTTTTCTCGCAATATTACATCTTCGGATACTGATCAGCTCAGCTCATTATACGCAAAATAAACTTTTAACGTCTGAAGTTATATACACAGCATGCTTATCTAGCAGCAGCATGATCTTGTCTTGACACTTAGTGAACTGGTTTTGCAGGTTAATTATTCATCAGCGTCTTAATTAGCATGTCTCGAGCACCAGCCGAAAGGGCACGGCTCAGGTCGGGAGAAGCAGCACCGCCGCCGCCACCGCCACCACCACCTAACCCTGAGGTGAAAGACGTGGGTTAGGTTTCCTGATCTGTTAAATTTAGATATTGGAATCTCCCTCACACCAGCACACAAAGAGAGTCTGTCCCATTAAATGACAAAGAACGAATATTGGATAGCACAAAAAGCTTAGTTGGTCACTGCCCATGCCCCGTGTTTCCACCTGCATGTGTATTTGTATTTACATTCTATATATATATATATATATATATTTATTATTCTGCCACAGAAGAGACTCACATATCATGAACGAATAAAAGGAAGATGAAAATAAACGGACAAGAGAAATCCCACCAACGAGAATTTAACCGAGATCCAGCTCAAACTTCTTTACCTGTGCATAATTTATTGAAGTGGTTCGACAGCTTAGAGGAAGAAAAGTTCTAATTACATAAAACTATTGAAAATTTAGTTAGGAGGTAAAAAGTATCATCCCAAACCCATCATTTGTCCCTATCGCACATTTATATAAGTACCCACCCTTTTCTTGTTAGTCCAAACCCTTCTCTCCTATTACCTAATCGACCAAACAACCTCACTTCCACACCCTCTCCCTTGCTTTGCAAGTAACTTAACCCACAATTTAATGTGGATCGACTGTTCACTGTCATCGGCACGTACACCGGCGTACATGTTCTCTCGTGGGACTTCCATAGATATGGTTCGGTTTTTAGTCAGTTCTAGAGGAACTTAGACAGACTACGTAACACAACATATCATAAACATCGTAAGTTTCTCGACATGTGTAACTGGTGAAGTGATTTTGATTTACATGTGTTTGCTTCGTAGGGTTCGTGGAACAGAACATAATTGCACTGGTTTGAATGAGATGTAAATGGGAGACAACAACCAAAAAAAAAAAAAAAGAAAAGAAAGAATGTACGACTATGGCCGAGCGATCAGATTGTAAATTTTTTTTATTCTTTTCTTTTTCTGTTGTGTTTCGTCCCTCCAACGGCTTGACTCAAGCTTGGATCTAACAGGGCAAATGCATATAGACTTCGTTACCATTGTGTGCACGTATCGGGTTCATGGTGTTTAATTGATTAGATGAGCGAATGTGTGGCCAGTAGTGATGAGAGCTGTCCAAATCCATTAATTGATTGAACTATTTATTTATCTTTTGACATTTAGGGTACATCTACTCTTTTCTTTTCTTTTTTTTTTTCATTTTCTTAAATATGACATGCACTGCCCCTTACTAAGTTGATTAATGACATTCTGCTATATTTACAAACGACATAGTAACATCCTCGATCGATACCTCCCTCGGTAGCTCAAACATTCTAATGCTCAGTTATTGACGGAGGTGTGTGTGAGTTTGGGTGTGTACGATGACGTCGGTGATCCCGGCTATACTGTATTTAGTTTCTTTGGTCAATTGCCAATCATCTCCCATCAAGGTGGCTTGTCTGATCCACTTCGCAACAGGTTCACAGCAAATATAAGAAGAGCCCGAGAGTCAAATTTGACTCAGTCTAGGACTCAATGAAATCCCAGAATCTACATGTATTTACACACACACAGAGAAATTACAAAAAAGAAAAAGAAAAAGAAATTAAAATTAGTAAAAATGTTGAGAATGGTCTGCCAAACATGATGACTGAAAGTTGTTTTGACAGTACATAACTATAAATGATGGTTCCTTGAAGGGATAGAAATGTTTTTCCTAAGCTTGTGGATATAACGTGAAACTAGTAAAGACAGGAAGAAAAGTTAATGCTGAAGTCGACGTTCAATGGGTGGAGACCGGCCGGCGGAGACCGACTCCGAGAAAACAGAGATCCGATACCATGAAACGTGGGTGGCTGTGATAATCTTGGCTCTACTGAGCCTGCTACCACCTGTTATTCCTTCTTTTTTTTTTTGAGAAAAATGAGAAATATATATTTATAAATGGACAAATAAAGGAATGTGTGTGTGTGTGTATATATATGAATCACCATCTTGATCTGTCGTCATCAAATATACTCATGTTTGTTTCGCTGCATTTTTAATTGAAAAGGTGAGAGATTCCAGTTCCCAGGTGTTCCTCTGTCTGATTGGAGCTGTTAAATTGCCACTGGGATTCGAGAGCTTTGGCGGATGCTCATGGAACCTTCTTGATTATGGATTCATGTCATTGATGGCCAATATCAAAGCACATTCGCCTTATCGTTATTTAAAAAAAAAAAAATCGGAATCTCAAACTGCAAAAGATAGTCTGAAATTAGGTTAGTGCACACTGCACACGTAGGCGGTTCTTCTTTGCAACTTTCCAACATAAGGATGGACGTTCAACATGCTACGAGTGCCATAGACTCACAACACCCTGCAATACTGGAGTATTATGAAAATGAACTCACCTTATTAACCACCTACTGCGATGAAACCAACCTACCGAACTCCCTCTACATCACAAGCTGCAAGAGCTTGTCATTGGCCACCCAATGGTTTGGCTTCTTACCTACGAACATCAAAAGCTTACATCAAAGAATCTACTGCTCAGAGATCATCAGCACTCCCTTTCTGGAACCTGTATTGTATATAGACCACTAAGACTGACAAGCAGGAACAGATTAAAAAACATGAAAAAGTATAGCCTGCCTGCAATAGCAAAATACCATGCAAAAGTAAGTCAAGAATGCAACAGGAAAGGCCAACACCATTAGAAAAACAAAGCACCATTAGTTAACCACAACATTGTCAAGTCTTACTTCAAGGATTTATAATCAACGATCTGTGCAAAGATCGTTGAAAACAAAACACACTAGAACTAGTACCACGATAAGTTCTCCAAAGAGGAGAACATCATTACAGAAACCACAAGTCTTCACGCAGTAAATAGGTCCTGCACATTTACTGAGACCGTCGAGGCTGAGTATTATAAAATATTTTTCTATGCTTATAGCAATAGAGCAGCAACTTCACTTGGCAAGCACGTTCTGTTGGGCCTGATTCTCTTGCTGCTGCTGATGGTTGAGTGGCCTCCTGAAGAGCATTATGTGTGGCTCAGGGCGGTGGATGGCATAGTGGACCCATCCTCGGCTCTGCTGGACACCGATTGCTCGCCATTCATTCTGAATTCCAACAAACCAAGGTTTAAGGTCGACATTAAACGAAGGATTTTATGCCAACAGCATCAGTGAACAAAGTTGTGCAAAAATACCCGAGTGGGCAGGACATCCCCAGTCAATCAAACAGACCTGAGCAGCCCATTGTAAACTTCAAAATATGAAAAAGCCAAGTCCTTGGTTTGATGCAAGTGAGTTATGCAGTGGTGGACATGATGAATTGATATTCTGATCAATCAATCAGTTTGCACAAAGTAAAGAACCAAAAACTTGCGGTAGAAAAGTAGTTTCAGTTCTCAATTGCCTGTTAATCGCCCATTTCAATCATCTGTCACTATATATTAACTCCAATTCGTAATCATTATCAATTTCTTCAGCACACAAAGATTTAATCCATCGATAAAAAAATTTAGCAAGTTCGAAATCAACTAACCTCAGAGAGAAGCCGATTCTTCGGAAGAAGTTTGGCTACCTCCGGAGGGAGAACGACATGCCTGTGCAATCAAAGGATCAACCATGAAATCGAAATCCAACTGCCAACAAATCGACTAATCGATGGGAAATGAAAGACAGTGAGCAAGTAGATTTACCGATACTCGTAAGTGTCATCGAAGTACTTCTCGGAATACTGAATCTGCCCCATCTGCCCGTGCGACTAACACAACGATTAGGGTTACGATCAGAAGCAGAGAAAACCAGAGCGGGAAATGAGACGGCGACGGTGTGAAACTGAGAACCGCTGGTCGAAGAGTAAAGCACGTACCTGAGGACAGAGAGATACTGAGATAGAGAGAGAGAGAGAGAGAGAGAGAGAGAATATGCTCCGAAATGTGAGAGTGAGGGGGGGAGAGAGAGAGAGGAGGAGAGAATCTGTGGAGAGAACGGTGAGAGAGGGGGATGAGATGGTGGGCAAAAAGGAGGACGTGAGGGGTAATACTGTAATTCAGCCATCCTCCTGGCTTTACCATTTTAGGGAAATTGTCTGGCCGTTTCGAATTTCAAAATTTGAACTGGTCCCGCTTAATTTCGCCTTCCGTTGATGAGTGATGACTCCTTGATCTCGGAGGATGTCGGATTCCATAGCTATTACCTTGTATCGCAAGACACTTACGGTCCAATTATTGAATCGTTTAACTAATTGATTGATTAAATCTCTCATAAATAACGATACAAATTAAAGAAAATAATCAAATGACCGGTCGTTACATTTTACTATTATCAAATTATTCAATTGCAGAATTGTAAAATTTTCTCAAATTTAAAGGATAATAACAAACTGTTCGTGCTAATGAAACATAGCCTTGATTGATCCCTCTTCATTAGATATTTGTAACCGAGCAGCTTATCTGCCTCTCTAATGCATGCAGGCCATTGTCAGACACATCTCAGTCACCCCGAGCAGACCGTAATCCAGTATCCAAATGTCGCGTTGATAAGGAATCGGAAAAGACCGAACAGCCACGCAACTTTCAGCAGTTGGGTTTGGAATCACAACGAAGACAAGGCAAGAACCTACCTATCAAGGTCTAGACCTTCCTCCTGTAGAGTTTGCAGTTCATATCCTCGTCTGTCAATATCGTAATTTATGATATCAATGTTGGATTTTGTTGATCAGGCAACCATTCAAGTTCGGGTGTTCCTCAATAATTTCACGTCAATGCTGGGTGCTACCAATGCTGTTAATGATAATCGTTTTATATATTTCGGTATGTAGTACATGATATCTATAAATTTAATGAATTGTGATCAACCAATATTAATAATAAAGTAATTTAAATCGTGAATTTCTTCGATTATGGAACTGAGATTTGAGATTGCAATTAAAGAAAAGATGTGTCGGGTCATTTGAAAAATGAGAAACCGGTTCCCTTTGGGCATATCAGCTAAGAAGGAAAGAACAAAGCTCCAACTCCAAGTGCTAAAATATTTTGTTTCCTTGAGTTTCATTCAAGTAACCCCGGAAAAGCACAAAAAGCAATCTCCACAAGAATCAGAAATTCTTATTAAATCTTTTTTTTCTTCCTTTTTCTTTTTCTTTTTAAATATTAAGGATGGAGAATATTGCTCGTAGCTTCAAGACCGAAGCACTCTCTTCTATATAAATCATCCCTTGCTTTCCTCTGTATAACAATACAGTCTTGCTCGTATACTAAACCCATTGCTGCAGGCCAGACAATAAGATGGCCAGCGCCACCGGTCCACAGCCACAGCTGCAGCCGCAGCCGCAGCCGCAGCCGAAGCCTCAGCCACAGCTGCAGCAGCAGGCACCACCTCGCAGCGGCCTCCAGAAGTTCCTCATGTGTGTTGCCTTCACGCTGCTCGCCGTCATCATCCTCCTAGGCCTGTGCGTCCTCTTAACATGGCTCGTCATTCGCCCCAGACACGTCACCGTCGCCGTCGAGGATGCCTACGTCTACAACTACAACCTCACCCACGACCGTCTCGACGCCACCTTTGACTTGACCCTGGTCGTCAACAACCGTAACCGCCACTTGTCCTTTTACTACGACTCTGCAGAGCTGTCCGTGCGATACGAGGACCACACGCTCGCGTCCGACACCATCCACCCTTTCCATCAGGGCCACAGGTGAGTTGGACATATCATCAACTATGAAATCGAGAGAGCATCCCAACCCTAAACTGTATTTTACGTACAATACCTTCTTCCTAACGACTCCTCTCGTTTAACTTTAGGAATGTGACACGGCTGTACGTGAAGCCGCTGGCCCAGGACGTGCTGCTGTTCCAGCCGGTATCGAGGAACTTGAGGCTGGAGAGGACGTCCGGGACGGTCGAGTTGGATGTGAGGATCAAGGCGAGGATCCGATACAAGGTTGGGGGATGGAAGTCGAAGGATTGGACCGTAAACATTTACTGTTCCCCGGTTCTAGGACATTTCAACCGGTCCAAGAGCTTCGAGGGGACAAAGTGCAGCATTAAGCTTAACTAACATAAATACCGACGAGTTCATGATTTGTTGGTTTATTTTTTGTTTATTGTGATGAATTTCATCTTGACAACGTCTGGTTTTTGTTGGGTCATACAGTGTTTCGGATCTTGTCTGGTCCACGTTAATTGGTTTTTTTTTAATTTCATTAATGTGAGTGATTTCTACATGTCTGTCTGTATTAGATTAAAATCTTAATTATTTTGATTTTTTTTTTACGATATTCTTTGTCGAAATCTATTTGTATAAATGGTCATTATTTTCCCATTTGTATGATACGTACTGTGGTTGTGAATAAAATGTGTACGTGCGAGAAGTCTCGTATTTTCATTTCATTTGTTGGCGTCAAGATGAAGGAGACGCATTGCTTTTTTTTTTTTTTTTTTTGGCGTAGAATGACTTATTGGGCTTTAAGTGGGCCAAAAATGCTTTTGGACCCTTGAGCCCAATTGAGTGCGAAATTTGTGCTAAAATCACAAATGGGCCCTCAATTTTTCAGAAAAAGTCGAGGGACCAGGACCAGGACTATGAGATCACGTTTGGTATGGGGAAATGGGGTAGGATGAAATAGAAATGTATTTTATAAAATAACATGCAGTAGAATTTAGTAATTAATAATTTTTACGTTGATATTGAAAATATGAAAGAATCAAATTATTTCATAATTTTCAAGAGCGTGAAACTTATAAAAAGTGAGAGTAGGTGTGAGAAGAGAATAGGGCACGGAGATAATTTAATAAAAACTGTCAAAATCATCTAACCGGAAAAAAAAAACTGTTAAAATCAATAAAATTTACTGGACTTTTTTTACAGTTTTTATGGATCTGAAATCGGACGGCTACACCCCGCAACTAACTTAAATCCATAACCGCACGCAATGTTTCACTGTCAAAATTGTCCGGTACCCGCTGAAGAAAAACAGGTCGGGAAACTTCGAGGAAAATTCGAACCAACGTCCAGCCAAACTCAACTTGTTGATTTGTTTGATTCTGTTTTCTCCACGAATCACTTCAAGGGTTCCCTGTTTTTTCCTGCGTTGTTTTTTTTCCTGTGATCAACTCAAAAATGAAAAACCAAGCTGGTCGGTGGCGTCTTTTGCCATAATATTATGCATGCGCTATGTATGTAGAATTTCTTTCTATTGCAAATTTTGCATCTATTCTTGCGATTATACTATTTCATATCAAGAATCCCAACACGTCTCAACTGAGGTGGACTCGAGTAAGTAGATTTTCCATTCTTTTAATTAATGATCTCGAGTCACCGGGTAGCTCGCTAGCTAGTAGGGGTCGGTGATTGACTCGACATTGTAATATCGATATCAAACGTAACTTTGAAAGGAAACGATAAGATGCATGTTTTCCTCAGGTTCACCACATGCTTTGCCTCAAACCTGATACCGAACCACGAGCACTTGAGAATCAAAACTTATTGATCAAGAAAGATCAGTGAAGAGTGTGGCAGAGATGTTTTTCGAACCATAGTTGGATTTTAACCTAGTACGGAATCCAATGCCTCTATGAACTTTAAAACACTGAGATATTTTCTCCAGGAAAACAAAATATCTTCGAGTTTGACCTTTCCGAAGGGGGCATCGATGGGAAAAGAGGACGCGATTGGATGGGGCGATGTCCGATCTTATGATGGATATGATCATGTGCATTATGAGTTTCATGACCCTTTCAGATCAGCCGCTGGAGTCCCACATGGGATTAAATTATAAGGAAAACCCTAGCTAAGGAAGATGTGAAGGGAGGGGGTCAATATTCAGGGGAAAGGCCGAAGACAGAGCAAACCGAACACAACCAACAGGTCCCCATCCCATTATATTTTTGTGGCACTGTCCCTGTGTTGAGGGGACAGACTTGCATGCAACCCTACACTTTCCGGCCGAGACCCTAAAAATTTCATAAAGTACCCATGGCCCTTTATCCCTTCTCTCCCTAGTCCTGTACTGATTGCACCTTCGTGCTTTGGCTATATTTGTATATATATTGACACCTTTACGAAACATGGATCGATATAATTGAGTACGGTGTACTATAAGCTCACCCACCCGGCTGGTCCGCTTGTTGTTTGTAAGAACATGTAGAAAGCACGGACCGTTTAAAATTATCCCATGTAAATGAAGGTGATCGATACGCATGGATGTGTACGTTCATTTTGTTACTTATAGGAGAGGACTTCTGCTTGGCTGGACTTGGATCAGTGACCAGATCAAATGCATGACAGCTTAAGTTTAGAGGAAAGTGAGACTCATCTCAGTCCTTTTACCCTTGGAAAAGAGGAAAAAATTTTTTAGGAGGAATACAATTTAATACAGTGATATTATTTTCGATTTAAAATAAATATATTTGAGTTCCATTCTACCCGGGGTGTAATTTCATCTATAAATTCTTTTAATAAAAAAAAAAAGGAAATTCAATATATGTATGTATGGGGACTTTTTTTCTTCTTTCGAAAATGCCAATTATTTCATCTCCATATTTGGAGCAGTTACCTTTGGAGCCGGAGGGGTCACTTCTATGCAAGAGCACTTGCCAGTAGAGCAACTGACCGTGGCCTTGTGGGCACCCCGTGAAAAATCGATCTTTTCTCATCACATGCACGGTCATTAGCCCACATGGAAAAGCAAAAAAAAAAAACCATGTGTATCAGATCGAGTTCGTCTCGATAAACCAACTCTCGCAATGTAAACTCGATGAGATCACACTCGATTCCATTCAAGTTAGAATCTCCAGTATGTCTTGACAAGTGTAGAGGGAACAATGGGTAACGATTGAAAACTTCTCCATGAATTCATAGACACGAATTTACACTGAGAGTATTTGGTATATCTCTACGAGGTAATATGTCTTTTAGCTCGAAGATAAACATGAGTTAATCAATGATCTTCATGGCAACTGAAAAATTGTTTAGAAAGATTAAGAAAATATTAAACATCACACCATTTCAATTCAACAAAGAGTTGAATGGTGGCTCGACGATTAATTACAAAGTTGGCATTAGTAATTAATAACTGACACACTCAAAGTACACGGAGGGAGGTGAGCGCAATGAGAAAGTCTTGTGTGTAAGAGTTACTTTTTTGTCTTTAAAAATCTTAAAAATAGTTGAATTTTATTGATTGGTACCACTGTACAAATACTATCACGTTATTTGTTTGTAGAAGTCTGAACTCTCCATATGAAACCATCGAAGAAGGGGATGGGTACCAATGCAAAAGCTCGAGTTGGCCTTTGGATACTAAGAAATCCTGATCTCATCCCGATGATGAGTTACTAAAAGTTGGGAATTTCACGTTGTTCCAACTAAAGAGATGGGATGTATCTCCCTAATTTGCAGCTTGTTTGATCAAAGGATAGATGAGAATGTGCCCTATTCATTTAATTGATGAGAATAACCAAGATGGATTCATAAAGACACACACTGTCAGGGAAACTTAAATGCCAAATATCCTTTTGTATTTGCTTAATCAAACAGGATAAGTTAACCAATCAGATAACGGTTCTATTCGTGAGCTGGATTAATTTTTGAAGGCCTATTGCATGGAATTAGTTAAACAAGGGTTTATGCTCGTGTGATGACTCGAACTTGTGTTCTGATACTACAATAGAATTGAAAGTCACCATAACTATTTACTCTAAAAGATTAACTTTTCAGATAATTTTATGATTTGACATTTATTACTTAATATTTCCTTCACGGATGGGCTTCACTAGTTTTCAAGGCCCATTGCGTGTAATTAATTAAATACGAACAAATGCACGGAAGGTGACTCGGACTGTACTCTAATACTATAATAGAATTAGAAGTTGTTATAACCGTTTGTTCTAAAAGATTAACCTATTTGAGAACAATATGATTTGCTGGTTATTACTTAATAGAAAATGAGAAAAAAAAAAAGAAATTACACTTAAAGTGAAAGATTAAATGAAAAAATAACGATGATGATGAAATTCTTGGACGAGAGAAACTGGAATTTTCATTTTTATTTAGATTTTTATTTTTTGAGTTGCCGTTGGGACTCTGTCTGGACCGCACGTTCCTACAGCAATCAAACGGTTGAGTGAGCCGCTCCCCGCCACGTGCACCGCACGTGACCTCACTGACTCCACTAAGCCAGCCCCCCACGAAATACGACGGCGTGTCGAGCAGTCAAAGGGAGCTTTTTCTCCCCGCCTCCCGTTAAATTTAAGAATCGGGAAACTCCTGCAATTTTACCGATTAGCCCCTCTCACGGCCGGGACATCTGCCACGTGTCGTCCATCCACGGGGCACCCATCAAGGATTTATAGACGTTAGTGTTACGGCAGAATTTATGGGCAGATGGCGTGTCCCCATTCAATATTTCCAAATCGCCGCTCTCCTCTCCTCTTCTCCTCCCCTCTCTCTGAGCTTGAAGTCTATGCCATTGACAATTCTCTCTCTCTCTCTCCCCCTCTGTAACTTTCATTCATCTACACGCTTGGTAGGGTTTCCTTCGCTTCAAAAACCAGAGAACTCGAGCTCGACAGGTAACTTTTCCCCTTCATTTTGAGAGGGATAGCTCTGTTCCTTCAAATTGATTCGGTTTGTGAACGTCTCTGTTTAGCTTCGTCCGGTACCAGGCGGCTCTGGTCTGATTTAAGATTTCGGAGCTAATGTCGATTTAGCTGCTGTTGTGGTTTCCGGTTAGAAGATAGGGGAGGAAACTGGAAGCTATGGATTCCATTCCCATGTCTTCCATCTCTCAGATTGGGGCGTTTTACTTGTGTGAGCCATGTGAAACTGCCCGCTTCACCTTGGTGACTGTTTCCTTATTTAGGATTTCAGTCATTAATGAATTTGAGAAACGGAGTTTGATTCCCTGCACCTGACTCCAGCTTCTCAATGCCCAGTTTATTATTCTGGCTGCGGTTCCCCTGTTTCATATTTGTGTGGTGGATGAATTTGCTGATTTAAGGTATCGATAACAATATTTCTGTCTGTATAACGTCTCCCTTTTGGAATTCGATTTTTGAGTGTTTAATGGAATATTTACCATTGTTGAGTGAAAAATTTTCTTTTGTTTCTTTATGCAGCGAAAAGAAGATAATTTTGGGCTCTGAATTAATTTATTCGTGTCCTTGAAATTTTGACGCAGCCTGTCCTTTGTAGTTGAATCTGCTGCTTCCATCTGGTCCCACTGGGAGTTTAATGGTCTAGAGAACCATAAGAGTTCCTTATGATAAGTGCTTAGATTATAGTCAGTTATACGTGAAAGAGGCTATCACATTTTTAAGTGATCATCAGCTTGAAAGGTTTTCCCCATCCAATGCATGTTTCTTATGCGACTAACACGGATATGAAGGGGAATTAGGTGTGATCTAGAGCAATGGCTGTTGTGGGTCTGCACAATCCTTCTGTTCTTGATTCTTCTTTTCTTGGAGAGCCTCAGTCAACAGCATCTAGACAACGTCTAGATCATGGGAGGCAAGGAAACAGGGCATCTGCTGTTCTGCAGATGTGGCGGGATTTGGAAAATGAGCATGAGCTGAGTCCTCAGGACAGAGTCAGTGAATGGGTGCTTTGGCAAGGGAGTACTACATCAAATTGTAACACCTCTAGTACAAATGCTTCTGAAGCAAGTCTTAGTGAAAGTGAGGATGGGCATGAATCATGGCCTGGAAGTCAAAATGAGGTGCAGAGTGAAACCTCGGATGATCACAAACTAGACTGCTTGCAGACTTCTGATTTTGGGGAGGTTGAAAGAGGGAGAGTGAGGCAAATTTTCAGGCAGTGGATGAACAGTGGTGCAAGGGAATGCTCCCCCAATGTTTCTCGCACCAACAATAATTCAAGGGCTGTACTTGGTGAAATGGAGCAGGAGAGAGTTAGAATTATACGGGAATGGGTGCACATAAATAGCCAGGGGGGTCCTAGTGACATTATGGAAGAAAAAGCTGCTCAAATTGGTACACAAATTGAACTAGTACGCGACGGCTTGATTTCTAATCAAAATGAATCTCGATCTGAGAATACTCGAAAAGGCATTCGTAGAGTACGTGGCAGGCAGGTCTTACTTGATATGCTGAAGAAAGCAGAGAAGGATAGGCAGCGAGAGATCCAAAGTTTATTGGAGCATCGACTGGTTTCACAGTTTGCATATCGGAACCGTATCCAGGTATTGTTCCAAGTCACTTTGTGTTGCATGTCTTTTCACTTTGTAATACTGTCTCTCCGCATTATCAATCTTGCTCATCAGTTTAAAAAAAGAGTTTCCTGATGTTTGTGGGGATGCGGATAGGTCACACTGTGCTAAAGTATATACTATTTTTCCTTCAATTTGCAACTTTGGTTTTACTGAAAGCAATACTTGTGATGTTGCACCCAGTATGCCTTTGTTATTCAGAGCTACAGTAGTTAAATGTATTTAACTGTATCTCTTTTCTTTTGGCAAGTGTTGTGATAATTAGCTATTGCATATTTTGGAACTGAGGTAGAAATTCTGTGTTACCTCTTATTTATTGGCATGGTCTCTAAAAATGCCATCTCTTCACAGTCGCTGTTGAGAGGAAGATTCCTGCGGAATGGAGGTCAGGTGGTGAATGAGAGAACCAGTTCCATGGCAGCTAGTGAACTAGGATTATTGAGGCAAAGACAAACTGTTTCTGGTCTGAGGTATATCTTTCTTAACATCCTTGTTGAATTAAAATATCTCCTCTATTCCTCAAATTTCCCTCTTTGTTGTCTCTTCTGTTTTCTTAAATTAATTCCTAGTTGTATTATTGAAACTGTTGACTATTTTGGAGAATCTAGGGAACGTTTCACAGTTATCTTTCGTCTCTTTTCCTGATCTCATTCCCTTTTATTGTTTTCTTGCATTGAATATATTTCATTTATTGTTGATATATGTTATGAGAGGCTTCTGTGCCCAATTTAATTTTCTGCCTGATCGTGAAGCAGGGAAGGATTTCTCTCTAGATTGGACTGTTGCAGTCTAACTGGGAGCAACCTTTCTCGCACCTCTTCGAGTCCAACAAGCAGCAATCTTTCTCGCACCTCTTCCAACTGTGACATCAATGATAATGGCAGTGATCGTGGTCACCTGGATAGCTTGTCTACGGGTTTGAATGAAACTCCTGAAGAACTTAACCTCTCTAATGTAGAAAGAAATAGCCCTGTATCACCTGATGCTATGGATGATTCCATGGTTACCATCGGAGTTATCATTCAGGATGAAGCTACTGATGATGGTGAAGAAAGAAGGGAACCAACAGCAGAAAGTGAATTTTCAAATGTTCAGCAGTCAGATAGAGTCAGGGTAGAAGGGGAGGGAGGTGGATTCTCACTAGACAGGGTCAGTAATGACCTGCCCACTGAAGCCAGGAAAATTGGATCTGCAGATCATAGGCATCAAGCTACTGAAGCCCCCCATAATCTTTCAGGGTCAAGAAGAGAGGAAACCTCCACAAGTAGCTTGCTGCAGCATACAGATGATATTGGAGGCAGCACTGCTCAAAACTCAAGAGGTGAGAATTCCGCTGTTGGGGGGCAATCAGACGATCATGACTTTGGGAATGAAGGAAATCACTGCCATGAAACTAGTGCTGAATCAGTGGAACAGATTGATACTCCTGGTGAAGTCATTGATGAAAGTCAATCTGTGAGCGAATGGTTGCAAGATCAGTCCGGCAATGAAGATATAGAAGGCAGTTACTTCTCTGAACTCCCAGATGAGGGGAATCAAGATGATGATTTCCAAGAGTCTGTGCAAAGTTGGTTAGAGCAGCCTACCAATCAGGACATTGTTTCCAATGGAAGAGTCCACACATTTTATTCATCAGATGATGATAATGTACACAGCACGGAAATCAGGGAGCTTCTAAGCAGGTGACAACTTTTCTTATTAATGGGGAGATACATGTTTTGGGTGGTTCATTGATTAGAAATCTGAATTTGCACTTCTGGAATTTTTCTAGGAGGAGAGTCTCTAATCTTCTGAGCAGTGGATTTCGTGAGAGTCTTGACCAGTTGATCCAATCATATGTGGAGAGGCAAGGCCAAGCTTCCAACGAGTGGGAAGATCATGAAACTTCCTCCCATGATCCTGCGACAGCGGAGCTTGAGCAAGAGCAGTTGGATGTTGATGACGAGACTCAGACGAATGCTATCAGGAGCCCCCCACTTCCATTCCCTGCACTCCCAACTCCAACTACGGAGTCTCAATGGGACTATGAAATGCATAGCGATACTTGGCCACCGCATGACATGCACCAACTCCTTGGAAACGTAAATTCTACTTTCTTGCTTGTTTCAACTTTCATCTGGTTTGCTTTTATCCGTGTTATAACAGTTTGTAAGCAAGTTTAATTTTGTGCAGGAGTGGGACACGATCAATGACTTGAGGGTCGACATGGCAAGGCTCCAGCAGAGGATGAATGACATGCAAAGGACGTTGGCTGCCTGTATGTACATGCAGCTCGAGTTGCAGCGTTCCATAAGGCAGGAAGTTTCTGCTGCATTGAATCGGTCTACTGCTTCATCAGGTGAGATTACAAGTATTGTAGTTCCGCTATCAACCTTGTTATATTCAAGATTGACCTGGGAGCTCCTAAAGAACTCTAGCGTCATAAGGTCAAGTTTACCGGACGGTCTGTTCTTCCAGAGTCAAGTGGTAATCCAGTCTGTTCCTGTGAAAATACTGCAGGTGTCTGTGAAACCGATAGTTTCGGGGACGATTCAAAATGGGAGAATGTGAGGAAGGGAGTTTGCTGCATATGTCATGGTGGCAACATTGATTCTTTATTGTACAGGTAAAAGCTTGTATAATGTGCTGTAATATTGCTAACGCAAATTTATTGAGGCCGCTTTTTATCAGATCAGATGTCTTCTTGATGCAGATGTGGACACATGTGTGCATGTTCAGAATGTGCAAATAAGTTAGTTCAGAGCCAAGGGAAGTGTCCAATGTGTAGGGCACCAGTGGTAGAGGTGATCCGGGCATACATCGCTCTGTGAAATATTCGAAGAAAGATGGAAGAAGCTCCAACTAACAGCAATAAATATCTGTTCTGAACATCTTTCTGGTAAAATCATCCAACCTCGCTCTTCGTCCAATTGATATCTTCCTCAAGTTTTTGTAAGCGGCTGCGATTTTTATGTTTCTAATCCGGATCAGCAGGGGTATACATGAGAGCTGTGTTTATTTCCTAGCTTTCCTCTGAGCGAGCTCCCAGAGGCCTCGGATAAGTGGAGGTAGTGGAGTTGACAATGGTACATATATGGAAGGTGTATAAATCTGATTCGAGTTGCAAGGTTTTGAGATTTGAGTGTTTTATTGTTAACATTCTAATGGGAGCATATTTGACTCTGCTGTTATGATCTTGTGTTAACGATGCCACTGGCAGTCACTCTTCTGCGATGAGAGCTCAATAGGAAAGCTGATCTTGTTTTCTTACAAGTGCATGTCTCTGGGGGTGGAACCAGTGTGTAACGGGGTGTATTTATTGATTGATACTATCACCTAATAACGTCATTAGATACAAGAATTTCTCAGAACTATGACAGCATTATGCGATGAATTTTAAAGGAGTTGGATTCATTAATGACATGGAAAATTCGACGGGTGATTGTTTAATACATCAGCATCATACAACCTGAAAGCGGAACAGTTCAACCTGAAAGCAGTGGCAACCTTTCACTTGGGCTTCACGCACCGCTGGACGGACTCCTCTTTAATGCTATGCACCATGGGATTACCAATTTTTTGATCAGTCTCCAATGTCCAGATTCCCTCGAAATTTCTTACCGTTTCTCGCTGTATAAGATTTTATATGGTGCCGTATCCAAACGGCTAGCAGGTGGTAGTAATACGGGTATCCTTTACTGCTACCGACATATAACTTCTTGCCGGTCCACGTACATACAAACAAACAACTGTCTTCTATCTTCGACTCCGAGCCTCCTCGTCTAAGACATTCTGATAACAAAATCCAGGAGGCAAACAGCAACAATATTTGTGCAGTCCTATCGAATGCCCACATTTAGACTAACGAAGCTTTACCCTAAACAAAACCAAAACATCAAAACCCAAAGACGAGCCAAGCTATTTACTACATATATGTACTGTGCTTCAGTCACGACACTTCATAGGACATGTAGTTTGAGACAGCCTTGGCCCCCTCCGCAATTGCGTGCCGTCCCAGCTCGCCGGGCAGGACCAGCCTGACAGCCCCCTGGATCTCCCTCGACGACAGGGTCAGCCTTCCGGTGTACTTGGACAGCTTGGCCGCCTCCTCCGCCAGCCGCTCGAACATGTCGTTCATGTAGCCGTTGAGAACCGTCATTGCCTGCCCCGATATCCTCATCCCCGGGTGAACCTGCTTCAGCACCTGGAACACGTACCTCCTGTACTCCTCGTTCCCCTCCTCCGTTCTCTTCCTCCTACGTTTCCTTGTCTTCTTCTCTTCGTCGCCCTTCTCTGCCTTCGATCTTTCACGGGCCTCGACTTTCTCGACCTCTTGTTCTACCGATCCTGGGCGGATCCCTTTCCCCTCGGTCCGATCTTCAGAGGACTCCTCTGTCCCTCGGTCTTCTTCTGGACACTGAGCCTTCCCCTTATCCCGTTCTTCGGGCTTTTCCTTGACCTGCTGTTCTTCAGTTCTTACAGGCACGGTTTCCTTGGGAGCTGCTCGATTATCAAAGTATGCTTGGTTTGTTTCAGAGAGACATCATCCAATGACGTGAATATCAGGCATATACGTGGCATATGTAACATATAACAAACCAAACCAATGGGTGCTTAACGTTTCTGTACATGACATATATCATATGATATACATAATATTTTTTTCTATATAACAACGAGTTATGCCCATCAGGTATAAGGCTTTTTTCCATCCAATGATTCTGTGAATATGTTGTCGAGTATAAGATTGAATATAAATGTGAATGACTAACCCGGTTCCTCGACTGGAACACGTCGCTTGATCTCAGGCGTGTTGTCGTCAACAATGATGGTCCGTCTCGTCGACATCCTCCTCACTGTCGAGGGAGGAGCAGTACCCGTTCGTCCGATCAGATCAAGAGTTTCCGGCGCTCCAATCTCCACGTCTTCCTCCTGTGCATGCAGCTCCTCCGTCTCACCTTCGATATCCGGAAAACTCTGGCTTTGACCATCGATACCGTTGGTGTCATTGTCGATCACAGCAACCTGCAGGGTCTCTCGGACAACCTTCCTGGTGGTCTTCACCACTCTCTTCCGCTTCGGAGCCATTGACGCTGCCTGTGCAGCGTCTCGCTCTCTCTCTCTGCAGACAACTCCAGCTCCCCGGCAAGACGACGACCCGTCTGGAAAAATAATTACAGCTGTCGGTGGACTTTCCCATTGACACGTGGCGGAAACGTGTCGGGAAGATGGAAGGATGTAATTGCAACGTGGGGGAGGTTAAAAGGTCAAAAAATTGGTGACGCCCGACCACCTGGGGCCTGGAGGAGCTCCGGATTCTTCTGGACTGGACATTGCCGAGGTTTCAGGAGTTGTAAAATGGGCTTTTATTTGAGTGGTCCGGGCTGCACCTAGCCCATTTACCTTGTTTTCCACACAGTCCCAGCTCGGACAAAGAAACGTGGACCATCAATCCACTTCCTACGGGGAAGAAGACCATCCTTCTTATTTCTTCCTTTTTTTGTTTTCAAATGGAGGAGAAACTAATTGGAACGATGGCATAGCATTGGAAAAGTTTGACTTCGACGGAGACAGATGTCGCGATGCAGTTTCTTCGCAACTGGCAACTGCAAAGCACACGTGGAAGAGGGATCCTCAAGATATGTCTGCTTGGGCTTGTCAACCAAGAAATACGAGGAACTCTTTAGTGGAGCGCCACGCAGTGCAACCGTCAAATAAAATACTGATAAGCGTTAGTTTTTATACATTAAGAACAACACATGTGTTACCATGTGTACCGCCATCTCATCAAACTCGAAACATGTTAGTATTTTAGTGGGCAGAAGCACCACGTGAGCGACGCCATGTGATGCTACTGTTGCACTATTCACTTGCTCAAAGAATACAATTTTTCTAGGAAGTTTTCAAGGTTTAATTTCTAAATTGTCTAGCAATTTAATCTAATGGATTATTTAATAAATTGAATTAAAGAAAAATTTCGAGGATTTATAATTATTTTTTTCACTTAGTTACTGATCCCACGATGGAGAAATTTCTCATCTTTGCTAACATTCCTCGGTTGGTGAACCGCATCTGACCCGTCAAATAAGTTCATAAATGGGTAAATAACCCACCATTTATTAAAAAGGAACCCTGTCTTTAATATTCTGTGGATGACGAACATCGACGGAGCGACTCACTACCTAACGCTTTTCAAACCACACCTTCTGGAATCCCGAGATTTGGACAAAAATAAATCCTGAGCGATCTTATCTTACGATAATATGGTGATATATAGTTAATTAATTTGATATGATTAGTGACAATTATGACAGTTGCTTAGATGATTAACACAAATTTTATCATAATTTGATTGGTATTTCCTCACATCACGTGATCGGGTAAAATCACCTAAGAATTTCTCCGATATTGGATGTAGCACAAGAAATGACCGGTGTGAACAAGAAAAATCTATTCAGAATATTCTTAATTCTTCTATACATACAACATATTAAGATATAATATACATCATTGAAAAAAATCTTCCAAAATATAGAAAATCAATTTTAGAAAACTAAGAAAACAAAGATCGTAACCAGATTGAGAGTTCAGGACAGATACATCCGACACATATGGATCGAGAAACTCGTCTAAGCCATTGCAGAGAAATTCCATGTCTTCTTGATTTAATTCATCGTTATCAGTTCACGAAAACCGACCCGAATGTTCGTAGGTGGAGCCGGCAGTCACATCCACATTTTTTGCGACTCAAAATGCAGCAACTTGCCTGTCAAGTTACATACAGTCGACCCCACTCACCTTGCAGTTTTTTGTCAGAGCCGTCTCGGTTAAAGAATCAAAGCAATTGTCCGATAGCTTGACTTTGACCTGGGAGTTCGATTTTGACGATGAGCAGGGCAACTAACAAGAAACGGTAAACGAAAAATGACAGAACAAAGCGCGTCCCTCCTCGGCGTATCTTTGTTGACTTTGATCTCTTCACCGATGTGAGAAGACTCGAAGAAAAGTACGCCGGCTGGCTAATTCTGTCGCACGATCCAAACTACCGACCTGTCACATTTCATATTCGGAGTTCATTATTTAAGTAATAATTTCAATGCATTAATGAAAGGAAAGAAATCAAAATATAATTTTTAATGAAATATTTAAATGGCCATGTCAACGACGTATCGTAATTCGATATCTTTCCCGGTTTGAAACGTAATCCAATTTATCGAAACTTCTTGGCCGTCATCTCCTCAGTTCTCACCGGCCACGTTTTCCCAATAAAACCTTCTCCCCAAATCCTTGATTAAAAACCAGGGGTATCTGATTGGGACCAGGCCGAGTCCGACGTCACAGAGGTCTACGATGGCACGGAATCTCGGCAACGGAATTCTGGTTCTTGTTGCGGTTTTCGCTTCAGTTGTGATGCTGTCTGATGGATTTCCGACGACCATGACTCTGAAGCGGGCTTTTCCGGTGAGCCGGCAGGTCGAGATGAGTCACCTCATAGCCCGGGACAAGGCCAGGCACGGTAGGATGTTGCAGTCCACCGCCAGCGATGTCGTTGACTTCCCTGTCGATGGCAGCTTCAACCCCCTCACCGTCGGGTACGATCGGCTAAGCTCCGTTATGATTTAAAAAAAAAATCATTCCTTTTCTACGTTTGCTATGGAATCCCGCGTTCGAGCTGTTTCCCTGTGTTTTACGCTCTTCACCTGGATTGAATTCAATCGTCAGTGCCGTTAAATGCCTAAGTTTCCTCCAAGGACAAGGAAGGATCCTCTGCAGTTTCTCTTTTTCTTGTCGCCCGTCATTGTCGAGTGATTTTTCATTGGACGTGATGGGCACCGGCGGTTTAACATCCCACACTAACAAGGAACGGGTTCTTGAAGTCTTTGCAACGCAAGATCCTTTCGAGTCCCGGAAAGGGGCGGTTTTGCTGAATTTCAATGGAGAACTGAGAGTATTTCATCAAACTTTGACATTAACTCTGTTCTTCGACCTGTGCATGTGGCTGGGATCCTCCGAGCACTATTTAATCTATCGAATGCTGCTCTATTGGATGAAAGCAGAATATGATGCCATTAGAGTTCTATGTGAGCTTCATTCCTTGAAAATCAGTTCTGTGCTCTGTCTGAAGAACTCGTTTTCTGTGCAGGCTTTATTATACGACAGTGCAATTGGGTAGCCCGTCGAATGAATTCTACGTGCAAATCGACACAGGAAGCGATGTTTTATGGGTCAGTTGCAGCTCCTGCAGTGGTTGCCCTTCGAAAAGTGGTCTCAATGTATATCCCTTCATCCTTAAGCCTTCCCTTTGATATCTCCAACTTAAGCACCTTCAGTTTAGTGAAATTCATTCCTCTCTCTCGCCAGATTCCAATGAATTCCTTCAATCCCAAGAGCTCATCATCTGCCTCGGAGATCTCGTGTTCGGATGAAAGGTGCACCAAGGAACACAATCCTCCGACGCGACATGTTCAGCTTCGAACAACCTCTGTGGTTACTCATTCCAGTATGGAGATGGAAGCACATCATCAGGATATTATGTCTCGGACAAGCTGTATTTCGACAATACAGGAAACTCTTCTGCCTCTGTTGTCTTCGGGTAATCTATTTTCCATCAGGAACTTGTTTACCAGAGAAACTAAGACTGATCTTTTCCTTAGTTTTTTCCTTTAGATATTGATCTTGGTATCGGTGGATCGGCTTGGAACAGGTGTAGCTCAGCAGTCACTGGACAGTTGACAAGCACAGCGAGGGCCGTTGATGGTATTTTCGGGTTTGGGCAGCAGAGTCTATCAGTCATCTCACAGTTGGCTTCACAAGGAGTAACTCCCAATGCCTTTTCGCACTGCTTGAGGGGAGACGACGCCGGCGGAGGAATACTAGTCCTCGGCGAGATTCTGGAGCCAAATATGATCTACACCCCTCTAGCTTCGTCTCAGTACGATCCCTCCAGCCTCCCTCAAAAGAATTTCTCATTCTAACCATCTTGTGTTCTATATCTCAGATTCGTAATTTTTCTGCAGGTCTCATTACAACTTGAATCTGCAGAGCATTTCGGTGAATGGTCAAGCACTGAACATTGACTCTTCCGTATTTACAACATCAACTAATGGGGGCACTATAATAGATTCCGGAACAACCCTTGCATACTTGGCGGAAGAGGCCTACAGTCCTTTTGTGAATGCAGTAAGTCTTGAGTCAACTGGTTAAATATATTTTACCGAGAAGCTTGCACTGTTGAGAGGAAATTCGGTGTCATGAATGAACAATGATCTCTTGAGTGCAGATAGATGCTGCAGTTTCTCAATCCGCACAGCAAGTTCCTACTAAAGACAGCATCTGTTACTTAATCACCTCAAGGTTTGAACTCTAATCTTTTCTGCGCTCTTTACTTCTTGATGCGGTGCATACATTGAGACGTTCGAGAATGTTCTTGTTTGGATGTGTTAAAACCTTGGACAGTGTCGCCGATGTGTTTCCAAAGGTCACTTTGAATTTCGAGGGGAACGCTTCGATGGTCTTGAGCCCTCAGGATTATCTTCTGCAGCAGGGTTCTGGGGTGAGTGTCTCAGAGCCATAAAAGCTTATTGCATCTTCAATGAATTCCGCAATGAATGCCTTTCAGACTGGACGATCTTCCTCATTTTCTTTTCCCGGAATAAGATGGAAACTTTCGGTAGACTTATGATCCCAACTTACGGATCGATTGATGAATTTTACAGAACGGAGCTGAGATATGGTGCATTGGCTTTTATAGCCTTCAGGGAGGACTGACAATATTAGGAGGTGAAGATCAGCTATTCAACCTCTCTTCCAACAACTCGCCTCTCCTTTTGTCTCCGAAATTTTTAAAAGATGTTCCTCTCATGTCCTTGCAGACCTCGTTTTGAAGGACAAGATCATCGTTTACGACATCGCTGGTCAAAGGATAGGATGGAGCAGCTACAACTGTAAGTTCTCTTGCCTTCCTTCCCCGTGTCAGATTCTAATCTTAACAATTAGCACACCTCATCGAAATTTATTACCTTTACTTACTGTAGGAATTTTGAGGGAAATTCTCTGAACTCTTCCTCATTACTACCTGCAGGTTCGCTACCGGTTAATGTCTCTACAACAACGAGCTCTGGGAAAACTGAAACTGTCAGTGGGCGGACTACCGAGGGGAGCAGCTCCACGAGGACTCTGCCTGGGACGTCGATGCCTTGGATTGTGACGGCCGGCATAATTTATTGTACATGGATGCTCTGCGGCTACATTCTCCTATAGCCGCATGCAGAGTTACTTTATCCATGCCTTTTTTTCATTTTAATTTACTGATTGAGGTTCATATACACCATATGTTTCTTCACCCAGCAGCCGTTCGCTGTGCTGCACCATAGGTTTTCAGTTTTCTTGTCGGTTCTATCTTCTTCTGTACATGATAGAAATTCGGTTATAGCATAAATACTTTGATACAGATTACCGTTTCTTACATCTTACTATGTCCAAGACTTCGATTGGTTCCACCGAACTGTGTGTTTTCCGACTTTGACAGTGATCATGAAAGAGACTGGATAAAACAGTCAAACAAACGTCGTGGATGTCAATAACTTGTAGGTTCAGCTGAAACATCGTCGCGGAAATCTGAAAAGGGGAGAAATGAGGAAAAGAGAACAAAGTTTGGGGGTCAAAATTGGGAAACAATAAATATTAGGGTAATACGTTGGGCCGGTCCGGTCGGGTGCATGACTGTCTGACATTGTGGTCTGATTGTGCGCCTATGTTGACCCGGTGCATGTAAAAATATACGGCTGGACCCAATGGGCCCAGGACTCTAGAAGGAAGATCGGGAACCCGTTTTGACCGAAGTCAATGGTCCATATGACCCCTAGTCGGCCCCTTTCGCACACATTTTGTCAGATCACTGGCATCGCCACCGAGGCGGCTCGGGCGGTATTCGAATTTTAAAACCTAGACCAAGTTCGGCTTCTGCCCTCCTCTCCCTTTCTCTTCGAAACTTGGAAACTAAGCTGACCAAGGCAAATTACGTAGCTGGATCAGTAGCCAACTCCTATCAATGTCGTCGGAGGAGACGAATGGGCACGCGATGAGAGTGATTACACGTCGGAGGACGTGGGAACGGAGGATTACCGGAGAGGAGGGTACCATGCTGTGCGGATAGGAGACACTTTTAAGGACGGTTCTTATGTTGTCCAGAGCAAGCTTGGGTGGGGCCATTTCTCCACCGTTTGGCTCGCTTGGGATACTCTACGATCGGTACCCACTCATCTCATCTCTCTCTGTCGCTCTCTCAAGATTCCACATTCTCACTGTGGAAAAATTGGAAATTTGAGAGTGAATGCTTATAATAGCTAGAGCAGAGTGTTGAAAGCGAACTTGAGTATGAAATACATAATGTGTATCGAGCTTATTTTTTCGCTTTTTCATCGACTGACATAATGTCAAGGATCTCATTATGAATTATAGGCATTTGCTGGCCAAACTCTCTTATGCATTTGCTAGTTAGAAAGTGATTTCCACGATGCTCTCGCCTGAAGCTTGTTTATTTTCTATGAACGCTAGATGTTTTAAACTGTGGGGTTCTACTATATACTTCTCATTGAATTTCGGTGACATAGTCACCATTGGTAATTGCATGGGATGCGTTTGGAGGGGAGGATAGTTTTGGAGATGAGCATTTTTAGGTCGCACTGTATTTCTTCGCTCACATTTCTCAACAAGTTTTTGTGTACACAAATCCTAGGTTGTCCTTCTGGCTGCTTCTTCGACAACCTAAATGATAACCCTTTTTGCTTGGGTACTATTATTGGCATCAAAGAGGTTTTTAGTGCAAACTCCTCTGTGTGTGTGTGTGTGTGTGTTTTGATGCATGATAAAAGGATATCAGGAAGTTGCACTGAGTTTCATTGTTCAACTACTTAACTGCTCAAGAAATTTATTGTTTCTAGCATTATGTAGCTTTAAAAGTCCAGAAGAGTGCCAAGCATTACACTGAAGCGGCAATGGATGAGATCAAGATCCTGAAACAGATTTTGGAGGGTGATTCGGAAGATAAAATGTGTGTGGTAAAGCTTCTTGATCACTTCATACACTCAGGGCCCAATGGCTAACACGTATGCTTGTTCTTTGAGTATCTGGGAGATAACCTCTTGGCCCTTATTAAGTACAGTGACTACAGAGGAGTTCCACTCCACATGGTTAAAGAACTTTGTTTCCATGTTTTGGTGGGGTTAGACTATCTCCATCGCAAGTTATCTGTCATTCACACTGATTTGAAGCCAGAGAATATCGTGCTCCTGTCCATGATCGATCCAAGCAAAGATCGTAGGAGCTCAGGGACTCCTCTTGTCCTTCCAAGTGGAAAGAATAAAGCTGAGCCTGCATCTCCTGCTGTAAAGGAAAGCAAGAATCTGAATGGGGATTTGACCAAGAGCCAGAAGAAGAAGATCCAAGAGAAGGCCAAGAAGGCAGGTCAAGGGCTTTTCAGAAAGGAAGTTCCTGAAGAAAATGAGGAAGGTTCTAGAGCATCAAGCCGCGGAATTATCAGTAATCATGAGATTTTAACTGATGATACTGCTGAAGAGCAAACAAGAAATTCTTCGATCAAGGATGCAGCCATGAAGAGTGATGAAATAAAGGATGGTGGCATTGGAAGTAGGAGTCACGGAAGGGGGAGTTGTTCCACAAGGCAGAAACTTTTGGCAGAGCTTGATCTCAATTGCAAGTTGGTCGATTTCGGGAATGCTTGTAGTACCTATAAACAGTTCACATATGATTTCAAACAAGGCATTATAGGTGCCTAGAGGTTATCCTTGGCTCGAAGTATTCAACTTCAGCTGATTTATGGTCCTTTGCTTGTGTCTGCTTCGAGCTTGCTACCGCCAATGTCCTTTTTGATCCCCACAGCAGGAAGAACTATGACAGGGATGAGGTCCGTCCGCCTATTTTCTTGTAATCACCTTTTATGTCATCTAGACTGCTGAGCAGTAAATTTCGTGCTGATTCCTGTTGTAACATATAATTTCTTATGTGAGGCACTTTTTCCATAGGAGTGTTAGCTGAACTCATGAAGCAGTAAAAGGCTCCCATGCGCTTATCTATTGTTAGTGTCATTGCAATATTAATGATTTTTTTTCCACGTTAATGTGGAAGATACTTTCGTGAACCACCACAAATATATAGAAAATTTCAAGTCGTTTAGATACTGATTGCCTGTGAAGCTCCTTATACTACGATGCAATGGAATAGAGCTGCCATTTTCCTTGTTATTTTTGCCATAACACTTGGATAATCATTTCTATTCACATTCTCGAATTTTCTTCTTATGGATTATAGGATCACTTGGCAGTCATGATGGAACTCCTCGAACTGGTGCCGCAGGAGGGGGGGGGGTGGCGTTGTGTGGCGGGCTGCGCTCAGAGGCATTTATAACTTAGCTTTCCACTGACTGCTCGACAGAGTGTGTTGTGCCTAAAAGTTGAACCTGTGCATTGGTTTAAAATCCATGTGATTAAACATTTATATTTTAACTTTCCACTGTCTGCACGACATATTGTCTCATGCCTCAACCTATGCATTGGTCTAAAATCCATGTGATTTAAGTGTTTATTGTTTCTTCCAGATTGACTTAGTTGGGTGGTATTCTCGTGACTTCTTCAATCGATATGGGGAGTTAAGACACATTCGCAGATTACGCTTCTGGCCTCTCAACAAGGTTCTCAAGGAAAAGTACAGTTTCACCTAGCAAGACGCTGAGGATGTATCCGACTTTCTCATTCCTATTCTTGATTTCATGCCTGACAAGAGGCCTGCGGCTGCTCAATGCCTCACTCATCCCTGGATCTCCGGTGGGCCAAGGTTACTTTAGCCTTCAGCTGGCAATAGTCAGGTGAAGTACTCTAATGGGAATAGTAAGGAGGAGAAGATAA
This sequence comes from Lagerstroemia speciosa, assembly GCA_037672795.1. NCBI lineage: Eukaryota > Viridiplantae > Streptophyta > Magnoliopsida > Myrtales > Lythraceae > Lagerstroemia > Lagerstroemia speciosa. Next base: position 625,775 of record CM075299.1, read on the forward strand.
AAGACGAGGATGAGAGAGACGCCGTGGAAGTAGCGCTGGGTAATATAGAAATCAATGGGACACCAAAGTTAGCGAAGACATGACAACCCATTGAAAATTCGCTGAACCGAAAAACAAAGCTTATCAACCAAAAAGGTTCTTCTTGATTCTCAGATTGTTCTGTTGCAACTTTCTCATCACTTTGATTCTTTGGAGGTTATTGATGTCATTAGATGACCCCCCACATTCACATCAGAGTAACATAGCAAGGAAAGAGGAATACTTGTGCGCTCCAGTTTTGAGGAGTTGCTCGGCCCTGTTCTGCACGTTCAGGGAATTGATCAACTCATTTCTTGCAATCTGTAACAGGGTTTTCTTTGGATAGTTCACCCTCACTTCTGGATGTCTCGTTTTCTTGCCTCGTTGGACCAATATTGTCGCAATACTATGGACCATGGACTTGGACTTGGGTCATTCCCATGAAATAGAAACTTCCTCTGACCTTTCTGGTGGGTTCCGCACCATGGGACTAGAGATATGCAGAGGCCGAAAACTCGGCCACATTTCAAGATAAACAAGAGAATAAAAGTTGGCAGAAAATGATGGATCTTCAAATGGCATTAGACAGAGCTGCATTAATAGATAAATTCTTATGTTTCATAACACAGTTCCATCCCAACTGGTGCAATATACTTACGATAAAAATGGCACATCCTCTGCAGTCCACAGCCCCAGAGGGAAAAACCAATGACGTGTGTACTTTTCTGCCTAGAGTAATTTGCTTTAGTAATAGACTGTGCAACTTCCTACCCACGGAGACCCCTGCTACCTGGGATTCTTCATTTGTAGCTGCTGCACCGTCTTATTGTGCCTTAGCGCCTTCCTGAAAGAGGGGCTTATGGGCGACATCAATTTGCCGGATTCCGTACTCCTTTGATGTGACCTGCTGAAAAGATTGGACTATCATCAACCTCTGAGGATTGAAGAGCAATAACTGCTGTGATCCAGTGAAATATGAAGGAAAAAGGAGAGGTGAGTCTGTACCTAAACACAATCTACTTTCTAGTCTACAGGATTTTCCTCGCCTTGAGATAAGAATACATGAAAAAGAAGGCCACAACAGCACCAAAGATAATTCCTGCTGTCGTGAGCCAAAATGCAAACTGCAGCATATTGCCCGAGAAGTGAACTTGGGTGGAAGCAATAAAACTGGCATTGAGTATGAAATTTGGGGTGTTTGAGATGAGAAACGTACCACATGTTCTTCGAGATAGGATTTCAGATTCATGCCAAATATACCTGATATTGATCAAGAACAAACGTAGCACGAGTTTGAAAGCATAAATTCAGTTCTCCAATGAGCAAATTTCAGATGCTTCATGTTTGAATGCGCTAACAAGGACATGCAAAAATTTCCAGCTAGAGCTTTGAAAGATTTGGACAAAGTGAGATATTTTTCAATGATTAACGGGTTGCAAAAAGGATTAAATTTCTTTGGAAATACCTGCAACTAGGGCACCAACTGCGACGCAGAATGTTCCCACCTGAAGAAGCAACTCCACTCTGCTGACTTCAAGTCTCCGAGAGCTGATAAATGAGGAGGTGATCAGATTTTGATTACGTAGGATACCATCCCCAACTCCAAAAATCACACATTGCATAAGCACCACTCAATTCCAATTAGGTTTCTCAGAGTTGATCTGACTGAAGCAACCTCAGAAGCAACATAGTGGTGGAAGCTAAATGAATTTAATACTTGAAAAAAATTAGCAACTTTTCTCTCAAACCTTAAATTGACAGCAATGGAATCTTCCATTTCCCTGGCAGAATCAAGAAGCCTTTCTGCTTGACCATGACAAGATTCACACCTGAAATTGTACACAAACTGGTAAATGAATCTGCTATAAATAGACTTGGCTGTTGTATATATGGATGAAGAAAACTCACAGACTCCACCATCATTTTCATATGTTGAAAGCATCTCATATTCCTTAATTTTCTTTGTTGCCACAAAAGCAGAACATTTGGCAGCCCAGTGTAATTAATTGTAATATCAGTACATCAGTTCCACAAATTCTGAAACCACCATCATGGGCAGCAGCAGGTAATCATACATGGTGCATACATACTTAAGAGTGCAAGCAGAGCCACAAATTATGTACTTTTAGCATATGGACACATTCCAGTCAAGAAATAGCTAGGAGCACTATATACACCATGTGTTAAAGTTACTCGTGATATATCATCAAACATGTGAAAGAATCACAGTTTAAATGTCAAGATCTACTAGAACTTCTTGTGCCAACTCTCTAGAATGATTCAATGTGAGCTAGGATCAGGAGAAAAACCTTTGGAGATAATTTTCCAAAAGCATCTCAATCTCTTCCTCCTCTTCTGTGATATCAAATCAAACACAAGTTGCTGGTAAGAAGAAATATATTTGTGCACCAAATTATATGTTTTTGCTATTTTTAATTTATAGTGGCAACCTGTTGAGAATAATCTTACCCTCAGCAATCTGCTTTTCCAATGGGAGAGAGCATTCGAAATCATCACTCCCTCTCTTCAATGTGCAGTTTCTTCCCATAATGCATATACGGCGTATTTCATGAGGGTCCTCGAGGAGGTCAAGCAGCATTTGTTTGAGAGCCCCAGCCCTTGACCCCAATTCGACCTTTTTGAAGGAAAAATGAACCACATGTTGTTCTCATCCAGCAAAGGAAGTAAGCTGTAAAAACAAATTAAAAGAAACATACCAAGGTCTGCTTGCTAATACGAAGTTCCTCCAATACATCAGCTGTTAGTCGATTGGGCAAGACTTCAAGTAATGATTGGACCTGAATCAAATAGCAGACCCACAGATGAGTACGTACAACACTATGCTACATTTTTTAGTTACCATTTTACTCTTTACAGGTGGTCCATTAAATGTGGAAGAAAGCAGAATGGTTGAGAACTATAGAACTCATCATTTCACATTTAATCAAAGGTTAGATCAAGGCAGTCCAAATCTCTGAAAGTTCCAAAAGACTGATAGTTCAATGTTAAGAAGTTGGAATCTACATATAAGCATAACTGCCATAACAAATAACAGTAGATCTTGAGGCACTAAACTGGAAAGAGAGGCAAATATATGTGAATTTTTCACGACACATGAAACGATGACTACAATCATTTAGTCTCTGTTTAGTTTAACCTAGTTAGATGAGAGCGTGGTTCATTATTTTTTATTAATTAATATTACCTAAAAAAGACCATTAGTTTTTGCAGCATAATAGTCAATAGACAGGCTGTTCAAGCTGATAAACTTGCAGTGAAGGTGAACTTTGCATGGGAATAAATTGGGCTTTAGAACCGGTGAACAATGACAAGAGGCCATTTTACCACATAATATTATGTGCATGGACCCCTCTAATTCCCGTACTACAGTGATTTCACAATTGAGGGAGCAGTTAAGTTTCACACTCACACGAGGTTCTACATCCATTAATCTTTGCTCCAAGCGCTGTATGCGAGACATCAAGGCCGCTTCAACGACCTGAAAGCAACCATGATGGATCAAATTTCAACAGATGTTAAGAAAAGAAGAAATCTTGATCACCTAGCACATGCATTCTCAATTTTAAATAACAACAAACTGGGTTTGAAGTGAACATGCTCCTATCAAGCTCCACGAAACGACTAAATTAAAACTAAGAGGCCACATCCAACCTAAAACTTGTTACTGGCTGATTGTAGCAAGCAAAAGTAATACAATGCAAACTAACCTCTAGCTCAAATGGCATAGATGGGCCTCCACTCATACTCTTAGGATTCAACCGAGGCAACAAAGAATCTATGAAGGCTTTCCCCCCTCGCCTGAATGTGAACAATGTTACCATAAGGTAGCAATGCTATTTCACTTGGAAATAGCCTAAATCAAGATGGATAGATTAAATGCAAGGCCATGTAAAACATTACTTAGTCAGTCAAAGATATAACCTGTTGTAGTTAAATATGAGTACATTTTCAGCCATTACTATTGCACGTAGAGAACCCAGATTCAGCAGAATAGCATGTTCACGGACCTACCATGAATGCAAAAAGACGAAATTACTTTAGAATCAACTGCAGCCAAGTCATTGTAAGTTTTCGTATCAATATTATTACAGACCAACTATCATCAAAGGAAGCTTCGGTTCTGTAGGTTAGCAAGGTCGGATGAAATATCTCGAATTTTTATGGATGCCAAGGCACGAGCTAAGGAATATAACCTTTGATTGCCTTTTCTTTTGTGCATTAGCAAGTGCATAGATTCCAGGCATGTAGTTCAATGTATATTATTTTCCTTTATTCAGTTTGTATTTTGGCTAGGGAGAGAGGTTAAAAACACCAAGAGGAAAAACGAAATGGAAAATACAACTGAGCTCACTATATAAATTAAAAAAGCGCCTCAAATTAGTTGAAATGACTAGCCGGTAGCACAATTATTCTCCCAAAGACATCTCTTTGTATGTTTAAAATTTAAACATCCATTTATTGTTAGCTCCATTACAAAGGAGGATATTGTTCAGATTATTAGCAATCAAAAGACAAATAAGAAGACAAAAACCATTTGATTGAGTACCAGCAAAGAGGGCATTGAATTTGTGAGCCACAATGATGGATCAACACTCCGAATATCTCGCGGTCGAAGCCCTGGTAATAGATAAATCAATTAAAGGATAGAAAATAATAGAGAAATGACCAACCAACAAGTGAATGAACATAAAGAGAAAGTAGATTTTGATAATAATTTTGAAGAACGTAAGCAGATGGCTGTAATGTTCACCACTAGACTTCAGTAGCTGCCGTCTGCTAATCTTCTTAGTTGAGACTATCCCACAGGACTTCACTTCTACAACCTAACAGAGAAACGTCAAGAGAACGTGTCAAGGTTGGAATAAGCTAAACTTAACTAAATGGTTTCGAAATCGAGAAATGTGTAAGCATCATAACCATCTTAAGAGCGACCCTGAAAAAAGAAAAAAGAAACACTGAGAAACCTCTTTGTCTGAGGCATGAGATATCCACAGTAAACAAATTCAGAGGCCTAATGCCTCAAAACAAGGAAAACCCAGCTTCAGGCTATCCTTCAGTGCGTACTTCGATCACATGAAAAATTCATCTGGTAACTGAGACAATGTGCAACAAAATATTCCGAGCTTTTTTTTTCTTTCTCCGGAACAACATATTCTGAGCTTCTTTCTTGAACAAAATTCTTATTTTGGACAAACTGAAACTACCGCAGCACAAACCTCATAGACTGGCTCACGGATTCCAAGAGAAAGAGAGTCGCTGTAGGACGCCGTCGAAGTCCTCTGAGCACCAATGTCTTCGACAGAATTCTGGTGGTTCTCAGCTTTATCTGAGTCCACCACATCATCAGCACTGGATGTCAGGGTTTCCGTCCCAGTCCACCGCTCTTCCTCCATCGACTTCGCCAGACACTTCACTCTTGAAGTTGAAGCTACGGGATTCAGAGCAGCTCTGCTTCTCTGGAGCGCGATCTGCAGCTGTGGCCATGGCGGAGGGGACTGGAGGACGTGAGAGCTTGTGAGGTCGGAGAAGAGGAGGCAATGAGCTGAATTGGAAGGAGAATGGAACGAAAACTGAAGGATCTGTGGAGTAGAAGGAGTCAGCGCCATTTTTGAGCTCGAGCTTCAGTCATGGCAGAAGAAGAAGAAGAAGAAGAATCCGTTGCAGGGGCCTGAAGCTGCAACCATCCAAGAGGAAATAATAATAATTTATTATTCCAGACAGCGTTAAATAAATATTTCTCTTGTAATTTTCTAATTATTGATTGGCTATAAGGCGAGTTTGACACTTAAAATTTAATATTCGTGGCTGATAATAATTTTGGAATCCCCTTCCAGTAATTTCTCGAAGATTTTCTTATATATTTTTGGGAGGAATTTCTGATGAGCTTGGGCAGTGACACGTGGCATCGCCATGTGGCTGCCAACCTTACCTACATGTCCGAGCTGGTTACTGGGCTAACTAGCTCGAACCAACGGCCGCTTAGGTTTATGGATTAAATCCTGTTGGGCCCTACAGACTGAACCGGCCCATTTCTAATGGATCCTAAAAAGGCTCGGGTCGGGTCTTACTTGGAGGTCCGGAATGTCGGCCCAGCAAGCCTGAAAGCCAAGCGAGCTTCTCAGCGGGACTCGGTGGCGATCGAAGAACAGGGGGCGTCTAATTCCTAGAGGCAGAGCGTAGAGAAGAAGCTGTTCAGTAAATCGAAGCGTCAGCTGTTGGCGAGCTGGAATGGCGGTGGACTTGGACCCGACCGTCCAACGGCACGAAGAAGAAGAGGAGGATGAGGAAGCTCGTGTGGCGGAGGAAGCTGCGCCGGCGCATCACCCCGACGCACCACCTGACGAGGTAAATCAACACTCCTCAAAGGTGCCTCTTCGCCTGATTTATTTGCTTTGCTTTAGTTCTTCCGTCGACCGCCAACTTGCTATGTATTTTGTTGAAGACTACTGAACTTTGTGCTGGCAAAGTTCCGTGCTTCCCCGATTACATTTTTGTAAGTTGAGACAAATATGTTATTAATTTCTCTGTTGCATTACTGTTATTACAGAATATGCATTCAACAGAGAGCGGCCTGGAAACAGGAAACTGAAAATCCTATGGAATTTCATACCAGAGAGCTAATGCACTGAGAAGAGAAATAAATACGCTAAATACAGAATATACAATAAATTTCCTCAATACTTCTCAATCAACATATCCTGCAACTAGTAGGCTGATGCTCGCCTTTGTTTCGGAATGTAGTTGCACAAGCTGCTAATTTGTGCTTAGACAATACTTCTAGGACGATACCAGTTACATTTATTGGCTCGACTTGATTAACCTTTTGCTGAAGAAGAATTCATACTGTTCTTGAGTGTGTTGGTTTGATGAAAGTTTGTGAGGACATCAACACGATGAAGTGCACAGCTGTGATAGTCATGTTATGATTTTGTATAACCTAGTGTTTCTTTTATTTTCCAGTTATTTGACATCTCAACGACAGTTGATCCAAGCTACATAATCTCTCTCATAAGGAAACTTTTACCGACCACTCAGTCGGACAGCTGTAAACTTGGCAGGGTGGATCACAGCAGTAGTGGTCATAAATCTGGAGAGGACTGTACAGAAGAAAGGGTGGGTTTGCCTTCTGATGGTAAAGTAGAGAGTCCTTTAAGGAACAAGTCTGAGGTGATGGACACAGGTCATGAAATTGATGGGGATGGTGTTCCTGTTGGAGAAGAGGCTTGGGAAGAGTATGGCTGCATTTTATGGGATCTTGCTGCAAGTCGTAATCATGCAGAGCTTATGGTATCCATCTTTAGAACTTGTCTGTTCAATTGATTGGTGGAAGCCATATGTCTCGTCAATATAGCCCTTCTCAGGCCATTGAAATGCTGTCCTAATTTCTAATTGGGATTTATGATACAACTTCAAGATGTGCAAAGGTGCCGTTTTTGGTTTGGTTTGTAGTGCTGCAACTTTTCTTCATTTTTCCCAATAAATTGAAAGGTTTATTAGTCCCACTTATTTTGGGATGCATTTTGGAATGCTTATAAGTTATAACTTTATCTCTAGCAAAAAAAGAAAAAAGTTTTAATTTTATCGTTTACATCTTTCTCTGTCCTGTTTCCTGCTTTTTTCATTGTTGGCTTCTTGAACTACACAGATTAACAAGAATGTACATGTCAGCAGTCCAGGGTATAGTAATAAATTTTCAATAGAGCAAGAACTGAGATGGTTAAATTTAGTATTGCAAGGCATAGCTATGTAATCACTTTCTCAATATGTGTAACTTCCTCATTTTACTTGTGATGATCATTTTTCCAGGTTCGGAACCTTGTGCTTGAGGTCCTTCTGGCAAACCTCATGGTCTCCCAATCTGTCCGTGTTACTGTAAGCTTTGTTTTTCATTATTACTGTAAGCTTTGTTTTTCATTATTAATTACTCTTCCTATCAGTTGATCGCCCTTCCGAAGACGTGATAGAAGCAATACTTCAATCAGTTGGATAGATATATATATATATATATATATATATATATATATGCTCAATTCTGATTTCTTATTCTTTTCATGGTTTTCAGGAGATTTGTCTGGGCATTATTGGCAATCTAGCCTGCCATGAAGTTCTCATGAGTACTATGGTTTCTACAAATGGGTTGGTTCAGACAATCATTGATCAATTGTTTTTGGATGATGCCCAATGTTTATCTGAAGCTTGCCGGTATGCGTATTAACCTCGAGATTATCTACTTGATGGTTTCACTTATGAGTCCCATATTATAACCAACCATGTAGTTGAAAATAATGTTTACTAATACGTGATTCTGTATTGATTTGCAACTTATAAACATGCATCCTATGTTCTTTGATATTTGGAGAGATCTCCTTCTCCTTCCAAATATTAGACAAACCCTGTCCAGTGTTTCTTTAATGCCTTTTTATGCCCATTTCACCTCTCTTTTTGTTACCATATGTTTTTGAGGGGTAGGTGCGCCCTAATTCATGTTATAATTTAATCAGGCTTGTTATTACCCATCTCATGTATCAATAAATAGATTTTTTCAAAATTGTTTTTTTATTCGTGATTCTTATGCAGATTATTAGCCTTGTGTCTTCAAGGTAATGAATGTGTCACATGGGCAAAGGCATTGTTGCCCGACCGCGTGATTCATCGTTTAGTGTGGATTGTAGAAAACACTTTGAATCCTCTGCTCCTAGAAAAGGTAAATTGATTGATTACATAGAAAGAAAAACGAGAAAAATTTAAGCTGATGTGCACTTGGTCTCTTTGTGGATGAAAGATATTCTTGTTTCTCTCAGAGTGTTGGGCTTCTGTTGGTTATCTTGGAAAGCGAAAAAGGAGCCGCACCAATTCTTCTTCCTCCCCTTGTTGAGATTGGCCTAACAAAGCTGCTAATTAGCCTCCTCAATTATGAGATAACCATATTAACAAGTGAAAGAGCCCCTGAAAGGTATTTCTATGCTGTATCTAAGTTACTGATGGATTTGGAACATTAAGTGGAATGAGCTTATTATGCTGTGAGGCAATTACCCTGTATATCCTATCCTTTTAGGTTCACTGTGCTTGATAATATTCTTCGGGCTATTGAAGCTCTATCTGCTACGGATGATTATTCTCAAGAAATCTCTTCTGATATGGAGCTTGTTCAGCTGATTTGCAACCTTGTCAAGTTACCCGACAAGATGGAGGTACTTAATCTAGATTTATGGATCTATTTATAGTGCATTACTATCATTTCTTCAATTATTTATGTGTTCATCTCAAAGCTGATAAAAGCATAAATTTTGCCGTGGTTGTAGATCTCCGAGCCTTGTGTTACCTCTGCAGTCTTACTTGCAAACATTCTGTCAGATGTGCCTGACTTAACCCTCGATATGTCACAAGGTAATTGTAATTCTATAAGCTCTGTGAAACGTTTTGCAAGATGAATCTACTAAACAACTTTAAGTATTGAAGTTTGAGAAGTTTGACATTTTCTATCTTCAGATTTGCCTTTCTTGCAGGGTTTATTCAGTATATTGCCTTTTACATCAAATGACGTCGAAGCAAGAAATGCATTATGGAGCACTATTGCTAGACTGCTGGTCCGAATCAAAGAAAACGAGGTGGGGCTGGTGAGGTTGTACCAGTATGTCTCGATTCTAGCATGCAAGTGTGATCTGATTGAAGAAGATCTTTTAGACCAAGGGACAGTTTATTCAGGCAAACATGAGATCTCAGATACTCCTGGGACGAAATTGAATCCTACAACTACCGCCGTATCCTGCTATGAATTAGTTGCTTGTGAAATCTTTTTAGTTGCATTCACCTTATGGTTGCCTAGCACCGACCTCTTGGTTTTTCAATCCATGTGTTTTCCCTTTACAATGAAAACAGCTGAGAAGGATGGCCAGTATATTAGACCACTGGACTGGTTCTAAGGATATCGCCGAGGAGAAAGATGTGACGGAGGAGCATCGTGCAAATGATGCAGCTATTCTTAGATTGCTCGAGCTCTGTCATAAATATATTGAGTAAGTTCTCTCTTTTTTTTGCTCAATGAGGAGGTTCTTCATTGTAGCAAATTATGATTCTCCTTTTCAAATCAATTAGTTCTGAAACTCCTCAATGAAGTGATGATCGACTAGAGCGAGAGTAGTAACTACAATATCTATCTTACTTAGATGTTGTCTTCTTAACAGTAGATTATTGTGTTGAGTCCTTGAGTCCTGGCAGATAATTAAAGTCCAGAGCTTGAACGCACGGTTTCCATCTCCCCATGGCTGAAATTTGCTGTTAAGCGGAGCTTGCCCTGAGGCCCCCCCCCCCCCCCCAAAATCAAGTACGAGGTTAGCGGGAAGGCAATCCTCCGTCTTCAGAAGTAGGTGCTGAGATACCCGAAGAGGAACTTATAGATTCGAGGTAGACTTCAATGAAATCTCTTCACCTGCCCCAAAACACTTGGATTCAAGGTAGACTTCAGCGAAATCTCTTCACGTGCCCCAGAACATTTGACCTGTGCACTGTCTGTCTGCTCCGTCGCCTGGCAAGATCTCATCCTATGAAACGCGAAGCCATCTTCCCTAGACTGCTGCTCGTCGTGAGAGCTGATAGTTGAATGGAAGTTAAGTTCAGACAAGAATGAATGGCCGCTGGCAATCAATGCTCGTACTGTACAAAGATATTTGTGACCCTTGATTTAGTGAATTTTGACATTTGCTCATTTGCCTGAAGAAAATTCGAATCATAACAATGTCCCAACGTGCACCGAGCAGACATTGCCGCAGGAGAGAAACCCCCTCCTTTTGATGCGATAAATGCCATCGATCATGTTCCAAATCAAAGGCAGTTATGGTTCTTCTACTTGAGCCACGGCCAGTAGAACAGGCAATATTGCTTCTCGATCTGAGCATGCCGAGATATCATGGGATCCGAATAGCTTTTGATGGATAGTGAGACAAACCCGCAGAAGGTTGTTACCATTTTGTTTCTCCTCTTTGTTCAGTAGTTTCAAGGAGTAACAACGACAAGCCTAACTCAATTACCTTTATTCTTGAATCCTAAGCTTCTATATCATACAAGAAAATAAAACTCTTAAATGGTATCTCATACGAGCCTGAGATCCCGAATCACTATAGCTGAAGATCTATCCGTTTGGACATCCTCATTATTTCCGAGTAAATCGTATCCCCTCCTATATCCATGCCTCTGGCCCCAGCAGCAACCCGCAAGACATCCTCGATCAGTGCAACGTTTCCCATAACATCCACGTGGGTGCAGCTCTCAAGTCCCCTGCCCTCGAGCAGGCTAGCGGGTGCCTTGTGCCTGTACTCCCTAAGGTACGTACGGCTGCCCGAGGGATTGAACCGCGTCTTCCCTCTCCACCCCCTTGCGCACATGAACCCAGCGCTGATCACCGGCACACTCCCATCTCCATCCACAAAGTAGATCCCACCCCTCGAGCAGCTGGTGTCACCTCCTTCCGCCGAGCCATCAATGCGAAAGGGGATGCTTTTGCACCGGCCGTCGGAGATTTTCTGTAAATGTATGACCTCTCGGTTGGAATCCCAACTCCATACAAGCAGAATATCTCCATTTCCGGGGCGTCGGGCAACCTGAAACAGAGTATGGTTAGCCATGTCTGCTCCTAAGAACGGAATATGGCTACCTGCTGATTGGATGCTTTGACGTGCATACTTCATCTCGAGAGGATTGGACCAGTATTTGTAGTCGTCATTATACTTGGGGTCGTCAAGATTGTCAGCTATGCCATGAGAGAAGTGAGCCTCTCCCCGCTTCATCATCTTAGGAGCCAGGACTCGTAGTAGATCAAGGACAGTTCGAGATGTATAGGCCTTGTTGTCCGCGGCGTTTCTAATGCTGTCTCTGCTGATCTCATCGTACTCTGTCCGAACCTCCTGGCACTCTGAATTAAGCTTCAGTAAGGCACTTTCATACGAAAGTTCCTGCTAAAAATTTCCATAGAGATGACATTAGCCAGAACTGGGATCTATTCACCTAAATCCGGAAGCAGGTTCCACATCGAGGGTCAGTACTATTTCTTATGGGCCATAGAATTAACTCCTAACTGGGTGTTTATAGAATTCATACCTTCGTATTGAGGGCAACGAGCTGCGAAGAAGGCAAATGTGAAGCTGATTTGCCCAACGTGATCATTCTTCCATACTTGGGCTGCTCCTTTACTGTGAAACCTACCCTCCTTCCTGTCTTGTTTGTGCCCTGGACGGTAACAGGGGAATCGGGATTTCTCCTCTTTTCCAGACCGCAGCTAATCCCTTCCTCAGGAGACCAATCCAAGTTGCCCCAGATGGTCTCTCCCCCTTTCGGGATCAATGAGATGACGGAATCCCACGTTCTAGAGACCCGCATAAGATGATGCTCCAGTGTTTGAAGCCCGAGGATTTCCGAGTCTAAAGCTCCTCGAGCCATAGCTCTAAAATTCAAATCCACTCATAAGTCAAGAATCTAAATCCGCTATTTCTAATACAACATGATAATGACTAAGACTCTACCTGATACAAATTTAATGCAAATCCAATACTGTTTATCCCATTGTCTGGTTAAAATTAGTGACTTGCCTGTCAAGAAACTTCTGGCATGTATGGCATCAACCTGAAGCAGGCCCAGGTTATGACATAATCCTAATGCAATGATACAATTGGATATGGAGAAATGCGGGACCAGACTATGGAAGCAAACCTGATAGCAGCAATATCTTTGCCCTCATTGGAGATTATGTTAGCCACAGCCTTTGGGACACCGAGAAATGCAGGAGCAATATTCATCACCGTCTTTATGTGTTTCGCACACCAGGTCGGCCCTCCACCACCGCCCAGTGGAGGAGGCGTCTCTACCCACTTAAGGAAATGGAGAAAGTAGAGGACCCCCATCGAATGAGGCACCACTACAACTCTGTTGTTGCCATTAGTTGAATACATCAGCTCGATCTGATTTTTCAGTCTACTCAGAGCATGATCTCGAACCTATTCAATGTAAAGAAGGCATGGTCAGAGGGTATCCAATCCTCTCCAGTGAATACTATTGAGAGAAATGGCTGGAACCTACAGTAGAGTGCAAAGCACATTGGGATCATATTTAGTAGTAAATTCATAAGAGATTGGGTCATGTTGTCTAAACTGATAAATGGTAGTACTCATCACTCATATTCCTAGTATTCTCGTTTATGTTTTTCCCTGTGTGGGATGCTCCGATACTTGTTAAACTTTGCAGAGGATCCACGAGACAGGGCTTCCAGTGTGGGATTAACCTTTCATAACAAAGGGCTGTAACAGTTATATCAATGGCAAGAATGAGCTCTGCTGGGCTCGAGATTGCACAGAAGGCAAGGAGAAGACTACTACCTCTGTATTCTGGAATGACAATCTCCAGTCATATGCAGCCATATGAAGATTCTTTTCCTCATACCCAATTTTTGCCAAATTCTCAATCAAAACAGCCCACACAAAGTATCCTGGTGCGAAATAATCAGCAGCCACGAGGCCAGGTACTGCTCGAACCCGAATACCTGGCGGGTCGAGGCCCGTCTCATTGTCCAAGGACATGTGCTCCAACCAACAAAGTGGCCTATAGACAAAGACAGTTTCTGTCATCCGAATTCAAAAGACGAATATAGATTTCAACCTTGCAAAAATAGTGGACACAGAGGATGATGCTGCAGATTGAATGCCAGAGCTGAAAGCATGCATAATTTTCAGAAATGTTGACATTTTTGAGTCCCTGACCTTTTGAAGATCTCAGTGAAGCTGCCTCCCCAGAGTCGCTTCCGGAACAGCCCCTCGGTGCATGGCTTGCCCTCCCACAGCTCGAGCCCGCTGGTGACAATCCCGGGCACCAGAATGACCGGGTGGAGTGCTGTCAAGCCCTCCTCTCTCTTGAGGCGATCCCCAGGAAGCTCCGTCACCCGCAACCCAGGCAGGTTCAGCGTAGGAGGCAGGCAGTGGAAGAGGAAGAGGAGGAACCACCAAGCACTGCAGAGGCAGCCGATTGACCAGTAGCAGGAGTCAATGCACCTCCATTGCTTTGTCTTGCCTTCCCTCTTAGTCTTACTAAAAACCACCTCCTCCTTCTCCTTCTTCTTCTTCAATGGCCCCTTGGTGGCATTGGCTTGGGTTTCTTTGAACGAGTTGAAACCCAGGGAAGGGCACTTCACTGGCTCCACATAGCACAGCTTTCTGAACCTGAGGATGGAAGAGGCCATCGAAGCTTGCCAGGAAGAAGACGATGGAAAATAAAGGGTTCAGCTGAAGAGATTTAAAGGTGCTGAAGTGGGGAGTGGTGGTGAAAGAGATGACATTTGTCGGGGCATTTCCTCTGCATGAGGAGCTCTGCTGTATCCGCTGTCACCATTCCTCTGCGATACCCGTAATGGCCAAATGTGTCTATTGTTGAAATTCTGCGCACGATTCACTCTCATTTCTGCATTTTCAGTTTTGGCTTCACGCGGATATCATCACAGAACCATGCCTGACCCTCTGAGCTGGTCACCGAACCGATCTAGCCGTAGTCGGCATAGCGTTGTCCAACTCGGCAGTCTGTCCACTGTCCAGGATGACTTTCCAGCTCTATTTAGTCCACATTGTTGAATTATATTATGTTGTGAGCGGACCGTCACTGTGGGGCTCGAACCCACGATCACAAGAAACTGCCATGCGGGCTTACATCAGTAATGGACTACAGGAGATCGAATCCGGATTTATATCACCGTGATTCACACATATTGTATTATTCCATCCAAAAGTCTAAATTATGAAAACTCTGATACCATATTGAATTATATTATGTTATGAGTGGATTGTCACTGTGGGGCTCGAACCCACAACCACAAGGGACGAGTCGATGTGAGATTTTAACACCCTCTCGCTCACAGCGTGTTAAGTGGTGCAGCTGAGCTCTTTTCCACCTAAAAGTCTAAGTTATTATTCTCTTATATGACTGATGTGGGATTTAACACCTACGCGTAGCGTATTAAGGAGTACATCACCGTAACTCTAATACCATCTTGAATTATATTATTTTGTGAGTAGACCGTCACTATGGGGCTCGAACCCACGATCACAAGGGACTGTCGGACTTGCGAGTTTACGTCAGCAAGAGACTACCATAGATCGAATCAAGGTTTACGTCACCATGGTCAAGTTGCCGACTGTTTTTGCTAATGATCTCCGGGATTCTTTTGATGTATTGATTCAATAAAATTCTGATATGACATAGGACTGGTACATGAATCTTGAAATCACATTCATAGCAAAGGTGATTATGTAAACTGAGCTTCATCCAGTGCTACAGAACCATGCTCCAATGCCGTCGGCAATGGAGGGTGGGATGCGTGCTGTACGCTGAAGCCAGAGGGGAGACAGTGCTCTTCTTGGCAACGTCTGACGCTCCGAAACTCCGACAATGATGGGAGGGAAGAACCGAAGAAGCACACAGTCCCAGATGGCACACTTCCCCACACATTTTGTCCCGTTGTTGTTGTTGCCATCTTGCCGTTTGCTGGATCTCGGATACCAGACGCACAATGAGTTTCCTGTATAAATCTCTCATATATTGAGATATGTAAGGTTTTTACACTTATCGAATATCAATTTTACACGTGTCAATGGTTGAAAGGCGATTTACATAACGAATCTGTTATATACTACAAACTGAACTTTTGCTCCCAGATGTGAGTGCCTGAGTGAGCATGAAAATTAGGGTTATGAAACTTTATCCTTAGCTAATCCAATTCGGTTTGAAATTGGATTAACGATGCAAATTTGAATATGGACTTTACAATGTTAGATAAGGAAAAAAATAAAGTGCACCTCGAAGAATCAAAGCCTCTTGATCAAGGAAAGAAAAGACTATAAAGCCTAAAAAGCTCGGCCCGCTTTAAATAATACCGCGGACGAACTGAAACCTAGAGCATCTGGTTGGGTTAGCCCAAGCCCGTGATTGTAATGAGGGATAAATAAGTCAAACCACCAGCATTTTCCAACAGTGAAGTAGAAAGCGACGTACAGTCCAGGCCTCGTCAACGTGGTGAAGCGAAGACACAAGAACAATTGTCACCGCGGTCCACTGATATAGCGACTACATCATCATATTAAGCTACGTGCGGTGGTACATTGAAGAGATCCGTCACTGAATGCAATGCGGTAAATGCTCGCTCACTTCACTGCTCGCTTATTCCGCCTCCTCCTCTGCTGAGGGACAAGTGGAGGACGAATAAACTGCACCTGGGACAACCGAAAACAACTTCATCGATGCTCTTCCTGTGGTACATCTTTTCATTTTCACGACCCATGTTTCTCAAAGATTTGTTTACCATCGTGTGCTAAAATGGACAGAATCCTAGTTGCAGTGTGACTAAGTCAGTACAGATGTCTTTCTTCAAGTGAAGTACTGTTGGGAGAACAACAAGCGCCTCATTCACTTCTCTACTGGTGAACCATACGACAAAACGATTGGTAGCTTCCTCCCCACAGATCACCCTCCATGCCCAGGGACACTTTGCTGTCCCGGCTAGTGTCATTACCTTTCGTTCATAGTTTCTTCTCCGAGCTGACATTTCTTTCGTCGAGCCAAATCTACTCTACAAAAAACTGACGGTGGTTACTCTTTCTTTGACTCGTCTGATTACTGGTTATATTACCAGGATCTATTACAGGTTGATCTATTATTATTTCTCTGTCGACAGTCTGTCTAAAGTGACTTTGCACGGAGTTATTGAATTTAGCGTTAGCTGCACATAGTACGAGGAGAATGAAATGTCGAGCCTGAACTTTCCCGCTTGAGTCTGATGTTATAAGCAGCTGTTGGGAAGGCTATGGGATCTTCTGTCGTGGAATATTACTACAAATTGTCGGTGATGCCTCTTCATTCCTGCAATAACAGTGCTAGATTCCACGCCAATGCTTTTCCTTTTCATTTCCATTCATGTTAATGCAGATGACTGTGGTTTCTTTGTAATAGGATCCTAATTATTATGTTCTTAAAAGAAGATATGAATCCCCCTGCAGATTTGGTTATACTGAGAAGCAGAGTTGGTCCTACACGTGTAATAGCACCTTCAATCTTTCTTGCTGCTGGTCATCGCCGAGGGTGGGAAGAATGGCCTTGAACTTACAATTCTAAGGCCTTTCAACTAGATCAGACCTAGGCAGACTTTATACCTGGCGTGGACAGTCCAACGGAGGGTACTCCATGTGTATCAGCATGCTTCAGCTTCAGCAATGTAATCAATTCAGTTCTGTGGACACTGAGCTATTTCCCCTACTGTGTCGCCCTTGCCATTTTTATTTACTTGCAAGTTTTTCCTATTTCCGTGTCTTTGCGGCGTCGGACATACAAACTTGTTGATGGAGGCCAATTCTCGTATAGATCACCCATTTAAATTGCCACTCGTCTCCTCACGTTCATCTTCTAGCTGGTCAGCATGATCCTTGCAGATATCCCTTTCAAATGGTTTTGGCTATGCTGCTTGTACTGTGATTGAACTCAATCCGATCTCACTCGTCGGGTTTGCCTGCTCAGTGGTGGATCTTGAAGTTTGAAGAGTGAGTCAGTGTGCTGCAGCGAGCTCCCTAATAGGTCTTTTGATTCCTCCCATCAAGTTTATGGGGTTGTCCTGATTCTCTTCTTGTTTCGGCTTTAAGCTGTGGGCTGTCCTGGTCGATGGAACCAAGACAGGTCCTCTTTGTGCCTGGCCAAGAAAGGGACTGACCTGATGGTTTTCTTCATAGACTGAGTTTATGATTAGTGGACATGTTAAGGTCATGTTAAATGCGCTTACTGAATAACATGTACAGAACATAAAGCCACCCAATCGACATCTCTCCCTATGAATCTAACCTGAAGCATGGCTCTCGAGTTCAGATGTTAACCATCTTCACATCAAGCTTGCCGATCTTTATAATAAACTAACCAATGAGTATGGCATGGGTAGAATCTCCCCCCAGGAAGAAGAGTGATTTGCTGCAGGACCTGGGATAAAAATGCTTCCAAGTTTAATTATACTCTTCTCTGTGAAATTTCATATATTCTTACGCAATTTCTCGAATTTGTAACCGGAAAATAGAATATCATGTAGGGATTAACAGGACCCACAGACGATTTTTTTTTTTAATCTTATAAAGTTTTTTTCCTTAAAGTCCGACCGCGGGCATCTCAATGAAATTCCTGTCCTCTCCCATTGGATCCACTCCAGGCGTCTTGTTTACTGTTGACGACAACACCGCAATTCCTATTTACTTCGGCAGAAAGAAAGCATAGGACTCTCTCTCTCTCTCTCTCTAGTCTCCGGCTCCGGCCGGCTCAAATAGCCCCTTCTCCCGACGGCCACTCCTTATTTAAGCTTCAACCTATGCACTCCTCTCAGTAATCATTACAGCCTTCCCCCGGCATAATTAAGTCTTCCGTCTCCTTCCCATTTACTGGCCTTCCTTCACCTCCACCGTTGTCTTTTCTGTCCTTTTTCCCGGATTCCCCGGCCTCCCCATTGTGATCTGTGCTCTAATCTGTCTGCAGTGAAACGAAAGAGAGGGATCCGAACCCGAGGAAAGGACACCATCGATGATGATGATGATGGGGTTTGGGTTTTCGATTATAGTACTGGAGGGTCCATGAAGCTCTTGCTAATCGGTTTTGTGGGGGGAGGTTGGTGCTGTCGATCGACGTGAGCTGTAAAGGAAGCCCCACACCCCCACCCCGATCACAATTGACGCTGTTTTGGACTCTTCCTTCACCTTTGAAAGCATAATAATAATCATTTTTCTAAAATATAATTTCTGGTCTGCGCATTCACAATTGCGGTTGGGGTGGGGGTTGTTCAACTCCCAGTCCTACTCTATTGCTCGGTGGAGTGAATAAGAAGTCTGCAGCTCAGCTCCTCTCCGGAGATCAGCAGCTATGCCTCCCGCCGGCAAGGTCTCCGGGTTCCATCGTGAAGGCGATGACTGGTACTCTCTCTCAAAATCTTAAATGCTTCCTTTCTCAAGCGTGGAAGCACCAAAAAAAGTGTTGCTGGTTGAATTTTTTTTTTTTTTTTGGTCGTTGTTGTTGTTGTCTGCAAGGACTACTTTTGAGTACAATTTAACCCCTAATTTCCCGTTTATATTGATTTCAACTGGTAAGCTGTGTTCTTTCACTCCGCATATGGAAAGTAGTATTGTGGAGTACGATCTTGATAGCCAATCCCTGATTGTTGGCTGATTATTCATTGGGTTACTTCAATTATATGCTGGATCATTATTTCAGTTAGGCATAATTTCAAAACTCAGTAGCCCCCCGGTTCTTCCATTTGGATTTTAGAACCACGGAAAGTTGCCTTTCAAGCTGTTGAGTGGAGAATTTGGTCTCCTGTGAATTGTTTTCAAGCCATTCGAGTTTTGATCATGAGGGTCCTCATGGGTTGTGCAGGTACTGCAATTCAGCTCTGCCGAGTGATGTCACTGTCACCGTGGATGGGGTAAACTTTCATCTTCACAAGGTATACCCAGCCTGAGTCTGCTCTTTCTGCTTAGCTTGCTTAACTTATCATGGTACCATCTTTGCTTAACTGAGTGAGTGAGTGATCAACACAATCTTAGAGCTGTCATTATCATTTTTGGGATCATAGTGATTGGTCCGAGCTCACTTTGAACAAAGGAAGATTCAAAAATCCATCTTGTTTGAGTGAGCAAGAACCCTACTAGTGCTGTTGTGAGATAACCCTCTTTTAGGGTGCAAATATTTTTCCATCTTCATTCATCATCTTTCACTTTTCTATTGAACTGTGGTGGTACAGGGGTGATTGAGCTTAAATTTGGGATATATGTGCAGCAAAGTTCATGAAATTTCCTTAGATTGATCTACTCTGAATTGTAACAAATGTGCTTGGTTTTCATGTTCCAGTTTCCTCTTATATCGAAATGTGGGATGATAGCGCAAAAATATGAAGAATCTAAAAGCTCTCAGGAGAAGATTTTCACAGTAAACCTTGAAGGTTTGCCTGGCGGGCCTGACTCCTTTCTGATCGTGGTCAAGTTCTGCTATGTGATAAGGTTTGAATTGACTCCGAGAAACATAGTTTCAGTCTATTGTGCGGCAGACTTCCTCGAAATGACCGATGAGTATGGAGAAGGAAACCTTCTGTCAGAGTGCGAGAGCTATTTCCACAGACATGTTCTGAAAAACTGGAAGGACTGTATACTAGCTCTTCAAGGCTCCGAACCCGTTATAGCAACAGCTGAGAAGCTCAACATTGTTAGCAAATGCTTGGACGCAATCTCGATGATGCTGTGCACTGACCCCAGCCTCTTTGGATGGCCCATGATGATGTACGGGAGGCTTCAGAGCCCAGGTGGAAGCATACTGTGGAATGGGATTAACACAGGAGCGAGGATACGAAGCTCAGAGTCTGATTGGTGGTTTGAGGACATCTCATTTCTCAACGTGCCCCTGTTTGAGAGGCTTATCAAGGTGATGGAGGCGAGAGGCATTAGGGCAGAGAATCTTGTGAACGCGGTCATGTATTATGCAAGGAAGTACTTGCCCGGTCTTGGAAGGTGGCCTACTGGACCAAGCGGGAAAGCACGAACAGTAACCAGTTTTAGCCTGGCCCCTCTTACAGTAGACCAGAGGGCACTATTGGAGAGCATCGTAAAGCTTCTCCCCAACAAGAAGGGGAAGTTATATTGTCGGTTCCTTTTGGGTCTTCTTCGTGTTGCTTCTATTCTGGATGTTGATCGGTCATGCAAAGACTTGTTGGAGAGGGCAGTAGGGATGCAGTTGGAACTGGCAACCCTTGAGGGTCTTCTTATTCCATCTTATAGCTCAGATTCTGACACCCTGTATGACACTGACACTGTCGAACGGGTTGTCCATTACTTTGTATCATTGGAATCAAAACCAACGTCTTTTTCTCCATCATCTTATGACATGGAAATGTCTCCTACACCTGGGCCATTGACTAAAGTCGCAAAGCTAATTGATGCTTACTTAGCCGAGGTTGCTTCTGATGTGAATCTAAAGCCTTATAAGATCCGCTCTCTTGCAGAAGCTCTCCCTGATTCATCTAGAACCTTGCATGATGGGCTTTATAGGGCTGTCGATATCTATTTCAAGGTGTGAAATTTTCTGCCGGAGCTATCAAACTAAGAGCCTTTCAAGTTGTTAAATCTACAGGCAATGAACTAGTGATGAGAGAGATTCTCAAGGGTCTGTTGGTCTTAAGAAAACTATTCCATGATTCCATATCCACCTGGATTTCCTTTTTTTTTACTTGAAGATGAGAAGGAAAATCTCAAAGAATGAGAAATGTTTAGATTTCATTTAGTAATATTAATTCCTTTTTGTATTGCTGCAGGCACACCTTTGGCTCTCGGATAAAGAGAAGGAAGAACTATGCAACATCATCGACTATCAGAAGCTCTCAATCGATGCCTGTGCACACGCTTCACAAAACAACCGATTGCCCCTCAGAGTCGTCCTTCAGGTCCTCTTCTTCGAGCAGATGCAGCTGAGAACTGCCTTAGCAGGTTGTCTACATATCCTAGATGCTGAAAGTGGAACCCAGGCAGGTCCTATTGTCCCGAGTGATATGGCAGGCCAAATTGTCCAGAGGGACGGGTGGGTCTCAGTTGTACGGGAGAATCAAGTCCTGAAAGTTGACATGGAAAAAATGAGATCTCGCGTGGGAGAGCTCGAGGAAGAATTCAGTAGGATAAAGCAAGAGATGAAGAGGGTTACAAAGTCTCATAGTTCTCTCAGTTCACCTCGTTTGGTCCAGAAAATCGGGTGCAAACTTCTTCCCCGACCCTCAGATGCTCATCAAGCAGAAACTGACGAGGTCGGTGGATCCAGTGCTCCAAGGATATCAGACGAGCGAGCCCGTCCTTCTCATCAATTGAGGCACAGGAAGAGTTTCTCCCTGTTCTCATAGCTGGCACAAGCTCTTCTTTTTTCGAGAAACATTGTATTGGAAATTCTACAGGAAGCTAGGCAGTAAGGGGAGGAGCCACAATCGAGGATGGATGGAGGCTGCTTCTCTTACTGGCTCGAGTCAGTTTTCTCTACCGAAATTCTTCATTTAGATTTGTCCTGGGCTTGAGACTGTTACTTGAAAGTCTACATAGGGGAAGGTGATTGGAATGCATAAGATGTTTGTCTTGTACGATGATTTTTCTGTATTGGTATATCTAAGTTTTGGGTTTACGAATGTACATACCAGGTACCCCGATGTGTCCTGCATTGGATGATCTCGACTGCATTATATAAAAGTTTCTTTCTGGAGGTTTACAATGTCTGGCCAACCTGCACGGCTGCTTCGAATTTCTTTGCATTTCCATGTACGATAGATTTACGTAGCATAGCTTTTTATGTTTCATATAAGTACTATATAATGTTTCAAATTTCGACCTAAATTCGTAAAAGCGGAAAAAAAAGAGTTGTGTTGATTGCACTCTTTTACGTGATTTAATAGCCTGTAGATAAATGAATAAGTGACATCTGATTAAAACATAAAACTAGTTTTATCTTGTTTCGTAATATTTTTATTTAATTAAATTCTGATTGATTATTGTGTATTCATATTGAATAAGTGAGACCCAGTACATGCTCCACTCACATTGTTACGATACGAGGCGTCGATCTCTGTAGAACAACTGGCATTAACCAGGAATTAAGAAAAAAAAAAGGAGGAAAAAGGTAAGATCCGATCTATGCAATTATGAATGTGATGAATACCTCCGGGAAAGAGCCCCCAAAAGCGCAAAAAAACGAAAGTTTTTTTATTTTAGTTAATAAATTAAATTAAAAGAGTTAAATAAAATTGAAGTGGCAGGAGAAGAAGGATTAGGTGGAAAAACAAAAGAGATAGTGGATCAAAATGAAAATAAAATAAAACCAATGGGTAATTCGGTAAAATGAAAAGTCGTCTTCGACGCAATTGGACCCGTCGGCTTTTTGCATTTTCATTTTCGCCCGGTCCACCTCTGCGTCTCCATACATGTCTCTCTCTAGAAAAGAAGAAGAGACGAGACGGTTTTTTGAGCGCCCTTCCCCCTCCCACCCCTCCTCTCTAGATCAGCCATTACCGAATTGCTCTTCTGCTTCTTGCTGATCTCTCCTTCTAAGCCGCAAATCGGCGGATCTTCTGTTCGCTCGCTCATCGAGAGATCTGCGATTCGCAGTTCAGCGACCGGAGGTGAGCGGGGACGAGGAGGAAGGGTTTTGATCCAGCTGACTGTGCCTCTGATACGCCGTTTTTCCGTTTGGATGATTGGGATTTCGATCTGAGAGGACATGGCGCTATCAGGGATGAGAGGCCTCTCAGTGTTCATCAGCGACATTCGCAATTGCCAGAACAAGGAGCAGGAACGCCTCCGCGTCGACAAGGAACTCGGTAACGTCCGTACGCGCTTCAAGAACGAAAAGGTTAGGGTTCTCTTTCTCCATTTCCTCCCTTCTTTGGATACTGAGAGGTTGTTTGCTAGGGTTCAACGCCTTTGTGATCTGAACAGCAATTCGCTGGTTCTACTTCTATAGCTGTTCTGTGCTAGTTTGTGAAATTGCACTAGGTATAGAGTGTACGCTTCTGTTTAAGCTTTCGCGACTGTTCCACTTGTACACATTACAGTCCTCTCTCTCCAAGTAAACCAGCAACCTCATCAAACGTCCAGTTGGCATCCACTCGTAGGAATGCTCTCTTTCTTCATTCTCTGGATTGACACAAAATGCCCTGTTTCACATTTTCGTTTACTGTGTTTAGGTCAATTTTGGTCAAATTTTTTTGGGGTAGTGTTTTGTAGTACAACTAATTTGAATTGGAGACTTAATGATTGCTGTCCTGGTCCGGAATGCTTCCACATGCATCTTACTGTCAGTAGAACTGCTATTTGTGCGTGTTTGATGGGCTGATGAATGCGGTTCTGTCAACATCCACATTGCCCATGACTAGTGCAACCTACTGAAGCAATAAGGTCTGGAAAAATGTGGAATCAGTTAAAAGTGATGATGAAATTGTATGTTTTATTCAACAGAATGAATATTCAGCACACCAGCTGTTGCTGTATCGCCATTCCATCATGTAGCCATGTGCTCATCTTTCCTGCACTCAGTTAATGATTGTGTAGGACCGCTGGCTTCAAATACAGCTATCGAGCTTGTGATGTTTACAGGAATTTCATTTACTTTGGGAAACATCCAGTAAATTGGAGCGTTTGTTTTCTCTTCGTAGATTCAAGTGCCATTACTTTGCTTTTATTTAGTGGCAGCGGCAGCAGTGCTTGTATATAAATGCTCTGAAGATCATTGACTTATTTTTTGCTTGGTGGGTTGTCCTTGTCATGCCTTTTTAGCTAAGCTAGTGGGTTTATTCTCTGAAGTAGGTGAAAGAAAGTGCCCATATCTTGTTGCTTACTGTAAGGTTTTTTAAATGAGACACAAAGTTCTAAGAGCTCATTCTGACGAAGAGTCGCGTATTTGCACCTTTGAAATGCAGCAGAAGTGTGTGACTTGTAGCATCCAGGAGATTTAAGATGTTATACACCAATATGATAGATTCTAGGTAATTACAACTAAGATGTGGAAAAGTGTATCTCTTTTGGGAATCGGCTCAAGGTGCTAACTCTTTGTATAGGAGATTTTCATATGGAAAACAAGGCCTCAATCCCATAAGTGGGGATGGACAAGGCGCACTCTACATAGTCATAAGGAAATGGGTGTTTTAGTGGGAAAAAGTGATGCCAACTGCTTATATAAATTTGGCAAGTGCCTATTGTTGCTTTTAGTAATTATTTAACTGAGAGATTGGAGTCTTGACAAACGGATGACTTATCCTAAATTGTTAGGTTTGTGACCTGCGGCAAGGCTATTTCTTTTGGAGCTTCTCATGGATTAATTCACTGGAGTTTTTCCTTAAGAAGTCTCATGATGCGTTCTAATGTACTTTCCTTGATACTTTTTAACAGGGATTGACCCCTTATGAGAAGAAAAAATATGTTTGGAAGATGCTCTACATATATATGCTTGGTTATGATGTTGATTTTGGTCATATGGAAGCTGTTTCTTTGATATCTGCCCCAAAGTATCCTGAGAAGCAGGCAAGAATTGCTCAAAAAATTAAAAAGGGTTGCTCTACTCATGGATTTGATTTATTATATTCTTTAAGTTGCTTTCTCTTGGTTTTAATTTGCCATCCTTTTATTGATGGGGCAGGTTGGGTATATTGTGACATCATGCCTGCTCAACGAGAATCATGATTTTCTCAGATTGGCTATTAATACTGTCAGGAATGACATCATCGGTCGTAATGAAACCTTCCAGTGTCTGGCCTTGACCATGGTATACTTTTGTCTAATGTTTCAGTAAACTTCAGTTTGTTCTCATGTGAAACCATAGTTAACAAAAAATGTCACTGTCGTCCACTAGGGTGATCTAGCAATCTGTAATATTTTCTTATAGTTTGTTCTCACTCTTTCTAGGTAGGAAATATTGGTGGAAGAGAGTTTGCAGAATCTCTAGCACCTGACGTCCAAAAGTTACTTGTGAGTGACACCCCAACTTGAATTTGCATATTTCTGTTGGCTTGTGGTATTTTTGTTTGACCAAATATTGTACTTCAGATTTCTAGTAGCTGCAGACCACTGGTGAGAAAAAAGGCAGCATTATGTCTTTTACGCTTGTATAGGAAAAACCCCGACGTTGTAAATGTAGATGGCTGGTAAGTCCCAAGTCATTCCTTCATGAAAAGCTCTATTTGGCATAATATGTGCTGTCACTTAATGGTTTTGCTTTTAATTTTATTTAAGGGCGGATCGGATGGCACAACTCTTAGATGAACGTGATATTGGCGTTTTAACTTCTTCAACGAGTCTTCTTGTTGCTCTAGTTTCAAATAACCATGACGCATATTGGAGTTGTCTGCCAAAGTGTGTTAAGATATTGGAGCGGCTTGCAAGAAACCAAGATGTTCCCCAAGAATATACCTATTATGGCATTCCATCCCCTTGGCTACAGGTCTGTCTAGCAGTATTTATTGTATGTAGATAGTTAATGTATTCTTATTGAATAAAAAATGTAATTCTTTTTTGAAACTAGTCTGACCTTCCCATGATGATATTAATTTTGACTTGTTACTTGTGCCTGTTTGTTGGGAACGATGGTCCATATTCTGTTAGAGATGTGGTTCATGTTCATCAGAATGATTGATTAAGATTGCAAAGTTATGTGCACACCATTGATGAGAAGGAAAACAGGAATTGGAAATGAGTTTGACCCTACTAAAGAGATAGCGCTCCTATCTTCATGGGGAGTATTTCTGCTTATGTTCCATCTAGAATAGGTAGAGCAATAACAGCATTCATCAAAAAACTACCGACATTAGTACTGTCATGATGAGTTTCTTTTATCTTGATTGGCTAGCATTGCTTAATTTTTGCATCATTATTGGTTATGAAGCAGATTCCATAGATGGTCTGCAGACATAATTT